>CM068296.1:79454986-80654986 GCA_034768395.1 Linum lewisii
TGAAATATTCTAATTATTTTTCATCGAATGCCTATTCATTTATTTATGTTGATAGAAATAGCGACAAGGACAAGAAAGCTCTATGGAAAAAGGGTGGATCAATTCGATGTTATCCAATGTCGGGTTAGAGTACAAGTGTAGGCTAAGTAAATCAATGGATAATTGGGGTCCTCTTGAAAATACCGATGGAAGTCAAAGCCCGATTTTAAATGATACAGATAAAAACACCGATAGTTCTAGTTACAGTAATGTTGATCATTTAATCGGGGTAAAAAACATTCGGGATTTTGGCGCGGACGATACTTTTTTAGTTATGTATAGTAGTCGAGACAATTATTCAATATATTTTGATATCGAAAAGCTAGTTTTTGAGATTACAAATCAAGTTTTTTTGCTTTTTCCGAGTCAATTTTTTAGTTGCTTTTCTAGTTATTCGAATTCCCCTTCTCTGCCTAATGGGTCTAGGAGTGACGAGGATATTTCTCTATCTAATACTAAATGGAATAATTACATCAATAGTTGCATTGACAGTTATTTTCGTTCGCAAATCTCTATTGATAGCTCTGATAGTGAGAATTTTACTGAAAGTGAAAATAAAAATATTAGTGGAATCTGTATTGATAGCTATAGTTTAACTGATAGTGAGAATTTTACTGAAAGTGAAAACGAGATTGATAGCTATATTTTAACTGATAGTGAGAATTTTACTGAAAGTGAAAACGAGATTTGCTGTTTAAGCATTAGCACGAATGATCTCGAGAGACCTAAAGACTACAGCCATTTATGGGTTCAATGCGACGATTGTTATGACTTAAATTATAAAAAATATTTTAAGTCAAAAATGAATATTTGTGAACACTGTGGATATCATTTGGAAATGACTAGTTCAGATAGAATTGAACTTTTGATTGATCCAGACACTTGGGTTCCTATGGACGAAGACATGCAATGACTAGTTCAGATAGATCCTATTGAATTTGATTCTGATTTTGAACTTGGTTGGGATGAATTTGAATCAGATTGTGGTGAATTTGAATCAGATTCGAGTGAATTTGAATTTGATTGTGGTGAATTTGAATCAGATTCGAGTGAATTTGAATTTGATTGTGGTGAAGTTGAATCAGATTCGAGTGAAGTTGAATCAGATTCGAGTGAATTTGAATTTGATTGTGGTGAAGTTGAATCAGATTCGAGTGAAGTTGAATCAGATTCGAGTGATTCTGATTGGGATGAATTGGATTCTGATTTTGAGCTTGGTTGGGATGAATTTGCTTATAAATATGGTTTGGTTTGGGTTGATTCTGATTGGGAGGAATCTGATTCTGATTCGGAGGAATTTGGTTTTAATTTATATTGTCAATTAAAATCTGAATTTGGTTTGGGATCTTATTGCTTTGAATCAGATTCTGAATCAGATTCTGAATTCGATTCTGAATCAGATTCTCAATTCGATTCTGAATCTGATTCTGAATTAGAATCTGGATTCGATTTTCAATTCGATTATGAATTATATTTTCTATTACATTCTCAATTCGATTATCAATCTAATTCTGAATTCGAATCTGAATTCGAATATGAATCATATTATGATTTGTATTGTGAATTATCAGATTATGAATTCGAATCTGAATTCGATTATGAATTCGATTATGAATTCGATTATGAATCAGATTCTCCTTCTGAATTATATTGTGAAGTCGAGTATGGATCAGATTCTCAATTCGATTATGAATCAGATTATGAATCAGATTATGAATCAGATTCTGAATTCGATTCTGAATCAGATTCTGAATCAGATTCGTTCAGATTTGACTCAGATTATGAATCAGATTCTGAATCAGATTATGAATCAGATTCTCAATTCGATTATGAATCAGATTCTCAATTCGATTATGAATTCGATTCTGAATCAGATTCTGAATTCGATTCTGAATCAGATTCTGAATCAGATTCTGATTCAGATTCTGACTCAGATTATGAATCAGATTCTGAATCAGATTATGAATCAGATTCTCAATTCGATTATGAATCAGATTCTCAATTCGATTATGAATTCGATTCTGAATCAGATTCTGAATTCGATTCTGAATCAGATTCTCAATTCGATTATGAATTCGATTCTGAATCAGATTCTCAATTCGATTATGAATTCGATTCTGAATCAGATTATGAATCAGATTCTGAATTTCTTTGGGATGAAGTTGATTCGGAAGAGGAGGAGGACGAACCTTATATAGATCGTTTTTATTCTTATCAAGAAGAGACGGGATTAACCGAAGCTGTTCAAACAGGTACAGGTCAACTAAACGGCATTACCTTAGCAATGGGAGTTATGGATTTTCGGTTTATAGGGGGTAGTATGGGATCATGATCTCTGCAGCACTTTCAAGAACGGAAACCTCGACAAAAACACTCTTTGTCTGAGAGCTTTCCCGTTCTCTCTGAAAGGCCCTGCTAAGAGGTGGCTTACTGGCAAACCACCTGGCTACTACACTAATTGGGATACTCTGGCTCAGGACTTCGTTGAAGAATACTTCCCGCCAGCCAGAACAACTGCCATCAAGGACAACATTGCCAGATTCTCCCAGAAAGAAGGAGAAAGCTTATATGATACTTGGAATCGATTCCAAGAACTTCTCTACAACTGCCCGCATCATGGATTTGAGCAGAGGCAGTTAGCTGAGATCTTTGCTCAAGGACTTCGAGAAGAATCTGCCAAGTGGGTCAATTCTCTAGCTGAAGGAGATTGCACTACACTTACACCTGAAGCTGCTCTTCTTCACTTCGCAAACTGTGCTTCCAAGTCAAGGAACTGGGAACGACAATCTGAAGGATCAAGGAGCAAGCTCGATCTCGAAGCTACTATCAAGGCAGAGGTAGAGAAGCATTTGAAGAAGTCTACCACACCAATCAAACCGCCGGCAGCTTCTGTCTACGTTGCCGATTGCGAATGGTGTGGAGCTTACGCACATAACGGAGGCCGTTGTCAGAATTTTGGTAAGGCAGAAGTCTGGTCTGCCGAAGAGGTAAATTTCATTCAACAAGGCTTCGTTAATAATCAGAATGGTTATGCTGGCTACCGCAACTTCAGGCAGCAAGGGAACTATCAAGACAGACCTCCCTACAATAATGGCGCCAACCATAACCAGAACCAGAATAACCGCCCAGCTGGTCCAGCTCAGGATCAGAAACCTAACCATCCGCCGGCAGGTGTCTACCAGCCGCCACATCGAAATCCGGGCAACTATGGAACTGCACCTGGCAACCGCCAGAACCAATACTTGAATAACACTTATCCAGGGCAGCAACATCAGAGAGAACACAACGTTAGTGACCTGGACAGGAAGCTTAGCCAGATCATCACCAGACTCGATGATCACGACAGTCAGTTCAAGGCTCAAGCTCTTCTCAATCAAGAACAGATAGCATCTGGACAAAGAATTGAGCAAGCCGTGAACAACATCTCAAGCATGCTTGCATCTGGTAGACCATTCGGCCAACTTCCGAGCCAGACAGAGCCAAACCCGAGAAAGGAGCAAGCCAAGATGGTAACTGTTCAAGATCCTTCAAGCTCATCTTCTAATGCTTCTTCTAATTTATCCAGGATGCGTGACACTCCAGAGAAGAAGGAAGCACAGAAAGTGGCGCCTAAGGAGTATGATCCTCCTCTTGCACCGTACGTCGTGAAGCCTCCTTTTCCTAAAGCATTGCTGTCAAATGCAAGGATCGAGACTGGTATGAAGGGAAACAAGGAAGGATATCCTGACATCCGTAGCAAGAAGCCTACCTCTCCATACCCAACTAAGTGTTCTGATCCTGGTTCTTTCACGCTACCTTTGGTTATTAATGATATTGAAATAGAGCGTAGTTTAGTGGATCTAGGCGCGTCTGTCAATGTTATGCCTATGAGCTTATTTGAAAAATTAAACCTAGGAGAACTTGAACCAACTACTATGCAACTCGTCTTTGCCGATAGATCACTTAAAACGCCTAGAGGAGAAATAAAAGACGTTGTTACTAAATGTGGTCCGTTCACGTTCTTAGCTGACTATCTGATCATTGACACTAGTAAGGATGATTCTACCATTCTTATAGGACGACCCT
Source organism: Linum lewisii (assembly GCA_034768395.1). Classification (NCBI taxonomy): domain Eukaryota; kingdom Viridiplantae; phylum Streptophyta; class Magnoliopsida; order Malpighiales; family Linaceae; genus Linum; species Linum lewisii. The sequence goes on from CM068296.1 coordinate 79,459,091, forward strand.
TCATGGCTACTACCGGAATGAATATTAACGTTCCAAATGGTTCTTTGACTCTAAGGGTTGGTAAAGACACTGTCACGTTCCGCCTTAAAGACGGAATGAAATATAATCCGAAGAATGAAGAATGTCATTGCTTAGCTGTTGAAACCGTGGAGTTGACTCCGGTCAACCCCGTCACTAATATCTCTTCTAGTGTGCCTAGATCTGTTGTTGTTACAGGTGCTGGACAGGTTATCAAGCAGAAGCCGAGATCTGTTCCTCCCGAGCCGCCGATGATAATCTATGCAAACACGCCACCCGGTGATCGTCCTTGTCGGTATGAGCTCATTCTTGTCATTAGCTACCACCGTGATCCTCTCTTTCTTGGGCACAACTTGCACGGGGCTAACCCAAGGACTATCCGAAATAGGGAAAATAATCCCCGCATCCATGAGCTTAATAACCTCTTTCTTCACAACCTCTTTCATGTTAGGATTTAGCCTTCTTTGTGGTTGCACAACCGGCTCGAAATCTTCCTCCATAAGGATCCGATGTGAGCAAAATGTGGGACTTATACCTCGAATATCCGAGATGCTCCATGCAATAGCTCTCATATACTTCTTCAGGAGCTCCACTAGACGGTCATTTTGCTCGGGTAGAAGTTTAGAATTGATGATGACCGGTAGCTTAGAATTTGGCATGAGAAAAGCATACTCCAAATGTGTGGGAAGAGGCTTGAGCTCAAGAGTAGGTGGTTCTTCATAAGAGGTCTTCACCCTTTCCACCTTTGGAAGAGCAACAAAAACTGTCTCACTCTCCAACTTGTCTCTCCCTTCATCAAGATAAGCCACCTGAGCTTTTAATTCTGGGATGTCTAAATGTTCCTGCACATTCATTCTAAGGCAAACATCCAAAGAATCTCGACACACGAAGTTAGAAATACTACACACACTAGCCGAAGCAATAGTATCACACGAGTACTCTAAATCATCTTGTGCGTGAGCAAACTTCATGCCATCGGCTATGCAAAACGTGACACTCTCTTGTCCTACTCTCAATGTCAATTTCCCATTATGCACATCAATTAAAGCACGAGAAGTAGCAAGAAATGGTCTACCAAATATCAATGAGACATCAACATCATCGGTATCAATGACCGCAAAATCAACTAGGAACACAAAAGGACCTACTTTAACTAGCACATCATCAACAATCCCCCTAGGACTCTTGGTCGACTTGTCCGCAAGTTGAATGTACATACGAGTAGGGCGAAGATTAGACAACCCTAGTTTCTCAAATATGCAATAAGGCATGACATTGATACTAGCACCTAGATCCGCAAGACCATTAGCCAACGAGGTGTTACCTATAGCACAAGGGATAGTAAAGGTACCTGGATCCTTGAGCTTTTCCGGTGGACTCTTGAATAGCACGGCGGAGCATACCTCATTGAGGTGGACTAGAGGTGTCTCCGGTAGTTTCCTCTTGTTGGTGTAGAGTTCCTTCATGAACTTAGCATATTGAGGCATCATAGTCATAGCTTCGGGAAACGGAAGAGAGAACTGCATTTGACTAAGCCGCTCCACAAACTTCTTAAAAACCTTCTCAAGGCCATCCTTACTCACTCGAGAGGGGTATGGACGCTTAGGCTTGTATGGAGGTACAACCGGTGCGGGAGGAGAGACCGGTGGTGTACTCGATGTAGCCTTACTAGGTTCCTTGGCAACCTTAGTACTTACATTACTCGTAGGAGGTTCGACTTCAACCTCAACCTCATCCGAAGGATCCTTGATATCATCTTCATCAACCATTATAGTAGGATCTTGTACCTTTTGGGAGTCAATTGGGAAGAGGTTGTATCTTGCAAAGGTTTCCCACTTCTCAATGTCACTACCTTGCAATGCTCCGGGCCTTTGGGGTTGACCTCGGTATTGGAAGGTAAAGTGCCCGAGGGTCGCTCCGAGAGTGCCTTAGAAATATGTCCCAATTGGTTCTCCAAATTTGCAATCGAAGCTTGTTGATTCTTGATGAGTTGGATCATTGCCGCATTGGTGTCTTCTTGAGAGATCGAAGAACCACCCTCTTTGTTTTGAGGAGGCTTGTTGAAACCGGGTGGTCCATCACCTCTATGGTTGTACATTCCCGGTGGGGTAGGACCTTGGGAACCTTGATTTGGATGTCCACTTTGATTCCATTGATTTCCCCCTTGGTTCCCTTGATCTTGGGGTCCTCCTTGAGTCCATTGACTACCTTGGTTTAGGTTACTTCCTTGAGACCATTGGTTGCCTTGGTACCCTCTATAACCTTGATATCCTCCTTGATTTCCTTGGTTGTAACCTTTGTTATAGCCACTACCTTGACTCCCTTGGCCTTGGTAACCTTGGTTAGACTTGTTGTACCAAGGTCGGTTATAATTACCTTGATAGTTACCTTGGGGGCTGAAATTACCATGGAATCCCTGACCTTGTGCGAAGCTTACCTCCTCATTGTGATCGCCTTGACCAAGCTCAGGAGTGGCGGAAGGGCAAGCACTGACTTCGTGACCCTGACCCCCACAACATTCACAACAATATATAGAAGCCACCGGAGGATTACCCACATTTGATGATGGAACCTTGGAGGGATGCTTAGGCATGCTTAGGTTACTTACTTGGGATGCCATAACATCGATCTTAGACATGAGGAGCGCAAACATAGGGTCATCTTCATCTCGGTGTCCCGGTAACTTAGGCTTCTTCCCATAGGTAGATGAATCCTTTGGTGCATCAACACTTATAGCTCTAGAGTCGTACTGAGTGTCGCTCCCATACTTAGACCTTGGAGGTTGTTGTCGAGACCAACTCCTTGTCTTGTTGGCCATCTCCGCGAAGAGTTCTAAAGCATCCTCGGGGGTGAGCGTCCTTAGATCACCTCCGGCGGCTTGGTTGATCATCCTTGTATTCTCAAAGTCAATGCACCTAGCAAAGATATCCGCCAAGCTCCATTCGGCGAAGTTGTGGTGAGGACAAGACCGACACTACAAAAAAATATACATTTGGCGTCGGTTAGACCGGGTTTTTAGCGTCGGTCATAGCCGACGCCAAATACACGTTGCGTCGGTCGGTCCAACCGACGCGAATAACAGCGATGCTAAATTATAGCGTCGGTCGAAATAGTAACCGACGCTAAATGTTCTGACCAACCGACGCAATATTCGCCCAGCCACCCACTGGTTTGGTTAGTCGGTTGGGTGGGTTTAGTTTTTTGTTTTCGTTTTTTATATTCGTTTTTAATATTTGTTTGTTATTTTCATTTTTATATTCGTTTTTTATTTTTATTTTTTCCAGATCTGGGTTTTCCAAGATCTGGATTTTTCTAGATCTGTGTTTTAGTAGGGGCGGCGGCGGGGTGATGTGAGGGAGGGGCGGCGGCGGTGGTGTTTGGAGGGAGGGCGGCGGCGGGGTGATTTTGGAGGGAGGGGCGGCGGCGGTGGTTTTTGGAGGGAGGGGCGGCGGCGGCGGTGGTGTTTGGAGGGAGGGGCGGCGGCGGTGGTGTTTGGAGGGAGGGGCGGCGGTGGTGGTGTTTGGAGGGAGGGGCGGCGGGTGGTGTTTGGAGGAGGGGCGGCGGTGGTGGTGTTTGGAGGGAGGGGCGGCGGTGGTGGTGTTTGGAGGGAGGGGCGGCGGTGGTGGTGGTGTTTGGAGGGAGGGGCGGCGGTGGGGTGATTTGGAGGGAGGGGCGGCGGCGGCGGTGGTGTTTGGAGGGAGGGGCGGCGGCGGCGGTGGTGTTTGGAGGGAGGGGCGGCGGTGGTGGTGTTTGGAGTTGAGAGGATGAGGGTTTGAGAGGTTTTTGAGAGAGGTGGGAGAGTTTCAGGAGAGAGAGGAGAAGGATTTAGGGTTAGGGTGGTGCCTGAGAGGTTTAAATAGGTGTGTGTATTTAGCGTCGGTCGATGACCGACGCTAATTTGAAAAAACGCCTGACGCTAAATACAGATTTTTTTAGGGTTAGGGTGGAAATAGGTGTGTGTATTTAGCGTCGGTCGATGACCGACGCTAAATTGAATAACGCCCGACGCTAAATACAGATTTTTTTTTCTAACCGTAAACCATATTTGGCGTCGGACATTTAGCGTCGGTAGACCGGCGACCGACGCTAAATGTCGGTCAAACGCGAGTCAGCGTTTTAGCGTCGGTCGTTTGTCCAACCGACGCTAAATACTTTCGTGCCGACCGACGCTAAATACTCCTTTTTTTGTAGTGCGAAGAAGGGCTTGGAACCTATTCCAAGTCTCATGGAAGAGCTCTCCCTTGTGTTGTGTGAAGTGGTTGATTCTATCCCGGATTGCATCCGTCATATAGGGGGGAAAGAATTCCTCGAGGAAGGCTTCGGCTAGTCCCTCCCATGTAGTGAATGTTCTACTAGGTTGGTTCTCCAACCAAGACTTGGCTCTGCCTTTGAGTGAGAAGGGGAAGAGTCGGAGTCGCACACAATCCGGGTGAACTTGATCGTTCTTCACCGTATCGCATATCTCTAGGAAGTCCTTCAAGTGTCTAGATGGGCACTCTCCATCTATACCGTTGAACACCACTCCGTTTTGTACCATCTGAATCATGTTAGGCTTCAACTCGAAGTTTCTTGCATTTACCGGTCTTCGCACGATGCTCGAGGCTGCTCCTTCGAGGGTTGGGCGAGCATAATCAGCTAGTGTGCGCCTCGCACCTCTTTGTGATTGATCATCTTCATTAGTGTGATGTGAATGTACCGATTGGTCATCCTCATCCTCGTGATGAGACATAGTGTGATGTGAGATGTGGTCAACTTCTTGTTCTTCAACTGTAGGAGGTGGGGAAGTAGTCTGTGGTTCGAGCACTTGTTCTAGTCCTTGGAGTCGTGCTTGAAGACGAGCTGAACGCCTCATGCACTAACCCAAATCTCCTGCAAACAAGCGCAACAAACACACCCGAGTAATACAATGATGCGGGATAACAAAGTAAACAAAGAGTAACAAGGAAGCTAAAAGGAAAACGGAAGGAAGTGTAAAGATCAGTTCACTAATAATTGCTTTCTTAGGAATGAGAGGTCCCCGACAACGGCGCCAAAAACTTGATAAGGAATTTACCAAGGTCGTATTCCACAAGGCCCTCTCATAGGCTAATACTCACAAAATTCGTGAACGGTCCATACATTTTGAGTTGAGATTTGGTTTGAAAGAAAACAAGTTAAAAACATAAACAAGCAAAGTAAAATTGACAAGAGAAATTGAGGATGAAACAAGAGAGAAAGGAGTTTAGTCTAGCAAGGGGTTTCTTCAAGCTCAAGGTTCATGAAAGCTGGATCGAATCTCAACCAACGATGTGTAATTAATGACCATGCAAATCACTCAAGTAGAATCAACGAACTCTCGCACAATTGACTCTCTATTCCTAGACCAAATGCACCATGCTCTCGCTATGTGAACAAAAGGAATGGAATGCTTTAAACTAGCTCAATGAAATGCTTGGAACTTGAATTTTATGCTAACAATCATCTAGCACAAGGTAATGATGCAAGACACTCTCATGTCAATCATATAACACTAGTCTAGCAATCACAAGGGTCTTTCAACCTTCAAATGAAAGAAAACTCAATGCACACCAAGTGTTTGATAAAATGTCAACAAGGAAGAACAAGCTCAAAATGGTTGTAACTTGATAATCCAATCTCTCAAATCATCCAATTACAATCCTACAACCTTAGATCAACATCAATCAATCATTCTCATGTATTGAAAGACATAACAATACCAAAAGAACAAGTCAAGCTCTAATGGCTACAAAGCACAAGGTCTAGGATCATCATCTTACACAAATGGCTATGAGAAACTCAATCCATACAATCAATCACCTATCCTAGCTTGATCCATCCCCCACTAAACTAAACCTAAGTTTAGCCTAGCTTAACCATGGAAGAAACCTGAAATTGAGGAGAGGAGACCATCCTTGCTTCCATGGAGGATCTTCTCACTTGGCTCTTCAAGCTCCAATCCAAGGGTGGAAGGCTTCCCTTAGATCTTCAAGTTGATCAACAATTGAGGGAGGTTGGTGTGTGTTTGAGGGAGAGGATGGTGATTGGCGATGATGATGATGAGTTGAGAGAGAGAGAGGAGTCGGCGATTACAATTGTAGAATAATGAATTGATGCCTAAAATTCTCGCCCCTTTCACCTTTATATAGCACGCCTGAATTGCCTGACATTTTCGGCGAAAATTCTGTAGGATTTTCGCCGAAAATAGCTTTGAAAACACCGACAGGCTGTGCATTCCTTCTAAAGTTTTCGGCGAAAACTTTGAATGTTTTCGCCGAAGATATCTTCATTGATCAAAGGCCTTCTGTCTGCTTCGAGTTTTCGATTCGAGAACTTGAAAATCTCGCCGAAAACTTCCTCTTCGGCGAAAATCCTATGATATTTTCGCCGAAAGGGTCTTCAGCTGAAAGTCGCATTTTCTCCAATTTTGCAACGTCCATATCTCCTCCGTCCTAGCTCCGATTGACCTCCCGTTTGATCCCACGTGCTCCTCGTCACCAGTACTTCAATTCCAATACCTGAAAATACAAAGAAAACATCTCCAATAGACATGGAATTGGCCTCAAAGTGGCAACCGGGCAACAGAATAACACTTAGCACAAAACTTCGATAAAAGCATATTAAGCATGGCATTTAAGGATCAAACACGGGCGTTTCATAGGTCAATCATAAGCTAAAAATGCACTAAATAAAGTCACATCAGCCGCACATTCCAGATCCATACCAGGAGCCTCACCCTCAGCACCGACCGCACCCCGCGGACATTGGTGAGTTGTATGAGCGACTGCAGGAGTGGCGCATCACTGACAACGCCACTCAAGAGGCGAGATGGACTATTATGCAGCAGCATATGCGTCGCGCGACAGGCGATATGCCACGCCAGCTCGGCGAGCACCTCCACTTTCCACCCCCCCGACACCCCTGACCAGCCATGATCAGGTGGTGTCCTTTTCCTTGTCCTTTCTTTTTATTTATTCTTTTCGGATTTCGGTCCAACTTTTTTCTGTGTGGATCCGGGGCACTTGTCCCGGTTTCCTTTTTATGTTTTATTTGTTTTTGTTTTGTAGGCAGTAGGGAGATTCCCTTTGCTTCGCTTGGGTAGATTCCCTCCGCTCCGAGGACCCGTGCTCATCCCTACACAAATCATCTCGGTCCAGGTTCTTCTACTTCACTCTGAACTCTAATTTTAGTCCTGTGAGGACACAGTCTGATTTAAGTGTGGGGTAGGATGCTAGAGAACCATGCATGAACTTGATTGCCCTTGATTGTGTTTTATGTGTGCCTCGTGATTCCATTCCAGTTTCTCTAGCATTAGAATGGCTCAGTTCTTGATTTTTGATGTTAAGTTGTTGTTCAAACCTTCATAATGATGCTTAGACTGCTTAACCTAGAACTTGAGAACCAACTTGTATACTTTGATGCTAAATTGCCTGGTCAGAACAGAATTTTTAAAATCACACTTGTAGGTTGTAGCCTTGATTGCATGAAAATGACCGAATCCGACTAGCAAACCAACTGTGAGCTTTTGATCCATTGCATGTAACTTGCAATTTTAATTCTTTCTGAGTGGTTTTCTGTTTGCTTGAATGAGTTAGAATTTGCATGAGACCTACTCGAGACCACACGATGACACGAGTTCTAGAAGGATAGGGGCACCTAGATTCAGCTACTTAGCCAGATAGCCTACCAAATGATAAATCCATTAGGTTTAGACCCTTGAGCTTGGCCTGTTCTTTCGGTTCAATAATACATTACAGCCATTTTCCATTTCTTTCATTCCCCGTTGATCCCCTGTGGTTGTAGTTCTAGATTGACCTACCGGAAGTCGGTTTGTGGTAACCTGCCTATAGCCATTAAACAGGTGGTCTTAGCTATTATGTCCAGACGTGTAAACCCCTCTAGCAACTAAAAGAAAGAATCAGCACAAAAAGAAAAAAAATAAATAGAAAAGAATGAAGAAAAGAAAATTCAGAAAAAGCAGAAAAGTTTCAAAGTTTCTAGTTCAATAAAACGTTCTTCTCCCTACAAATGGAAGAACGAAGTCAAAAGAAAAGTTGAAAAGAAAAAAAATCGTGTAAAGAAAAAGAATAAGTGCTAAGTTGCTTGAGGGTATCATAGGACGAGCGTTCACTATTCCACCCGTGTCTGGTTAGACGGTAGGAAGCCATAGATTAGATTCGAGGGAAGTTAGTCGAAAGCTACACCGCACAAAGCCATCATCATACATTCCCATCATCCATCGCATCATAAACCCAAGTAGTGTAGATTTCATTACGGTCCTAGCGGGGAAGTCCTTCTTGACTAGATACTCGTGTTGTCACAGTGCTGGAGATGTGGTCGAAATGCAAACCTATGACAGAATTCGGTAACAGAAAATGATTGAGAGCAGAAACACGTCCTTAAACACAGAGAGTGAGAGTTCCCATTGTACTATATATATCCTGTGTGAGGAGTCTGGTCGGTTAGGTCAAATTCGTGCATAATTGGTTGCTAATTACTTGTCGTGTGCAGTTTATTAGTGAGACCAGGTTGTTTGGCTGATCTGTATACATGTCAGGTTTCTTGTTCTAGGAATTAGCTGTCTAATAATTCATTGTGTTTGATTGAGCTCCAATTTAATCGATCTTATCATTTATGAACATGAGCGTTTCTATTCAGTTTGCTTGAGGACAAGCAAAAGCTTAAGTGTGGGGCATTTGATGACACTCGATTTGACGTGATTATCAGCCTCATTTAAGCGACATTTCTTTGCTTAATACATGGTTTTTAGGGTAGAATAACGAATATTCAATCGATTGCCCTATCTCGTGCCATTTGTGTTACCTTGGCCCGTTTCGGGTCTATTTGATGGTTTTCTAGTGTTTTTATGTTAGCAAAGGTTTTTGCCATCGAATAAGTAACCAAGGACGTGTCTAAGGCGTTGGAATCTCGAAGGATTGCACCGGGATCGATCAAAGGAGTTAATCAAAGTTCAGAAAATTCCTGCCCAGTTTATAAAGGAATTTTCACCGAAAATACCCTTGTATTTTCGGCGAAAATATGTTCACAATTCGGCTGCTGTTAACTTAAGGAAACTTTTGGCGAAAGGATGAAGTTTTCGAACCGAGAAGGAAGTTCAGGGAGAATCAGCCGGCGGACCCTTCATTTGCAAAGGAATTTTCGCCGAAAATTCCTCAATATTTTCGGCGAAAATAATAGAAGAAATCCGGCTGATTAGGGTTAAGTATAAATACTTAACCCGGCGGCCCAAATAATATACATCATAATATACTTTTTGAAATCAGAATTTGAAGAATTCTCTGAAGTTTCGGAGCGAAGAGTGAGAGTTTGAAGAGCCGGATAGAGATCGTGACGCCATCCCTTCCACCTCGGAGACTCGGAGCTAGGAGTGCGGTTTACGGAAGATCGAAGTCTGTTAGAGTCGTCTAAATTAGGTTTTTCAGATTCTTTTCTGTTCTTCCTCTGGATGATGAACTCTTTCTTTGTCTTAGATTCTTTTGTGATAAACATGAGTAGCTAAACTCGTTAGAGCTTAGACTAGATGAACCCTAAGTGACCCAGGACTTTAAAGCGGTCACGGATCGGCGGTGATTAGATTCGAAATTCAATCAGTTTCTCTTTCATGTTTGATTTGTTCTTCATTGTTCATGTTTCTTGTCTGGATTGATCACCTAGATCAGATTCTTGTTAAGCTAAGGATAGAAGCGAACGCTCGCCTTACTTTAGAACATCGAATTGAACAATTAACCTTATAATTGGAGCGTGCCTTTCGTAGGAACCGGTTAGGGTTAATCCACTGCAAGAGTAACTCATAAATCGTTAGTAATTGCACCAGTTAATTAAGTTGTTGCGAGAGGCGACCGTACCCGGGCGACTAATTAATCTTGGTAGTTAGAATGGATAGAGCGAACGTTCGCCAGGGTAAAGAGTTATGGTGGTGCCTTAGTAATTGATTGAATGAGAATCGAAATCCGCTGATTTGTTGATTGCCAATGCTCTGGGGAACGAAGGGGGATTCAAAGTCTAAGTTCGTCTGTCATCTTTGTTTTCAAACCCTAATTTCCAATCTGCTTTAGTTTAATTTTTAAATTTCTCTGCATTTCGTAGAATTAGAAGTCGTGGAACTCACACCACGCACAAAGTGCTTGCATTCGAGTATTTTGCTAGTTTTTGGAGTAGTCAATCATAGAAGGCCCGTGGAATACGATCTACCCTAGCTTTTGTAGCTTTGTTAGTTATTTGTGTGAATCACCAACGATAGGTTCACCATTCTTCTACCTTCCATCTTTCATTTTTCCATCCACTTCGATTTTACACTGGTTTTGTTTGTTTTTGTTATTTGTAAGTTGTTCACAGGTGTATGCATCGCCGCCCTTGGACTCGCTCTCAAACCGACAAGGCTAAGAGTATAGAGAGACCAGGCAGTTCTGCTCCACCTCGACAATCACAGATTCCGAAGAGAGGCAGAAGCAATCCACCTCCATCCGTCACTCCGATTAAGATCGAGGAATTGAAGGAGAGTTCTTCATCTTCATCTTCACCATCATCTTCATCCGCTTCATACACCGAGTCACTTTCACCTCCTCCATCTCCTACCATGGATGATCAGTTACCACCACCACCACCACCAGGCGGTCAACCACAACCAGTTGTACAGAAGAGCCTAGCTGACTACAACAAGCCGATCGCGACTAGCGTTCGATCTTCCATTGCCGTGCCGCGCATTGAAGGAGATCCTGACTATGAGATCAAGATTCCATTCTTGACTATGATCTCTAGGGATCTACAATTTGAAGGCAGACCACTAGACAATCCATGCACACATCTGGCGGATTTCCTTGATCTCTGCAGCACTTTCAAGAACGGAAATCTCGACAAGAACACTCTTTGCTTGAGAGCTTTCCCGTTCTCTCTGAAAGGCGCAGCTAAGAGGTGGCTTACTGGCTACTATATCAACTGGGAGACTCTTGCTTAGGACTTCGTCGAAGAGTACTTCCCTCCTGCCAGAAGAACATCCATCAAGAACAGCATCGCCAGATTCTCCCAAAAGGAAGGAGTAAGCTTATATGATACTTGGAATCAATTCCAAGAACTTATCTACAACTGTCCGCATCACGGTTTCGAGCAGAGGCAGTTAGCTGAAATCTTTGCTCGAGGTCTTCGAGAAGAATCTGCCAAGTGGGTCAATTCTCTAGCTAAAGGGGATTGCACTACGCTTACACCTGAAGCTGCTCTTCTTCATTACGCGAACTGTGCTTCCAAGTCGAGGAACTAGGAACGACAATCTGAAGGGTCAAGAAGCAAGCTCGATCTCGAAGCTACTATCAAGGCAGAAGTAGAGAAGCATCTGAAGAAGTCTTCTACACCCATCAAACCGCCGACAGCCGCTTTCTACGTTGCCGATTGCGAGTGGTGTGGAGCTTGTGCACATAATGGAGGTCGATGCCAGAATTTTGGTAAAACAGAAGTCTGGTCTGCCGAAGAAGTCAATTTCGTTCAACAGGGCTTCAACAACAATCAGAATGGTTATGCTGGCTACCACAGTTTCAGACAACAGGGGAATTATCAAGACAGACCTCCCTACAATGTCGGTGCCAACCAAAACTAGACAACCACCCAGCTGGTCCAGCCCAGGATCAGAAGCCGAACCATCCGCCGGCAGGTGTCTACCAGCCGCCGCACCGCAATCCGAGCAACTATGGAACTGCTCCTGGCAATCGCCAGAATCAATATCTGAACAATACCTATAGAGGTCAGCAGCACCAGAAGGATAACAACGTCAGTGACCTTGACAAGAAGCTCAGTCAGATCATTACCAGACTTGACGATCATGACAGTCAGTTCAAGGCTCAAGCTCTTCTCAACCAAGAACAGATCGCATCCGGTCAAAGAATTGAGCAGGCTGTGAACCACATCTCGAGCATGCTAGCATCTGGTCGACCATTTGGCCAACTTTCAAGCCAAACCGAGCCAAATTTGAGAAAGGAGCAAGCTAAGATGGTAATTGTTCAAGATTTTACAAGCTCATCTACTAATGCTTCTTTTGATTTATGTAGGATCCCTGAAACTCTGGAGAAGAAGGAAGCACAGAAAGTGGCACCTCAGGAGTATGATCCTCCTCTTGCTCCGTACTACGTGAAGCCTCCTTTTCCAAGAGCATTGCTACCGAACGCAAGGATCGAGACTGGCATGTGGGGAGGTAAAGAAGGATATCCTGCCACTCGTAGCAAGAACCTTCATCGCCATATCCAGCTAAGTGTTCTGATCCTGGTTCTTTCACGCTTCCTCTAGTTATTAATGATGTTGAGATAGAACGTAGTTTGGTTGACCTAGGCGCGTCTGTCAATGTTATGCCTATGAGTTTATATGAAAAATTGAACCTAGGAAAACTTGAACTGACTAGCATGCAACTTGTCTTTGCTGATAGATCACTTAAAATCCTAGAGGAGAAATCAAAGACGTTGTTACTAAATGTGCTCCTTTCACGTTTTTAGCTGACTATGTGATCATAGATACTAGTAAGGATGATTCTACCATTCTCATAGGACGACCCTTCATGGCTACAACTGGGATGCAAATTAACGTTCCAAATGGTTCTTTAACTTTGAGGGTTGGTAAGGACACGATAACGTTCCGCCTTAAAGACGGAATGAAATATACCCCTTTGAATGAAGAATCTCATTGCCTAGCTGTTGAGACTGGGAGTTGACTCCGGTCAACTCTGTTACTGATGTCTCTTCCAGTGTTTCTAGATCAGTTGCTATTGCAGGTGTTGAACAGATTACAAGGCAGAAGCCAAAATCTGCTGTTCAGAAGCCGCCAAAGAAAAAGTAACTGAAAGCCTCTTCTTCACCACCGAGCAAGGAACCTGGCAGGTCGCGGAGAAGGAATTAGAAGAAAACGAAGACTCAAATGGTCTGGAGACCATTTGTGCCGCCACCTACATCCGAGCCAGCTGCACCACCAATTCATTCCGAGCTACCGGCGCCGGAACAAGTATTTAAGGAGAAGCCAAAAGCATCTCCTAAGGAAATACCTACGATCACCGATCCTGGTGATACAAAGCCGGAGGATAAAGAGAAGATGAAGCTGATCATTCTCATCCCTTCCACCATCTTCCTTGTAGAGGATGACCCCTCAACAGAGCTATTTGGTCCGTTCAAGATCACTGATCACCTTCCCGACGGACGTACCAAGCTCTTACACGCTAACGGGAAGAAATTTATGCTTACCGGAGATGCCCCGAAGCTCTACTTCATGAACTCCGATGCTAGCGTTAAGGAGAACCTGAGTTGGGATGTCTCCTAATACCGTCCAGGTATCGTCCAGCTCAAGAACGTTAATAAAAGAGCGCTTCGTGGGAGGCAACCCACGGCTGGAGTCAGTTTTTATTTGTGTCAAACTTAGTATTTTAGAGTCGGTTCGGGGGAGCCAAAAGTGTCATTTTGCATGATTTCTTATTTTTCGTGTGTAGTATGTGTGTCATCGTTTCAATCGCAAGTTGTTTGAGGTTGTTCCGATTTTTGTGGATTTAATTGTGATTTTCTAAAGTTTGTCGGGATTGCAAAAATATTTTCAATCGTACAGGTCAAAATTTTCGGCGAAAACTGACCCATTTTTCGGTGAAAACTCCTTTGAAAATCCCACTGTGTTTTCTAGACGATTTTAGTTTAACTTTTCGGCGAAAACTCCAAGAGTTTTCGGCGAAAACGTATTTGAAAACCGGCAGACCATTTTGCCTTGGGTTTTCGGCGAAAAATTGCACAAATTTTCGCCGAAAACTCGAGTGAAAATCAACAATCTTTTCCCCTTATTTTCTCGATTTCTCTCTCTCTCCCCTCACTTTCTTTTTTCGTCCGTTCAAAAATTTTAAAACAAACCTCCCCTGTTTTCAAAAACTCGCCAGCCGCCGCCATTCTTTCACCGCCGCCGCCATAGCCTGCCGCCGCCGCACGCTTCCCCTCTCTCTTCTGGTCATTTTGATACGTAGATCGCCCGAATCGGAGCTCTAGAGCTCCCGTTCTGCCAAACCCTAATTTTTCCAACTTTTCGCCGAATTTCTCTCTCTCCGTTCATTTTCAGCTCTCATGGTTTCAAGGTAAGTTGTAGAACTTTTCATTCTGAATCTTTTGACATGTTGAATGCTGAATTTCGTCGGGGTTGACTTTTAATTGACTTTTCGGTTTACCTCGATTTGCGTGCCGACTGATTTCGTGTGAACTAGGTTAGCTGAATTGCTCTTGTCTGATCTAGCATGCTTAGGGAGTATTGTGCTGAATTATAATACCATTTGATTGTGTGTTGATGTGCTTAAAGACCTATTCTTTGCGGTGTTGACTTTTGTGAAATGTCGGTTTGACCATGACTTGTTTATGTTCATTTGGCTGCCTTAAGTGCTCATTCACGTTGGTATTACTGTGCTTGCCATCTGAGTTTATAATTATGTCGTAATTTCCCGCTTTGTGCTAGTAATGCCATGATTAGGGTTCAATGTACTATTATGTTGACTTTTTGAATGTCGGTTTGACTTCCAAACTCTGATTGTGATGATTCCATTCCGGCTAGACATATGCATGCTCAGTGATGTATTGTGATTACCGGTTGTTTATTTTGCTTACCCCCACTCGGTTTCCCTCATTTCTTTGTGAAATTGAGTTTTTTCTACTAAGTGTGGGGTAGTATTATTAGTTAACTAATCTGGTTTCGTTTCTGGCTATAAGAATGTAACTCATGAGCGCAGGACCAAGCAGAGACTTGATACCGCCTCCAGCTCCCAAGTTCCTGCTCCCGTCACTCCAGCTGTCCACGGTCCTCCACCAGCTTTCCCTGACCGTGTTGGGTACCACGCCACTGTTGCTCGCCTACCCCAGTACTACTTCGAGCGCTACCAGCGGCTCGAGCATGTTCCTGGAGCTGATGTTCGCCCACTATCTATGGAGTCACTCTTTGAGCACGATGAGGACTGGCACCGGAACGTGCTCGATGCATTGGTACCTGCAGGACTGCTGGAGCTGACCACGTTAGCCGCTGATTTCCCGGACGTCACTCTCTAGGAGTTTTGGCGACATTCGATCAGGACGAGCACAAGAGGGGGCAGCACAAGAAGGTCGTCACCTTCTATCTGGGCGGGGTGCACAGGACACTCACCTATGATGAGATTGCAGCTCATCTCGGGAGAACAACGATGGCGACGGAGAGGAGTACGACGCGCTCTGGAGCCACATGACTAGAGTGCCCGGTGATCGTACCACTAAGCATAATTCAGTTAAGTCCCTCTCTCACCCTCTCTATAAATTCATTCACATGGTTTGGCGTCGTTCCCTTTTGTTTGCTCCAGAGAAGGACCACCACCATATCAGCCGAGAGGAGCTTCTCCTCCTTCGCGCCATCTGGGAGAGTTATCCTCTTCATCCCGGATGGGTGCTTGCACGCTTACTCCGCCAGAAGACTCAGAGGCCGAGGCCACCTCGCTCACTCACTCCTGGGAGGCAACTTTGTCGGCCGACTCATCATCTCTTTCGGTCTCGGCCAAGCATATGGCCCGGACATCCCACGACGCAGAGTACACACCATCGGAGGTGATTTGGCGGTCGAGTACGACCTCGAGCTGGACCTCAGTCCCCAGGTAGCAGCAGATCCTCCCCTCCAGCATATGGAAGAGTCGGAGGAAGAAGATGATGCTGATGAGCCACAGCCCCAGCCAGAGCCGGAGTTTCATGATCATACACCCTCGCCACATCATCAGGCAGGGTATGCACACCAGTCGCCGCCGCCCATTCCAGATCCATATCAGGCGCCTCACCCGCAGCACCGATCGCATCCCGCGGATGTTGGAGAGCTGTATGAGCGACTCCAGGAGTGGCGCATCACTGACAATGCCGTTCAGGAGGCGAGATGGATTATTATGCAGCAACACATGCACCGCTCGGACGAGCGGTATGAGGCACAGCTGGCGTGGCAACGTCGGGTCGGCGATGCCCTACACCTTCCACCTCCCGACGCCCCTGACCAGCCATGATCGGGTGGTGTCCTTTTCCTTGTCCTTTCTTTTTATTTCTTTTTGTGGATCCGGGACACTTGTCCCGGTTTCCTTTTTATCTTTCATTTGTTTTTGTTTTGCAGGCAGTTGGGAGATTCCCTTTGCTTCGCTTTGGTAGATTGCCTCTGCTCCGAGGATCCGTGCTCATCTACTACACCAACCATCTCGGTCCAGGTTCTTCTACTTCACTTTGAACTCTAGATTTAGTCCTGTGAGGACACAATCCGATTTAAGTGTGGGGTAGGATGCTAGAGAACCTTGCATGAACTTGATTGCCCTTGATTGTGTTTTTGTGTGCCTCGTGATTCCTGTCCAGTCTCTCTAGCATTAGAATGGCTCAGTTCTTGATTTTTGATGTTAAGTTGTTGTTCAATCTTTCATAATGATGCTTAGACTGCTTAACCTAGAACTTGAGAACCAACGTGTTTACTTTGATGCTAAATTGCCTGGTCAGAACAGAATTTTTAAAATCACACTTGTAGTTTGTAGCCTTGATTGCATGAAAATGACCGAATCCGACTAGCAAACCAACTGTGAGCTTTTGATCCATTGCACGTAACTTGCAATTTCAATTCTTTTTGAGTGATTTTCTGTTTGCTTGAATGAGTTAGAATTTGCATGAGACCTACTCGAGACCACACGATGACACGAGTTCTAGAATGATAGGGGCACCTAGATTCAGCTACTAAGCCAGATAGCCTACCAAATGATAAATCCATTAGGTTTAAACCCTTGAGCTTGGCCTGTTCTTTCGGTTCGATAATACATTACAACCATTTCCCATTCTTTCATTCCCCGTTGATCCCCTGTGGTTGTAGTTCTAGATTGACCTACCGGAAGTCGATTTGTGGTAACCTGCCTATAGCCATTAAACAGGTAGTCTTAGCTATTATGTCCGAACGTGTAAACCCCTCTAGCAACTAAAAGAAAGAATCGGCACAAAAGAAAAAAAAAATAGAACAAAAGAAGCAAATTTCGAAAAAAAAAGAGAAAGAAGAAAAATCAGAAAAAGTTCAAAAGTTTCAAGTTTAGTCAATAAACGTTCTTCTCCCTACAAATCGAAGAACGAAGTCAAAAGAAAATTCAAAAAGAAAAAAAATGTTTGTAAAGAAATAAAGTGCTAGGTTGCTTGAGGGTATCATAGGACGAGCATTCACTATTCCACCCGTGTCTGGTTAGACGGTAGGAAACCATAGGCTAGATTTGAGGGAAGTTAGTCGAAAGCTACACCGCACAAAAGCCATCATCATACACTCCCATCATCCATCTCATTATAAACCCTTGTAGTGTAGAATTCGTTACAGTCCTAGCAGGGAAGTCCTTTTTGACTAGTTCCTCGTGTTGTCACAGTGGTGGAGATGTGGTCGAACTGTAAACCTATGACAAAATTCAGTAACATAAAATGATTGAGAGCATAAACACGTCCTTAAACACAGAGAGTGAGAGTTCCCCGTTTACTAAATATTTCCTGTGTGAGGAGTCTGGTCGGTCAGGTCAAATTCGTGCATAATTGGTTACTATTACTCGTCGTGTGCAGTTTATTAGTGAGACCAGGTTGTTTGGCTGATCAGTATGCATGTTAGGTTTCTTGTTCTAGGAATTATCTGTCTAATAATTCATTGTGTTTGATTGAGCTCCAATTTAATAAATCTTATCATTTGTGAACATGAGCGTTTCTATTCAGTTTGCTTGAGGACAAGCAAAAGCTTAAGTGTGGGGTATTTTGATGACACTCGATTTGACGTGATTATCAGCCTCATTTAAGCGACATTTCCTTGCTTAAGACATGGTTTTTAGGGTAGAATAGCGAATATTCAATCAATTGCTCTATCTCGTGCCATTTGTGTTACTTTGTCCTGTTTCGGGTCTATTTGATGGTTTTCTAGTGTTTCTATGTTAGCACAGGTTTTTGCCGTCAAATAAGTAGCCAAGGACGTGTCTAAGGCGTTGGAACCTCGAGGAATCGCACCGGAATCGATCCAAGGAGTCAATCAAGTCGAACCAAACTCTGCCCCGTTTTACACTAAAGTTTTCGGCGAAAACCCTTGGAGTTTTCGGCGAAAACTCATGAAGAAATCGGCAGAGCCTACAAAGGCAACTTTTCGGCGAAAACACTAAGTTTTCACCGAGAACCCCGACGTCCGAAAATCACAGGAGAATTCAGCCGGCGATCAGTCATTTTACAAAGGAATTTTGGGCGAAAACTCAAGCACATTTTTGACGAAAATTCCAGGCAAAATCCAGCGGTATTAGGGTTAAGTATAAATACTTAACCGGCGGCCCTAAATCGGGGAGACTTACTTTTTACAACTAATACCAAATACTTAAGGATTCTCAAGAGTTCTGAAGGAGAGTTTAGAGTTCGGAGAGCCAGGAAGAGATCGTGACGCCATCCCTTTCATCTCGAAGACTCGGAGCTAGGATTGCAGCTTACTGGAGATCAAAGTTCTGCCGGAGACATCTTAATTAGGTTTTTCAGATCCTTTTCTGTTTTTCCCCTGTTCAAGATGAACTCTATCTTTGTCTTTGATTCTTTTGTGAAAAACATGAGTAGCTAAACTCGTAGAGCTTAGACTAGATGAACCCTAAGTGACCCAGGGCTTTAAAGCGGTAACGGATCGGCAGTGATTAGATTCAAAGTTCAATTAGTTTCTCTTTCATGTTTGATTTGTTCTTCATTGTTCATGTTTCTTGTCTGGATTGATCACCTAGATTAGATTCTTGTTAAGCTAAGGATAGAAGCGAACGCTCGCCTTACTTTAAAACATCAAATCGAACATTTAGCCTAATCATTGGAGTGTGCCTTTTGTAGGAACCAGTTAGGGTTAATCCACTGCAAGAGTAACTCATAAATCGTTAGTAATTGCACCAGTTAAGTTAAGTCGTTGCGAGAGGCGACCGTACCCGGGCGGCTAATTTATCTTGGTAGCTAGATCGGATAGAGCGAACGTTCGCCAGTCTTAAACCTAAGGGTAAGGAGTTATGGTGGTGTCTTAGAATTGATTGAACGAGAATTGAAATCCGATGATCTGTTGATTGCCAATGCTCTGGTGAACGAAGAGGGATTCAAAGTCTAAGTTTGTCTGTCATTTTTGTTTTAATCAACCAATCTTTCAATCTGTTTTCAGTTTTAATTTTTAATTTCCGTGCATTTCTTAGAATTAGAAGTCGTGGAACTCACACCACGCACAAAGTGTTTAATCTGAGTAATTTGCCTTTATATTTGAGTAATCAATCATTAGAAGACCCGTGGAATACGATCTACCCTAGCTTTCCAGCTTAGTAGTATTTGTTTGAACCCGCACAACGACGGTTCATCAATTACCTTTCCTATGACTCGGTTACTGGAGAAAGAGGTTCCTTTCCTCTTTGATGAGAAGTGTATGACAGCATTTGAAACCTTGAGGAACAAGCTCGTTTCAGCACCTGTGGTTGTAGCTCCGAATTGGGATCTGCCATTCGAGCTTATGTGTGATGTGAGCAATTATGCCGTTGGAGCAGTCTTTGGGCAGCGGGTTGAGAAGAGGTTCAAGCCTATCTACTATGCCAGCAAGACAATGAATGAAGCTCAACGGAATTATACAACTACTGAGAAGGAGATGCTAGCGGTAGTCTTTGCCTTTGATAAGTTCCGCTCCTATCTTCATTTTGCTAAAATTACTGTCTTCATAGATCACGCAGCTATCCGACATCTTATGAGCAAGGCGGATGCTAAGCCAAGGTTAATCCGTTGGATTCTTCTCTTGCAAGAATTTGATTTTGAGATCCAAGACAAGAAAGGGTCAGAGAATGTGGTTGCAGATCATTTGTCACGATTGGAGGAGCACGAGCAGAGTTCTAAGGATAATCTAGCGAACCAGGAAACTTTCTCGGAAGAACACCTATTTTCCATAATGATAAGTGAGGCAGAGGGTCCTTGGTTTGCAGACCTCGCTAATTATCTAGCCACTGGTGAAGTAAGGACGGACTTCTCCCGTCAAGAAAGGAGGAAGTTCTTTACAGAGGTTAAGAAGTACTTCTGGGATGATCCTTATTTGTTTCGGATTGGCTCTGACAACATCATCCGGAGGTGCGTAACTCTAGCAGAGGCTAGTGATATAATGGAGCATTGCCATTCTGGCCCTGTCGGCGTCCATCACGGAGCGAACCGAGTTGTTAGAAAGTTCCTCAAGAAGTTGTTTTCTCGTTTTGGTGCACCTAGGACAATCATTAGCGACCGTGGAACTCATTTTCAGGGTCAATTTGATAAGGTGTGCCAGAAGTTTGGTGTTACCCATCGTTTGTCCACGTCTTACCACCCTCAAACGAGTGGTCAAGTTGAGGTGTCAAACCGGGAATTGAAACGGATCCTAGAGAAAACCGTCCATCAATCCCGGAATGATTGGTCTACCAAGCTAGATGATGCGCTTTGGGCATATAGGACGACGTTTAAAACGCCTATAGGGACCTCCCCATATTTTCTGATATATGGGAAAGCATGTCATCTGTCAGTAGAGCTCGAGCATCGAGCCTACTGGGCCCTTAAGCTACTGAACCTTAATGCTAGTTTGGCAGGTGAAGAACGGAAATTAAAGGTGGTGGAGCTTGAGGAATGGAGGAACCGAGCTTATGAGAGTTACAAGAAGCTCCACGACTCGCGCTTGAAGGGAAGCAAGGAGTTTAAAGAAGGAGATTAGGTCCTCCTCTATAATTCACGCCTGCATATCTTCCCGGGCAAGCTTAAGTCTCGTTGGATGGGTCCATTTACAGTTTCTAAAGCCCTTTCTCATGGTGCTGAGGAAATTTTCAAGATCGGAGAGGAACCCTTTAAGGTAAATGGCCATCGTTTGAAGCTATATGTGGCTGGTGCGTTCATTGGTGTGACGGAGAAGGCTAGTCTCGAGACACCTTGAACCAGGTATCGTCTAGCTCAAAGACGTTAAACGAGAGCGCTTCTCGGGAGGCAACCCGAGGTTGGAGTCTTTTAATTTTATTGAGTCGAGTCTGTGGTAGAGTCGTGCGTCAGTCTTGGTGTTTTTGTGGTTATTTCTTGTGTCGTCGTCGTCGAATTTGAGATCCTGGTCTTTAAAACGAACTTTGGATTTTAAAGAGAATTTTTTTCTGTCTCGTAGCAGGTCCAGAAGTGCGCTATTTTACCATAAAAGTGCGTCGGCGCACTTTTTAGTGCCGCCGGGGCGCACTTTATTTTTTGCCTCCGGTAAATTTTGGCCAACTTCAAAAAAGTGCGCTTATTCTTAATAGAAGTGCGCTGACGCACATTTTGAAAATGCCAGGCGCACTTTTTTGTGCACAAACACGGAATCTCCCTTTCCCTCAACCTTTTCAGATCAAACTCACCTTTTCCTCCTTCTTCATTCGAACGAAAAAATAGAAAAGCTTGGAAAGAGGCCCTGGCGAACCGTGCTTTATTACAGGTAGTCATTCCCCCCGTTCCGGACCCAAAATCTCAGATTTTCCACTCCATTTTCACCGTTCTTGGCACTCTAATTCACCAAATTGAGTTCCCCACTCCTTTCCGACCTACCCAACCCAAGTTTCACAAGATTTGGGTGAGTTTTCATCAAAGTTCGAGCTAAAACCTAGTTTTTGGGTTTTTCGAGTCGGTCGTCCATTTGTTCTTCTGAATTAGCCATCACTCCTTTGAGGTAAGTTGCTCTACACTTCACTACGGTTCTTTTGCACTATTCCTTATCGAATTTCGTTGAGATTTTCGGATTTGTGAAATTCGAGCTATGAACCCTAATTTTCGAAGTATGTGATTTGGTTAAATTGAGCTTGGATTATTGCAATTGACCATCTAGGATAGCTCCATTTTGAATCGTGGGTTGTTTGGACTTCATTTGCTTGACAGATTGCATGATATAGGTTACTTTCCTATACCGATTTTCTGCAAATTGGGGGTTTTCGATTGTGGTTGTATTCTGATGCTTTGGGATGTTCTTAATGATATGATGGTGTGTCTTGGCATTTTAGAGTGATTAATTTGAACTGATTATAACTTGATTGAGCTAACATGCGGATTTTACCTCACTTTGTGCATTTTTGCTGGCTCATAATCACTCGGTTCTACTATGCTTGATGTGTTGGGTGACTAAGACATGATCATTACTATCTCTGAGTACATCTCTTTGATTCAGTAGCATGGTTCCTTTGTTCCTTTGGTTATATTCTCAACATGATGTCATGGCTACTTGTTTGAACCGTATTAAGCATGATTTAATCCCATTGATTGGGTGATATTCTGTCCTATTTTGAATGGTGGTTTGAATGTTTTACCATGTCTGTTTTGTCCTGAACACCCTTTATCTGTCGTTATGCTGCCGGAATTTGCTCTGTTTTCGCCCCATAGCCCTTACTTCAAGCTTTAAGTGTGGGGTGGGGCTTTCATGCGTCTAACTGAGTTGTTGCTAAGTTGCAGATTATGGACAGGGGCAAGGCAGTGATGCAATCACATTATGAAGAAGGGGATTCATCTTCTGCACCACCACACACTGACCCTCAACCGGTTGCTAATGAGCGAGATTAAGATAGGGAGGAAGCTTTGCCTATACAGCCATTTATTCCTGCTGCTGGCAGTAGACCGGACTACCTCCACCGGTTCATTCTCCAACTCTCTGAGGCGCATTGGACGCGCTTTCAGAAGATTCACCATCTTACCCCCACTGTTGGAGCCCTCATCGACTTTCAAGAAATTCGGGAAGCTTTTCCTGAGTTCTACAACAGTTTGATGTTCAAGTTGCGACGGGGAAACTTCCTCGTTATTGCCCAGGTTACAGATGCTGCACCTCTTCTTCCACTTCAAGAGTTTTGGTCGACTTTCAGTTGGGACGCTAAGGTCGTAAATCTAACTAGGCAGCATATCCGTTTCTCTTTGGGGGGCAGTGATTTACCGAGTCGTACGATTCATTTGGACATCTCCTCGGGTTTCCTCCCCAGAGCAACGTGGGACTAGTGGGACTTCAGGAGTCACCGGAGTACAGGCAAGATTGGTCCACTAATATGTGGTTTGAGTTAACTGGGTTAGAAGGTGGGTTGACTACCAGTTTGTCCACCTATTGCTCCATTAAGTGTCCGGTGTGGAAGTTCCTGCATATGGTGCTCCGGCGCACATTTTGTCATAGGAGCACGGGGAGCCACCATTTTTATAATGAAGAGCTGCAGTTATTCAGAGCCATAAGCTCTGGCATGAGACTCCATCCAGGTTACGTGATTCTTTCTTTGGGAGACGAGTCGGGAGAGCTACCATTCCACGCTCTCTTCCTGGTGGGTGGTATGTTTCGAGGATCATTGCATCAGCTGGATTAGCTGATCGCTAGCCAGCTGAGGTTTTTATTGATGTCGTTCCCCCCAAGGACTTTGACACTCACTACTTGATCTCACATGGTTTAGTACCGAGACTAGTGGTACCCAGGAGAGCTAGGCGTGCCCGTCCGATTGATGGAGCTTTGCCCACTCCCCAGGCCGCCTAGCCACCTCATTCGTCAGCTGTCGATCCACCTCAGACTCCTGTCTTTGGCGATCCCTCGCAACCTTTTGACTTGCAGAGATCTGTCTTGCGGTTAGAGCAGTGGCAGGCCACATACAACGAGGGAGGACACCCATGGCAACAACGTATCGATGACAGGTTGGCGAGCTAGGACGTGTGGCGTGCAGATTTTGGTCAGGGATCTCTTGCTTGGCAGCAGGAGGTGATCCGCAATCAGGATGAGCAGCGTACCTGGCACACTAGGGAGACTGAGTGGAGAGCGCATCAGGATGCTCGTCATAACTTGTACCATGAGCAGCACGAGGAGCAGATGGCGTTATTATAGCAGCTCCTGGATTGCCAGCCGCCCCTTACGGCTCGACAGCGGGCTCAGCGAGGCCGCGGACGATGGGGCTAGGGATCAGGATTCGACTTCAGAACTTCTTTATTTTTTCACTTTCAGACTTTTATTTTCTTTTCATTTGTGTCGGATTTTGAGTGGGTTTGAGTTTGAGTCTTTGTTAAACTATTCTGTGCGTCGAGTCAGTTAAACCCTTGTATTCTGAATGCTCTAATCGTGTTATGTTTTTCTCTTTCCCCTATCTTCAGGTTTATTGTTACATTTTTGTGACTCCGACTCTGATCAAGAAATGCGCTCTGATTGCTCACTCATGTCGTCTCTTGCACCCTCATGGTCTGTTTCCCGGTACCCTTTTACACTTTTCTTCACTGTTTGTGTGGTCCATTGAGGACAATGTCCAAATTTAAGTGTGGGGTGGGGTGTTTATTTTTTAGGGTTGTTTTCTTGTTGTGTTATCCCTGATCGGAATTTGCTCTATTCTTGACTTGCAATGCTAAACTGGTTTTCAATCTTAAACAATGACGCTTAGACTGTCTTATCTAAAATCTGTAACCGGCATGTTTGAATTGAAATTAAATGAATCCGGTCAGAACAGGTTTTAGAATCACTCTTGTAGCTTCACTTTGAATTGCACGAAAATGATTCAAATCCGACTAGCAGCTATTGGTGAGCTTTTGATCCGTTGCGCGTAAGCTTGCAACCTGTTTCTTAATTAATGGCTTTCTTGTACTTGAATGCGTTAGAATTTGCATGAGACCTATTTGAAACCACATGATGACACGAGTACTAGAATGATAGGGGCACCTAGAATAGCTACCTAAGCCAGAAGTCGTCCTGCTATTAATTCCCCTAGGTGTAAACCTTTAAGCTTGGCCTGTTCTTTCGGTTCGATATTACGTTACAGCTTATCCCCATGTTTTTGTTCACCCCGTTGATCCCTTGTGGTAGTGGCCTGAGATTAGCTAACCGGAAGTCGGTCTGAGGTGACTTGCCTCTAGCCAGTAAACCAGTGGTCTTAGCTAGTATGTCCAGACGTGTAAACCCCTCTAGCAACTAAAAATTTAGCACTTAAAAATAATAATAATAATAATAAAATCAAAAGTCCAAATAAAGTTCAAGTCAAGTAGTAGTTCGATAGATTATAAACGTTCTTCTCCCTACATATGGAAGAACAAAGAAAAAAAATCAATCAAAAATAAAAAATTAAGTGCTAAGTTGCTTGAGGGTATCATAGGACGAGCATACATTATTCCACCCGTATCTGGTTAGACGGTAAGAATCCTTAGATTTTGATTCGAGGGAGGTTAGTCGATTGCTGCACCACACCTTACCTTACATCATCATACATCCCTTCATCCATTCTTCATAAGCCCTTATAGTATAGAATCATTACAGTCCCTAGCAGGGAAGACCTTCTTGACTAGTTACTCGTGTTGTCAAAGTGGTTGATATGGTGGTTAAAATGCAAGTCTATGACATAATTCGGTCAAAGAAAGTGATTGAGAGCTTAAGCACGTCCCTAAACACAGAGTGTGAGAGTTCCCTATTACTATATTTTCTGTGTAAGGAAGTATGGTCGGTTAGGTCGGATTCGTGCTTGATTGGTGCTTGTTACTTGATGTGTGCAGATGATAATGAGACTTGGATTTGTTTGGTAGATTTTCTTTCATGCGTGGGTTGCATTTTCTGAATGATACAGTTTAGGTTAAATTGTTAGAGATTGAACTTCGGTGTAGTTGATCTTGTCATTTGTGAATTAAGGCGAGATTCAATAGGTTAAATTTGTTTGAGGACAAACAAAAGTTTAAGTGTGGGGTGATTTGATGACGTTAGATTTATCGCGTTTATCTCGCCACATTTGAACGACATTCCCCTTGTTTGACTCTGAATTGTGATGAACTTGAATGACTTTTATGAAAAATATGTTTTATTTCTCGTTGGCCCTCTTTTGGGCAATTTGATGTTGTTTCAAGTTGTTTTTGTTGAGATTTCAGGTTACCACATTGTGGAGGACTTTTCTACGAGCTCGACACTTCAAACGAGGATCATTTGGAGTTCAAACGGAGCGGGAATCATCGAAGGAGCTGAAGGCCGTGACCAGTGGCAAAAGTGCGCCTAAACCTATGAAAAGTGCGCCGGCGCACTTTTATGGTGCTGTCAGGCGCACTTTATTTTTGACGCCCTGTAAACTTTTCGTCTGTTTTGAAAAGTGCACTTTTTTACGGAAAAGTGCGTCGGCGCACTTTTTAAGTGTCGTCGGGCGCACTTTTTCCCAGTACGGATTTCTGAGAGGAAAAGGGGGTTTTCGAGGGACAGACAGACAGACTTCATACTTCATTATGATTTCGATGAACCAGACACTCTCGGAGGAGGATTTTGAAGCTTTGAAGTGACGATTAAGCGAGGAGAAGCGAGGATTAACTCAGGAGTTTCTAGGATTCATCAGAATTAGGTTTTCTCGGAGTAAGATGTCTTCTTCTTCGGTTTTCTTCTCCATTGTTTCTGTGATGATGTTGAGCTAAACTCTTCTAGTTTGTTCAGATTAGATGAAACTCTAGTGAGATTTTGTATGGATGATGTCGGGTTTCTAACCCGTTAATGTTAATTGAGGTTTATTCACGCATGTGATGAGTTTTCTCTTAAACCCTAATTTGAAGCTCTAAGAATCTGTTGATTGACCATATCGTAGGGTTTTTCTTCATCTTTGATTTGCGGTTCTGACCATGGACGTAGATCATTCTAGAGTTTAGGAGGTCGTTAGGGTTGCCGGTGTCTTGACCATAAGGCCGGTGAAACTAATCTCCTTGCATATCTGTGTGGCATTTAACTGTTCTTCGTGCGTTCTTGACGATTTGCAAGTAATCTTGACCATAGGAACTTGTAGGTTTGATAGGATAGTTTCTCTGCGTCCTGACCATGGAGTAGAGATTACCCAAGGAAGTGTCGAGTCTTCAAGTCTGATAAACTGAAATTGCATTGCATCATCCGTCTTAATCGAGCTAGAGCGGATTCGAGTCTGGACAAACGCCTTAATCTATATTCAAATCTCCAATCTTCTTTACTTGTTTGCTTGTTTAATTTGCATTCTTAGTTTACTTAGTTCATTCTTAAACCAATTAAAACCCAAAACGAAACCTCGATTAGCTTCAACACACATTTCTGAGTAATAGAAAAAGAAAGACCATAGGGAAAAAACGATCTCTTTGGAGAAATTCATTGAGTAAAACTAGTGTGCGTTAATTTGCGTATCAAGTTGTTTGTTTGAACTATTGTGTGATCTTTCCCTTTATGGTTATGTTGAATAAAAACCTCTAATCATTTATAAAAAAAATTAATTAATCCTAAACTCTTGCAAAAATAAGTCTATTCAACACAAATAAAAAAATTAATAACAACAAGCATTTGCAAACAAACAAAGTCAAGAATAAAGAAACCATCATCTGTCTAAAAAAAAGTATGTTCAGATGTAGTTCTACACAAAAAAAATCCTCATTTGACACGTTAAAAGAATATAGAAGTAAAGATCACTAAATCCTAACCATCAAATACTACATCATAAACTCTAATCTTAAATCGAACGTCAAACTCTAATTAAATAACCATAAACCCCAATAATAAACTTGAAACCCTTAACATTATGTCATAATCCTTGAACACTAAACTACAACCCTCAAACTCTAACATTGAAACACAGATATGACGAAATTTTAGTGTTATGGTACCGGTACCCCGTGTGTACTGGAGCGTTTTCCCGTTATATATATACTTAGATTTCATGAAAATGCTCAAGTCAAACTAACTCAAATCGATCAATAATCTGAATTGGAAAAAGTTATTGACATGTAACCCGCTATACTTAATATGTCATGACTCATACCCTTATACACTCATGACCTCACTTACCATTGCGCTTACTAAGGATTCTTGATAGTTTTTTGACCTGTTAGCCAATTCGAGATTATTTCTCACTTCACTATTGACAACCTAAATAAATGAACTAAATAAATAATTGCCAATATGTTCCTTAGATATTCGAACCAAAGAACAATAGTGCAATTATATATCTAAGTATCGTGTATTTTTAAATATATATGACTAACAAATTATTGTTCTTATGATTTTGAGGCACATGAACTCACTTAATTTTTAAAATCTTTCTACATGTCTCGAGTTAGACGAATGTTCAAACTATATTCCAACCCTTCATGAACAAAATCCACTATGGGATATGGAACAATACATATTATTTAGGCCTAATACCCTCAGATGTCACGAACTATTCGACATTGTTTTGCGTATATATCACCTATTGCCTATGTTTCTAGCGTCATCAACTATTGGATTCCGAGTTCCGTGTAACACGCCGTTAATTTTCTAGTGTTTCCATCCAAAAATGTTAAGTGACCTGGCGTAGCACGCTGATGTGGCAATTTTAGTGCATATTTGGCCATTTTGAACCGGTCAACTCATGATTTCCAATTACAACCACCCAACCAACCAT
Organism: Linum lewisii; assembly: GCA_034768395.1. Classification (NCBI taxonomy): domain Eukaryota; kingdom Viridiplantae; phylum Streptophyta; class Magnoliopsida; order Malpighiales; family Linaceae; genus Linum; species Linum lewisii. The sequence continues at coordinate 79,487,472 of CM068296.1, forward strand.
ATTCATTTCGAACCACCCACCCGTTTCCCTGCATACACGCTCTCTCTCTATCTCCTTGACCGCTGTCCCTCTTCCCGAAACCAAACTCCGAAAAGTTCACCGGAGAGGAACGAAAAGGTCACCGGAGAGGAAAGAATGAATGAAAACCGGAGGAAACCTTTTCCGCCATCTCTATCCTCTTCCTCCTTCCTCAAAGCTCTCACGTTCTTCCTCCTTCTCTGCCTCTCTCTTCTGCTAATTTTATTTCCATACCAAAACCTCACTCCTCCAATGGCACCAACTCTAACTCTTAGCTGATCCTCTCTCAAGATGCCCAAATTAGTCAACTCTCATCTTCTACGACAACTTCCCAAACTCCCCACACCGTCGACCAGCCACGTCGATCCTCCTGCCGTCTCTCCTTCAAGCCAAAATCGACAACTGCCGTCGAGGACGAGATCTGCTATGTGGAACTTAATGTCGAGACAATAGTGAAGCAATCGGCAAAGAAGGATAAAAGTTCAACTAATAGTCCGAAGAGGAAGAAGAACCAGACCGAATCTACAAAATCTCCAAAATTTACAATTTCTAACTCAAATGGCCTCCGAACCCATCATCCGCGTGAGCAAGTGATAGTAAAATCACGATTATTTAAATCGTACATTCTACTTCTCCCTAGAAAAACGATCCAATTTCACTACAAATGTGGGGCCTTCAATATCTGGGTAAATCGAGAGAAAAATCGTTAAATCGTAAATCAACGATTTACGATTTTATCGATTTTTGTATAGACAGATCTCAATGGGTAGTGGTTTTGGTTCAACCTGAGCGTGAACCATTTCCCAAATCCCTCTTCCAAGATAATCGCTGAACTTAATTCCAGAGAATCGAAAGTTCGATTCGTTAACAACTACTCGCCAGGAGCTCATCTCCTGATTTCTCCGTTCTCGCCCGGGGTGCTTCTCCTCGCTGCAAGTCACCAATCGCTTTTGCGTCACGAATATTCTATGTCGCCTCCTCGTCGTCATCCATCCTCAAATCTTCCCAGCTTCTCGATCCATCTCTGCGTCGGGGTTTCTCTCCAGTTTTTCGTCGTTGCTCGTCGACTTGCCGTCGGCTGGGATTCCTTCTCCGCTCAGTCCCTCTTTCCGCCTCCTGCAAACCCTCTAGCATATCCTCACTCGGACACGAGGTCGCAACGTCAGTTCTTCTCACTAGTTCAAGTCATATAGTACCTTCTTTGTCTTCATGTCGATTCCTCTTCCATGCAAGCTGCAGGTTAATTAAATTATAATCATTCATACCTTCATCTTCCCAGAAATACTACATTCATACTTTGCTTCTAGATATGATCATTCATACGATCCCTTTTCAGAAATAAAAAAGGAGGCGGATGCTACACAGAAGTTCAAAACTTCAAATCACCAAAACTAAACAGTGTCATTCATTACGGTTAACCTGCTCAATAATTCTCGTGTATCTGAATCCTATCCATGTCCCATTTCTTACGGTTCAGGTTCTCATTCTACCAAAATAATTTATTTCACTAAGCAACATGTAACGCATCCCTCTGAATTTAATCATTGTATAATCATGTTATAACCCATATTAATTTATAAGTTTACTTCTAATATTACATATGTATATTTAATTATATATTTATACATTTTTAGATTGGGAAATAAAATTACGATTTTACATTCGATTTTACGATTCGATTTCACTAAGTTTCGATTTTACGTGAATCAGATTTACTACATGCCGTGACACAGATATAAGAGAATCCGAATTATAAATCCTCCTCTTCTCCCGGAGATCAAACAACAATTTATTGGTCGAGCGTAATTTTTTGTTTGATTTCGTCGAACAGGTGGAGGGCGTGAATTCTAAGCTGAAGTTTCTCTCTCTGTGTTTTATGGCAGGGGTACTCGAGGGACGCGATAGTGGTGGTGAACGTGACGGTGGAAGGGATCCCGGGTCTAGTGAGGATGATGGTGAAGCTTGGATCCAGTGAGGATGATGGTGAAGCTCGTGGTGAACAAGTACTTCGAAGAAAGAAGAACTCCCAAGTACTCCTGAATCTGTTCATCGAGCTCCTCTTAACCAAATCCTTCTCAGTACAAATCTTGCTCAGCCTCCCTCTCGTTCTTCACCTCAGCCACCAGCTTTTCAATCATCCCCGCGTTCTTCTCTCCGTTCTCTTCGTTCTGTTGCTGTGTCGGATTGTGGGGGTCGTCGGCGGGGGGTTTTCTCGGCATGGATGAGTCTAACCCTCTGCAACTTAGAGTGAGAAGGAGTGGATAGGGAAGGAGGTTGAACCGGTTAGGTTGGTTTAGCTAGGTTGTGATTAGTTTAGGTTAGTTCAGATTTGATTTATAATAAAAATTAATATAATGATGTGGCGTGCCACATGTGCACAACTAAGCCACATTGGCATATTTGCCAGCTCATATGGATGGATATGGACGGAAATCGTTTGAAAATAGACGGCGTGTTACGCGAAACTTAGAACTCAATAGGTGATGACGCCAGAAACATAGGCAATAGGTGATATATACGCGAAACAATGCTGAATAGTTCGTGGCATCTGAGGGTATTAGGCCTATTATTTACTTTAAAGGTCCGATGTTTCTTTAAACATTAACTTTAAAAAAAAACCATTCTAACTTAATCTGAATGGAACAATACACACATAATTTATTATTTACTTCAAAATCATGATGTATATTTAATTATTCATACCTTTAACATGAGAATGCTGGGAAATAAAATATTCTAACTAAATTTTATATTTGATGTATTATTTACTTCAAATTCACTGTACCATCTTGATCATATTATATTAATATGAGAAATCCAATTTATAATGTTGATGATCCTCTTAGTTGATTGATTAACATCTTGATCATATTATTTTTATATGAATTATTTTATATTATAGAATTATAGCACTCATAATATAAAATAATCTAGTTAAAATATGACTGAATATGCTTGGAAATCGAAACTGTTTTGGACAATTAAAATTTTAGATGAAATACCATATATTAGATCGATTTAGGATGGATTTAATTTTAAAATTTTCATTGATTTAATATGTTGAATGAATCGTATATTAGACCTGTTGACGATGTTAGAGAATAAATTTATTATGTAAATTGTAAAATTATGGAACAAATTTTAGTGTATAGTAAATTGTAAAATTATCAAAGTGTGTATTAATGGGGGTGATATCTGGTCCCTTAAGGGAAGGGTCTTGGGCGTGAACAAGATTGTTGAAGATTCGTCCCACTCTAGCATTTTATATATCTGTTAACTCTACTTCACAATTGTGCTAGGATGTGATGGCTTATGAGAAGGTTTGGATTACCACTATCTGGGATTCTATACATGATAGTCGATTCAAAGTTAATTCCTTGGTATAGATTGGTGTTGGGTTCCTATCATATCCCTCGTGATAGCTTCCTGACTTGGCTGGTTATTCTTGATAGATTGACGGCCCTGGATTGGCTTCAGCATTGGGAAATTTCTCTGAAGGAGCTCTGCTATCTTTTTCCATGTAATATTATGGAAAGTAGAAATCATTTATAATTTAGTTGCAGATATTCTATAGCAATTTTGGATAGAGTTTTTGTTGGCTATCTTGATACTCGCATATGGCAATATTCTTGGGGGCCTAATATGGAGCATTTTATTCTCCTTTCTAAAGGGAACAAAATCAATGACATTATCTGCAAAACTTTATGGTGTGGAGTTGTTGCAGAGATTCTGAGAGAGATGTTGAAGATATCATGGTAGAAAAGTTAGTAATCCTAACATCTTATATAGCTAAAAAAAATCATTCACAGCTTCAATTTTTTAGTTACAACTACGATTTCATTCCTGGGGTTGCTCATAAATAGTTTTATAGGTGAAAGTTGGTACAGGTTTTGTTCTCTATAGGTTTTTCAAGTTGCTAGGTTGTACATAACTTTGAGTTTTTTTGCTTCCTTTCGTTGAATGAAAATTCATAATTCTATTCATAATTTTTTTAATCAAAGTCAGGATATTAGTTAAACTCTTTTAGTATCATTTAATATGTTATTTTAACTATATATTATATCGCTTTATGATGTATTTATTTGTGTATAAAATTTAACCTTTTGGATGAATTATGTATTCATTCGATTAACGCTACCAATGAACTATATGCTTGAATGTGTGAATTGTTTTAACAAAATCTAGATTTCAAGTTAATCAAAGCGCGGGTGTGAGTTGGACAGTTTTAGCATTTAGGGTCACTTATTGTGCCACTTGAACCAAATATTACATAGATTTATGATGTCTTTATATTTTATAATGATTAGATTTTGAATAAACAACATATTAGGCTCGTTTACATTGTAAGTGACAATATGACTGATTATGCTTGGAAAGTTTTGGTGTAATGTGTAGGTGTAAGTAATGCTTGCTAACGGTTTGATTATCCTCCGTGTAGGTTTTAATAGAAGATTCATTTTTTTTTACTAAAATATATCAAGATTGATGTCGTTGGATTCGAAAAATTAAAACGAACAACATTTGTGAAGGAAACAATATGTTTTGAGTAACACATAAAATGTTATGTAGAGAAAATTAATTAAAAGGGAAAAAAGAGGGGAGAGAGAGTTTTTTTTTTGCCAAAAAGAAGAAGTATTATTTCTAGGAAAGGAGGTTCAAAGAAACAAGCCAGTGGGAGAAATCCACTGTTGTAGCCACAAAGTCGGCAGCTCGATTATAATCACGGGGAACATAATGGAAATTGAAATGGGGGAAAGGGGAGCACATAGACAAAACATCTTCGAAAATGGCACCACATGAGGAGTGGAAGGAGTCCTTATGGCGAAGGCGCGAAACAACTTCAAGAGAATCCCCTTCAAAGATAACAAAAGCATGACACTTTGCTTGGGCCCAAAAAACCGCTTCAGGAAAACCAAGAAGTTCGAGAGAAGTAACATTGGAATGCCCTGGGAAGACTCGTGCTCTCGTATCCAGAATCGTCCTTCTGAATCTCTCGCAACCAGACTCACTGCTCCACCCAAAATCCCTATCCCCGTGCTAGCGTCAACGTTGACCTTGATCCAACCTGGAGGGGGCGCAGTCCATCCCCTGTGGGATGTAGAGGGTGAAAAAGAAACAGAGGAGGACGAAGGAGGACGATAAGTGATGGCGTTTTGGAACTCTTGAGCCTGGGACACGAATTTTCGAAGAAGAGAAGGAACAGAATGGAGGTATTTGGAGAAGACAACATCATTTCGAACTTTCCAAATCCTCCACCAGAAGAACGCAACAGGACCAGTGAGTTCTGTCCCAACCGAGAAAGAAAGCGCCAGGACAGAGAAATATTTGAGTTGGGGCAATCACGAATGACTGAAGGGGTTTCATCAAAAAGCATACACATCCGGATAAGCCTACACTGGAGGAAAAGATTTTCAGGAGTTTTGATTGAGTCAAGGCAAACTGGACAACACGGGTCATGCGACTGGACCCTTTTAGACAGGAGGGGTCCTAAAGGGAGGGCCGACTTGAACAACTTCCAAAGAAAGGAACGAATTTTAGGAGGAACTGGAAGTGTCCAAATTGATTTCCAAAAGGAGTGATCATGAATATATGGACTCAACTGGGTTGTTCGACTACTCGCGGAAACAAGCTCTTGGTGAGCAAGATGGTAAGCGGATTTGACTGAGAATACTCCGTTCGTCGTGTAGTGCCAAACAATTTTATCAGGAATATTGGTAGACGGCAGTGGGATCTGGAGGATGCGAGAAACTAAGCTTGGGTTGAATACCCTAGAAAGCCGGTTGGTGATCCAGGTAGAACCGTTACGAACGAAGGAAAATCCTGGTAGAGGTCTGGGGGCAGTGGAGAATCTGGAGATGATCGAGGGAGGTGATGGTAATGGGTTGACAATCCAAGGGTCGTCATATAAGTGAAAGTTAGAGCCATTTCAACTTACCATCTGATTCCTTTAAGGAAGAGCTCTCTGCCATGAAGGATACTTCGCCAGATCCAAGATGGACGACTGCCAGGCTCTGCTTTGATAAAAGAAGAGTGAGAGAGTTTGAAAAAATAAATAAATAATAAATAATATTAGGCATCGTTTTCCTGCCAGGAATTAAACCCTGGAATCAATGAATTCCGGCGGAAAGTTTAGATTCCTTGTTTTTTTCTTCCAATTAGCAGCGGAATTTAATTCCATTTTTTGGCTCAATTCCGGATCCATAATTCCACTTGAAAATCAAAGGAATTGATTGATTCCATTGGAATTACAACCATACCCTTCTCTCATTCTGCCTATGTTTGTGGACCTCTACAGCCTCCTTAGCCGCCGCCGCCGCTTGTTCATCCCCCCTCGTCGGCCCCCCCTTAGTCGCCGCCTATCCATCCTCCCTCGCCGGTCTCTCCAAGCTGCCGACGCCTGTCCATCCTCCGAGGAATAGCAGAGGAACAACAACGCTGTCGTCGTCGTCGTCAAACAACGAGCCGATGTCCGCCGATGATGGGGGATGGGTTGGAGCCGATGTCCGTCGATGATGGGGGATGGGTTGGAGCCGATCTCCGCCGATGATGGGGGATGGGTTGGAGCCAATGTCCGCCGATGATGGGGGATGGGTTGCAGAGGATGGGTTGGAGCCGATGTCCGCCGTTGATGGGGGATGGGTTGGAGCCGATCTCCGCCGATGATGGAGGATGGGTTGGGAAACTGAGGAGTGGACGATGGCAGTGGTAGTGGTGGTCATGGGGCGGCGGTATAGAAGCTGGAGAGATAATTAGGGTAAGGATATTTGGGAGTAGGTTAAGGTTATTTTAGTAATTTAGGTGGGTTTAAGTTTCAATTCCAAAGTGTTAATTTTGTAGGAAAACAAGGAATTGTGATTAGGATTTGTGTGGATTTCAATTCCCCCGGATTTGCATAATTGCGGCGGAATTTGACTATTAAGCAGGAAAACGAGGCCTTAACCCTACACTTAAGGAGAAGCCTCCAAAAGCTTATGTGGCAAAGAGTTTTTGTCTAAAATGCACATATATGTTTTTAGAAGTAAAACGACCCCGAAGAGTAGTGATGGGGGCACTGTTCATTATTATTGCTTAGGAACAGTAATGAACAGTTTAAAACCTTTATGGTTTTTTTGTCTTAACAATATAACAACCTTTCAAAATTCTCTCCCAACAATTTGAGTTATTGGGATGCAATAATTAATGACATATTATAATTTGACTGAGAGGTCTTGTGTTCGAATACCGTTGAACCCAATATAACAACAGTTATTGTGCAAGGATGGAAGCCAAGAATCTATTGGTAGGTACTATATAGGACGACTACAAAATTATAAGGTCATATATATGTTGGTGAGTTGCAACGTGTGCAGTCTCGAAAGAGAGATTTTGCTTGGAGGTTGATATGCATGAAGAGGAAAAGTGACTTTTCAAGCATATCTTTGTGGGATTCTTTAACCTGAGCAAAGCTTTCCTTATTGGTTGTCGGTGGCTCGGTGTTTTTTTAAGGGTGAGTAGTGCAACTGAGAAGGACAGGAACAACTAAATGTTTCTGATTGCATGAGTTGTCATGGAGAGTGAGAATACGAGCGCATAGACTTGGTTCATTGACATTGATCTTCTACGACAACAACCTAATTTGGATGATGAGAGTGGATGGATTGTGATGTGAACCACCAATCCCTGTTATACTTTTCGTCTGGTCAAATACTCAAAACGTCCCAAAACTATAGGTAGGTTACAAACTCTTCCTAAAATTTTAATTTGTTACAGAGTGGTTCTATTACTATGAAATGTGTTACATATTAGTCTTAATGACGTCATCAATGTACTTTTTTCAGCCATTTCGCCACATCACCGTTGACATGTCATAAAAACATAATTTAAAATTCAACAATCTTATTCAAATCTAAATCTAAACTCATTGAACTTATAAATTTTGGTTCAAAACTAAATCTAGTGAGTCAGATTGATTTAATTTCTAAATTTGAATCAGTTTAAGATGAATTTTAAATTATATTTTCGATAACATGTCAATGTTGGCGTGGCAAAATGACTGGAAAGTACACCGATGACGTCATCAGGACTACTATGTAACCCATTTCATAGTAATAGAACCACTCTGTAACGGATTACAATTTTAGGATTAGCTTGTAACACGCCTCATAGTTTCAGGACGATTTAAGTATTTGATACTTTTTATCTATTAAGTTCTTAAAGTAGTAAGAAGAAAATTGCTAGGTATCCTATTTATATATGTATTTATTTGTGGTTTTATTTATTTATTAAATTATTTTCTTTTTATCACGTAAGATGACATGCTATTGTTTATTTTTTTGTTAATTTGAATAAAAAGTTAATTATTTGTATTTAAATAGATTGAACAATATTTAAAACATTTAGTACTAAATATATTAGTCCTCGTATAAAAAAGTATAAAAACCCCAACCCATAGCTGAAATTATCGATTTAACACCGGAAGGAAACCAACGCTAGGTCGGATTTGGTTGCTGAGAATACGATTTCAATCAAACAAATCACAGAAAGGGGTAAAACCCTATTTTCTCATCTCGGTCCTCTAGATCGAGTGTTCTTCCTAGCACTGGAGGGCTGCTCTTCCAATCTCCATTAAGTCTACGCGGTACTTCCAGGTAAGCTATTGATTTTCTCTCTGTCAACGATTTCCGTTCCTCCTCGTCCTAACGATTTCTCGGTTGAATATGTTTGTTCCTTATTTGAAGTTTTGATGCTCAATAGTATGAAGCTGATTCTACTTCTTATCGTGTGTGTCTTCGGCTGGTGAATCAAGATTTCATAGTTGACCTAATTTGTTTGCTTCGGACAGCGACAAGAATTCTTAAGCTTCTTTTTTTCCCATTCTGGAACTCGTATAATCCGCCCTGCTGGAAGTGTATCTCTCTTTCTGGAATGCTGGTTTTGATCTATTTTCTCATGTGAATTCATTATATATAAGAACGTGTTTAGTCTTGTTATCTGTTTGAAGAAAAAAATCTTCGAACAATTTTTTTTATTTAAGAATTGTTCTCTTTTGCAGAGACTTAAATAAAATATGGCACATAGATTACTGAGAGATGTTGAAGCTGATGGCTGGGAGCGCTCGGACTTCCCAATTATATGCGAGTCTTGTCTTGGTGACAATCCATATGTTAGAATGGTAAGATTCTTCCTCCATGTATTTTTAAGTAGTTTATGAGTATGTCCCTTCTCGTTGGAGAACCAATTCGTTTCAATCTGTTTGATTTGTTTGTGTATTCTATGTGCAGACAAAAGCTCAGTTCGATAAAGAGTGCAAGATATGTACCCGTCCTTTCACCGTTTTCCGATGGAGGCCAGGACGTGATGCCAGATACAAGAAAACTGAGATTTGCCAGACATGCTGCAAGTTAAAAAATGTCTGTCAAGTCTGCCTTTTGGATCTGGAGTATGGCTTGCCTGTACAGGTTCGGGATACTGCCCTGAGCATCAATTCGACTGACGCAATTCCAAAGAGTGATGTAAACAGGGAGTATTTTGCTGAGGAGCATGATCGAAAGGTAACTTCTCTTGTTCAAGCTAGTTAATAGATGGGTTAAATTTGCTGCTTTCCATTTTATGCATAAAAATATGGTGATAATTTCTAGCTGAACTCTTCACTTCGATTTACTCTCTACAATTATTATCAGCATCAATTGGTGCTTATGATGTTGTATGTCTCTCTTTAACTAAAGGCTTGTTTTCTGTGTTCTGTTATCTTTGTTTTTTAGTATCATGGTAATTGGGCGAATTTTATTTTTGAAACGAGTTCCTGTTACTTTATGCTAATTTGTGGTGACATAAATGATTGCAGGCTAGAGCTGGGATTGATTATGAATCTTCATATGGAAAGGCTAGGCCAAATGACACCATTCTGAAGCTTCAAAGAACTTCACCATACTACAAAAGAAACAGAGCTCATGTTTGCAGTTTCTACATAAGGGGTGAATGCACACGTGGTGCAGAATGCCCTTACAGGCACGAAATGCCTGTAACTGGAGAGCTGTCACAGCAAAATATAAAAGATCGTTACTATGGGTAAGTTTACGTGACTATTGCTTTTTGCTGCAAAGTTTTTTGTTTTGAAATTGCATTGATGTCTGTGAATTGGGAACAGCTTATGCAGTTCTTTCTTGCCTTGGTTTGATTTCCATAGACTAACCTATTACACAGTGATATTTCTTATAATGTAAGAGTTTGAACGCTTCTGTGCTCTTCTCACTAAAAAGGCTCCACTTTATTTTGTTCTTCAGGGTGAATGATCCAGTAGCGATGAAACTACTTAACAAGGCTGGTGAGATGCCTTCGCTTGAACCCCCTGAGGATGAAAGCATTAGAACTCTGTATGTTGGCGGCCTTAATGAGAGGATCAGTGAGCAGGATCTAAGAGATAATTTTTATGCACATGGAGAGATTGAATCCATAAAGATGGTGCCTCAACGTGCAATTGCATTTGTGGCATATACAACCAGGGAAGGTGCAGAGAAGGCTGCAGAAGAACTCTCAAACAAACTTGTTATCAAGGGTCTGAGGCTGAAGCTTATGTGGGGTAGACCTCAAGCACCGAAACCAGATTCAGATGTCTCTGAGGAAGCAAGGCAGCAGGCATTGATGGCTCATGGTGGAATGCTGCCGCGAGCTGTGATATCGCAACAGAGCCAACCACAACCGCCTGGTTCTCAGGATCAGCCTCCTCAACCGATGCAGTACTTCAACATTCCACTTCCTCCTCAGCAAGAGAGAGCTTTTTACCCATCCATGGATCCTCAGAGAATGGGTGCCGTAATTCCTTCCCAGGATGGAGCTTCGAGTTCAGCTGGAGGGTCCGGCGAGAAAAAACCTGGTGGGGAGCAGCAATCTCATCATTACCCTTATCAGGGCATGCCTCGGCCCGCCATGGCACAGCATGGTCAATTTCACCAACACCATTATCCACCACCTCCGTACGGATACATGGCACCACCTCCACCACAGTATCAGCAATATCCACCATACCCATCAGGAATGCCTCCACCGCAGAGCAGCCAGCAATACCAACATTTTGGACCTCCACCACCTTCAAGACCTTTAGCAGCTCCAGAGTCTAGTGCACCGCCGCCTCAATCAAAGCCATGAAAGCTTAATATGCAGATGGAGCTGAGTTGAGTCCTGTCTCATGCTAGTGTTGGCACTGTGACACTGGTAGGGTTTGAAAGAATGATTTACTTATGGTAATTTCTTTGTCGTAACTTAAGAATGAATGAACTTCTTTTGTAACAATTGAATATCAGGGGGGAGAACTTTAGATACTCTTGATATGTGTATCAGTGTATGGATGAAGAGTGAATCCTGGCTGGCCTTTTGTGGGTTCAAATGGATATTGTGGTTATTCGTCCTTTGCTGCAGATGAATGAATGGTTTCATGGGCTGTGTTTGGAGGTCGGTTGGGTAAATAATCACTGCGACCGAAAGAGAAATTTTCATTGAAATTGAATTATCTAGCTGATGGGCCCTAGTGTGGATCCGCCCTCCCTCATGGTCAGGGCGGTCCTTTACTACAGGTTCGTCATCCGCCCCAACCAAAGGGTCACATGTCACATCGACGGGACAGAAAAGCGGCCACCGCCCATTACTGTTGACAGTGACTCGCTGCGGCCCACTCAGAGCAGGACACGTGGACCCTGCCAGTCCAATGGGACCTATAAATAATAGGGTCCCCCATTCAGAAGACGACACGACAGACCCGGGACCATACGCCTGATACTACAAGCTTCCACGCTGTACGCTAAAGGCTATCGGTTCTGCCCACACCAAAGGGCTCTCGTCCGGTACTTCTCTGTAACCCATTCTCCCTACATTATCCACATACTTGCCACCCATCATATACTAACCCATTGCACGTCCGCCCTGCAAGGTACCATCCGTCAAGACAATCAGAGGACGGATTCATTGCCTAAACCTCCAAAGAACCACAGTATTGATCCACCGGTCCAACTGGGCGGATCAATTGGCGCGCCAGATAGGGGATAGCTAAAACGTCTGATTCCCGAAAGACAAACAGCATGCAGAATTTGGAGGACAATCCCTCGGGAACGCTCACCACCCGGCCAAACAAGTCGTATCGGCGGGCGTCCCCCGAGACCCTCGCCCTCACATAGACACACCCTTGGGAACGGCTACGCAAACACACCGACCAATCCGCCCTCTTGGGCTGGGATTACTCGAGGGGGAGTCTCTCATCCCCCCTCCATTAGAAGACAGATCGGCAGCTGATCCCGCTGCGGGGGACCTGGCGGCACAGGTGGCTGATCTACAAAGGCAGAACGCTGAAATGGCGGCGATGATGAAGTTTCTGGTGGCCAAGGCGACCCCAGGAAGTCACGCCGAAGGCTCATCCGGCGGACTGGCTACCGGTATGGCGGACTCGGACGAAATGTACCGACTGTTCCTCCCTCGCCACCAGTCTGGCCCAAAACAGCTCGCTATGAGGCAGCCTCTTGACAAGAGTCTCCTCAGCGTTCCTCCCCCACAAGAATTCGTACCGCCAGCAATTAAAGCTTACGATGGAACTGGGGATCCCGACCAACATTTGTTAACGTTCACCATCGCCATGCAGATGTTCACGGCCCCGGACGCCACCTACTACCGTACGTTCCCTGGAACGTTAACCGGAGCTGCACTAACCTGGTATGGAGGTTTGGCAGAAGGAATCATAAAAAATTGGGAAGATTTCTGCCAACTCTTTCTACACAAGTTCTCAAACCAAAAGGAGGCGGGGCGCAACTTATCCGCTTTCTGGAACTTGAAGCAGAACCGGTCGGAGACTCTTCGGCAGTATTATGAAAAGTGGGCCAAGGCTGTAGCGGCGGTGCCCAACCTCGTGCTGGACATTGTGCTCCACCACATCCAAACCACCACGCTCAGCACCGAGCTCGTAAAGGACTTGGTTCGAAAGAAGCCGAAGACTCACACCGAGTTAGAGACGTGTATCCTCCAATGTGCTGAAGTAGAAGAAAATGTCGCCATGATACAGAGCGGATATGGGCGCTCAAGCGATCAAAACAAAGACAGGGGGTACCAAGGGCGCAAGGAGAAACGCCCTGATGACAGAAGAGACAACCGCCCTCACGACGAGGGAAGATCGGAAGAAGGGTACACCCCCCTGTCAGAATCAAGGCGGAGGCTAATGTACGTTCTCCAGGAAAAGAAAGGAGGGTTGCGGTGGCCAGCCCCGTTACCCAAAGCGGCGGTGAAAAGAGGAAACCCAAACGAGTATTGCGAATTTAATGAGCAGAAGGGACACGACACGGAGGACTGTCGGGAACTCCGCAGTGAGATTGAGCGAGCCATAAAGAATGGTGACCTTAAGGAATTCATACTGAGTAACAGAAGAAGAAGGGAGCGAGAACGCTCAGAGTCGCCACGACGTAAAGGAAGGTCAGAGACACCCCCTCCGAAGGCGGACAGACACACTCCCCCCAGAAAGGCGAGTGTCTTCGACAAAATAACAGATAAAAAGGAGGAACGCCCGGATACCCAGAAGGAGGATGGGAGGCCCAGATACAAGAAAACATGCAGTATGATCTTGGGGGGAGAGGAGGATACGCCCAAGAACAAAATGAGAGTCGTTGGAGAATGTTCCATGGTTAGGCGGTCGGATGAAGAGCCGCCATTGACGTTCACGTCGGCCGATTTGCGTGGGAGAAGTCCCAGCACCCAAGCAATGGTGATCCGTGTCATTGTTGAAGACACTTTGGTAGAGCGGGTACTAGTGGACGAAGGCAGTTCGGCGGATATACTTTCAGCCGATGCTTTCAGCAGGATGGGATTAGACCCCGCCCAACTCAAACGCTCTAAGATTATGCTGACAGGTTTCGCAGGAAATGACGTACCTGTACTGGGCGTAATCACCTTACCCATCACATTGGGGGACGACGATCACCAGGAGACAAAGCACATCAAATTTTACGTCACAAATTGTAATTCGGCGTATAATATGATAATGGGGCGACCCAGTTTGGCCGCCTTCGAGGCAGTTTCCTCCACAGTCCATCAAGTAATGAAGTTCCCTGCCACAAAAGGGGTAGGGGTAGCATGGGGAGACACTACGTTGGCACGAAAGTGCTATAAAGTAGCTCTCAAGAAAGAGGAGGCGTGCTTCTCGGTAGATACTAGAGACGACGCGTTTGTCCGCCCGGAATCAGCAGAGGCGGACTTGGAAGTCCCATTATTCCCTGGTGATCCTGAGAGAGTAGTGAGACTGTCCGCTCATATGCCGGTCCCAGACAGAGAGCGTACGGTGACGCTCCTAAGAGAATATGCTGACTTGTTCGCGTGGAAACCCCAGGATATGCTTGGGCTGGACCCCGCAATCATGCAGCACCACCTAGCGGTCAGAGCAGACGCTCGCCCTGTGTCACAAAAGAAACGGACGGTAAACTGGACAAGGAAACAGGCGGTCCAAGAGGAGCTCACGAAACTACTAGAGGCAGGCTTCATCAGGGAAGTCCAATACCCCACATGGTTGTCCAATGTAGTAATGGTGGGCAATGCGGATGGAAGCTGGCGGATGTGCATAGATTTTACCAACCTCAACGACGCATGTCCCAAGGACCCGTATCCGCTGCCTAACATTGATCAGCTGGTGGACGCCACGGCCAACCATGAGACGTTGTCTTTCCTAGACATGTTCTCGGGATATCACCAGATCCCTTTGGCAAAGGCGGATCAAGAAAAAAACGTCATTCTCGACGCCCTTCGGCAATTACTGCTACAATGTGATGCCATTTGGCTTGAAGAACGCCGGAGCGACGTACCAGAGGATGATTGACAGAGTTTTTCAAGATCAGCTAGGTCATCACATGGAAGCATATGTAGATGACCTGCTGGTTAAAACCAAGGCGGGTGATGACCACTTGGTAGACCTCCGGAAAACTTTCGACACCTTGAAGACGTTCCAACTTCGCTTGAATCCGAAGAAGTGTGTCTTCGGCGCCTCTTCAGGAAAGTTTTTGGGATTCATAATCACCAGACGGGGGATCGAGGCGAACCCAAAAAAGATAGAAGCTATCATGAAGACGCCACCTCCCAAGTCTGTCAGGGATGTTAAAACATTGACAGGGCAGCTAGTGGCAATGAACAGGTTCATTCCGAAGTCCGCCGAGAGGCAGGCGCCATTCTTTGCCATTCTGAAGGCGGCATCCAAGTTCTCGTGGACGGAAGAATGTTCCAAGGCTTTTGAGAAACTCAAAGCATTCCTCACCACTCCGTCAACGCTGACGACCCCGATTCCGGGAGATGAGCTATACCTGTACGTCGCCATCGCGGCTACAGCTGTCAGCTCAGTTCTCGTGAAGCGGACAGACAAGGAAGAGTGCCCGGTTTTCTACACAAGCAAGTCATTGGTAGACACCGAAACCAGGTATTCTCCGTTGGAGAAGTCAGCCTACGCAGTAATCATCGCTTCCAGAAAGCTGCGCCCATACTTCCACGCTCACACTATTCACGTTGTGACGAACTTGCCACTCAAGACAGCTCTCAGATCCATGGGGGTAGCAGGGCGCATGTCCAAGTGGGCAGTGGAGCTTAGCGAGTACGATGTGCACTTCCAGCCACGAACAACCATCAAAGCTCAGGCACTGGCAGATTTCGTGGTCGAAGGATGTGTTCGGGCAGAAGGACGCCCAGATGATTACTGGGAGCTTTACGTAGATGGGGCGTCGAGCAAGAACGGAGCAGGAGCGGGCATATTGCTAAAAAGCCCCTAGGGGGTCCTGCACGAAACCGCCCTCCGCTTCAGCAAGTCACGGACTAACAATGCCGCAGAGTACGGGGCGCTCATTGCGGGGCTCAGAATGGCTAAAGCCATGGGAGTATCACATCTCAAGGTTTTCTCTGACTCCGCCATTGTGGTCAATCAACTCAGTGGGGTGTACGAGGTTCGGGAAGAAACTCTGGCCCCGTACAATGATCAGGCCAGGATCGCCCTTAAAGGTTTTGAAACAACGGAGATCCACCAGGTGGCAAGGGAAGATAACGCCCACGCCGACGCCCTCTCCAAGCTCGCAACCGCTCTCAGCTTCGAAGATGATAGAATGATCACCGTGGAGAAAGAAAGAGAAGAGGGCGAGTGTATGGTTGTCAGTGACCTAACAAGGATAACACCACCGACTGTGCCACTCACAGACTGGCGCATGCCTATACGAACTTTCATTGAAACAGACGCTCTCCCGGCGGACAAAGCGCTAGCCACCAAAGTCCATAGGCGAGCGGCAAGGTGTGTTTTGCTGGATGGAGAAATGTATCGCAAGTCCTCGGCAGGCCCATACTTGCGATGCTTGAGTAATGAGGAGGCGTCTTTCACATTGAGAGAAATCCATCAAGGCGTATGTGGGATGCATATAGGCGCCAAAAGCCTTGAAAAGAATGTGCTATTGCAAGGCTACTATTGGCCCACAATTCGCCAGGATTCTGAAGAGCTGGTCAAACGGTGCCACAAGTGTCAGCTGTTTGCTAACACACATCACCTACCCTCCACCGCCCTCCAGCCAATAGTTTCACCCTGGCCGTTCGCCTTCTGGGGAATGGATTTGCTGGGACCATTCCAGAGGCGGTGGGCAAGAGAAAGTACATCATCGTGGCGGTGGATTACTTCACCAAGTGGGTTGAAGCCGAAGCTCTCGCCTCTATCACGGCGTACCAAGTACAGAAGTTCGTTTTGAAGAACATCATCACTCGTTTTAGCCTTCCTATGGGTTTCGTCTGCGATCATGGCACTCAGTTTGATTGTACGGCGTTCCTTGACTTTTGTGAGGAGTTCAAGATACTGGTTCGCTTGGCGTCCGTGGCATACCCTCAGGCGAACGGACAAGCAGAAGCCATTAACAAACTCATTTTGCAAGGATTGAAGAAAAGAGTGGATGCGGCGAAAGGCAAATGGGTCGATGAGTTGCCCAATATCCTATGGGCGCATAGGACGTCATATAAAACGGCCACAGATGAAACCCCCTACACTCTGGTGTATGGAACTGAGGCAGTCTTACCCGTAGAGGTTAATCTGCCTAGCCTAAGGATTTAGCATTTTAATCATGACGGTAATGAGGCAGCTCTACATCATAATCTGGACATGATAGAAGAACAATGGGAGGATGCAGCTATCCGCCTTGTAGCTAAAAAGGAACAGCTGGCTAGGCGGTACAATGCTCATCTTCGTCCTCATCAACTGGAAGAAGGGGACTGGGTAGTTCGAAAGGTTTTACGGCCGATCCCCCAACAGGGCAAGCTAAACGCCAATTGGGAGGGACCATACAAGGTCCGTGAAGTGATTGGTCCAAGCACCTTTAAACTCGAACACCCTACTGGCGAACCCATACACAAGACATAGAACGCCATGCACTTATGGAAGTACAGTGTCAACGGAGAAGAGGTCTAGCTTACCGCGCCATTCCCCGTGTCTTCTTTGTTTTGTTTTTTGAAAAGCGACCTGCTAAGGGCGTATATGTATGGAAGAGAAGCCATTGTCGCTCCTATATATATATATATATATATATATATATATATTGATATATATATTAATAGGTGAAGTACACCCTAAAAGCCAAGCAAGTTCGAGTTCCCCAAGGTGGAACCCAACGTGCCTATGAGTTCGGATTCCTCGAGATGGAAATCAACTCATCATCATTCGGGTTCCCCAAGGCGGAACCCGATGTCATTCGAGTTCCCCAAGGCGGAACTCAACGTGCTTATAAGCTTGGATTCCTCGTGATGGAAACCAGTTCGTCATCATTCGGGTTCCCCAAGGCGGAACCCAACCCCAAAAACAGAACTTGCACCGATTGCGTTCAAATTTCCCCAAGGCGAAATCTACCTCAGTGATCATGGGAAGTTCACAAAAAAAATAATCAACAACAGAGGGGAGAACAACTGGATAGCAATGGCATTTCCTTTTCGTTCCGACTTGGTGGATTGCTATGTTCGATACAAACAGGGAAACGAAGGGAACAAAAATTACAAGATGAATTACTGGCGCCCGCCTGATGATCCCGTTTTGTCCGCCCGAGACCTCTCGGCCCGGGCCTTCCTTTTCAGCTCTTTGTGATGGAGATTCACCTCGGCGTACGCCTCGGACAACAGCTCCTTGCGACGGTCCGAAGAAAGCACTTGAGAGTCGGCGGACTCCTCCTTGAACTCTTGCGCCATCAACCTCCGCGACGCAGAGCGAAACATCTGCTCCTGGTTCCAGGAACAGTCGATGTTCCCCCTTCGGAGTTCATGGCGGACGGCAATGAGGGTGTTGTCAAGAGCGCCCTGCACCCGGTCGCCTAACTCCGCCTCAGCCTTCTCGGCGACCGCCTTCTCAACGTCCGCCCTCAGCGCCTGAAGGGTCTCCTCCATTTCTTTCAAAACAAGGTCGCGGCTTTCCAAGTCTTTTATCTTAGCCCCCAGGTCCTTGGCCATGCCCGCCTTGTCGGTCTCTAGGAGGACCACTTGCTCCTTCAGGGCTTTCATATCCGCCTCCGCCTGGGACAAGGCTGTCTCCATCTTGTAACGTTTCTCCTGCTCCGCCTGTAAGTCCAACATGTGTTCAGTGGCTTGGTTAGCATGCGCAACACGGAGCAAATCCAATTGATAAGAGGTAGTTACCAGAAGCCGGGCCGCCCCCTCTTCCATTTCTTTTTTGGCCTTGGAGTATTTGGCCTTCCATTGTTGAGAGGCGGCCCGGGACTCCCTCAACTCAACCTCCATCTCCTCGACGCCTTGAGGCTGCTCTGCCCTGTGCGCCTGATCTGCTGACAGCAGTGCCCTGGCGGTACCTAGGAGCTGCAACAAAAGTAGTAACCAAACTGACGGGCGGATCAAATTGCGAAACGGAACGTGGCCGACGAGTACGCAACGCCAATCTTCCGTACACAGAAATCTTACCTGGCCCCGATCGCCATTTGCTCCATCGCCAAGCGGCGAACCCCGTCCTCGGAGCGAGGGTGGTCGATATCCCAGTCGGGCCCGTGTGAGAATCTCACTGCCACAGAGCGTTGGCTGCATGGCGGGGAGACGGGCGGTGCTGAACTCCCCTGACGAGGTCTCTGGCCTAGATCCGCCCCCAGTTTTCTTCTTGCCAGAGTCCTTCCTCATGGTCGTCTTTCGGCGTTTTGGACGCTCCAAATTCTGTACTGGTGGGCTCGAGGTCTGGTGAGACCGTTTCTTCTCAGGGCGTTCCTTATCCGCCTTCTCTTTATCTGGGCGCGTCTGGTCCACGTCTTTTTGTTGCTGATGTTGCTCGGCTCTCGAACCTTCGGGTTGAGGCTGTGTGTCACCAGACGCTCCCCGGGTCTTGGCGTTCAGCAACGCCGCGAAGATGGAACTCTTTGCGACAAAGCAATAGCAAAACAAGCAGACAGGTTAAGCATCAGCATGACAATAAATATATATATAATAAACGGCGCACAACAAGAGACACATCGCCCTCAGTGGTTGTCCGCTCACCACCGCCTTTAAGCCAGGCCTTCAGAGCGTTTAGGCCCCGCTTCTTAAGGTTGTAGTTCCAGGTATTCACCCAGTCTACAATGGCAGCGTCATTCCCCTGAGGGCGGCGGGGTCGATTGAACTCCTCGATTGCACCATACGACCATGTAGGTCGAAGGCGCTCCGCCCATAATGCATCCTCCGGCGATTCAGCTCTTATAAAGAAGAAGCTGTGAAACCACACGGAGTCCGCCTTGATGGCGCCGTAGACTCCGCTTCTAGAGTACGTTCTCCTCTTTGAGAACGTAATGCGTTCTGCCCAATTTTGGCGTAGTAAAGGTGGCGGAATACTCTGGCGCTTGGAGCAACATGCCTTTTGACACATGACACTTTGAAAGCAGTCATGATTGCCCAAGCATGAGGTTGGAGCGCTCCCAAGGACGCTCCCAGCAGATCCAGAACATCCACCTCCCAGGAGTCCAAAGGGAAGCGGAGGCCGTACCTGAGCGCCTCAACCCACACGCCTAACCAACCAGGCGGACAGTTTCCGATTGAGCAGAGTCGAGCGGGGGCGGCGTATGAGAAATGCTGAGGCATGTCGCACTCATTCAGCATCCTCACCAGGGCGTTCGTCCTGACATAGGGGAAGTACCCTGGACCATACACCTCTCGGCAGTCCGCAGGCGCGCCCTCCCACATCTGCTCCCAGGATAAGACCTTATACCCATACTTCTCTACAGCCTCGGTCTGCATCTCAAAACCCCAAGATTCCTTGGTGAACCCGACTTGCCACGACGCGAACCGCCGAGCGCTGTTTGAGGTGGGTTCGCCCTTGAACCTGGCCTCTGCCTGCTGGTGAAGCTGCTCCGCCGAAGGAGTAGGCAGCGGTTCGGCATCCTCCGTAAACACGTACTCCACATCGTAGTCCGCGTACGGATTGAAGGCGATGTATGTATCCTCCGGATAGGGCATCTGCCCTTTCTGTTTGGGATCTGCTGCATCTGATCCCTCGTCATCAATTTCTTCTTCCTTAGAAGGCTCGGGAGTCAGGGGGGACTCAGTTGCAGGGACGGGGTTGACGACGTAGATGCTTCAGAGGACGTATCCACCCCCGATCCTCTCCTCCCTTCATCATAACCTCCTACAACAGAAGGATAAGGGGCGCAAATCAGAAGAGGAGGAGGAATGAACGCCAGAGGGCGGGCAGATACAAGAGCAGTTTTCATCCTCGCCTCTCGACAAGGGCGGGCGGTAGACCGCCGTCGTCCCCGCATGCCCCTCAACACACTCTCTAAGTGGTCATAATCTAAGGACGAGGACGACCCACTAAAAGACATCTCACACTAACAAGCGAAGAAAATGGAAAATACGAGGCACGCAAAAGAAAGAAAGTTAAACACAGGAAAGTTTCAAGGACACCTACTTGCTTCGGCGGACGAAGACGATTCAGCGTCAGAAGTCATCCTCTACAGTGTTTTGGAAGGTGGCGGACAAACGTAAAAGGGGTGCAAGAAGAAAAAGGCGGATGAACTCAAAGAAATTTGGTAATAGGAAAGGGCGGAAGCTCTCAAGAATTTAGTTGACAAGCTGAAGTGCTGAAGGGAAGGGGGGAGAACCCCTATTTATACTGGTGATGTGGGTAAGCGAAACGTTGCCAAATATAATCGAGCCACGTGTCCCCCAGGCAGTGGGCGAATCGGCTAGTAGCCTGCAAAAAGGAAAGAAAGCGTGCAAAAAGGTTGGAACGCGTGCGAGTTCACCTCAAAAGAAGAGCTCCAACCGCTTCGGTCATCGGTAACAGCATCGGCAACAAGTTAAAACCGCCCCCCACCTTGTACCAGGGCGGTTCTTCACTCCAAGGCGTTTGAAGCAGTTACATAGTATCGCCTCGAGCCTCTCGCGGCCTCAAGACCATACTGGGGGCAATTGATGGGCCCTTGCATGAATCCGCCCTCGCCCCTTACGGCCAGGGCGGTCCTTCACTCCAAGGCATTCGAAGCAGTTCCATAGTATCGCCTCGAGCCTCTCACGGCCTCAAGACCATACTGGGGGCAATTGATGGGCCCTAGTGTGGATCCGCCCTCCCTCATGGCCAGGGCGGTCCTTTACTACAGGGCGGTCCGTCATCCGCCCCAACCAAAGGGTCACCTGTCACATCGACGGGACAGAAAAGCGGCCACCGCCCATTACTGTTGACAGTGACTCGCTGCGGCCCACTCAGAGCAGGACACGTGGACCCTGCCAGTCCAATGGGACCTATAAATAATAGGGTCCCCCATTCAGAAGACGACATGACAGACCCGGGACCATACGCCTGATACTACAAGCTTCCACGCTGTACGCTAAAGGCTATCGGTTCCGCCCACACCAAAGGGCTCTCGCCCGGTACTTCTCTGTAACCCATTCTCCCTACATTATCCACATACTTGCCACCCATCATATACTAACCCCTTGCACGTCCGCCCTGCAAGGTACCATCCGCCGAGACAATCAGAGGACGGATTCATTGCCTAAACCTCCAAAGAACCACAGTATTGATCCACCGGTCCAACTGGGCGGATCATAACCTACAGCTCATGCTGTGAAAAATCCACCCTACTGCTCATTCTTGTTTCATGGTGGGGCTTTTCACCATAATAAATAAAAAAATTAAACTATGTACCAAAATAAATACGTTCTGAAACTATTTACATATATAGGTATATTCGCCCCAGGCCTAGGCGAACTCGCCCCAAGCCTGGGCGAACTCACCCAAGATACAGGCGTTGTCGCCTGTCAATCTACCTCATACTCAAATGTAATGTAATTACAAATGATTACTTTGCAAACATGATACCCAATTTTTCATAATTACAAAATGATCACTAGTTTATGTAATTTTACAAAATAATTATTCAAGTTTGAATTTCAATAATGAATTCAAATGTGCTACCGTAATCGTAACTAAATTGAATTTAATCCTTACTCGTGAGCTTGTCGCTGATTAATTCTTTAACAAGTTAACGAGCCAAACTTAATGATGTCGAGCATCGAGCTAAATCGGGTAAGCTCGAACTCTTCATTTATTGAAATTCATAAAACTTGTTGACTTGTCGAGTCTATATCGTTCGAATCGAGTGAGCTCGATGGTCGAGTTCGAGCCTACCCAATTCAGCTAGATTCGTCGACTCATTGAGTTTGGCTCGTTAACTTGTTAAAGAATTAATCATCGACAAGCTCACGAGTTGAAGAATTAATCAGCGACAAGCTCGCGAGTAAGGATTAAATTTAATTTAGTTACGATTACGGTAGCACATTTGAATTCATTATTGAAATTCAAACTTGAATAATTATTTTGTAAAATTACATAAACAAGTGATCATTTTGTAATTATGAAAAATTGGGTATCTTATTTGCAAAGTAATCATTTGTAATTACATTACATTTGAGTATGAGGTAGATTGACAGGCGATAACGCCTGTATCTTGGGCGAGTTCGCCCAGGCCTGGGGCGAGTTCGCCTAAACTTGGGGCGAATATACCTACATATGTACATAGTTTTACAACGTATTTATTTTGGTACATAGTTTAAATTTTTTATTTATTATGGTGAAAAGCCCTCAATGGTGCAACAGGGACGGGACGGGATGGGACCAGGATTCAAAGTGTGGAAACATAATTCAAAATGCTTTGAGGCAAAATTAAATTTTCTTTCTTCTATAAATTTTAAATTTGAGTTAAATTTTTTTGGTGAGAAACGGCACCACAAGGCGCATCGATTAACGATGAACAATTCTGGGTTCAGAAATACTTATCGAAGTAAAAAATCAAGCCTAACATTCGAAAAATCGATATCATGAAGGCCAAATGCCTTTGTATGACCTAGGTCAGCAAGAAAATTCGCTGCTTTATTACCCTCTCTATACGTGTGGGATAAGGACACGTCACGTTCCAAAGCTTTACGCAGCGAGCTAATTTTAGCCGTGTGTTTGAGGGTTGGCGCTCCAGGCGAGTGGCGGAAGCCGAGGACCACCTTAGAATCGACACAGGCCCACACATTACGGTAACCAGCTTCCCAAGCGATGTTAAGACCTGTAATCACACCTCAGAGTTCTGCTCTTGTGATTGAACACTTCCCCAAGTTAAGGCAGAAAGCCTTCAGACAAAATCCAAACTAGTTCCGAATCAATTCACCTGCAACTGCATTTCCTGTCATCGACCAAATTGATCCATCCGTATTCAAGACAACCCATCCAGGTGGACCAAGTTTCCCATATTATGTCAGTGCGAATCCTCTCGGCATTCTCGGAAAGCATCAGGTTCTTGGTATTGAATGCCGAAGTGACTGTATCATACTTCCTGAGTTAATTTTAATTACGCTACACGCTTATATATAGTGTAAGATATATTCTATTTTTTTCACTAATTCATTGCAACCGATATATTTTTGCTTAAAAGTAATAATATTGCTCTTTACCAAAAGAAAATAAATTGGAGTTGCATGATTTTGAAAGTTTGAAAGTCATGGTCGGTTTTGTACGAGGAACATATAGATCTTCAAATAATCATATGTGATGTTTTCATCTAGTTTGTTCACAATCTCCTATCTTCAGGACCCCACCCCACAGCAAGGAACACAAGAATCATTATTCACATCAGATTCAGATAACAAGCCAAAAGACAAGAACTAAATCATTGTTGCTGTTTCTGTTACCCAATATAGAAAATGGAAGGATTATGAACAAGAAGAAGAATAACAACAATACAAGTCCACACCTCACTGCTATCATAAACCCTATAACGTTCACAGATTCATCATCCCAGTGTCAGTTGTTTGGTCTTAAGAATAATTAACAGCAATGGAACATTCATATCTTGCTTGATCTTGATCACAAACCCCAGAATCTGACACTTGTAACCAGACAGTAATATCAGGATTTACTTAACAGAGAATCCAACAACCTGAGTGCAAAAGAAAGAGCAAACCGTGAAATTGCAAGTGCCAAGAGAGAAAGCAGCAGCTTAACTCACACCCTGCTTCAGTTTTCATCAGTAATTACACAGGTTACCCATGTTGCTCGGTTTCCATCACCTAGAAACACCACCTCTTTGCATCAAACTTGAGTGCATCATCATATACAAATGGGATATAGAATCTAATAATGGTGCAGAGATGTACATTTTTATTTTCACCTACAAAGTAGTCAAGCAGCCTGTCTCTTTTCCTGCTTGCTCTGTGCTTCGCTCAGTAGGAAATCTGTGAACAAGTGTTCATAGTCTGGCATTTTCCCAAAACCTACAATAATAGTTAGTTTATCAGCTAAAATGGAACCAAACCCACTCTTTAATAACTCTAGTTTATATGCTAGTTACGGGAAAATGCAGGCACACTTTGTGCTTTTTAATTACCAGGAAAGTAGTTGATGTCAATGACATAAAACACATCTTTGCTCCCATGCTCTCGGATCATATCTATGTTGAACAACCTGAGGCCCTACAAAATGACAGATGGATATGATCAATCTGTGTTGTCGAATATAGCGTGTGCACAAATGCAAGTGGCTGAGGATGTGGGAATCAGAGGAGAAGGGGGCACAGTACCATCTGACAACGAAGCTCCTTTGCAAGCCTCTCCAGCAAAGGGAGTGGAGGGAGTTCTGAAAACAAATGCACGACTTTTCATCAAACAACTTATTCTTGAGGAAGCACTTCAAAGTTTGAGTCCGGGGAACTTTGGATTTCATGAAGAAAATTCAAAGTCCACCGCCTCGATCAATAAAGTATCATTATGACAATATAAATAGAATGAAGAATCAGCCGAAGTGATGAAACTTAAAAAGCACACACGCACCAAAGCACAAATTGAAGGTGAAGAAACCACGAGAATATCATCAGAGTGAGGAGAACGGAGGGGAATTGAAAGAAAATAAAGCTAGTTTAGTCTACCTGCAACTGAAGGATCCAAATCAGCTTCATCTGCAGAGGCTGCAGCACATGAAACTCGAGGAAACCGCATCACACCAGCTACTTTTTCTAGTTCGCAATTAGTGACATTAGGCAGAGAGAAGCGACGGACAACTTTTATGGATTCCCCCATGATATAGATTTTAAAGAGAACACCACCTAGCATGAAACAAGTTGCACATGAACAAATTTGGTATCGAATGTGCTACTAGTAAAGGAATAATCAATTGAATTAAGCTGTACAACTGAGAGTTTACCATGATTGACAAACTCTTGTAGAACCAAAGGAGGCTCAAGTTCTGAGAGAGAGAACTCATCATATGCAAGAGACAACTGATGTGACTTTGCAGTTCCATCTACTAGTAGTGGTTTGGCAACTGAAAATTTGAGAACGAAGCAACTTATCATAATTTCTAACTGAATGCAATTGTGGAACACTTGCTGAAACAAAAGAATTAATCACCATAATAACCCCAATTCACTCAACATATCCAGCCCAACTGATAGAAAAATGATTCCAAGGATGATCACTATGGATCTGTGATGGAAGGCATAGAACCTAATAAGCATACCAACCCTAGAACTTCAGAAGAGGTGTCTTCCCCAACCTTTCTTATGTACATCATACCCATAACAATATGGAAAGACGGTGGTGTGAATGATTCAGAAACCATACCTAATGGTAACTTAAGTCCAGCTTTCGAAACTTCATGTGCAATGGATGATGGATCTCTGTCAATAACCATTTGTCTCGGGATACACACTGTACCTGCAATAAAGAGAAAGAAAAACAGATGAAGTTCAGTACAAAGAACTGTATCCTGCCAGTTGTAAATACGGGGACACTGCTGGAAGAATGTAGTCTTGCACTGGATCCATTACCATAGAAATCAGACAATTTCAGGTCTGCTACATATTGGAGCATGGACTGTCGATTACTTAGATGTCTAATAGCATTTGGAGGATCAATCACCGTTACTTCTGGATGCTTTTGTCTGTAATCCTTCAAGTAGATGAAAAATGAAAACAAGAGTAGAGATGAGCACTATTGGTGCAGCGAGTAGGATGTTCAAATTAGTGAACTCGAGATAAAAAGGCAAGATCTTACCCCGAAAAAAAAGATAATAGACAAGTTTAGTTTAGTTGATGTAAGAAAGGTTCAGTCACATTTTAATTGACCATAAACTAACTCTTGGAGCAAGGTACGCATCGGCTCATACCATACTATTAATGATGGAATTTAAACCAACAACAAATTTCCAGATAGAAAAGGCTGGACTTTGTCTCTCTTTACCAAAGGGCTCGTCAAGTCCGCTACAGTTTACGTCTATAAGTCTCACACTTCCATCAACGTAAGGGCACCTCTATTGTTCAAGGAGAAGTTATTTATCAAACCAGGATAAAAAGAGAAGTACTTCTTTAATCATCAAACGGCAAGATCAACAGCCAAAAGACTACATCTGATACAATTAAAGTCCATTACTTCATTGATATACTATATCTATTAGCTCCCAGCTGATCCTAGTAAGATAAGTGAGAAAAATGCAGCAGAATATAAATATAGATGCCAAGAAGATTTGAGGAATCAACTCCGTAGCAAAGATACCTAAGACACCACATATCATGAAGTATGGACAATTGGATGAAAGGTCAGAGAACAAACCTCAATCACTTCATACCAGTCTTTCCCCAGCAACTGCAAGAAATAAAAAGCAAACACATATAAAAGATGAAAAAGAAACAGACAGAAAAGTAAGAACTGAATTCAACCAGTAAAATGATAAGAGATGAGAAAAGCAAGCACAAACTTTATGTATAACAATGTCAAAAGGTCCTTGATCACCCAATGGCTTGTTTAGATCAATGGCAATGAACGAGATCCCTTTATTTCTGCACAATAGACAGAAGCAATTTATATCATAATTGTAACATAGCAGAACAAAAACGAGACACGATGGCATACTTGAAAAATGGAATTCCACGTTCAACTAACGCATGAGTCCTGTCTTGATGATAAAAGATAGAGTCATTCAAATAATCTATAAAACGAAACTGGAGAACTTAGAAACTACTAGCACCCATGGTAATCAAACATACATTGCTTTAAACAACTTAACCACGGTAGCAAACTGAATGAAAGAAACAAGAAGAAAAGCTTGGATACAACGGTCAGGAGCATTAATGATAGCATTGAAAATTTTGCTAGGCATCACTGCACTAGAAGTTCGCCAACAAAATCTCGCTTGTGCAAGGTAGAGGGTAAACGAACTAGTGATAGGTAGAACGTTATCATCTGTCAATGACCATTTTCAAGCACAGGATAAAAAATAATAAAATTTTGAAAAAGAAGAGTTGAAAAATAATGTAATATAATGCCAAAAAACAAGAACAGCTGACGTTTCAATGTAGAGAGCAAAGCGAGAATGCTGTCGCATTGACTTTAAGCATTCCTATTGAAGACCACTCCATAGACCAAATAGTAAATACCCTGAGAATATTCCTACAATGAAGGGCAAAAAGATTCGAGATGCCTGTAGCCAGACTCAAACTTGGTGAAACAAAAATAAGAACCCATATATAAATCTTAAGACTCGATCCTCCTATCCTATCACTATTCCATTATCTCAAGGACATGGAATTCTTAAACCGCGCTGCTATGGCAAGAACCA
Source organism: Linum lewisii (assembly GCA_034768395.1). Lineage (NCBI taxonomy): Eukaryota > Viridiplantae > Streptophyta > Magnoliopsida > Malpighiales > Linaceae > Linum > Linum lewisii. The sequence goes on from CM068296.1 coordinate 79,515,550, forward strand.
GGAAAAAACTTTGAGTTTACAACTTCAGCTGAAAGGATACAGTGCTGAAAATCTAAAACCAAGAAAGAAGGCTCCAAAACCACTGGAAACACCATTTCAGGAAATTGTACAGCAAACCCCAGAAATGGTAGCAAGGGGAAATGTAAACAGAGCACTTTCTATGATGATAAATGTTGACTTGAGAGAAAACTACAAGGTTTCTGAAATCAGGCAAAAGGGATAGAAAGAAAGCCAAGTGGAAAGTAGAAGCCATCATTGGACAAAGTCACAAAACGGTGGGGGGATACCTGGCTAAAACTTCAAGCTTAGGCTGCAAGAAGCTCTTCTTCTTCTTAGACGTCAAAGCATAGCCAACCACCACCTGTTGCCGCTGCTGATGTTGTTGCATTGACATTGACACAGATTCTATTATTTCAACTTCATCTTCCTCTTTCTCCTCCACCTCTTCTCCTTTCCCTTCCCCACCTATCCTCATACCAAAACAGCTCCAAAACCCTAATGAACACCCCCCGCCAAAATTAGAGAAGAAATACACAAATTCGTGATTCTGGGTTCACAGGATACAATCCGGAGCTACCCTGGTCTTGATTCTAACGTAATCAATCTGCAATCAAAATCGAGAAAATAGGAATCGGAGCTGGATTCATGGAATTTGGGGACTATGCGTTATAATTCGGCGGTAGTATGGTTGGTTGCTCAGGTTTTAATGAAGAAAAAAAAACAAGTAAAAGAGTGTTCTTTGTCTGTCTGGCTGGCCAGACTGAAGAGAGTCCACCGGAATAAATATCCCAATCTGAGATCAGAACAACCAAAGACAGAGAGTTGGACGAATTGAAGTGAAGGAAAGAATGGATATTGAGAGCTTTTTTCTGGGTACAGAGTATTTATAAAATCAATTTCAGTTTGCAGAATCAAAAGGAAGGAAGAGAAATGGGAATGGGAGGAGCTCTATGTCTGTGAGATATGGCCATATGAGAGGGTAGTTGTGGCGAATGCTGTTGAGAGAGAGCAGCAGTGGGCACTGGGCATGTAGCCTTTTTGTATTTATAATAAAGTTTTTTATGAGACTTTGAGGGTTAATTAGAATCTTCTTAATTAATAGTGTTTTATGTGTTAATGTACGATTTAGCGGATTGATTTTGAGAACAAAGGTTATGATCATGACGAATTATTCATTTGTGAAATAGTATCTTTATTGTCCTTTCAAAGTGTTTTTTATTGGTAGGAAAGTCGGGGCTTCGCGCCAGATTGAGAATTAAACCATGACAGATAATGGTTTAAAGATATCGTTATAATTGTACTGAAGGAAGTAATAATGATTATAGTCCGTTATAGGAACAACATGGCATCTAAAGGCCAAGCTCTGACCAAGGTTCGCTAAGAAATCTGTTGCTCAATTCCCTTCCCTGAATGTGTGTCTGATTTGAACATGCTAGTTATGAGCTAAAAGCTCCTGGAAATTAAAGCCTCCAAAGCATGCTGATGTGATGCTTCACCGGGACTCGTGGCTATACTATAGCCGCCCTGTTAGAATCCATTTGAACCACCTTCCGCTGGCTACGCTCTCAGGCAATCTTCAATCCTTCAACCCCCCCGCGGTGAGCTTAGCGAGGGTGATAGAGCAAGACCACAAATTCATAGCATAAGTCTCCAAACAATGCGTGTATTTATCACGAATCAATCCACTCGCGACTGCCTTTCCTACATCTTGCAACACCGAACCATCCGAATTTAGGACAACCCAATCGGTCTGGTGGTAGGATTTGTGAATATTCTCTCCTACCTCCCTTTCCATAATGGCCAACAAGTGAGGCCGAAGAGCAAACCATTCTTCGATGTCAGTTGATGCTGCAACTAATGTCGGAACTGGTCATGCCACTGAGATGAGGAGGTGTCGAATTATCTGATAGTGTTCCAGACTTTCTCTGATAGGTTTAAAGTATTTTGTTATTAGTATAATAGAAGATTCACCTAGAATTGAATATCTAAAATTCATTCAAAAAAATTAGTTAAATTAATGTTATACAAAAATTAAATATTAACTAATTATCATATTTATAACACATCATTTAGGCTTGACAATAGTTCAGTTCGGATCGGAATAGTTAATATTTGTTTACCTCGAGTTGTATTTTCGGGTTTAAGTTATGTGAACTTTGTCACTTCTTCTTTCTCATTCAACATTAACTAGGGAGGAGGATTAGTGAGAAAAGAAAATTGGACATCATTAAACACCTTAGCCTCTGCTTGTTTGACTCGGTTTGAGATGTAATGTAACTATAAACTCACTCAAATTGTCATTCAAATCTTTCTGTTTTCTGAAGAGTTGTAACATAGGATTACCATTTTTAGAGGCAACCAAGATTGCTTAACTCTCTCCAAGAAACAAGGGAAGGAACGAAGAGCCTTATAACTAGTATTGACAAGAAGATCACAATGGTCAGAGAGGTCAAGAGCAATGCTACCAACTTGAGAATCCTTGAACACCCTCAACTAAAACATTATTAAGCAAACACCGATTTAATCTTCAGTAGGAAAGCGTATAAGTCTATAAGATTAGCATTATCAATCCAGTTCATAAAATCAGCCATATGACTAGGATTCCCCCTTGCCTTGAGTCTTCTATGGAGGAAACAATAATGGCATTGAAGTCTCCAATTACTTACCGAAATAGGAAAGGAGAGAATCTTGACTTAAAGACTGATTAAGAACCCTTACATTCTAGACTAGAAATATCATTTTCGACGTTTACGAGTCTTTCGACTCTTAGGGACCTCTAGAGATAGAACTAAACCACCTCCACCTACCTCATCAACAACTTCTAATGCTTCAAAAGCATTTACGGTGGGAAGAACTAGTGCAGGAGGAACCACTAGGGTATTTTTTTTAGAGCAGATTTTGCTAATTAAAAACTAGTTCTTCTAACTAGTTATAAAATTGTTTGAATTATATTTGAATCAAATTCATTCTCATATCGACGACATAGCTAATAGATAAATAGATACTGTTAGAGGCATGAGTGAGGATAAAAAAAAATAGTTTTGAGGATTGGACTTAATTTAGGAATAATATATGATATTGTGTGATGATTTACAAGCAATACTTGTGTTGAACTACTGATGAATTATATAGAGTTTCTAGCAATATTTTACAAGACATGTGTTGAATTTATAAAGTGTAATGATGGACATCAAAGTAATAATAATTACATAACTATGTATCAATTTATATTATGTATTGAAACTAATTACCAATGTAATAAAATTTGCTCAGGAGCAAGACGTATTCGTCCAGAAAAGAGGTGTTTTGTGGTTGGTTTTTATCGAGGTGATGAGGCGAATTCGTCCAACCCCCTATAAATTAAACCTTTTCGCATTTTTTCACCCCACACCACTTCCTCTTTCTGAAGCAAGGTAAGTTCCCTATCATTTCTTTTTTCTTTGTTTCAGTAGAGAATTAGTTTAGAGTTTTTAGGTTAGAGAATTAATTTTAGGTTTTTAGGTTAGGGAATAAGTTTAGAGTTTTTAGGTTAAAGAATTAGGGCTAGATTTTTAGGTTAGAGGATTAGGGTTTAGGGTTTATGGTGGACAATTAGAGTTCATGGTGCAATTACACCGTGACATTGATGTCAATGGTTCATGGTTTGTAGGGTTATTTACGTGTACGACTTTCGTGAATTGCAGTGATATTCATATAGGGAATTATTACTCTACTTGTTAAGTATACACATTTTACTTATTTTTTCACGCACACCCATTTTACGATTGCACGTAAAATTCAGTATAAGGACAATTAGTGTAGGTTAATGGTGAACTAGACTACAATTGCACATATTTTAATTACGATTAGTTTATGAAAATGTGAATTAAGGTAGTTTAATTGTAGACTATTAGGGATATTCTTAGCATGTTTATCTTGTAGATTAATATAGCAATCTATTCTAGTTAGGATGGACTACTACGGGTTCCCCGATGTCCTAGCTGATGAGATCCCCCTGGTGCTAATCCTAGACCGAAGGACGCCTATTTCCTCTGGGGAGTAACAAGCATAGGGCTCGTTAAGTGTGAACCGACACTGCAACATGTACGTCGTTCAGCATGCGGCATAACAGTTCTTCGCTCACGTGGGAGCCAGTATATGAGAGCTTTTTCCAGCGGCGCGGGCTATACGAGGTGACCTGTGTTATTGGTGTGACCCCGTGCAGAGAGCTAGTCACGACACTAGTTGAGAGGTGGCTGCCGGAGACGAGCATGTTTCACATGGTGGGTGATGAGGAGACGATTACCTTGTAGGACATCGTCGAGGTGCTGACGGGACTTCCTACCCGTGGACTGCCCGTCACTAGCGTACCTCCAGGGCTAATGTGAGGAGCTTGTGCGAGGAGTGATTGGGGGTCCGCTTGGCAGCCCTAATTAGACCACAATGACACAATACCCCCGACCCATTACACGCCCATTCATTCGGTTTTTTGTCTCGGCGCATCTTCTACGTAATCTTGTTTACATCTAATAACAAATGAAAGTTAATAACAAACGAAAATGTAATTACAAAGGGATGACAAAGAATATTACCATGACTGTTGCCCGCCATTGCAACATCAATCAACGATAAAGAGAAGAATTTCAAGAAGGAAAGTGATCGAGAGAAAGATCGAAGGCATGTTTAGTTCATCAACCGAAAGGGGCTTTTGTAGAGGGCAGAAACCCTACTTTCTAACCCTTAAAGTAAGGTTTCTTGGTCTGACCGGTCAAAATACGATCAGAACCCCTCATATAACTTTTGTAGCATATCATTGATGATATACAAGAATCATGTTCGAGAGATACACATTTTCCAAGTTAGTGGTAAGATTTGTTCCTTCACATCTTGTATCTCGAACTCTTTAATTAAATAGTTGATTCCTTTGAGACTCTTAAGGAGTCTCAATAAATTTTATGTCATCTATATAATCAAAGATGATGACATTTATATGTTTTTGGATGTTGTAAGAAAATGAACACAATTTATAGAAAAAAATTAAGAAATTTTGGGTATGAAATATTTTTGAAACCATAAAATATTTCAAATATGTTTTTTTATCATTTCAAAATACAAGTTAAAAAAGAAATTATACGCACAGAGAAACATTTGATAAGACAAATTCACTTCTTATCCACCTTATAATCCATGTAACGCCAAATGGATATGATTCAATATTGTTCGCGTGAACTTAAATTAGTTTCTTATAGAAAAATGAATCCTTCAATGAATTCCATATACATACGGCACATATTACTATTAGACAAACCATCAATATATGTTACTATAACATCTATTAGAGGTAAATTATATCCCTTCACAAATTGCCAAACTAATTAAATAATGAAAAGTAGTTGCATCATCACACGAAAATATGTTTTCTCATTATCAATATATTATGGATATGATTAAGAGTGGAACGATATGGGACTGTAAGCAGGCAGCATATCATTCCTGGGTTTGGAGGAGGATCCTGAAAACTAGAGAGATTGCGAGGAGTCATATTGCAGTGGATCAAGATGGAGATTTGACTTGGGGATGGGGATTGTATGAGTCGTTATTCAGTGTCCAAAGTCTGGGAATCGATTAGAATAAAAAGTAACACAATAAAGTGGAGCATTGCTGCCTGGAAGGGTCCTGCTGTTCCTAAGCAGTGTTTTATTACTTGGCTAGTAACAGTCAATGCTATTGTCACAAATAGTGATATTGCACGATGGGGGATGGCTAGAGATATTACTTGCTTACTTTGTGGGGATGGTGTTGATGAGAAGGAGCATATCTTTCTTAAATGTCCGTTTATAAGATGTGTAAGGGAAGGGTTTGGAAGGTACTACAGGGCAGCTGCTACATGGGAGGATGAATTGGAAGGAGTGAGTAGCAGGTATGGTGGAGATTCAGTTAAACAGAAGGTGGGAAGAGTTGTTTGGAGAGCAATTATTGCGGAAACCTGGTATAATAGATGCTCAAGAAATGCTGGAGAAGCTGGACAAACGGCAGAGGAGATGATAACAAAGATTAAGAACATATTGTATGTGAAGAAAGACATTTCTTTCACAGCAGGGGTAGTGAATGGTTAGTTTTCTAGTGTTCAGGTAGTGAGTGAGTTCTCTTAGTTGATGTTGTAGGGCTTGTATGGCTGGGTTGTGTTTTCTGTGTTGTGATATATTTTGAGATGCCAAGTTGGCAAGCTCACGGGCTTGATAAATAAAAATTAATTATTCATAATAAAAAAAATATTATAGGCTTGAGTACAAAACTTTTCAAAATGGATATCTCAATCCTCATAATTTCATGAGGTGAACAACATATGTCTCTCATTCGTTTTACATCTTCGAGTGTAAAGGCTTTTGCGTCTATAAACTTTTATTTCTCTAGGGAGTTTAATTTGCCTTAATTGCATTTTTCTCTTTCAACCAATTATTTCTTAATTTGTATGCATCAATAAATTTTGGCTCAAGATTCTCATTTTCATCTATCATATTTAGTGTTGCATTATAAGTAAATTTTTTGTCAACATTGACTTTTATCATGATTCAAAAGTTTTTCATTCCAATACATAGTTAATCGATATCTCTTTTAATCATAGTTTATAGATACTTGAGGCTCTTTAGGAGCACAAGTATTTGTTTATTATTCTTGGTGACTCTTCTAGAGTTATCTTACCTCCCTCATTGGGATGTTAGCATCATAGTATTAGGGTGTACATGCCGAGTTACGTGTGGCACTCGAGAGAGGGGCATGTTTTAGGTACATTTTGAGTGAGATTTCACTTGGGTATTTTATCGAGCACCTTGTGTGCATGCGATTTTTGATTGATTTAGGTCGAGAGACCAATCTAAAATCTAAAAACATATATATGCATTTTAGACAAAAACTATTTGCCACATAAGCTTTTGGAGGCTTCTCTAGGGTTAATATTATTTATTTATTCAAACTCTCTCTCCCTCTTTTTTTCCCTTTTGATTAATTTTCTCTTCATAACATTTTATGTGTTACTCAAAACATATTGTTTCCTTCACAAATGTTGTTCGTTTTAATTTTTCAAATCCAACGACATCAATCTTGATATATTTTAGTAAAAAATTAATCTTCTGTTAAAACCTACGCGGAGGATAATCAAACCGTTATCAAGCATTACTTACACCTACACATTACACCAAAAATTTCCAAGCTAATCAGTCATATTGTCACTTACAATGTAAACGAGCCTAATATGTTGTTTATTCAAAATCTAATCGTTATAAAATATATAAAGACATCATAAATCTATCTAATATATGGTTCAAGTGGCACAATAAGTGGCCCTAAATGCTAAAACTATCCAACTCACACCCGCGCTTTGATTAACTTGAAATCTAGATTTTGTTAAAACAATTCACACATTCAAGCATATAGTTCATTGGTAGCGTTAATGGAATGAATACATAATTCATCCAAAAACTTAAATTTTATACACAAATAAATACATCATAAAGCGATATAATATATAGTTAAAATAACATATTAAATGATACTAAAAGATTTTAACTAATATCCTCACTTTGATTAAAAAAATTATGAATAGAATTATGAATTTTCATTCAACGAAAGGAAGCAAAAAAAGTCAGAGTTATGTACAACCTAGCAACTCGAAAAACCTATAGGGAACAAAACCTGTACCAACTGTCACCTATAAAACTATTTATGAACAACCCCGGGAATGAAATCGTAGTTGTAACTGAAAAATTGAAGTTGTGAATGATTGTTTTAGCTATATAAGATGTTAGGATTACTAACTTTTCTATCATGGTATCTTCAACATCTCTCTCTGAATATCTGAAACAACTCCACACCATAAAGTTTTGCAGATAATGTCATTGATTTTGTTCCATTTAGCAAGGAGAATAAAATGCTCCATATTAGGCCCCCCAAGAATATTGCAATATGCGAGTATCAAGATAGCCAACAAAAACTCTATCCAAAACTGCTATAGAATATCTGCAACTAAATTATAAATGATTTTTACTTTCCATAATATTACATGGAAAAAGATAGCAGAGCTCATTCAGAGAAATTCCCCAATGCTGAAGCCAATCCAAGACCGTCAATCTGTCAAGAATAACCAGCCAAGTCAGGAAGCTATCACGAGGGATATGATAGGAACCCAATACCAATCTATACCAAGGAATTAATTTTGAATCGACTATCATGTATAGAATCCCAGATAGTGGTAATCCAAACATTCTCATAAGCCATCCTATTCTAGCACAATTGTGAAATAGAGTTAACAGATATATAAAATGCTAGAGTAGGACGAATCTTCAACAATCTTCTCCACGCCCAAGACCCTTCCCTTAAGGGACCACATATCACCCCCATTAATACACACTTTGATAATTTTACAATCTACTATACACTAAAATTTGTTCCATAATTTTACAATCTACATAACACATTCAATAAATTTATTCTCTAACATCGTCAACAGATCTAATATATGATTCATTCAACATATTAAATCAATGAAAATTTAAAATTAAATCCATCCTAAATCGATTTAATATATGGTATTTCATCTAAAATTTTAATTGTCCAAAAAAGTTTCGATTTCCAAGCATATTCAGTCATATTTTAACTAGATTATTTTAAATTATGAGTGTTTTAATTCTATAATATAAAATAATTCATATAAAAATAATATGATCAAGATGTTAATCAATCAACTAAGAGGATCATCAACATTATAAAATGGATTTCTCATATTAATATAATATGATCAAGATGGTACAGTGAATTTGAAGTAAATAATACATCAAATATGAAATTTAGTTAGAATATTTTATTTTCCAGCATTCTCATGTTAAAGGTATGAATAATTAAATATACATCATGAATTTGAAGTAAATAATAAATTATGTATGTATTGTTCCATTCAGATTAAGTTTTTTTTTTTTTTTTTGGATGAATAGGTTACTTTTCATTCCAAAATGAAGGTGAAGAAACACCTTAAAGTTAAGAGTACAGTCAAAAACTCAAAACTATACAAAGCTTAGAACTCAGAATTGTAATGAAAACACCCTTTTCCCAATTGCATCCGAAAAGAAAAGGCTACCAAGAGAAAAATATCCAATTTCTAACAAAATAACCCGGATTAAAGCTTCACAATCACGATGAACCTTCCCATGTACACGATTGCATCTTTCCTTCCAGATATTGGCTATCACCGAACTCCAAACAAATCGTGTAATAATCCCTCGTGGACAGTCCTGACCTGCCAGCTTCCCAAAGGCATCCAAAGATAACTGAAGATCACTAGGAGGGGAAGAAATAAGTCTGCTCATGATGTTGCTATACACTTCAGCAGAATAAGAACAATCAAAGAATAAATGGTCATGAGTTTCATCTTCAAGGCCACCACAAAGAACACAAGACGGACTTACAGGGGTGCCCCACTTGATAAGCCTGTCTCTTGTTGTAAGCCTTCCTCGAATCAGCAACCAAGAGAAGACGCTATTCCGAGGAATACTGCCATGGCCCCAGACAAGCTTATACCAACTCAAAACTGGTCGAACTTCACGAATAGAATCCCAAATGGTTGTAATTGAGAGCTTAGAGTAAGGCACATCGTCCCAGCAAGGAACAGAATCAACAAAGGAGAAATGAGTAAGGAAAACTCCCCTGTGCTTAAGAAGCCTCCTCCAAACCCACGAACCTGTTCCAGGATTCAGGTTCGCGAGGTTTCTCCCTTTGATCATTCAGATTAAGTTAGAATGGTTTGTTTTCCAGCTTTTTAAAGTTAATGTTTAAAGAAACATCGGGCCTTTAAAGTAAATAATATGTATTGTTCCATAACCCATAGTGGATTTTGTTCATGACATGGGTTGGAATATAGTTTGAACATTCGTCTAACTCGAGACATGTAGAAAGATTTTAAGAATTAAGTGAGTTCATGTGCCTCAAAATCATAAAAACAATATTTGTTCGTCATATATATTTAAAAATACATGATACTTAGATATATAATTGCACTTGTTCTTTGGTTCGAATATCTAAGGAACATATTGGCAATTATTTATTCAGTTCATTTATTTAGGTTGTCAATAGTGAAGTGAGAAAGAATCTCGAATTGGCCAACAAGTCAAAAAACTATCAAGAATCCTTAGTAAGAGCAATGGTAAGTGAGGTGATGAGTGTGTGCGGGTATGAGTCATGACATATTAAGTATAGCGGGTTACATGTCAATAACTTTTGCCAATTCAGATTATTGATCGAGTTGAGTTAGTTTGACTTGAGCATATTCATGAAATCTAAGTATATATATAACGGGAAAACGCTCCAGTACACACGGGGTACCGGTACCGTAACACTAAAATTTCGTCATATCTGTGTTTCAATGTTAGAGTTTGAGGGTTGTAGTTTAGTGTTCAAGGATTATGACATAATGTTAAGGATTTCAAGTTTATTATTGGGGTTTATGGTTATTTAATTTTAGTTTGACGTCGATTTAAGATTAGAGTTTATGATGTAGTATTTGATGGTTAGGATTTAGTGATCTTTACTTCTATATTCTTTTAACGTGTCAAATGAGGTTTTTTTTTTATGTGGAACTACATCTGAACATACTTTTTTTTAGATAGATGATGGTTTCTTTAGTCTTGACTTTGTTTGTTTGCAAATGCTTCAAATGAGTTGTTATTAAATTTTTTTTATTTGTGTTCAATAGACTTATTTTTGCAAGAGTTTAGGATTAATTAATTTTTTATTATAAATGATTAGAGGATTTTATTCAACATAACCCCAAAGGGGAAAATCACACAATAGTTCAAACAAACAACTCCTCCACCAAAACACCCTAATCAAAACAAGAAGCCGAAGCTCACTAATCCAGGAAAAATCAACTCACGCACAAGTCCTCCCAAAATCGAACATCCTACTTCTGCAAGTATACGATTATGAACAACATCAACTACAGCTGCAATCTCTCCTACTTTCCGCTTGCAACTTTCGTACCATATATGACTGCTAATAGATCTGGTCATCAACCTCGCCTTCCTGCTTGCATAAGAACTCCCTCTCCTTCTGTTATGCATTTAGTTCATGAGGTCTATCCAGTTTGTAGGTTCAGAGAACATAAACTCTACTTTTTGGAAAAGACTGCGACCAAACATACATTGACAGAAGATATGATCTCTATTATCCACCCCATTAGAGCACAAAAGGCAATTGATATCAATGGCCAGTCCCCATGAGGCATGCATCTCCTTTGTGATTAATTAAATATTATGTAACAAATTTTTTGAAGTCACATTGGTTTAGAAGACATTAATCATTTGAAAAATTTGTTTGAACAATGGGTATGATTGTTTATGTAATAAGTGGACCTATTTTAATGACAATTTTTATTTAATAAATGGTCATATATTTTAGTATGTAATAAAACTTAATAAATATTTAAAATATCCTTAAATTTATCATAATATTCTATTTAATAATATATATTTTATAAGCACTTATAATTAGAGGAGGGGGTATTCCCTTAAAATGAAGATAGGAACCTATAATATTATTTTATTTTAAATTAATTATTAGAATTAGAAATTAATAAATAAAATTTCAATATCTTTAAAGGGCTGAGAAGTTTAAGAAAAATATTTTTTATTTCTGAACTTAAAATAAATTATTTTCTTAGCAGATAATTTTAATGATAATTATTTTTATAAATATTTTTTAATTATGATTATTTATCTTACTATTTAGTACACATTTTATAATATTTAATTTATGCATATCATACATATCCAAATATAATAATAATAATAATAATAATAATAATAATAAATAGACTAGAAAACTTAATAAAAATAGGGTACCCATAGTAATAATATAATGTTTAAATAGAAAATAAATACACATTTTTTATGAATAAGATATATAATAATACACCTACAAAACATGCAATTTTCATTTGCCTCGACCAACCATCAAATAGTCGAAATTTTTTATTTTATTTTGGTAAACTCTTTAACAATGCTCTCTATAGGGCCACTTATTTTTTTCCATCACATTTTATTATATTAAAATAAAAAATTATCTTATATGAGAGCTATTAAGCTAAGTAAATAGAAAATGACTTGAAGACCCTTGAGTTTTTAGTTTGATTTCAATCTTTTGATTCAAATTTTATAGTTGGATTTTATTTGGTTAAACATAATCCTGAATTTATTCATTTACATAATTATTATTCATTTACTAATTATACCGAATAAAGTCGGCCAACGGGCCGAAAAATTACTAGTTGTCCATTGATTGGCCATGGTTTTAGGGTCTTATAAGAGTCTCAGGTACGTGTTACGTTTGATGCTTTGCCTATGGTTGAATTGGATTGCATAGCTAGGTTTTATGTTTCTTTTACCAAGTTTTCATGTTTGAGTGTCTAGGAACCTAGGTGGATCCCAATCGTGCCCTTATTTCCCCTCATTCTCGATTCCTTTCGTCTCAATTGTGTCTAGTGATTGCCTTAGATCGATGTCCAGTGAAACGGCGTTGCATTGTCTCAACCGGCCAAAATCGCTCAAAGCGGGTTGAGCGGTTTCAGCGATTTTACTGGATCGACCCGCTTTTTTTTGCCCAATTGAACCGTTGTGTTTTTAAGGACCGACCGGATCAAATTTGGTGCCGATTCCCAATTTTATCGGTCGGACCGATCGGTCCAGTACTATATGACAACACTAGTAAATATAACAATAGATGTGGTTTCTAGTATAAGATTTTTGAAAGAAAGAAAAAATACACTTGAGTTCCAAAAAAATCAATTGGCAAGTAATAGAATCAAGGTGAATACGAAGCATATCCGGTTGAACAGAGGTCTATCTTGTTTACTAATATACTTGGACCGGTCCTACTCCCACATCATCTCTTAAAGAACAAGTTAACACTGCAAAATGCACACATTAATAGGAGTTGCAAAGAAAGGAATATTCTACTGTATTTTAATTTAGAAAAAATATGGAATAAAGAAGATTCTAATTAATTTTAAGAAATATACAACGAATATGCTTCCAAGTTAGGTAGAGTTGCCTCTAAATTGGCCCTTCAATCACTCCAAGTTATGTCCATGCTTCTCTTTAATACATTTCCTTTACAAAACTATAATTACCTAGGAATACCCCTCCGGGTATTGGGGTTCGAAAGTTCCAACCCGAAAGGGTTGGACGCTGATCCATTCCCAAATAAGATATCAATAGAACAAGATATTTTCAAAGATAATGTGAGTAACATAAAAATCAGAGTTAGAACAAGCAATGTATAATAATTGAAGTTTCATACTCTTCAAATTCTTTGGTAAATTAGTGGTCAGATTTGTTGATAAATTGTCAATTTCTTATAATACAATATTTTTTGCATTAGATGATGCACCGTTTGTGACCATAAATTTATATATATTAAATAATGTAAAAATTAACCTGAATTTTATCTCAGAATCTATAATATTGGAATGCAACAATTTATAACCGTATAAATTATTAAATATCTTTATAACTTAAATAAAAAAATTCCAAAATCCTATACAGCCAAAACCATAAAAGTAAACCCTAATAAGGGGCTTTTCACCATAATAAATAAAAAAATAAAACTATATACCAAAATAAATACGTATTCAAACTATATACAAATATGGGTATATTCGCCTAGGGCCTAGGCGATTTCGCCTAGGCCATAGGCGTCAACGCCCAGCCACCAGGCGAGAACGCCTGTCTATTAAATATTTAGTAAATGAAAGTTTGATTTCTTAATTTTACTTTGCAAATTGGTAGCCAATTTTTTATAATTACAAAATGATCACTAGTTTATATAATTTTGTAAAATAATCATTGAAGTTTGAATTTCAATAATGAATTTGACCGTGCTACCATAATCGTAACTTAATTGAATTCAATCCTTACTCACGAGCTTGTCGTTGATTAATTATTTAACAAGTTAACGAGCCAAACTTCACGAGTTGACAAATCGAGCTCGCTCGAGCATCGAGCTGAATCGAATCTATATATAGGCGAGTTGACTTGTCGAGTCTATATCGTTCGAGTCGAGCTCGCTCGAGCATCGAGCTGAATCGAATAGGTTTGAACTCGCTCATTTATTAAAATTCAAAAAACTTGTTAACTTGTCGAGTCTATATTGTTCGAATCGATGGTCGAGTTTGAGCCTACCCGATTCAGCTCGATGCTCGAGCGAGCTCGATTCGTCAACTCGTTAATTCATTATTGAAATTCAAACTTCAATGATTATTTTACAAAATTATATAAACTAGTGATCATTTTGTAATTATAAAAAATTGGCTTACCAATTTGCAAAGTAAAATTAAGAAATCAAACTTTCATTTACTAAATATTTGATAGACAGGCGTTCTCGCCTGGTGGCTGGGCGTTGACGCCTATTGCCTGGCGAAATCGCCTAGGCCCTAGGCGGATATACCCATATTTGTATATAGTTTGCATACGTATTTATTTTGGTACATAATTTTATTTTTTTATTTATTATGGTGAAAAGCCCCCTAATAAGTAATATCCCATAAATATCATTTTATAAAAAAAAAACTAAATAACAAAAAATATTAATTTTGTTAAAGCAACGTTTCCCCCTACCCAAACAATCAAACTGAGTAAATAAGCAAATACTCCTACATGAAACATATATGTTGCTCACAAGGCAGGTTGTTGATGAATCGAGTCGAGTCAAATTTTACTATGCTCTAGTTTGACTCATTATTTTTGGGCAATCTCGAGCTAAAAAATTAAAACACGTGTCGAGTTCGAGCCACTTCAAGTTTGGCTCATTAATTATTCTTAATGAGTCAAATTTGAGCTTGGCTCATTAACGATCCTTAACGAGCCAAACTCGAGCTCAATTCAAACTCAACTTGAACGCTGCTCATTAAAAATCTTAGGCGAGTGCAATTTAAGCTCTACTTGAAGCTTGTACACAAAAAATTAACGATAAGTCAAGTTAAAAAAATAAATTATCCTAAAATTGATTAGGCTCAAGTTTTTTATTTAAAATAGTTTAAGTTAGGGTAAATACATTCTCATGGCCAAACCTTTCAGCTATTTGACAATTGTGGCAAACCTAAGGGTGAAAGTCTAGGAACGAAAATTTATGAACCCGTTTTAAAATTTTTCAAAATTTTATGGGTACGAGATCCCGAATTCATATTTTGATGCCACCAGGGTCTCGTTCTTGTAAAAAATTTCAGGAGAAATCAAAACGTGTCCAGGAATCCCCGATTCTCATTCCCAAACTTCCACCCATATTTAAACAACATGAAATAATAACTAATTGAAAGTTTGGTATTTTAGAAGTTTTTTTTGCCTAACTCGGGAACCCGATTCCCGAATTCTAATTCTCGCTTCTGAATTAAATTTGAGAACGGGAATGAGACTTGAAATTTGGGAATTGAAAATCGAGAATTTCAAAATTTGGTAACGGGCTCATCTTCCCGTCCCAATTTCCACCCCTAGCCAAACCTATATTAAAAACCCAAAATAACTAAAAAGATAACTAAATGTAGACAATTTCGTTAAAGATAATAAAAATTTAAAATTGTTAACTAGCTTCATTAGAATGACTTACAAGGAGCGGAGATGACACTAATAACAAGGATTAAGAGTGCCAACTAATACAATTTTGGGTTTTTATTTTTAAAATACTCCAACTTTCGCGAATTCATTTTGATATGCTCCAACTTTAAAAAATCCCAAATCTATCCCATTTTTCGAAATAGTTAACACAGTCCTTGTTTGTAAAATTTTAAACATTTTGAACCAAGTGACTAACGGAATTAACTTTTAAATTTTTTATCTTCTAAAATCAGTAACCCAAGTTTTCTCAAATTACATTTTGACACTTCTCAATTCCACCCCTTACAAATCCTCC
Organism: Linum lewisii; assembly: GCA_034768395.1. Classification (NCBI taxonomy): domain Eukaryota; kingdom Viridiplantae; phylum Streptophyta; class Magnoliopsida; order Malpighiales; family Linaceae; genus Linum; species Linum lewisii. The sequence continues at coordinate 79,531,477 of CM068296.1, forward strand.
CGAACAAATCTTATCCTCTCAACCCTCTGCCGCTGCCTCCGCCATGTGAAGTCCGCCACAAATCGGAGGCTTCACGAATCTTCAATGTCCGCTCACATCACCGAGCTCAGCTTCGGCTACGTCTCGGACTACACTCCGAACTCGCCTTGCTCCGTCAACTCCACCCTCGACCCGCTCATCTTCACTTCCTTTACGTTCCTCCGCAAGCTATTCTTCTACAACTGCTTCCCCTGCCGTCGTCGGAGCTCCGGCTACTTTTCCGACATCTCGTCTTCCTTCCATGCTTTCGATGCTAGTCTCGAGGAGCTTGTACTGATCGACAACCTCGGCCTTGTCGTCTCTCTTTCCTCCATCGTTTCAAATTTCACTAGTCCCCGTTGGCTAGTCGTGACTAGAAACGAAGTGTACGACCACCTTCCGGAGAAGATCAGAGATCTGCTCGAAGAAATCACTTTGTCGAGGAATCTTGATTGGATAAAAAAACAATGGCTCAAGAACACGAAATAAGGGTTACTTGCTTGGATTTCCAGGCTGATTACGCTTCTTCTTCTGAGGAGGCTGAGCAGTAGCGGTGATGCCGAAGGCCGATGAGCTGTTGGTGGGCGCAGCTGCTGGAGCTGCGCTCCGGTGAGAAGCGAAGACGACGACGAAGAATTGGTTAAGAAATGAGAGGATGAATGATGGAGAAGATGAAGGTGGTGGTGTGGAAGCACTCCTCCTCCTCCACCTCCGATGGCGGCGGCCGCGGCCTGTTGCTTCATCTGATGTTGTAGATTTTGATCCAATTCCTCTCTACTCATCGCGAATAAGGGCACCGATGATGATGATGAACTTGCCATGTGAGAGAAGGAAAGGGGAATTGGAGAGTTGTGAGAGTTGGAGAAGATAAGATGGAAATGTTAAGGAAGAGGGGAAGGAGCCCTTGCTCTGCCTCTAAACTGTAGATTGATTTTGACGAATGAAGCTGATGAGACGAGGATGAGTGTGTAAGAGCCGAATCGGAGGTGGATGATTCACTACAAAAAAAGGTGACTTAGCATCGTTTAAAGAGAAACCGTTTAGTGTCGGTCGAGAAAATGACCGACGCCAAACTATTGACTCGCGTTTGACCACGGTTTAGCGTCGGTCGAAAGCCGACCGACGCTAAATTCTATAAGAAAACTGACTCTAAATTCGGTTTTGGGTCGGAAATGAAGCCCTTACCCAAAACCAGATTTAGCGTCGCTTACCGACATGATTTAGCATCGGTCATCGACCGACGCTAAATCATGTACCTATTTAAACTCTCTCAGCCGCCACCCTAACCCCACTCTCACCTCTCTCAATCCTCTCTTCTCTCTCTCCTTCTCCTCCTCAACTCTCCCAACCACCACCCTCCTCCTCCTCCTCCTCAACTCTCCCAACCACCACCTCTCCTCCTCCTCCTCCTCAACTCTCCCAACCACCACCCTCCTCCTCCTCAACTCTCCCAACCACCACCCTCCTCCTCCTCCACCACCCTCCTCCTCCTCCTCAACTCTCCCAACCACCACCCTCCTCCTCTTCAAACCCTCTTCCTCCTCCTCCTCAACTCCTCCTCAAACCCTCACTTCCTCCTCCTTAAACCCACCTCCGGCCTCCACATCCCAGCCGCCGCCAGCCGCTTTCACTTCCTCCTCCAGCCATCCTCATCACAGCCACCGCCAGCAGCCTTCACTTCCTCCTCCAGCCATCTGCATCCCAGCTGCCGACATCCACCTTCGAAACCTCGAAACTGGATCACAAACGACTTGGATGACAACAACTTGACAAAGCCTCGAAACTAGTTCCCAAACAAGATCTGGAAAAAACCCAGATCTGGAAAAAACCTAGATCTGAAAAAAATAAAAATAAAAACGAAAATAAAAATGAAAGTAATAAACAAAATAAAAAATGAAACTATTAGGAGTTAGAGAATGCTCTGTGGCAGTTACCTGTCCTCACCGAGAAACTGCTCCCACGTCTGCCGGTTCTGACGTCTCACGTTCACACTCTCCAATTCGTGGCCTTGTGCTGTTTGTTACGAGGCTTGAGTGCCGCTGCGGTAAATCCGCCGTTACCTCCTTTGTGGGGTTCATGTACAGATGTCAGGGTGAGGGGTGTTTAAATTCCCCCTCTCCTCTCAGTGTGTTACTTCGTTTTCCAGATTGCTTTTCTTCTTTTCTCAGTGACCTTGAAGTTAACAGTTGTTTTCCAATGGCTTCTCAACCGCCGATGTTCGAGTTTGGCGTGGAAGTGGTGGCCGACGGTCAGTTGCGATGCTCCACAAGTCTCTTGGCACGGTTCTTCTCGTCAGAGCAGAAGCCTCGTCAATGGTTGCACGCTACTCTCGGCCGCAAATGGAACCTTCACTCGTCGATGTTTCGGGTTACGGCTGTTGGCTTCGGCCTCTTCCAGATCTACTTTGTGAAGAAGGCTGATATGGATAGGATCATGCGTCGTCGTCCTCATTCGATTGATGGTTGTTTGGTCAATCTCGCTCCGTGGTCAAACCCTTCCGAGGCTATGTTCGAGGAGTTGCGATATGCCACCTTTTGGGTCCGGCTAGGGGAGGTTCCCGTGGAGTTCCGGACAGAGCAGTTTGGTATTGGACTCTTGGAACCGGTGGGTCAGGTCTTACATGTCGATGTCTACGAAACTCAGATGGATACTCGAGAGTTTTTCTGAGGCTTTGTTCGGATTGACGTGACCTGCCCTTTTCTCGGACGTCGAAAAGCTTGGTTCACAAGCGGCAAGGAGTTCTGGGTGGAGTTTGGGTATGAGGGACTACCGGTTGTGTGTTACGGATGTGGTTTGCTTGGCCACCCGCTTCGTCTTTGTCTGACTCCGATTGCGAAAGGTGCGGTTTTGGAGGATCGTGGTCCTTGGATGCATGCTAAGCAGAGGTAATTCATTCTCGTTCGTCGTGGTGGCCAGAAGCGGTCGTCGGTAGGGGCGGATTCCGGTGAGCATATGCTGGCGGCGGCAGTTCCAGGGCAGGAAGCAAAGAGAAGAGCCTTGGGCTCTATCCCTAATTCTGTGGCAGTTGGGCCTTCAGGGCCCCAAGCCCATCATGTTTCCCTTGGGGCTTCTTCTTCACAAGGGAGTCTGGGCCGAAGTGGGCCTCCTGCATTTAAGCCCTCCTCTGTTGTTGGTAAAGGAGCTGTGGATCAGGCCCAGGAATCAGTTTTTATGGACTGTTCAGATGGGCCCAAAACTGATTTAAATGAGGTTCAACCTCTTTTCTCTTCGGTTCTTTACGATCTCTCCGGTTTATATATCACTAACCCGACCGGGTCTTTTGATAATGGATTACCCATTGATCTTCAGGTGGCTAACATTGTGGCTAGAGTTGATGGTCAAGTTCGAGACACGATGGTGGATAGCGGTGCCGACCAGAACTGGCCCGCTAAGGGATTATGACTACTTTTGCGTGGAACTGTCGTGGATTGGGCGGAGATGCGACAGTTGATGAACTCATGAGACTAATCCGAAAATATTCGCCTACCTTTATCTTTTTATGTGAAACTCGTCTTGATTTGCCTTCTACTACTTCCTTGTTTCGTAGCATAGATTTCTCTTCTTTTGAGCATGTGGATGGGGTGAACAATGGGGGTGGTGTCGCTTTTGCTTGGGCAACCCCTACTCGTTGTATGGTTGTGTTTTTGAATTTTTATGCGATATGTGTTTGTTGGGAATATGATGAGTCGTGTTTTGCTTACTTAGTCGGGGTTCACTTTTCCACCGACGCAACGACCCGCGTTCTTAATTTATTCATGTCTCGTCTCTTTTGCAATCGATCGATGATCCGCTACTCATTTTTAGAGATTTTAATATCATCATGAGTGATAATGAAAAAAGTGGGGGTCGTTTGGTTCCTCGCTCTCGAATTAATGATTTTATGGAATTTATTGATGATCTTCAACTAATTGATATTGGGGCAACTGGTGAGCAATTTACGTGGTCAAATAGGCATGCCGACTCAACTATCATCTATGAACGGTTGGATCAATTTCTTTTTAATACAGATTGGTTATCATTGTGGCCTGAATCAGCAGTATCAAACTTGTTGCCAGTTGCTTCGGATCATTCTCCGATTCTGTTGCACCTACAGTCTCCTTCGCCGAGAATTAAACGCCTTTTTAGGTTTGATTGTCGTTGGGTGGAAAACCCCGAGGTTGATTTACTGATTCAACATTACTGGATGGAACCGACCGGTCCGGGGACCCCACAGTTCCGGCTGATGACAAGGCTAAAAAACGTTCATCATGCCCTTTTCGATTGGTGTAGTGCAGGGACTTCTAACTCCGCTCGATTAATTCATGACTGCGACTCTGCTCTTCGTTCTACCCTTCAGGCTCCTCGTGTAGATTGGTCGGAGGTGAGACGGTTGGAGGATGCTTTAAATGCTGATCGCCGTCAGGAAAACCTATACTGGAAACAACGACATAGGTTTCGTTGGTTAGAGGACGGGGATCAAAACACTAAATATTTCCACCAATCTGTTTCTCGTAACCAAAAACGGCGCATAATTGACACTTTAATAGATGATGATGGGGTTACTCGTTCGACCGAGTCTGCCAAAAGTGAGTTGGCGGTCTCTTATTTTCGCCAGTTGTTCTCTTTTGATCTTCATCAAGGGCTTCCGCCTTTAGATGTATTGCGCCTCTGCCCTATAATCACCCATGACATGAATCGGACTTTATTGGCCCCGGTGCTTCCAGCGGAAATTCGAGACGCAACCTTTTCCATTGGCTCAACTCAATCTCCAGGTCCAGATGGATTTACATGCCTTTTCTTTCAACGGTATTGGGACGTTGTAGGTGGTGCAGTCATTGAGGCCGTTCAGGATTTCTTTCAAAAGGGTAAAATGTTGAGCACACTAAATCACACATGGATAACACTGATTCCTAAAGTTTCGGATGCTAACACAATGCGACAACTCAGACCTATTGGACTCTGCACGGTGCCCTATAAGATCATTTCCAAAATCCTTACTTCAAGGCTGGGAGAGGTGCTGCCAATGGTAATACATCCGTCCCAGAATGGGTTTATTAAAAATCGCTCGATAACTGATAACATCCTCCTTGCGCACGAACTAATCCATTTTTTAAAAACTCACACTAGAGATGAGCACCTGATGGCTCTAAAGATTGATATGGAGAAGGCTTATGATCATGTGGAGTGGAGCTTTCTTTTTACTGTCATGCGTGGTCTTGGTTTTGCCGATCTCTGGGTTACACTGATTCAGGAGTGTCTCTCATCTGCCACAATGGACATTCTAATTAACGGTGATCCGAAGGGATTTTTCTCACCTTCAAGAGGCCTCCGTCAGGGGGATCCCTTATCGCCCCCTTCTATTCGCCATCTGCTCCGAGGGGTTGTCACGTCTTCTGCTATCTGCAACAACTACTAGAGTCTTATATGGAATTCAAATAAATTGGCGTTGTCCCTTTATTTCACATATGTTTGCGAATGATACTATTCTGTTCCTCCGGGTCACAGACACTTATATCCACTCGCTTTTGGCTCTTTTTGATCAATATAGGGTCATGAGTGGTCAGAGAGTGAATTTAGGAAAATCGGCAGTCATGTTCAGTCATAATACCCCCCTCACATTCAGTTGCGATACAGGAACTTGTTGGGATTTCGGTTTCTAGAGCGCTCTGAAAAGTATCTTGGATTACCTTGCGTTATTCTCCGGTCTAAGGAGGAAACTTTCAGGTTCATAGAAGATAAGATGTCGCTGCGTCTCCGAGTTGGAAGCGAGAGTGTTTGTCCCCAGCGGGGGTGCATACGCTCCTGCAATCAGTTATTGCTGGTTTGACTGTCTATGCCATGTCCTGCTTCGAATTAATAGATAAGATGTGTGAGGCATTGAACACTCTAATTGCTAAATTTTGGTGGGGGGAGGTATCGGATGATCGTCGGTTACATTGGCTCTCCTGGGCTAGATTAAGCCTCCCCAAGGAATCAGGGGGATTGGGTTTTCGGGATTTCTCCACCTTCAATCGAGCTCTGTTGGCAAAAGAGTGTTGGCGTATTCTCACAAACCCAGACCTTCTCTTGTCGTGTGTTCTAAAAGTGTGTACTTTCCTAATACGACTTTGCTTCAAAGTAATGGTCGGGGACGTCCGTCCTGGGGTTGGCAAAGTCTGATGATAGGGCGAGAGCTTTTACAACCTGGTCTCCGATGGCAGATTGGGTCAGGGATGCAGGTAGATGCTCTTCAGGATCGTTGGTTACCTGGTAGTTTACCACTAAGGCCTTCCCTTCGTGGACCAGTGGTGTATCAAGGTCCACCTACAGTGGCTGGTTTCGTGGCCCAGGGTAGGTGGAATGTTCCGCTGCTTAGATACTGGTTCTCTGAGGAATCCGTCCAATTGATTCAATCAATCCCCCTTTCATGGCGACCCCAGGCTGACCAGCGGGTATGGCATCATTCCTCGTCAGGGGTCTATACAGTCTCCTCTGGTAGGCTTGGCAATGGGTAGGGTATGGGGTCAACCGTACCCTTACCCTCAGGGTATAACTTTGGGAAATACCCGACCATTTACCCTACGGGTTTTCAACTATCCTACCCTTACCCTATCCTACAAATACCCATAGGATTCGTGGGTACCCTAAATATTTTAATATATTCTTATAACACAATTTTATCGATAAGGATTATATTAAAACACATCATTCTCAACCACATAAATAAAATAAAAATATTATATGAGCACTAGAAATATTTAAATTAGTCAATAAAGTAATGTTATTACCATAAATTTCTACTATCATCATTACAGATTTTAAATCAAAACTTGAATCATGTGTAAGCAAATAATTAATGGTTATAATGTGCTTTTATATTAGTTAATGGTGAATCATCTCACGAATCAACCATCGACAATAGTTTGATTGGTAATTTTACGTAAAAAATACTTAGATTTATAGTGAGGTTAAGGGTAGGGTATTTTGCGGGTAGGGTTTTGGTCATATCCTTAGCCTACCCTTACACTACTTTTTCAAGTAAGAGAATACCCTTACCCTACCCTTACCCAGTCAACACAGGGTATTATCCTTGTTGACCGGGTAGGGTAGGGTAGGATACCCTAGGGTAGGGTATCAATTGCCATTCCTATCCTGTGGGTATGAAGTTGGCATGCGATCGAGGCCAGACTTGTTCTCTGCCAACTTGTCTCCAATGGAGTCATCAACTTGGGTACCTGTCTGGTCTTTACAAATCCAGCCGAAGCTGCGCTTCTTCCTATGGAAAATTTTGCATCGCATTCTCCCCACTCTTCATGGTATAATGGTGCAGCTTAGATCTGAAACAATAGACCTTGTGTGTCCGATTTGTTATGCAGCTCCGGGAACAGTGGAGCATTTACTCCTCCATTGTGTGATTACCCGACGCTACCTTCGCATGTGTTGTCTCACTCCTCCGGATCTAGGGGACACTCACATCTCAATTTATTGGAAAGCCATTTTACTCACTCAACCACATCTAAAGGATATTTGGGTTCTAGTCTGGTGGCGCTTGTGGAAGGGTAGGAATAGGGTGGTTTTTGACAAGGCACAAACGAGATTGGAATTTTTATTCCAATATTTCCATAGTCAGTGGCGGGAGCATTGTCTTATTTACGGCTCTCCTTCCTCTTCTCCTCCTCCCTCTATCTCCTCTTCCCTTGTCTCTTGGCTCCCTCCCCACCCTACACGCCTCAAGATCAATGTCGACGGTGTTGTACCCCCGAACATGGGTGGTTCGTCAGGGTGGGTTCTTCGTAATTCTGACGGGACAATTTTACGGGCATTTGGGGCAACATATCCAGGTATTGTTGATCCTTTTGTGTTTGAATTACTAGCTTTCTGAGATGCTTGTACTTGGTGTTTGTGGGCTGGTGTTTTGCAGGTCGACATTGAAGGGGATGCAGAACTAGTCTCGACTCGGCTTTTGGCTGGACAGACTCGGGCAAACCCTAGCGGGGCTATTGTTGCAGAGATTCTTCAGATGCAAAGAGGAGCACCAGCTTGGCGCTTCATGACGGTTCGCCATTCAGGTAACAGGGCCGCCCATTACGTGGCTCGCATGGCCCTGTCTAACCTCCCAGGGGTCATGGAGGTAGACATGACCGCCTGGGTAGGGTCTTGATGTTCCTTTTTAATTGTGTTTGCTGCCTCCGTCTCTCCGCAAGGAGCTGCCTTTGTCAAAAAAAATGAAACTAAAAAACGAATATTAAAAATAGAAAACAAAAACGAAAAATTGGGTTGGTCACCACCCATTCGGTCAACCCATTTTTAGCGTCGGTCGTGGTTTATTTAGCGTCGGTCGCATTACAACCGCGCTAAAATTTAGCGTCGCAAGATTTCGCGTCGCTTTTTTAACCGACGCTAAACTATTTAGCGTCGGTCGATAACCGACGCTAAAGCTCGGTTTCGACCGACGCTAAACGGTCAGTTTTTTGTAGTGATTGGGACGTAATCGGAGCTGAGATTGTGGAATTTGTAGAGGGATCGGCGTTTGAGGAGAAGATGATGAATGTGTCCGATTAGTGGCAGAGACGGCGGAGGAGATTGGGATTACGATGGCTTGTTGCTGTTATCACCTTCTTGAAGATGACGACTGTGATGATCATCAAGAACAAGAGGAGGATGAGAATGATGAAAATCATCTGTGAAAGCCTTGCTGCGACTAAACCGTATACTGTCTCTCCCGCAACTTCTGAAGTTTGACCTCTCCTCCAATTCGTTCTTTGGAAGAATCCCTGAGAGCTTCGTCAACCTCGAGAGCTTGGAGTTTCTAGACCTGAGTTTCAACCGATTCAGCAACTACAATGTCCCTCTCTTCATCGGAGAGCTCCCGAAGCTGAGAGAAGTCCACCTGAGCAGGAATTCATGAAGCCTCCGAGTTGTGGCGGAGTTGACATGGCGGCGGTGCAGAGGGTTGAGAGGAGAAGGTTCGTTTGGGAGTATTTGTAAGGGACGGAATTGAGAAGGGTCAAAATGCAATTTGAGCAAACTTGGTTACTGATTTTGAAAGACAAAAAACTTAAAAGTTAATTCGTTAGTCACTTGGTTCAAAATGTTTAAAATTTTACAAACAAGGACTAACGTTGTTAACTATTTCAAAAAGTGAGATAGATTTGGGGTTTCTTAAAGTTAGAGCATATCAAAAAGAATTCGCGAAAGTTTGAGTATTTTAAAAATAAAAACCCTACAATTTTTTACCAAAATGATATTATTTATTATTTTGTTAATATTAAAAAAACATAAAAATTATTTTCTTAGGATGGGGAGTTGACGAGGGAGAGGAAAAGGGGAAGCGGCGGGGTAGACTGGGAGACGACAAGGAGAGAAATCACATTTTGTTATTATTAAGTGGTCGTTTGGTTGTAGTGATATTGATATTGATAACTGCAGATATCATGATATTCAGGATATCATCATTTTTTCTGTCCTGAATATCATGATATCTGGGGCCAAAAGTGATATCAATATCACTCAACAGATATTCATGTGGGGAGGTGAATATCTTCAGAGTGATATTGATATCACAGTTTTTGGACAATTCTATCCTCACCCAACCTTCACAATTATAATGTCATAAACCCCATTACCCCCAATTTATTTTTTCTCATTTTATATTATCTCGTGTTTATGTATTTTTATATTTATTTATTAATTAATATAAATAATTATGATTTAATTTTTAATTACTTAATTCGAATTTTTTAGTTAGAATTAGAATTCACCATGAAAATTATTTGAACTTTTTATTTTATATTGACTTGAAGAGGGAGATGTGTTAGCAGTAAACATAATACTAATTATTTTCTTAATGTGGACATTTAGTATTCTAAAAGTATAATTAAATCGAGTAATTAATTTATAAATAAATTCACGAATTAAAAAAGAGAGATTACAAATTTTAATATCTAAACACACATGTTTTTTAATTAAATGTAAGGACTACTTTTATACTTTGTTCAAGCAAATGAAGGTATTTTGGTACATTCATCCATGCACTCACAATTGACCACTCATTTAAATATCACTACCCCAAACAGTGATATCAAAGAATCACTTTTACCAATATCAATATACTAACATATCAATATATCTCACATATCATGATATGTAGATATCATCCAACCAAACGACCCATATATGTCTTTTCTTCATGTTAGCATTGCTAGTTTGCCAACACATTAATTATTTTATTTCCTTGAAAAAATTGTGGGAGTTAACCTTTTGACTATTTTTTGTTTTCGGTGATCACAATTGTCAAGGAGTTAATAGGTTTGATCATGATGATGTATTAATTTAAACCAAGTACTACTTGTAGTGTTATCACCACAATCACAAGTTGTATATGATTTATAGTTCATGGTATTTAAGACAAAACACATGTTGCATTTTTTTTGGCATAGACAGCTCCTCGCAGAGATACAAAGATAGCAATCACAAAATGGAAGGAACATCAAGTCCCAACTCAAGGAGTCATGTCTACCTCCATGACCCCGTGAGGTAGATAGTGTCATACAAGCCACGTAATGGGCGGCCCTGTTAGCTGAACGGTGAACCGTTTGAAAGCGCCATGAAAGAGCAAGAATCTTCATGCGAATGATCTCCTAACAACAACTCAACATCGACTACCATGTTAGCCTACAAAACACCAGACAAAGAACAACAATATGCGTCTCAAAAAGTAAGAAACTCCATCACAAAAGGATAGAGTATACTTGGGTATGTAGTTCCGACTACTTGTTATCTCGAGGCTCCTAATTAGTCAACCATTTCAAACCAGAAAAATAAAAGGATAAACATAATTAAATAAGCATCCAACCGTTGATGAGAAACAACAATGAACAAAAGAGCAAATTGCTTAACACTATGCTATCAGGCTTCTCTGATTTATGAATAAATCACCTACAATATGCTCTATTAAAACATGATGAGAGAATGATAAAATAATAAAATAAAATCAAAACAATAAATGAAAGGAAAAAAAGTTAAAGAAGAAAGAGAAAAAACCGTCCCTCCAAGCCACTGCCAACCACCCAAAAATCGCCGCACCACCGGAGAACAGAGAATGCCTCGAACAAGAGCAGAAGATTTGGGTCGAAAACAGAGGATGGAGCCAGAGAACAGAGGAAAACCTCCACATATCTTTTTTCGTAGTAAATTGCCACCGAACAAAATAACCGCCTGATTCTTTGAATGATTCGAACTCGACAACTTCCTTGCGCGCTTCAGGTTGGTGTAGAAGTAAAGATCCTCCGAACCCTGATTCTCCTAGCTGAACTCTTCCCATATTACCCACGGATCCCTCGTGGAGATAGGTAGATGGCACTTTCTTTATCCAATCATCTCCTCCTCGAGAGTCCTCCTCCGATCCCCCAGTGTTGAATGTTCTCCACTCCGAAGCGAACGGTTTTGTTTGCCCATACTGATAGCCAGGGATGGAGCAGAGTGTCTCGTTAAGGATTCACCGACCACGTCTCCGTCTTCGTCTACCTTGAGTAACGAAGATGAGGAGGGAGAGAGGTGAACAGTGGGATCGCAGGCGGCGATTTCGTTTGTAACCGCCTTAATGAAAATTCAAATTCGGGTTGTCCTTTTTAGTTACAAAAACACATGTTGCAATGTTACATTGTTGTGCCTACTAATGAGTCATATAATCGACCTAGTATTTGAGTTGGCTCTTGTGCAAGTGATCGAGCTGACTCGCAAGCCTATCAAATCTAGCATGCCCTAGTTCAAATTGGAGTCGTTTAAAACTTAGCTGAGTAACGAACTTTTTTTGAGTCGAATACCAAGCTGCTCGTGACCGACTTAGCTCATCAACAACCCTCCAAGCTTCACCAAGAGAATCAAATATTCACAAAACATCTTATACCCAAACCATATATGCTACCTAGAAACTAGCCTGAGTCATTATGTTGAGTTATTGAAAGAGCGTTCAATATAGGTATATTGTTCATCAGCACATCCTTTTAAAAGAAATCTCGTGAAAGAGTATGAAATTTGTACAACTTCTATAAGTATTGTGCAATAGATTGTAGATTGCCTAGATTTAATATTCAAATATTTTGTCGATTAATTATTTTAATATTTATTTTAGTATCATATCATAAATTGTATCCCAAGTTGTTGTACTCCAACTCGAACATGGATGTCTTCTTTTTCATCTTGATCACCATCGAGCACACTCCTCAATCGACGACCCGAACTCTGACATAGATGTTCTGCCGCCAATAACGTTGTTCCTTTTCTTTTGCTCTATTTTCAGAGAGAAAGGTAAGAGTGGTGATGACAACATCAGTGGCAGAGGCAGTGGAGGATGATCAGGGGTGGATGATGGCTGGTGCCAACAACGGAAAAGGCTGTGAAGGATGGTTGGGAACAGGGTTGCAGTGGAGGATGATCAGGGGTGGATTAGTGGATGATGGCTGGTGCCAAAGGCGGCAGCAGCCGAGAATGTGAAGGATGATCAGGAACAAAATTTATTATTTTAACCTCCAGATTTTGATCGGTACGAAACTACGAATTCTAACCTGAAAAGGGTTGGACGTGGATCTGGTGCCTTGCGAGCGAGGAGTAGTTGACCAATGTCTAATGTCAAACCTACCGTCGTATACAAATTCCAACCACCCGCCAAAAACACCACTTGCCGTTTTCTTATTTTGTTTCAAATAATTTAATATAAATATCCCTAGAATATTCTAAAATTAATCTTCAATTATTGTTCGATTTAACTAATTAAGCAAGCTTTATTTATGGTAATCATTAAGTAAAGCTTTTCATCGTTCAGCTCAGCAGCCGAATCTTGAATTCCCTTAGTCCAAGTCTTTCGACAATGGTCCTCTTCTTGTAAACTCCGCTCTTCTTGTACCCTGTAAAACCCTCCAAATCCCTTCTTCGGACTTTTCAATCCCAAACTCCCCATCACCAAATTAACAGATTCCCCTCCCTTTTCTGTAGAAACCCACTTCACTACTCAAGCTCGAGACCCAAAGGGCAATGGCGGTGTCTAGCGAGTCAGTTCTTCTCAGGTTCGGCGGCGGCCAACTCATGCAGCAGCCGACCTTTTCCATTAAGAACCAGCTCCTGGGAATCCCGGCCAGTTCAGTTTCTTGCGTCGGAAGGAAGCGACAGGTGCAGGGTAGGTTTAGGTTATCTGGGATCCGGGCTGTGGCGGAAGCAGCCAGAGTTAAGAGCTTGAATGAGAATTTGACGGTGGCGATTGACACTGTGGCGGAGGGGGAGCTGAAGGGGAAAGGGTTTTCAGGGTTGGGGAAGACGAAGCTTGTCTGCACAATTGGGCCGGCTTGTTGTTCGATTGACGAATTGGAGCGGCTGGCGGCAGGAGGTATGAACGTGGCGCGGCTCAACATGTGCCATAACAGCAGAGAATGGCACAGTGATGTAATTGCCAAGATCAGGAAGTTGAACGAAGAAAAGGGGTTTTGTGTTTCGGTGATGATTGATACTGAAGGGAGCCAGATTCATGTTGTGGACCATGGAGCTCCTTCTTCTCTCAAAGCTGAGGTATACTATTAGATTATTGAAACTTTCACTCTGTCTTTTACTGGTTTATGAACTTTGAATTCTGATTGAATTAGATAACAGTGTGCTTATCTAGGATTTTATTTGACTTGGGGCGATTATTACATTACAATTTTGAAACTGTCTTGTGAGAATTGTCACTGTACTGATGCGATTTTGGGGCTGGTGTTGTATGTGGAGTCCAGGAGGGCTCAGTTTGGGTATTTACAACCCAGAAGTTTGAAGGCTCTCGTCCGTTTACCGTCAGAGCAAACTTTGAAGGTTTTTCTGAAGGTACATTTCAATGTCTTGTCCACCTTTTGAGTAGCGTGATAAATCCAACGCTTCCATTTTCCTCGTGGTTACTTAAATTATGAATGATGCAACAGGGATTATGGTAGGTGATGAACTGGTTATTGATGGTGGAATGGCGAGCTTTGTGGTAGTTGAGAAGATGGGAGATGATCTGCGCTGCAAGTGTACTGATCCTGGACTGCTCTTACCTAGGGCCAAAATGAGTTTCTGGAGAAATGGAAAGCTTTCCTACCATGGGCTGCCAACCCTTTCACAAAAGGTTGGTTAGTTTGCGGGTTGTTCGTTGTTCTATCTTTCTTGTGTGTAGTTATATGTCTGATGATCAAGCTAAAATTGATAAATCTAGTGGACAAGTTTTCCATCTCCAAGTAAACTACTCTCATCTTGTTTACAAGAATTATCAATCTAGTGTTTTGGTGTCGGATATGTGTCATTCCATAACCAGAAAACGCATCTCAGTTTGGAGAGATCTGATCTAATGCTTATGTTTTTCGTGGGTAATGTAAACTGCAGGACTGGAAAGACATTGAATTTGGAGTTTATGAAGGTGTGGATTTCATTGCGGTGTCATTTGTTAGTGATGCTGAGTCTATCAAGCAACTAAAGCACCATCTATCCACCAACTCATCCAAGTAAGAAAGTTCACATAAACCTCTAACACCTTAGTAGAGATAACTTAATTTCAGTAGGTTTCCCAGTTCTCTTTAACCATAGTTTTGAGATTACGTTGCCCTGCTAGTTATGAGTTGTGACAGAATCACTGATCTCAGCAAGGTTAAATCTACTTAGAAATAATCACATTGCCTTGACATAAATTTGTAGATCTGTATCTTCCTTCATTCTTTCATTGTTGGTTAACAGGAAGAGACAATAAAATAGTATTTGGAGTTGGAAAATTAGATTGAGGTTCAAGTTTTTATATCTGCAGATCAATAAAAGTGTTGGCAAAGGTAGAGACCCTAGAATCTCTTCAAAATTTGGAAGAAATTGTGGAGGCGTCTGATGGAATCATGGTGGCTCGTGGAGACCTGGGGGTTGAAGTTCCAATTGAACAGATTCCAACAGTCCAAGAAGACATAACTCGCATATGCAGGCAGATGAACAAGCCTGTCATTATAGCTTCTCAACTTCTGGAATCGATGATTGAATATCCAACTCCAACGCGAGCTGAGGTGCACTTTCTTAGTCAAACCGCCATACTATCTCAAATTCAAAATCATGAATCACTAGAAACTACATTCATTCTTTGTTGCGAAAAAAGGTCGCAGATGTAACTGAAGTAGTGAGACAGTACGCCGATGCATTGATGTTATCTGGTGAATCTGCCATTGGCTCACACGGTCAAAAGGCAGTGTCTGTCCTGAAGATGGTAAGCAGTCGAATGGAGTTATGGACTCGTGAGGAACAGAAACAATCATCCTCTCTTCATCAGAATAAACATCTTGGAACGTCATTGGCAGATCGAATCGCAGAAGCGATATGCAACTCTGTTGTTGATATGGGTACTCAACTTGAATTTCCAACTGGAAAATTTGAAGCAAGTTATGAGTATTTTAGTAGTTGCTAATCTGTTTCCCAAACATGCAGCAAATAACCTAGGCGTGGATGCCATATTTGTGTACACAAAACAAGGGGAGATGGCATCACTCCTGTCCCGGAACCGGCCAAAGCCTCCAATATTTGCTTTCACAAATGACAGAAGTGCCAGGATGAGCTTGAATTTGCAGTGGGGAGTTATACCAGTTCTTGTGGATAATCTATCAGAAGACATGGAGTCAAATATCTTGAGCACCACTGAACTAATGAAAACAAAGGGGATGGTGAAGCAAGGATGTTCCGTTCTAGTTGTCTCTGATATAACTGCTAATGCCTTCCAGTCCATCAAGATCATGACCATTTCTTGATGGACCTAGCTGCATATGGTAGGCCTTTGAAGAGCTGCATCTCATGACATTCTTCTTTTAGGGCGTCTTTTGGTCTTGTAATTCTTTGATAATATTGCTGTGTAAAATGATACAAGACGAAAAAAACGGATCTTTTATTTGGGATATGCATTACGCATGCCGTGAATGAATGAGTTCATAAGAAGATAAATACAGAAAGCTGACAATCACCAGAAGCTAGAGAACCCTTTACTGGTGTACATAAACTCGTGAATTAGTAAACAAAGTCGGATAAATTGCAGCTTATTTGTCCTGTTGTTTGCATGTGTTGTCTGGGGACGGCCAAATAGATGGAACTGAATTAACAATGAAACACAACATAGTAACTAGCACAAGAACCTAAAGTGCCACTCTACACTGCAGTCTTTTTGCTAAATGATATACGAACAAAACTCAACTCTCGATGATCCCAATCAATTTCACCATTTTCGAACTCCTGATTTCTAGATGATAATCTATTATTAAGAAATACCAACTCAACTACTTACAACAGCTGCAATTAGACTTGCAATATCATATCTCATTCCCATGGCTGCAGCAGAGTCAATCACCATTCTTGCATGTCACACCAGCAGATCGCTTCACCTGCACAAATCACTCATCTTTCCCTCTTCTCTTCCAACTCGCCATGTTCCTTCTCCAGGAACCCTAAAAACTCTAAAGAGCAAGCGTAAGGAACGAAGACATGGGGTAACAAAACTAACAAGAGCAGCAGCAGGAGAAGTGAGCATCCAAGAAACAGAGAAAGTTGAGAGATTGTCATCAAATGAGGTGGCGGTGTTAGGGTTTGATGTGGTGGCACAAGGAGAGCTGAGAGATAAAGGGTTTATGGGGATGCCAAAGACAAAGCTGGTCTGCACAATTGGGCCAGCTTGCTGTTCAATCCAAGATCTGGAGAGATTGGCATGGCAAGGGATGAACATTGCAAGGCTCAACATGTGCCACGGCTCAAGGGAATGGCACAGAGAATCCATATGGAAGATCAAGCGATTGAATCATGAAAATGGGTTCTGTGTCTCCATCATGATTGATACTGGAGGTGGTCAGATTCATGTTGTTGACCATGGATCCCCTTCCACTCTCAAAGCTGAGGTAACCATTTTCATTATCCTCAAATAAGCTGAGCTAGTTAGGATCCAGATTTAGTTCTTTGTTGCATTACAGGAAGGTTCAATGTGGCTGTTTACATCAGAAATGTATGAGGGGTTTAGGCCTTTCACTGTGAAAGCAAGTTATCCAGGGTTTACTGAAGGTAAAAATGAGCTGACGAATTTCAATGAGAAGTGGAACTTTCTGGGTTTTGTATTTTATATGGTGGAGTGGTTTTCAGGCATTATAGTGGGAGATGAAGTGGTTATTGATGGTGGAATGGCAAGCTTTGAAGTGATTGAGAAGAAAGGGAATGATTTGCTTTGTAAGTGCACTGATCCTGGTTTGTTCCTACCTCGAGCCAAATCGAGTTTCTGGAGAAATGGGGAGCTTCTTCTCAGGAACTATGGGCTTCCTAGTTTATCAGAAAAGGTTGATTTCATTGTACTTTGACCATTTCAACAATGTTATGAGCACTGTTTGGAATTTGAGCTCTAGTTCTTAATTTCACAGGATTGGGATGATATTGAGTTTGGGATTTCTGAAGGTGTTGATTTGATAGCCATGTCATTCGTGAACGGAGCTGAATCTGTCAAGCATCTGAGGAAGTACATTTCCGAGAATTCGACGAGGTAAAAAATCTGCCAATCTTCTGTACTAATTCCCAGTACATTATGTGCCTGTGCATCTGATAGTGTTTGGTGTTTTTTTTTTTCTGCAGATCAGTAAGAGTTTTGGCTAAAGTTGAGACCTTGGAGTCACTTCAACACCTTGAGGAAATAGTCGAGGCATCTGACGGAATCATGGTGGCGAGAGGTGACTTGGGAGTAGAAGTCCCACTCGAGCAGATTCCGGGAGTACAGAAAGAAATTACTAGTCTCTGTAGGAAGCTAAACAAGCCAGTGATCATAGCTTCTCAACTCCTTCAATCGATGGTCGAGTATCCAACCCCAACGCGTGCTGAGGTAATTACTTACTTGCATCTAGCGGAAGTTTTAGTCCAAGATGGTATGTGAGCTGATTATTATTCGTAAAATGGATAAGGTGGCGGACGTTTCTGAAGGAGTTAGACAGTATGCAGACGCATTAATGCTGTCCGGGGAGTCAGCCATTGGATCATATAGCCACAAGGCGCTTTCAGTGTTGAGAATGGTCTGCAATCGAATGGAAACATCGAACCATCACGAGAATCGACATATATCGCTCGTGAGACATAAACTCGGAGGGTCATTGGCAGACTGTGTAGCAGAAGAGATGTGCAATTCTGCTGTTACTATGGCTAACAACCTAGGAGTGGATGCAATCTTTGCGTACACGAGACATGGAGAGGTGGCATCGCTTCTGTCGAGAAACAGGCCGAACCTCCCGATACTAGCATTCACCGACGATGAAAGCACGAGGATGAGACTGAATATGCAGTGGGGGTAGTGCCAGTCCTATGTAGACTGTCAGATGACATGGAAGCCAATGTTACAAAGACAATAGAGATGCTCAGAGGAAGAGGAGTGATAAGAGAAGGAGACGTGATCTTGGTGGTTTCAGATTTAGGTGATCAAGTGGGGAAGAGTGAGCATGGAGGAACAGAAGCAGCTCAAGCAATCCAGGTTCAAATCATTAGTAACACGTTACAGTAGTTGAATCTTGGAAGTCACGTCTCATATGCAGTTTGTGTCTGATTTGCAGTCATTTTCTGGGTTCGTCTTTCTGCAATTCAATTCATCAAACACGTTACGGAAAACTACAGCAGAATTAGAATTCAGTACATCATTTTGTGACCACCTTTTCAATTTCATGAACTACCTTTTACAGCAGGGGAAAATCAAGACGAACAGAACCAAGGAATTCAACTCTGTAAAGTTCTTCCAATTAGGGTAAACTTGGATATAGTGGCCGCCAGAAATTGAAATGGAGCTGGTAAGATGCTGTTAATTCGTTGGTGAAACTGTTTGTTCGTTGATGGAATTGGGTGCTGGAATTCCCAGCCTACTGGAATTGACTTAAATAATTGCACTACAATTCTCAGTGGACTGGGAATTGAAACTCTCAATTCTCATACCCAATTCTATCAACCAAACCACCTCTATACATTTATTTTTTTTGGTAAGACTCTATACATTTATTTAATTATGAAACTGACACGAATAACACATATAATTAAGTGATTAATTACATGAGTGCCAAATACGGTCATTCGGGTTCCATTATAGTTTGAGGTGGACACCTTGGATCCATACACTACTCGCATTTGTATGTTAATGACTTCTGGGTTTACGTTTATCCTAAAAATATATGGTCAACTCAAGTTTTATTATGGTTTGATCAACCAGTTTACACTCGAATAATCATAAACAAAGTATATACAACAAATGGTGGCACATATATATTATTAGAGGTATCAAACATGTGAGTTGATTGAGTCACATGGTGAGGTAGACATTGTGTGGGTTAGTCGACCTAAAAGTATGGGGCTGAAAAACAGGGCCGGCCCTGAGGGTGTGCTGGCCGGCCCTCCTGCACAGGGCCTCAAAATATCGGGGCCTCAAAATTTTCGGTTAAGTAAAAACCTTAAAATATATTATAAACAAACTGTGCAAAAAGTAAACATAAGTGTAGTTGTGGTCTAGTGGCTTAAGTCTTTGTTTTATTCCAATGGTCATGGTTCAATCCTCATCTTTGACAAGATTAAACTAAGTTTTTTATTTTATTCAACATTGTTTGTCTTTTTGAAGTGGTCTTTCTATTTATACTATCATTGTTTTCAAAAAATTTATTATTAAATATATAAATATGATATGATATTAAGTTATACTTCATATATTATTTTACTTTTCAATTTTTTAGTTGTTAATAAATTTTTATATAATCTTGGAATGACATTGGGTAAGTCAAGGTGGGCACAAGGTCGGACGTGTATACCATCATAAATGAGTATTATTATTGTCTAAAACTAATCGATATACCCGCCCAAACAAGTCAAGTTAAGGTAACCCAAATAATTTGGGTTTAAATTATCATTTTATTGGGCCACATAATAAATTTCGAACAGGGCCTCCGAAATTCACGGGACGGCCCTGCTGAAAAAGATGGTTAGTCGGTTTGGAAGAAACTCAAAATGCTGATTTTTAGCACTTATACGTTGTGTAAGTGAATTGCACTGAATCACTTACACATCGTGTAAGTGACTCAGACGGGTAAATTTTACCTACTTCAAACGTAAGTGAATCACTTATGTTTGATCATCTATGCAAAAAAAAAGCACTCGAATAACCATAAGCAAAGTAGATACAACAAATGGTGGCACATATATATTATTAGAGGTATCAAACATGTGAGTTGATTGAGTCACATGGTAAGGTAGACATTGTGTGGGTTAGTCGACCTAAAAGTATGAGGCTGAAAAAGATGGTTAGTCGGTTTGAAGAAACTCAAAATGCTTATTTTTAGCACTTACAAGCTGTGCAAGTGAATTGCACTGAATCACTTACACGGCGAGTAAGTGACTTAGACGGGTAAATTTTACCTACTTCAACTAAGGAAGCGAAGGATTGGCCAGGGGTTCGATTAGATGAACATGATTAGTTTGCCCCGAAGTAAAATGACCATCTTTTCGGTATTCTTTTCCATTTTCTATGATTTCTCTCGAAATCATGAGTAGCTAAATTCTTTGGTTTGTTCGGATTAGATGAAACTCTAAGGGAATTTTGTATAGATGATGTCGGGTTTCTAACTTGTTGATTGTTATTGAGGATTATTCAGTTTATTGATGCGATTTTCCTAAACCCTAATTGATTGTTGAATTGATTGATTGATTCTTTGTTCAACTTTGATTTCGCGGGCCTAACCTAGGACGTGAGTCATTCTAGGGATTGAGAAGTCGTTAGGTACTATCGATAGCTTGATCATAGGATCGGTAGACTTAATCTCTTTGTATTATCTTTGTGACATTTTATCGAACACCTTGCATGCATTTTTGAAAATTCACAGGTCAGCTTGATCATAGGAGCATGTGGATTGGATAAGATAGTATCTCTACGGCCTAATAGTAGAGATTATATGAGAAAGTGTCGAGTCATCAAGTCTGATTATTTAATATTGCATTTCATCTCTCCATCTTAATCGATCTAGAGTGTATTCGAGTCTAGACAACCTCCCTAAATCAATCTTAAAACACTAAATTTGCTTGCTTGTTTACTTTTGTTTTATTAGTTAAATTGATCACAAAAAACAATCCCCACAACGAACCCCGAATAGCTTATTTTCAACTGTTGAGTACTAATAGAACCGAAAAGACCCTAGGAAAAAACGATATTGTTAAAGCAATCTAGCGAGTTAAGATGAGGTGTGTACTATTTGTGTATCACACACACTGTCGAGTAGGAGATGATGCTAGACTAGTCAGTCACTTTTGGTCAACCTGTCAAGATTTTGGTAGATACCTTGTGGACACTACCACCACTCGAGTGAGTCTCCCTCAACTTTGATGCCTTCATCTTTCATGAGAAAGGTCTAGCACTACAGGAAAACGACCGTTTAACAACGCCTAAATTTATGTTTAACAGTGACCAATAATATTTAACAATAACTATGAGCTGTTGTTAAATTGACCAATGCTAAATGAATTTAACAACGACCCGTAGCAACCGCCGTTAAATCATATTATTAACATGCTTCATGGCCGCTGTTAAATGGATGATTTAACATCAACCTTAAATGGATGATTTAGCAACAACAGGAGGCTCGATCAAGATGTTGAAGGGCACATGCTTGTAGTTTTAGCATGATCATGAAGATTTTCTCTATTACCTAGGCCGAGTGGAGGAGAGCTGTGACATGGCTTAAGATTGTGCGGAAGAGAGGATTCTAGAGAGTTCTGGTGCAGCTGGACTCATGTGTTGTGGTTTAACTTTTGTTGCGGACAACGATGGAGCACACAAACACTCTTATGAGGTCGCAGACTTTCGTGAGATGTTAGATCAGGATAAGACGGTTGAAGTCGAGCATATCTATCGGGAGAGGACAACAATGATGTTGACTACCTAGCATTGACCATGATTTGGCTATTGGTGCTCATTCTATTATCTCTTTTGATCTTATGCTATCCCATTATACTTTACTAGCATTGTTTCGGACCGTTGGCCGATATGTTATATTTTTTTAGTATAATTAGTAAAAAATATTATTTTATAATGATAGATTTCATATTATTTTTAATAAATTTTAAATTAACAAAAAAATTGAATGGAATGATTAAAATTAAGAGAACACTCAGTGGGTCAAATTACTTAATATATTACATGTGAGAAATTAAATAGTTTAAAGTAGAAAATATAGAAATAAACTAAAATTAAAAAGTGAGCCACATATTGTTTTTTCAAATATACTTTAATAATTTCAATTAAACTCATTTATATGAATAATTTTACTTTTTCAGTTTTTCCTAAACTTTATTATGTTTAAAAAAATATTTTGAATTTTATTTATTAATTATTTAATTTATTGAATGAGTTAAAATCAGAAGAAACAAAATAATATGATAGGTTAATATCCTATTATTAAAGAGAGAGTTTTAAATTATATCTCTCTAATTTTAAATGCTCATATAATAGCTATATAATTCTTTATACAATACCCAAAAAAATATAATATTTAATTTGAATATTGTGAGTAATCATATGATATTTTGGACAATAAATAATTTTAATTACATACTAAAATAAAATAGGTCCATTTATGATCATTGAAAAGGAGAAAATACATTAAAATTTTACTTTTTATTCAAACAAACTTTTCAAATTAGCGAAGTCCTCTAAACCAAATATTAATTCTAATGCTCTCCCAACAAAAGTATGCTTAAGAGAAATGGAAAAAATTGCAATTTTCTCAAAATATTTGCAAACAAATAGTCGAGGCTAAATAAATCATAACTATAAAAAAAAGTTGAGGAATAGATAAAAACATAAACAAAATTGGAACCTCAATTGGCTTGTTAATATACTTGGCAATGGGTACCCACGGGTCCGGATATCACATATCCGTTACCCACCCGTTTATTAGATGGGTATTACCCGTACCCGCCCGCTGAGACTAAATGGGTAAAAATTTCAAACCATACCCGCCCCGACATGGGTATCGGGTTTACCCGATACCTATTGGGTGAACCTCAAATCTCTCTGCGTCTGGATTGCAAAGAGATTTTCGAGATTGAACTACGATTTTTAGAGCATTATGGTTTCGAGATGGAACGAAAGACTGCTCGATCTATGAGTTGAAGTGAAGAACTGAATGAATGAAGGATAAATTGGGTCTGGTCCGTTAAATATAGATGATATATTATGGCTAATATAGCGTTGTTTCATATTGGGTACCCATCGGGTTGGGTATGGGGCGGATACCTTGAAACCCGTCCCCACCCGTTACCCACTCTAACTGGGTACCGGGTTTGCCCATACCCGTCAACTTTACCCAGTCAATGGGTAATCCCCACCCAATTTGGCTGGATTTCGGGTGGGTACCCAGTTTCCAGATACCCATTGCCAAGCCTACCTGTTAAGACTTAAAATAATTTGGAAATAAGGATCATGTTATATGAATATATTTAGGTTTAATGAGTATGTCTAATTCAAACTAATCAACTCGATCAATACTTTAAATTTGTTAATAACTAATGACATGCAACCCATTTTACTTACGATCCCATGACTCATACTCTTTCATCATGATCTCACTCATTATTGATCTTACTAAGATACAACCTTATTTCTTCAGTTTTCTCTAGATCAATAAATATATTAATTAAAAAAAATTCTCTTACATGTTCATGATTTTTTATGTTTTATGCAGCTTGATCCATGATCAAATTAATTAACTTACCAAATTTTGAGTACTTCAAATAATTTACCAACAAAATTTAATTCAAGAAAAATAAAAAACAAAATTGCAACTCTGGCGAAACATTTGCAAACAAATAAAGTCGAGACTAAAGAATCAATCATCGTAAAAAAATTATTTTGTGGAATAGTTGAACATAATGAAAAATGAAACATCAACTGGCCAGTCAGATATTAAAAGAATTTGAAAATATGTATAATGTTATATGAATGTATTTAGGTTTAATGAATATGCCCAATTTAAACTGACTCAACTCGATCAATACTCTCAATTTTTAAAAAGTTAATGTCATGTAACCCATTTTACTTACGATCCCATGACTCATACTCTTATACACTCATGACCTCACTCACCATTGATCTTACTAAGGTAGAATCTTTTTCCTTAGTTTTCTCTATATTATAAATATATTAATTGAAAATAATTCTCTTAAATATCCATAAATTTTTATAATTTTGCAGCTTAATTAAATTAATTAACGACTTACCAAACTTGGATTCCTTCAAATAATTTACCAGCAAAGGTCATTTCAAGACAAATGAAAAATAAAATTGTAACTTTCTCGAAGCATTTCAAACAAATAAAGTCGAGATTAAAGAAACCATCGCTGTTAAAAAATTATTTTGAGGAATAGTTAAACATAATGAAAAATCAAAACCTCAATTATATTGGCCCGTTAAAACTCAAAAAAAAAGTTGGAAATAAATATCATGTTATATGAATGTATTTAGGTTTAATGAATATGTCAAATTCAAACTAACTCAACTCAATCAATACTCTTCATTTGTTAACAGTTAATGACAATTTTACTTATGGTACACTCGTGAACTCAGCACCATTGATCTTACTAACGTACAACTTTATTTGTACAATTTTGTTTAGCCTAATAAATATATTAATTGAAAATAATTCTCTTTAATATTCATAAATTTTTAAGATTTATGCAGCTTGATCCTTGATCAAATTAATTAATGACTTACCAAACTTGGAATTCTTCAAATAATTTTTCAACAGAATTTAGTTCAAGACAAATGGAAAAAATCTACAACTTTCTCGATGCATTTAAACAAATAAATTCGAGACTAAAGAAATCATTACTATAAAAAAATATTTTAAGGAATAGTTAAATGTAATAAAAATGAAACATCAATTTGCCTGTTATAACTTAAAATAATTTGAAAATAATGATAATATTATATGAATGTATTTAAGTTTAATGAATATGCCTAATTCAAACTAAGTCAACTCAATCAATAATCTGAATTTGTTAATAGTTGATGACATGTAACCCGCTTTACTTACAATCTCATGACTCATACTCTTATACACTTATGGCCTCAGTCGCCATTGATTTTACTAAAGTATGACCTTACTTCTTTAGTTTTCTCTTGATCAATAAATATTTTAAATCACAAATAATTCTCTTAAATATTCGTAAATTTTAAAATTTTAGCAGTTTGATCCATGATGAAATGAAATTATGACTTACCAAACTTGAAGTCCTTCAAATAATTTACCAACAAAATTCAGTTCAATACAAATGGAAGACAAAATTACAATTCTCTCAAAGCATATGCAAACAAATAAAGTGAAGAGTAAAGAAACTATCACTATAAAAAAATTAAGGAATAGTTAAACATAATGGAAAATGAAAGTTCAATGACCCTTTAAAACTTAAAATAATTTGAAAATAAGGATCATATTATATGAATGCATTTATGTTTAATGAATACGCTCAATTCAAACTGAACACAACTCGATCGATACTCTGAATTTGTTAATACTTAATGGCATGTAACCCGTTTCACTTACGATCTCATAACTCATACTCATATACACTCATGACTGCACTCACCATTGATGTTACTGAGGTACAACTTTATTTGTTCAGTTTTTTGTAGCTCAATAGATATATTAATTGAAAAATACTTCTCTTAAATATTCATAAATTTTTAAGCTTTATGCAAATCGATCATTGACCATTAATCAATGATTTTTTAAAGGAAATTAATCAATGACTTAGTTATCTTGAATGTCTATTAAAAATTCATGTGAGCAAATACATTATCCAATATAATGATTTAATTATTCTACATAGAGCGTCGAGCCCGATTATTAAAAAAACACAGAGCCCATTAAAAAAAGTATCATCATCTTAGAATAAACTATATGAATAAATTATTATCATAATTTTATTCACTTTACTATCTATTCAACTTGTTAGTGTATTTCTACAATAAACTATTGGTTATCATAAAATACATAGCAATTTGTTACTTGAATGTGTTAACCATTAAGGGTGAAATGTGCTTCAATTTGTGCAGTAAAATACATAGAAGCAATGTGGTTTAAAGTTTTAATGTAATTATAAATTAATTTGTCTAGCTTAGTTGGTAAAGCACATACTTTTATCCTTGAGGTTGTGTGTTTGGGTCTCGTAGTTACTGAAAAATTATCACCTTTATTAAAAAAATACTTTTAATAAATTTAAATCATATAAAATTTATTGATTGGCCAATTTCCTACAATTAAGGAGAGGCATGAAGAATCCTATATATTTGTAGATATGACTTGCTTGATATTTCCGAACTTAGATTAGCCATGGATGAAAGATAAATACTGACATTACCCTATTTACCAAAAAATTACCATCCCAAAATTTCGTAGGTCCAAACTAAGTATAGCCGTAGATGTAGGTTTTACATGGTTGGAATCAATTTGGCAAGACACGTCAGATATTTCAGATACATCCCCACCACTTGACTCCTCAATTTGCCCCAAAATGGTAATTATTAGTTACCATGGCGATACATGTGTGGTGGATAACTACAACAAATTTCATCAAAAATATACAGAGAAGAGGAGGTTACGTCACTCAAACTCTTAACCACAGAAGCTACGCCAACGCCGCCATCAGCGCAACTTAACCTCCACCGCTATACTACACCACCATACCATTTCTCCAAATCTCACTTCTTCAGTTCTAATCAACCAACCCAGATATCAATTTTGATTTCTTCCAGAATATGATTTGTTAGATTTCATCGTTTCCGACTATAACACAAGTAATGGCGTCTCTCTCCCTTCTCAAATCTTCAGTTTCCCCTTCTTCTTCCTCCGTTTCCCGCTCTAATTTCCCGGCCGCTACCTCCTCTCCCGCCATCGTTAGTAGCTCCCGCTGGTTTAGAAGGTCGTCTCAAGTTCGGACTCCAAGACTCAGCGTTTGCTGTGTGGTTCAAGATGGACAGGATCAAAGCAAAGGCCAGTTTTCCTTCACTTGTAATTTCATCCCCCCCTAGATTGCTGCTTTCTTACTACTGTTTCGATTGTTTGTCAATTGGATTGTTGTTTGGTTGCGTGATTTCAGGTGACGAGCCGCCGGAGTCGTTGTTTATGAAGGAATTGAGGAGGAGAGGTATGACTCCGGCGTCGTTGCTGGAGGAAAGCAAGAAGGGTGCTGGGTTTGGAGTTGACGACGACGAAATGAAATTAGGGGATGGGGATAGAGTCGGGGCCAAGAGGAATGCAGTCCAAACTGAAATTGATAAAGGCCTCTCTAATCAAAGGGAGCGGTCCATGGCCTTGAACAGTGAAGGCCTTGAGGTGAACTTTCATTCTTCTGTTTTCTTCATAGGATTTGAATATTACTACCGCTTAATCGAAACTTGGAAGCCTTGAGAGCTTTCTAGCTGCGACTGTTATATAGATTAGTTTTCTATTGCGGAAATTAGTTATGAAGAAACTGACTAATTGTGACAACAAAACCTTTGAACTGATTTAGAAAGAGAAGTCCCACTTAATTGTTGTCATTCTTTCATTCACGAGTTGCAGCTAATGCAGAAAATGATCACAAGTCATGAAATCTGAGAGAAATTTGACTACTTTAGGATTTTGCTGTCCGTATGCATCTTGTCCTTGTTCCCTGCTTCTCATGTTTATCTGCTGCAAGCCTGTCTTATCTATATTTTGGTGTCGGTGTGTATATATTATAGTCAGTGTTGGTAAGCTGCTTATCATGTGTGTTCCATGGATATTACATACTTTGTGTTCTGAAATGATGTTTAATGCATGGAAATGACTATTACTCTTTGATTTGGAAGTTAGGGACTGATGAACCAGTATTGATAAATTGATTATTGCTTTTGGAGAGAATTGCTGTCCTTTTGGTCCCATGGTGGATTTGATTAGTTACACATCAGTCTCAATAGAGCTTACCTGATCTGGATACATTTAATGCTAATGGTAACCTTACGTAGCCAGATCAGGATCTAATAGCTGTGTGTCTTGAGTCTATTCCATGTGGTTCTCCTTCTTCTCAATGTTCTTCTATCACTTGGCAGAGTCTCATTTCAGCAACATGGTACAGCGATTACATCCTGTATTAGCAAACATTTCTCTCTTGCGTAGTTGGCCTTGCAGTTGTTTTCCAGTATAGAGGTACATATTAAGCATCATGTAACCAAACCTTCTTTCCTATCTGTTTCAGGGATTGATTCCTCGTGCTAGAGTCTTACTTACTACTGGCGGGACATTCTTCTTGGGGTTTGGTCCATTGATTCTCGTAACTGTGGGATTTTTCTCTGCTCTCTACTTGGTGAGTTTCTTAATGCATTGTTTTCAAATTCATATCACGTGTTCAGGAGTTGTACCAGCTGATTTCTTGCTGCATTATGGGGCCTAATCATATAGACCAACTGAATTTTCACCAGGAAAGGTGTCATGTTATGTAGGTTCTGTTCTGTTTTATTGTTTCTAAGGAGGATGGAATTCAAATTATTTAGCCATGTTGCTGATTGGAGAGACTCTGGTTATGATATTTATGTTGCTTGCCTTGATCATGGACAATGAAATCGTGGGTTTTTATTATGATTTGGGTTCTGAACTAATTTATGTGTGCGGTTATTGTTTGTGATGTTGCATCATAGAGCATTGCAGCACTGCTACTAATCCAGCTATGTGATATTTATCAGGTATTCGGATCAAGTTTTGTGCATGATGGAAGCATAACTCCGGTGTCACCCCCACCGTACATAGATCCATATGCGCTCCTGGAAGACGAAAGGATTTCTGCAATAACTCCCAATTTTAAGTGAAGAGTTTGTAGGATATTCAGCAGCAGCAGCTGAATGTTGAACAAGAAGAAATAACTTGGCAGCTGTATACGTACGTATAGCAATTTCTGTGTAGCCGCATGTTCTGTTCTATGTTAAGTAGTTATATTAATTCCTTCCTCTTGTAAATACACACCAGCTTAGCCTTTGCTGATATGCATGGAAGTTGGTGTTCTCTGTTGGGGTTTTTCAAATGCACAAGATGGAAAGCATCCTATAAAGTTTTTCATTCTGTCACTATGACATGGATGGATATCAAGTTACAAGTTGATATGACTTGTTCATTCACAGATCATCTCTCATATCTAACACAGACCCTGAAGTCCAAATGGACCTCCCTCTAATACAGTTAGTTAGTGTCCAACTAAGAAACCAATAAAGTACCATTTTCATAGAAACGGAACAATGTTGGATTGATTCCAAGTTTCTAAGTCCTTTATGCGAGACCTCAGACCCCTCTCTGTAGTTCATATCACATTGGGAAAAGATCTGGACCCAACCCTTTAAAGGTTGGACCGGTTCCAACCAAAAACCGGAGGGGTAGTTTCGTCATTTTGTAAAAATTAAATATCTAACCCTAACAGTTCCATAGCCGCCGCTTTTTCTCTCATTCTTTCTATTCTTTCTCCGCAAAACTCCCATCTCCCCCTGAAATCTTCAATCGGCCGTACCTCTCTCGCCGCCTCTCCCTCTATGGCTGCCGTCTCCCGTTCCTCTTCCTCTCTCGCCGCCTCTCCCTCTACAATCGCCATTCTCACTCGGTGCAGGGGTGGCATCGTGGCCGGAGTGGCGTCGTGGAGCAGTAGTCGAGCCGAGCGGCACCGTGGAGCAGCGGTTGGAGTGTGGGGATGAAGAAGAAGGAGCAACTTGCAGTTAAAAAAAATTAAGTGACTGATTTGTAATTATAAAAACTGTGAAGATTGTTTATTAATAATTGAAAATTAACTATTGATTTGCAGTTTGGTATTATTTGCAGCAACTATTTTGAAAAATTATAGTTTCAATCACTAAATTTTATGTTGTTGACAATATTGGAATAATCTTTGAACTATATAATTGATTGGTTGACTAGTTAGGGGCTTTCACCACAATAAATAAATAAATGAAACTATGTACAAAAATAAATACGTTCTGGAAGTATGAACATTTATAGGTATAAACGCCCGGACCATAGACGATTTTGCCCAGGCCCCAGGCGTTTTCGCCTATGTCCCAGGCGTAATTGGTTCTGAACGATTCCTGAGCAGATTCCTGACTGGTTCAGAGCAGACCCGTGCGTCCGAGAGAGCAGTAGGCGATACCCTAGGCATTTTCGCCTGTACCATGGGCGAAAACGCCTATGCTAATGTGGACCAACGTCCTATAAATACCAGCTCCTCTCAAGCTGATAGTTAAAAAAAAACGCCTATGCTAATATCATAAAAAAAAACATTCTGGTAGTTCAAAAATTGTTTGTCAACATTGAAAGATGGCCGACTCTGGTAGTTTCCGCGACTTCCGTATCCAGGTGTACTGGGGGGGTCGTTTTCGCCCAATCAGCTTTAAACGCCCGGACCATAAGCGAATTCGCCCAGCCCCTAGGCGAAAACGCATGTTGTCTGTTCCTCAATTAAACTCGGCTGGTTGGCAGTTGGTTGGCCCGAATAAATGATTACGCATGGGACATAGGCGAAAACGTCTGGGGCCTGGGCGAAATCGCCTATGGTCTGGGCGTTTATACTTATAAATGTTCATACTTTCAGAACGTATTTATTTTGGTACATAGTTTCATTTATTTATTTATTATGGTGAAAGACCCTGACTAGTTAACTTATTAGATAATTAGTTAACAACTTGATAACTAGTTAATTCGAGTGGTTAACTAGCTAACAACTTGATAACTAGTTAACTCGGTTGGTTAACTAGTTAACAAAAATAACTGTTATCAAGTAAAAAAAATTGTTAACTAGTTAACAACTTGATAAGTTAACTAGATAACTGGATTGGTTAACTAGTTAACAACTTGCTAAGTTAACTAGTTAACACGATTGGTTAACTAGTTAACAACTGGATAACTAGTTAACTCGGTTGGTTAACTAGTTAACAAAAATAAATGTTATCAAATAAAAAAATTGTTAACTAATTACTAATAAAATAACTAGTTAACATCAGAATAACCTGTTAACTAATTTTGATAACTAGATAACTAATGTTGATAACAAGTTATCCCCTAAAAAATGTTAACTAGTTAACTAGGGGGTCGTTTGGTTGAGGGGAAGTTTGAGAGTGTTTTCAAGATTCCAGGTATTTCTCAATTCCACCGTTTGTTAAGCATGGGGAAGTGCTGAGTTTGTATTCTTAATTCCTCAAGGGCCCACTTTTTCCCCTCTAGCTTGTATTGTCCAAATTTCATCTCACCCCCAAAAATTCTGGAAAACACCAACAATTCTTGAGTAAGCCCTTCCCTATTTCCCTATTTGCCCTTGTCTCCAACTCCAAACACAGCTCTAAGCTCTACATCGTCAGCTCGACGGCTGGGTTTTCCGAGTGCTAGGTTTCTCAAGGAAGGAGTCTCCCCCTCACCCTGAATTCTCGGTTGTCGCCTCCATTCCTGGCCATAGTCGGGGCTGCGGCTTTAGCTTATGGGAGTCCGAATATCTTTTCAGGCTCCGGCGAGAGGAAGACGATGGTAGCTCCGGTGAGAGGCGACGGAGCTCGTATCTTCAGGGATGTCTTTGAGAAGGACCCTGCTTCTTACTTTCGCAAACAAGAAGTAGATGAGAAATGATTGTTTAAATTAAGTTGTTAATTTTTAGTTATGGGTTCATCGCTGTAATGGGTTTGATTTGGATCTTTGGTTCAGTATGAATGTCTTTTGAGTTTTGGTTGTTCTTTGATAAGTTTCTTTTTCTCCGCCATTAATAGCTTCCTTTGCTTGTGGTGTGGTTCGGTTGGGAAGAACATTAGATCCCAATATAGGAGATGAGGGCATAATTGTCTTTTCAATGTTTTCTTTCTATTTGTCCATTTTTTATAATAGTCAACAAAAGCATATTTAAATTGAACCAAACAATGTAATTCAACTATATTACCCCTAAAACCCAATTCCCCATTCCCCTACTAACACTACCCCGAAACAAACGACCCCTAGGTAAAAATAACATAACTAGTTAGATAACCTGTTAACAAAAATTCTCGTTAAAGCTTTAATTATATGATTAATCGTTAACTAGTTATCAAGTTAAAATTTGTTTAACAAGTTATCAAACAAAATACGATGTTAACTAGTTATCCGTTTAAAAACCATATTAACTAGTTATCAGTTAAAAAAACACCGTTAACAGCAAAAAAGGTGTTATCAATAAAAAATATTGTTACCTAATAAAAAATATTGTTAACTAGTTTATCAGTTTAAAAACCATGTTAACTAGTTATCAATAAAAAACCATGTTACCTAGTTATCAATAAAAAAACATTGTTAACTAGTTATTAGGTTAAAATCTGGTAACAAGTTATCAAACAAAAAACGATGTTAACTAGTTATCAGTTAAAAATCATGTTAACTAGTTATCGTTAAAAACACTGTTAACTAGGTAGCAGAAAAATTTGTTAACAAGTTTTTTTGAAAAAAAAAATTTGAAAGCAAAAAAAAAAAAATCGCCGGAAAATCGCCGGTGACGGCGGCCGGTCGCCGGAAAATTCGTCGGCGACGTTGGCCGGTCGCCGGAGATTCACCGGCTGGTCAATAAATATTAATATATTTAAATTTAAATATAAAAATTAAATGGTATGTGTAAAGTCCTAAATACCCCTAACAATCTAGACCATTGGATTGGTCAAAGGGTCAAGTGTGATCTAATGGCTAAGAAAAGGTTGGAAGGCTTCCAACCCTTCGAAAGGTTGGAGTCTGATCTCAAGCCATATCACATTCTCTATTTCCATGTTTACTAAAATGAGAGCCAACTTAACAGATAGCTCCCCACTCCCAATACTATAAATTACTCTTTTTAGCCTCTTCTATTTCGATCACTTTGCAGTTTGAGTTATTCTGCTCCAACTTTTGTCTTCGTAACGTTAAATATGGACAAATCCACACACCAACAGAGAGAGATATCAGAGGTAGAAGATGAATAGTTGGTTAGGGAGGTAAACTAGGGAGGTATCACCAAGAGTATGGTGAAATACGAAGGGTTTTAGAGCCATACATTTTATTCATCGATTTCACTGAATGCACATCAATTAACGTCACTTAAGACGAAACTTGGAACCTAAGGACCCAAACGACAAAGTAGTCGAAGCAGGAGGGGATAAAAAGAGCGTTCTATAGTATAGAGAATATCTGTTAAGTTAGCAAATTAGATAGAGTTAAAAATACTATTTTATAGTATTGGGGATATCTATTAAGAGAATGCTACAATTACTTAATGAGTCAATAAAAAATCCATATCATCCACCGAGAGTTCTTCTTCACTTCAATACCAACACAAAACAAGCTATACGGAACGAGTAATCATTGGGTTGGAAAGGGCGTGGGAGGCTTGCATCCGGAACGTGGAGGTACAAGCTGACTCCACTTGTGTGCTCCAACTCCTCTCAGAGGAGGATACTTGCAATCACCAACATGTTGCCGCTGTCGAGCGCTTCAAGAACATGCTTCGGAGAGAATGACATGTGTCGTTGAAGCATGTTTACAGGGAAGCTAATTTCTTAGCTGACCACCTTGCTAACATAGGCCACGAGGTGGCTCTTGACATTCACACGATGTGTAGCGCATAAACTCGCTCTGTTATTATTTAGTTAATTTTGTCGGCATACTACCAAAAAAAAAGCTATACTTATTGGGCTAATTTTTTTATTTATGAATATTGGGCTATTTTAAAAAAAAATATTGGGCTAATTTTATTTCTTAAATATTGGGCTAATTTTTTTAAAAAAAATATTGGGCTAGTTTGGAGTCCGGCAACCCGTGAAACTTTGCAAGAGATTGGCAAGAACTTTCTAACCCCAACTAAGCTTTGGTGAAAGAAGTTTTTTTTTTATTCAATCAGAATATTTACAAATGTACAGTGAATTAAAAATCATGTCTCAAACTCGTTCTAAACTTCATTGTATACAAATACAATTATCGTGATTCGAAGAATTGGTAGTTGCAGTTAAAATTGTCAACCAAATTAGTGGCAAAAACGAACGTCACAAGAAAAGCCTAACACAAAAGAATGACGAGAGGACATGATTTTGAAAGACACTCTTTACATCGGTTTAAACTCTCCACACCATTAACAAAAAAGCCAACTTGCAACCCAGAAAGAGACCCGACTACAAATCATTCGCCATGAGCTTCTCCGATCCAAAAAAAAGTTTGATCGTTTTGCTCCAACCAAACAACCCAAGGAATAGAGAACAAGATCATATGCAAGAAATTATTAAAGATTCTGAGATCATCCACGAAGACCAGATGGGTATGAAATAGTTGGATAGGACTAATCTAGAATTTGCAGATATTCAGAGCTGAATTTAAAAAATCACTAAATTAAAAAAAAACTTAAAGAATAGGGTAAATACACACACATGATCAGACCTTTCAGCTCGTTGACAATTGTGGCCAAACCTATATCGAAAACCCAAAATAGCAAAAAGTTAACGGAACTACAAAAATTCCGTTAAAGATAACGAAAATAGTTTAAGTTAGCAAAGAAAGCTTAGTTGGCATCGAAAATGAATAAAAATATTGACATTAAAAAAGATAAAAAATGAAAAAAACAACTTCATTTTCACCCCCTCACATCACCTCTTTCTCCCAGCCCCTCTGCCTCTCGCCTCCCACCACTTTCCCCTCTCGCATCGGCCTCTCTGCCTCCCATCTCTCTCCACCATGTCGCCTCCCTTCTCTCCCTAGCCGATGAGAAAGATGAGCGGTGTTTACGATAGTGGGAGGGGTGAGAAATTAGGCCGAAAAGAGTTGTATTTTGTAGGAGTGAAGAAAGAAGAATACTTTCAATTTTTTTTATAATGTTTAGTTTAGGATAAATAAATAAATATGTACAAAAAAAAATATGTAGACAGTGAGTTGGCATCATAAAATCCTACTGGTTGATACCAACTAAGCTATTATTGCTGATTTTTTTCCGTTATCAAAGCAAACGCCGCTAATATCGTACTAAAAGAAAGAAGAGAAAGAACTGGGAGTTAGTGCCTGCTTGCTTACCAAACGAAATTTTCACTATTCCGTTAACTTTTTGGCTATTTTGGGTTTTCTATATAGGTTTGACAACAATTGTCAGCGAGCTGAAAGGTTTAACCACGACGATGTATTTACCCTAAAGAATAAGACTTGATACATATAATAAATATCTTTATAATTAGGCCTAATACACAAATCTAGCCAAACCTTTGTCGAATATGTCAATTCTAATCACTTCTATTGAAAAACCAGAATTAGCCACTTTCATGAATTTCATTAACTATTTCATACATATTGACGAAAACTTAACGAGATTGCTGACTTATCAATATACAAATTAACAAGTTAGCATTTCTATAAAACAATATAATTAAAAAAGATAAAAAAAAAATGAAAACAAAAACTTCTATTCTCCTGCTGAATCTCGTCCACTTCCTTCCCTTTCATCACAACCACCATCACCAGAAACATCACCTTTCTCCCCTCCTTCACCACCATATCCAATCTCACATTTCATCTTCTATCCCAGTTACACACTACTAAAAATCTATTTCTTTTCTCCCAAACATCATCTTCTGAAATGGGTGGATCTAAATATCTAATGAACAAATCAAGCTTTGTAGCCAGCCGTTAGTGGAGACGACGAAGCTGCCACCGTTATTGACCTCCCTCCTCCACCTCGTCGTCGTGCAGAAGTTGCTTCTCCAACTCCTGAAGTCGATTCATCATCTTCTTCTTGGATTCCTAACCCGAGCCGATAACTCCCCTGTTTTGACGCCGGCCGAACTTGCCGCTGACTCATGATATACCTCAAGCCTTGTGACATCAGATCTGCAATTCCAAAACAGAGGATATGTGAACGCGAAATCGATGAAGATATGATAACGAGAAATCAATTGCTGTACATAGATAGCATATTTGAAACCTAAGAGTGCAGGAGATGAAGAACAAAGGATATAGATGAGATTGTGTGGTGCTGTGTATGGGTTAGAAATCAAAGTTTAGGTGGTTGTGATTTCAATTTAGAAGAATGATGAAACGATGAACCCTAAACTCGATGACGCCGGAAACTTTATGAATCAGAGGAAAGAGAGAAAAAAGGATGAAAGGAAACCAGAATACCCCATCTGCGTTCTGCGTTGCAGCTTCGACGGCGGCCGCTAAGGCTGGGAAGATGATTTTGTTCAACCAAAAAAAATTCGACAGCTTCGATCAATAACTACTAAGCTAATCAAAGGGCCCAACAGATCCAACTCACATATCCATTAGAAAGAGGATGGTCGGAACCGACGGGAAGGAGTGAAGCTCACATATCCATCAGAAAGAGATTGGTGGGAACCGACGGAAAGAGGGGAGATGGGGAGACGGTAGTTAAGAGAGATTTTTTTTTATGAATGAGAAAAATTATTTTTACAATTAATGTTTTGAGTAAATTTTTTTTTCATAATTTCATAATTAATTAATATTATGATGTGACGGATGACGTGACATACACTTAACCGGTTAAATGAATGTCATGTCAGCTTTATTTGTCACATCACTAACAGTGTTAAAAAGTTAACGATCAATTTGGTCAACTGGACATATTTGATACAAAAATTAAAGGTTTGTCCTATTTGGTGTCACTAAAATAGAAGTGAACAAATTTAACATAAATCGCAAAGGTTTGACTAGATTTGTGTATTAGGTCTTATAACTATCTTAATCTTAATCTTAAAATATACTATGTGTGTTCTTGAGTTTGAGTTTGCCACATAAGCTAGAACCTTTCTCACAATTTTCCACATCATCAATAATTTTTAAATCAAAATATAATTATTTTCTCTCATCCTATTAAATGTTCTCAAATTAATATCTATCCTTAAATCCATATTTAATGTGTGTATATATACTTATACATTAAAATAGAAAATTAATAATTTTGATCATGTTTGTATAAAAATTTAATATTTTGATCATGTGTGTATATATAAATATAAATATATATAATTTTTTCAATACCTAAATTTTAAGTTATTATCTAAATACTATATTTTTAATTAAATATTTTATTTCTTGAATGATTCAAGAGAAGCATGGAATGCTAACATTTATCAATTTTGATTCAAATGGCTCACACACCACATCGTGAAAAATTAAGATTCATAATTTTATCAGTGATACCGTAAAAAAAATTATCAGTGGTTGGATCGGTTTGGATATGAGTTGATTTAATTCACAACCATTCAAATTTCTTCTAATATTTTTTCCTAATGACATATTCTTAAATGCGTTGTCATGACATGTAATTCCATAGTGTATATTTCATATAAAATCATTCTACTAATGCTATATAATTTTTTGTTTCATAAATTTCATTCTTCATAAACACATGTTATAATAAGAATTTTAATATTTATTCTCAAAGTAAAATTTATGGTATTTTATAACTTTTACATTACTCTAAATTTGAAATTATAATGCCATATTGGTTTGATTTTGGAACGTTTATGCGTGAATCAAATTAATAGTTAAAACTTACAAATTGTAAATCATTCATAAAAAATATTAGGTGGTTAAAATGAGTTCAGTCTATACGAATAGCATAATTGAAATAGTTAATGGTTAATTTCCTACACAAATTTAGAAGTAGTCCATATGAATAATCATGATCAGTAGATAATTTAGTCGAGTTTGCACTTATTCGGTCACATATTTTGGTAAATCATTGTACAAATTTATCGAGTGAATGCTAAGAAGTGTAGGTAAAATTTATAGCAATAAATATATACTTAATAAGTTTGTTTTCTATTTTGAGAATATTTTGGTTCCAATAAAATAAGATGATAAAACAAGTAATAATTTTTAATTATATAAGTAATTTACTTAGACTAATTTATCTAACAAATCAAACATACTTTTAATTTTTTTCTATCTTAAAGCTCACTATATATATCAAATTTGATGTATATGAGAGTTTTAGATAATTTTCATGCTATAAATTTTAATAATTTTTTACATATTCTAAAATAAAATAAATAAATTTCACAGCTATTAAGAAAGTAGTGTATTTATATAAACATTAATTATATAAAATTAATGGATGTTGAATTAAAAATTAATTTATCTCTTTGTATAGACCACAAAAAATAAAAATAAAAAAATTTACCAAATTTTAGCAATTAAATAAGAAAATTATATGTATTAAAAATAAATAATTGGTATTAAATATAAATATGGTTAAATATTAATTTGATATTTTCATTCTAAAATATTAATTTTATTTTTTAATAAGATTATATATAATAATTAATATTTTAAATTTAATATATAATAATACATACATATTAACATAATATTCCACCCATTGGGCTGGCAAAAAGACTAGTAATCTTAATGGTAGAGTGGTATAATTGGTTTTGACACAGGTTAGAACCCTTCTCACAAATTTCCACATCATCACTTAATTTTTCTATCAAAATTCAATTATTTCTCTTTCTTTTCATTAAATGATGAATGTCCTAAAATTAAAAAATCTATGTATGAAATTATAAGTACTTTAATGTTAAACTATATTATCTTAACATAAAATAATATATGAAAAATAATTTTTAATAATAATATTTTATAAAAAATATTACATTTTTTCTAAATATGAAAAATTTACTAAAACATTTTCTTAATCACTTTGAAAATAATAATTCATTTTATTATAGTTATATTTATAAATTTTAGACATGAACAATAATAATCATGATATTTTATAAATATTAAAAATCTAATTAGGATTAATTATTCAATAAAATATAAATTAAATTTGCTTAAACAATGACAATATGAATAAATAAGGATTAAATAATTGATAATAAATTGTCGTAGACATTTTTTGGAGGTATTAGTGGTTCATACTTACCCAATTTTAAATTGTTTAAATTTATCTACGAATCTCTAATTATTCAATCGATATATCATTACAAAAATTTCATTTGTTTATATTGTGGGTTTAGGGATTTTGTTCATGAATCAAGTTTGATCATGTTACATATTAGTATGAATTATTTTTGAAATTTATGGAAGAAGTATATTTATACCATTAGAGTATTTTGATTTATGAAAAGTAGGATCCACTAGATAATGAGTTAATAAAAAAATATCTTGTCTATTCTTACTTAGTCCGCTTTGGGCCAAGCATGCATGGATTTGTTGTTGGGTCCCTTCCTAGAACTCTTTTATACAAAACAAACATTTCCTAGTTTACTGATGTGGGTACTTAAGTTGTTATCCCAACAGTTAACTAGATAGTTATTCCTTGATTGATTATGGTATATGGTACGTGTTGCAGGATACATTGAGAGCGAGTAAAGATGAGAACGAGGTGATGAAGAAGGCATCGATAATAGGAGTGTCCATAACAACATTGTTCTACACATTGTGTGGAGTGGTGGGATACGCTGCATTTGGGAACAATGCTCCCAACGACTTACTCACCGGTTTCGCTTCCTTCAAACCCTTTTGGATCGTCGACGTAGCCAACCTCTGCGTAGTTATCCATCTCATTGGAGCTTACCAAGTATTCATACAACCAACGTTCAGGGTGGTGAAAGATCACTGCAAAAGGAAATGGCCAGAGAAGGAATTCCTCACAAAGGAACACGAGGTGAATCTGGTACCAGGTAGCAAGAGTGGGCGTTTCGTGGTTCAAATCAACGTGTTCAGGATAAGAATATGATTTTGAATATGGATATATGATTATCATCCGACACTACAACACAAATATGAATTTGTATTTAAATAGGTATAGATTTCCTTCCGATTAAATATAAATAAGTATAGATATATGTTTGAAATTAAACATTTTCGTATCATTACTCACACCTAAATCTTATAACTTCCAAGAGATAAAAATATTATATGATTACCATTGTCAAATATAAATGTAAATATTTTTAAAGTCAAACCTTCTCAAGAGAATGTTGGCCCACTTTACCTAATTATCACAATAAAATAATATATGTTATCATCTACGGCTAAGACTAGATAATCTTATGTCACGGTATATAACATTCGATATGTTATATATATAACATTCGATATGTTATATATAACATTTAACTTATATATGTTATATGTTATCATACATTTGTTATATCATATAATATTTAGTCGATAATAGTAGATAATGACAATATATACAATATTCCTAATTAATGAAATAAATACAATATTCACAAGTATATATCTTTATAATAGAATAGATAATAGCTCGCCAATAGGCGGGCAAAACAACTAGTATTAATAGAGGTTAGGCAGGAAGTATGTTGGAACCTACGCTTCGATTTACCGAGTACGGAAAGTGAGGACTTTCCTGAGAACGAATTCTTGTTGACAATACACGACGCGAGTTCGTGTACCCAGATTGGAAAGGGGGATCAGATGATCACTTAAGTCCCTTCAACCTTAGAATTCGATCTCTTACGACACTCTAGTTGAAAGTAGAGAGGCTTTGGCTTGTAATCAACTCGAACCAAGTTGTGACTCAGATTATAGTAGAGTCGTGAACGAACTCACTTTCCGTAAAGAACATTCCTACCCTTTACCAAAGCCTAGGGTTACAAGGAATTCCTTTATGGAATAAAACTACTAACACCTTCAAAATCAAGGCTTATGAAATTGAAGAACCTTTGAGATCTTTGAGAGGAGATGGAGATGTGTGAATTGGTGTGTCTTGAAGTGAGGAGGAAGCCTCTTTATACAGGTCATGGAAGGGTGTGAGAGTGAAGAGTTGTGTTGGTTCATCCATGGATCCACACAACCTTTCATTCAAATCAAATTCAAATAAAATAAACACATGTTTAAATTAAATAATTTTTCCTCCCTTCCTTCCTAAATATGGCGGCAGCACAATGTTGGGTTTGGCCTGATTTTGTTTAAAAATCAGCCCGATTGTGACCCAAAATTCAGCCCAAGAACCGGTCTAAAAATCAGACCAAGAATCGGCTCATTTGGATTTCGAATCTAACCAAATTTTCAAATCGCATAATCCGAATACTGAAAATTCAAGATTCATAATTCAAATTAGAAACTTTGATTTATTAATATAATTGACCATTCAAGCCTTCACTAATAGTAATAGTGTTGCTATGAATTTATATTAATACCACAAGTCAACTTAACCAAACAAGTCATCCATGGGACTTATATCATGGAAGCCAAAATTCCAACAATCCTCCCCCATTTTAGTGCGGACCGCGGTGGGTGACAAAGGGTATCTTTTGTATCCAATACAAAGCTCAACGAGAGCCGTCGGATCTCCCTCAATTAGATCTAACGGACAGCATAACTAGTATTTAAGGGGTGTTTTTTCTTCTTCTTTTTACCAGCCCAATCCCTAGGGTAATTTCTCAGCCGCCCCCCCCCCCCCCTTCCCCCCCAATTCCTCTGAAACCCGATAGCACAGGCGGCGCTATCTCCGGGCGGCGCGCTATCTCCGGACGATGATCTCTCTCCGGTCCGGCGACTCTCTCCCCTGCGGTGGCTATCTCCGGTGCGGCGGCTGCTTAGCTTGGATCCATTGCTTGGAGCGGTTCAGGCATCTGTTGGTGGCGCCGGAGGTAATCGACGATTCCCCCATCCGCCGGACGCCGTCTAAGACTTCCCTCGCCTCCGGTAAGCCAAGCTTCTCTTCCATTTTTGTTTTCTTCCTTGCATGTCAGTCGAGCCTCTATCTCTCTCTGATTTCGGCGATTGGAAAATAGCCACAACCAAGCTTTGATTGAAACACCGAAGAAGAACTTCGAGTAAGGAAATAGTGATTACAAAGGTCTTCTCTTGCTTGCGGTTCTGCAATCCAGGTCCGTCACTGTTGTTTTTCAATGATTGTGGTTCTTTTTAGTTCAATCATGGATTATGATGCCTGACTATAATGAATCAATACATGTAGCCGATCAATACTTGTACGCTCGTTGTACTAGTATTTTTGGATTACGTTTTCTAAAGTGATATTTTGGCTCAGAACTTTGCAGAATTATGTGATACTACTCTGATGTCTTATGCGATTCCTTGCTTTGATGTTTAATGTTCAATCACGATTTCATGAGTCACTTACATGAATTGGCATATGATTTTAGAGAGTTAGATGATATGAGATTCTCCAGATGATATGAGTCACTTACAGAATACTTGTAGGATTACAGTACTAGTATATTCACAGTACTTGTATGTTCGTA
This sequence comes from Linum lewisii, assembly GCA_034768395.1. NCBI lineage: Eukaryota > Viridiplantae > Streptophyta > Magnoliopsida > Malpighiales > Linaceae > Linum > Linum lewisii. The sequence continues at coordinate 79,573,721 of CM068296.1, forward strand.
GTACTAGTATGCATTGAATTAATTGTCATGTATGAGTTTATGTTCAAACTGCATGTTTGTTAGTGCGCATATTGTTTTGATTGGAACAATCTTGTTTCTGATATTTGGTCGGTATGTTTGCAGGAGCTGAAGGAGCATCGGTGTCTTTAGCTGACAAATTCATAATCGTTGGATCTCTTAGCTTTACTCTGAATCATATCGCTTCGATTGTTTAATCTGTGACTTTATCAATTTTGAGTGTTATAAACAAACCATTGTATGTATTGAATCAGTACTAGTATTTACATTGGTGACTTATAATAGTATTTATCAGAGCTTATTATAGTAATTATTATACTAGTATTTCGAGCAGTACTGATATTACTTCATTTTCGGAGCTACTGTATCATTCTCATTGCTCCACTAAGTAGATTAATTTTCACATACAATAGGCAAAAAATTACGATTAGTAATGCACCATTAACACGTTTTCCAGCCAATATTAGGTTAGATGGAATTTTATATTTGAATATATGTCATCAGTTTATATTTGAGTATATGCAAGCCAAAAATAATTATAGAAGGAAGAAGAAGGATATAGGAGTAGTGAAATAAGTAAAAAAAATATTTTGTTCCATATTTTAAGGATGAGGTATTAAAAAATATAACAATAATAATTGAACATTAAATTAGGAAAATAAAAAAAAAAAAAAAAAAACTGGCGGTTATGGAAGCAGCCGAGTGGGATGAGGTCAGTTAAATAAATTAGTTAGTTAAATAAATTAGTTAATTAGATAATATATTAATTAGGAAAATGGGATGAGATTAAGGGTGAGGATTCAACTTTGTGTAGGTGACAAAGTTTTCCCTTTGTCACCGAAAAAACTCCCATTTTAGTGTATTCTTGTAATCCACTAAAATCACCATAAAGTCACATAACGCATGTGACACCTTAGGTAATCATTCCATCGTTCCTCGATTCATAAAACATATGCATAAATGAAAATGTCGTGACGATTGAATTTCCATCTTAGTATATTACACTTAACAAGTATCCGAATACATGGGTGTCGAATACGATTGAACCCAATAACTCACTTGAATACTCGAAGGTAATACACACATAAGTTCTATAGTTGTCTCAAAAGGCAACCTCGACACTGTTTCCGCCATGTGTCCCAATCCGTCTCATGAGCGCACACGAAACTAAAGTCCAAGTTTCTTGAAGCGGCTACACTTCATGCTCACGTAGGTTGATTCTTTTATTTGTGTATCTGCATACGTACACTTTCTCAAAGAATCAATTAAGAAGTATTTAAACTTCATCCTCTCCTTTCATGCAGAGTAACAAGCACATCCTTCCGGGATGATGTATTTGTGTGCTTCAATTTCTAAGAATGAGCTTTCCACATTGAATTCAGCCTCTAGCGTTGTACTAAAGGGGAATTGGGTATCCCATTATTAGAAATTTAAGTGGACTTTTCTCATCCCTCATCACTTGACTTGTGCACCAAGTCCCTAATAAGTCACTTCGTCAAGTCACTCATTAATAGTGATAATACTCAAAACTAATTTCACTTCATGTGTCAACTCACTTACCTCGTTAAACCAAACGTGGTTAAGTTCCAAGACTCAAACTGATATATTTAGTTATAGACCATAACCACAATAATCTTTGGTGAAATTTAGTTTAAAAGAAAACTCGTAAGTCAAACCTTAGTCATTCAATCATTTCTTGGCATGACTAACTTTCATTAATTTGTTGAAGATGCAAGATTTGCTTCTTTGAGATCCATAACATGGCACCTCCCCCAAGCAAAACCGCATTACCACTTATAGAACAAACTTTCTATCTTGGTAATCTATCCTACAAGTTGCAACCGTAACATCTTTTTAAACCAAAAGATAATTTCCATCACAACCAAACATGATTTTCATGATTTTTCCTCAAAAAATCCAAACATTTGTCCAAGTAAATTAAACTTATTACAAACAGCCATCACTAAAACTTAGTGTTGCTAATTGTAACACTCATTAATTACTTACTAGCAGTGAAACTAACTTACTTAGTACACCACTAATATTTTTTGACCAAACCCAAAACACTAGTGTAATTGCTCTCCCGTGATAAAAACTAAGTGGTCTTAGTACACCACAAACAATGTCGACTATGTTTTGATGACACATTTACAATTATGAAAACACTTGTCTAATTGTTATCCAATGATCAAACTAGGTTCGCTAGTTTACCATTAACAAATCAGGCTCTCAATGTTATCACAATGTACGTATCTTCCCATGAATATCATGAAGAGGGTCTTATGATGATTTACTTCACACTTTGTCTTATTGTTTTACCAAAGGTATTGACTCCTACCTTTAAACAATTTTAACAATGTGTTAAGACCAACTTTCAAGTATTTGATACATATTCTAATATATATCCCAATACGTGAAAACCAATATTACTAATAGATTAATAATATTCAATATTTTGAACCAAAATATTCAATATCGGTCTAAACCAGATATTAAAAACTAACAATATTATTAACACCTTAATAATATTTGATATTTGATTATCATGAAACCAAATATTATAGACCAATATTATTAAAATATAATAATATTAAATATTTGATTATATCCAAACCTAATATTAGAAAACAATATTATTAATGTTTTAATAATATTCATATTTGGTTTTTCTAAACCAAATAAACCAAATATAGTAGTAGCCTCAATATTATTAATAATATTCAATATTAGGTTATCAAACCAAATATTGGTAAACCCAATATTATAATATTCAATATTAGTTTTTACCAAAACTAAATATTAGTTACAACAATATTATTAGTACCTTAATAATATTTTAACAATATTATTGATAATCTCAATAATATTCAGAAATATTATTAATATATCAATAATATCTAACAATATTATTTGTACTTCAATAATATTTAACAATATTATTTGTACTTCAATAATATTCAACAATATTATTAGTACTTCAATAATATTCAACCACATTATTAGTACTTCAATAATATTTAACCATATTATTAGTACTTTAATAATATTTAATAATATTATTAGTACTTCAATAAGATCCAACAATATTATTAGTTCTTTAATAATATTCAGCATAAAAATGCTAACTTACTCCCAAATTTAGATAAATTTGAGTAACATATATACTAATACAATTAGTATACATTTTTATGATAATCATACTTAGAGTATGTCATCACACAACCTTTTGAATTGCTTCAAAAACCAGAGTCACACTTGCATTTGCACCTCAATCGGTCAAGACACACATTTTGAAACTTTTAAAGTTTCACACCAAAAACTTCTTACTAGAAGTGTCATTGGCCTTGTGTTTTGACATGAAAGCAAATCCATAACTTTTGTTCAAGTCATCACAATGGATAAATGTTCTTTACGACTGTTGGATCCTACGCTTCGATTTACCGAGTACGGAAAGTGAGGACTTTCCTGAGAACGAATTCTTGTTGACAATACACGACGCGAGTTCATGTACCCAGATTTGAAAGGGGGATCAGATGATCACTTAAGTCCCTTCAACCTTAGAATTCGATCTCTTACGACACTCTAGTTGAAAGTAGAGAGACTTTGGCTTGTAATCAACTCGAACCAAGTTGTGACTCAGATTATAGTAGAGTCGTGAACGAACTCACTTTCTGTAAAGAACATTCCTACCCTTTACCAAAGCCTAGGGTTACAAGGAATTCCTTTATGGAATAAAACTACTAACACCTTCAAAATCAAGGCTTATGAAATTGAAGACCTTTGAGATCTTTGAGAGGAGATGGAGATGTGTGAATTGGTGTGTCTTGAAGTGAGGAGGAAGCCTCTTTATACAGGTCATGGAAGGGTGTGAGAGTGAAGAGTTGTGTTGGTTCATCCATGGATCAACACAACCTTTCATTCAAATCAAATTCAAATAAAATAAACACATGTTTAAATTAAATAATTTTCCCTCCTTCCTTCCTAAATATGGCGGCAGCACAATGTTGGGTTTGGGCCTGATTTTGTTTAAAAATGAGCCCGATTGTGACCCAAAATTCAGCCCAAGAACCGGTCTAAAAATCAGACCAAGAATCGGCTCATTTGGATTTCGAATCTAACCAAATTTTCAAATCGCATAATCCGAATACTGAAAATTCAAGATTCATAATTCAAATTAGAAACTTTGATTTATTAATATAATTGACCATTCAAGCCTTCACTAATAGTAATAGTGTTGCTATGAATTTATATTAATATCACAAGTCAACTTAACCAAACAAGTCATCCATGTGACTTATATCATGGAAGCCAAAATTCCAACAAAGTAGATCCTGGAAAGATCCATCTCTCACTCTCAGTTACACTTAGAATGGGAGGTGATAGAGTTTTGAGGCTTATAGGTGTTGTTACACTCTGGCTTCATGTGGGTGATGCTGCTGAGGGCTACAGGGTAGTAGTTCTTCCGTGCAATGCAGTCCAAAGTAGTAAGAAGAATGAATCCAAAACTTTCAAAAGTGTATTGAAATTTACACCTCTCCGAGTCCGACCCCAATCAGTGAACACAAAAAGGGGAAAGTGATAGTGATGATTAAAGAGGGTATCCACATAGAAATATATGCAACCGTTGGTTGGTTGATAGGCTAGAGAGTAGTCAATTCAGATTTAGGCAGAGCCACCTATATGGAAAAATGAAAAGGCAAACTTGACTGTCTGTTAAAGCTTTAACAGTGTAAATATGGTGGATGCAGCTTTCCATCTTTTATGAGAAAACACGATTGTGGATTGTGCTTGCCTGCCAATTCACCATTGGAGAATCCTCTGTTATTAGGGTTGTTAATTAATGGCAAGTTAGGTTCGGAGTATGTAGTCAACCATATTTTTACCTCACTCAAACTACTATATTATTTACTTTGTGAATTTTTAATAGCTTTACTCTTATTTTATTCGGGGTGGATCAGGGTCCAACCTTTTATAGACCGTTAGATCAATTAAGGTTTCATTTAACGGTTGATATTTTTTTTTTATCTTGTTCAAACAGTTGACCGGATCCGGATCCGTCAGTTAACAGCGTTAACTAGTTAACAAGTTAATTTCGTCAGTTAACTAGTTAACTCCGTCAATAAACGGTAGTGGTTGAGGGTTGCGAAGCAGGAAATTATGGGTGCATTTGGGTTACTGTGATTTTAGTTGGAACGATCCAACCTTTAAAGGTTGGACCCGGATCCGGAGCCACTTTATTCTACAAATATATACGGGTTATGCAGGAATCTTAGTTATTTTTATAGACTCTCATAACACAAATTCTAGAATGATTTCGATACCGGTGCACATAGACACAAATAAGGCTAGTGTGGATTGTAGGATTTGGGTATGGGGACAACAATCCCCTTATTCTCGGGTTATAACTTTTAAAATACCTTATTATTTTACCATGCAGGCTTTAACTGTTTATCTTTACCCAATCTTACAAATACCCATCAAGTCCATGATTAGTATCGAGAGTGTTTTCATTACTTCTGATTGATGGGCCTAAACCCCCTTGGTCTGAACCAAGAGAGCCAGAGCTCCTAAAGCCCGAGTCCAACTCGCTAGATGCCGAAGCCCACGAAGGCTAGGGTTTCAACAAGACTAGAGGCCCGAGCCGCCACTATTAAGAGGTCAAGGCCAAATACGCGATCGACACTAGCCTACCAATCAGCTGGTGACACATGATTACCCAGCTCAACTACCAAGAAGCTATTAAGTATAAACGCACACAACCTACGTAATCATACTCACACACACTCCCTTGGGCGCATACTCAACAACCTTACACCCAAGGAACCCCCAAACGCCTACGGGGCTCCCCCCGATACTTCTCTGTCTCCCCTACCACCATTCATACAAGCTTACCCCTGCTACATCATCCTCTTAATACTAACAGTCTAACGCTCTGCGAGGTACACGACCGACGCCATGAGTGAGACGTACTCATCTGTCAATCCTTCACTCGAACCAACTCACTGAACCAACCCAGACTCTCCGGGACGAAACACTAATTATGTAATTTATGACAATTTTCATAACAACACACATCAATTTCAACAAATGAATAATGTAGATATAAATGTATATATTACACAAGTAGAAGAAATATAAAATTTAGTTTATAACGTAATTTCACAAATATAGAACGATCAATTTTGACTACCATCATTGTTCTATACTATTCTGAATCAAGAAGATTAAAACTATGTGTGAATAAATGACTAACGATTATTTTACATTTTTATATTGGTTCATTGTGACTCAATACATAATATTAATTTCACTTACATGTTACACATAACTTAGTAAACCTATACAAAATTCGATTTTCTTTCACATACTTTCTTTTATGAGTTAAAGAATGTCACATAAATAAACTAATTATAATTCTCTATGACAAATCTAATAATAGGGATATAATCATTCTCTATAACTATCACTTAAAATATCTATAATCTTCAATACAATATTAAGTAATACACACCTTTATTTTCCACCACTAGAATACAATCATAATGAACAGAACAAGTTGTGAGATTACAATAACATATATATATTTATATGTAATTTAAGTTTGAATTTGTAAATTGTATTTTGTTTATATATTTAAATCAAATGACATCTCATTAGATTCTAATTTAGTTTTTGTTTATTTTATTTCCTAAATCTCTACCCCTCAAGTAGTCAATAAAATAATATCTTCTCCATATAATATGACAGTTCTTGTTTCCATTTTGCCCACTCTCCTTAGCCGGCCTTTACGCCCGACCAATTATTTCGAGGTCCTCAAATTTTTTGAGTTAACTAGAAACACCTAAAATATATATTATAAAAAAATTATGTCAAAATTTAATATAAAATATAGTGGTGGTTTAATTGGAGATTTCAATATCATAAATAGTTTTTTCAAACTATGTACCAAACTAAATATGATTATAAATTAATTACAAATATAGTAATTTTCGCCCAAATTCCAAGTGAAAAGTACTCGTGAGCTGGTATGGCTAGATTCCTAACTGATTAAACAAAAAAAAAAAAAACTAACTAGGAAAACCTAACTAGGCGAATTCGCTTGATGTTTAGGCGAATTCGCCAAGCTGCTTATCTTGCATCTCCCAAATAAAATATTTCATCATTTTGTAATTGCTAATTATATAATAAGTAACCCGATTATTAGCAATTACAAAAATCACTAGTCTATATAATTTTGTAAAATAATCATTGAAGTTTGATCTTCAATAATAAGCTTGATCGGGCTACCGTGATCGTAACCAAATTGAATTCAGTCCATACTCGGAGAGCTTATCGCTAATTATTTTTTTAACAAGTTTAATGGTTGGTCAATTACTACATCATAACTTCCACTACCATAAAACTTTTGATTGTATATAGTCTGAAAAGAATTTTCCCCTTGGTTGATTATGTCAAGGATACCTGCGACGCCATACGTGTAATTCATGTCAAAGAGTTGTCCAATAGCGTTATCAATGATGACGTTACGATGCAAAGATTTATTATGTCAAGATTACCTGCAACGCTATACGATATTATCACGACAATAAATTTTGAAGTCCTATGAGAGATTTATTATTATATGGTCCCTAGTAAAAACGAAAATTTGAAACTAAATTGATACTTATATTTTCTCTTACAATTTTTATACCCTAAGCTATCTATGTGAAAAATGCTGTTCCAAACTCAAAGATAACAAGTGTGAAGATTGAATGGACTGAATGTTATTTTGTATGTGCAAAAGTTTGGTGGGTTACTTTTTTAATGTGAGGTTGAAATGATCGACCTATTACTTTGGTTAAAGCGGTCGTATTTTGTAGGTTGGATTTCAATTGGTTTCTTTTTAATTGCATATCAATCATTACTTCGATAATCAAAAAATGAATTTCGTAACTTTTAATAACTTTACACTTTCGGCTTTGTTAATTATGGCTTTTATACATATTCAACCCCCATATTATAAATTGTTATGGTCAGATAGTTTTTTTTTCCAATGATAACTCTCATGGATAGGAGAAAATGAGTCAATCATACACGAGTAAAAATTAAGTGTCCTCTCAAGTTGTAAGGTTTGCCACTCCTTAGTTTGAGAGACAATAAAGAGCATGTCGAGTCACACAATGGGCTGCCAAATTAGATTGACGGGGAACCATCAAAAGTTTAATATGAGGAAGACCATCTAACAGGTTCCAAATATCTACACCAAGGCTCCTCCATCGCGATCAGTAACTGGGTGCAGTGAGATGGAAAGTTGTACTTGAGTCGCATCTCCCTTCAATGTCCACTTCAGACCACCCCATGGAACGACAAAGAACACAAGCATCTCTGACTGCCAAGAACTCAACAATGAAAGAGTTAAAATTTCAGGATAGGAGATACTTGTCGCGAATAGGAGACCATGCCACCACCAGAATCACGAACTACTAGACCAACCGCACCCCCAAACCATGAGCAGTTACACCATCAACATTATGTAACATCCCAAACTTTAAACCTTTGAAAACAACCTTTATTGCATAAAGTAGAAGGAAACACAACACCAAAGTCGTTGGCAAACGTTCAAAGGCAGAAACGCAAAGTCGGCCCCTAAGGCATGGGCAAAACCAACACATGAGTTTCAGTTATTACAAACCAAGCACACAATTTCAAAACACAGTCCACATAAATAGAAACACTCGTCCAACATCCTTGACCACTCACTAAGAGTCTCCCGGCATGATTTTCGGGGCTCCTTCTGCACCGCTTACTCCTGATTAGCTGCAAAGTGACCTGGTGGGTGGTTCAGGGGTCAGTACTTAACATTCAAGTATAAAGGAATGTTAAAAGTAAAGAGGGGCATATGACCAAACTGGCATGGTCCTCAATTTCATGGCCGAACTGCGAGAAAATCATATAACCGTTAGTTCAACAATAACACCACAATTAACATCGAAATAGGGCGTCCCCTCTTCCGCCTAGCTAACCTCTATGCCATCATCGATAAGGCTTACTTATGAGCCTATAATAGGGACTTCACAAGAGTCGCTATTCTTCCCGACTACCATGAATCGATTGGGGCTAACAATACCCAACTCCCATCATCCGGTTGGGGCTACCGTACTTATCTACCGTGATTCGATTGGGGGCTAACAATACCCAACTTCCATCACCCGGTAGGAACCCGTATCCATCAATGTTCCTGGCGGAGGACTAGCTAGCGAGGCTCTACTTTCCACCTATATACACTAGGTGCCAAACATCATCAGATAACATCACGGTTTAACCATAACCGAATCAAACACTATTAGGTATAAAAACAATGGTTCCAGAAAGATAGATCTTTCCGTAGAAACGACACCTTGTTGTCAAAACCAAGACTTTCCGTCTTAATTTCCAGGTAAGTAGGGGAGTCACTCGGACTACTTAAGTCCCTCTAACCTTAGGCATCATAACTTTATAAACCGGAATTAATGAGGATCCGCGTCACTCATTACTCTGAATAATCTAACCTATCGGGAAAACCAACTCAGATGGGTTAGTACTCGGTTAGCAGTAAAATCACCACGAAAATTATAAGGACCTTAATTTAAGCATGCACGAGTCCAAAATAAGGCCCGTGTACCTCACTCGTTGATCCGGTTCCCGTCAAACGATTAATTCGGAATTATCACAATATTTGGTTAGTGACAAAGTTTAACCAAATAGCTATTTAAATTGAGGAATTAATTAATCCAAGGAATTTACCCCCTTAAACCAACCCACCTAAAGAGTCGACTCGAAGATAGGGAGTTAACGGCTGCGCAACTTCCTGGATCAAACTGTCAAAGCTGAAAAGAGGTTAAATGCCAAAAAGTTGACAGTTAAGGATCAAACTGTCACAAGGGAAAACTTCAAGGGCCGAAATAACAAAGGAAAAAGAAGGAGGGACTGCACAGGTAATTTACCTGTTCCTGCACCTGCGGTTCTGCCAATTTCCGACGAGGGGATTAAATGATTTCGGTGAATGGAAACTCAATTCTGAAAAAGGGGTTAGTTTTAGGAGTTTGAGACGAGCTGATAGAGGGTTTCAGTTTAGACCGACGATGCCTGGAACCCTTAAACCCATCTTTGGTCGGAGATGGTGTTAGAGTGACTGAGAGACGACTTTTGGAAGAGATACGTTTGATTCGAAGAAAGAGCCGGGTTTTATAGGCTTCAGGAGTCGATTAGAACCAAAAGAGATAAGGTTCACAGGTTGAGTGGCACTCTGGAAAAGTCGTCGTCGTTCCGAGATTTCCGCCGAAGTGGGATCAACTCCTTATCCGTTTTGTCCGTTTCTGAATGGACTCAAGCTCCAATCTTGATTCCCGCGTGTTCCTTCACGTTCTGATGGGGTTCCTTGTCCCGAATAGTCTAAAAACATGCCTCTTGGCTATTGGGAAAAGTCACCGGAGTGATTCCGGTCGCCGAAAAAATGCTGGTCGTTGAACTGATGGGCCAAGGAAGAAGACAACCCAAAACAGCGTCGTTTTGGTGATGGGCGGATAAAATAAAATAAAATAAAATAAAATGAAATTTCGAGGCTGGGATTCAAACCTGGGTCGGCTGAGTGCTAGTATGGTTCCAAAACCAATCGGGCTACAAGTCAATCATCAATCAGTATTACTCAGCTCTTTGTTAACTCAATCTGATTGGTTTGATTCACCTCTCCAAATTAGATCCTACCAACGACTAACTCGAACTAACCCTTAAGTGTAACCTCGAATGAACTCGTGTCCCCCCCCCCCCTTTTTGCTAAGAATGATTAAAATTTTTTTTTGGGTGTAACATTTCTCCCCTCCTTCAGGAAATTTCGTCCCCGAAATTCTAGTTAATGAATTTATGAGGAAAAAGGGATTTATTACTTTGACGAGTAAAGATTACCAACCTGGTTTAGTCCAAGAAGAGCTCAGGGTACTTCTCCCTCATACTCTTCTCCGTTTCCCAGGTTGCAGCTTCCGTTCCCTGATTCCTCCATACGACCTTAACCATAGGAATCTTTTTCTTTCGTAGATCCTTCTCTTGTCGATCTACTATCTGCACCGGAACCTCCTCATAGGTTAAGTCGTCGGATAACTCAACGTCTTCCAATTTGAGTACGTGATCCGGGCTAAATCTGTAAGCTCGAAGCATACTTACATGGAATACATCGTGTATTCGAGATAAGCTAGGAGGTAACGCCAGCCGGTACGCTAGTGGACCGATACGTTCTAGTATCTCATACGGGCCGATGTACCGGGGACTTAATTTTCCTTTCTTTCCAAATCGCATGACTCCCTTCCACGGAGACACCCGCAGAAATACTCGCTCTCCTACTTCGTATGAACGCGGTGGCCCAAGCCTTTCTGCGTTACTCTTCTGACGGTCTTGAGCAGCTTTAAGATTCCGTCGTATTTCCTCGACTTTTTCTAACGTCTTCCGAATAATCGCAGGCCCTTCCAGTTGCCTTACTCCCTCTGCGTCCCAGTATAACGGGGTTCGAAATTTCCTCCCGTAGAGTACTTCATAAGGCGCAACTTTTATCAAACTATGATATTGATTGTTGTAAGCGAATTCTATCAACGGCAGATGTTCATCCCATGCTCCCTTCATGGTTAGGGCACAAGCGCGAAGGAGATCCTCCAATGTTTGAATGGTTCTCTCCGATTGGCCGTCGATTTGGGGTGATACGCCGTGGAGAAGTGCACTTTTGTGCCCAAGGCCTTCTGAAGACTCACCCAGAATCGAGAGGTAAAGCTAGGGTCCCGATCTGACACAATGCTGACCGGAACTCCGTGCAACCGCACAATTTCTCGAATGTACAACTCTGCCAGCTCATCCGGTCCGGGCTTGAATTTGATGGGAATGAAGTGGGCCGCTTTCGAGAATCTATCCACTATGACCCAAGCGCCATCGTGTCCCTTAGGAGTCCTTGGTAGCCCGTACAGAAAATCCATGGAAATCTTCTCCCACGTCCACTCAGGAATCTCCAGAGGTAAGTGCTGGATAGCTGGGGCTTGATGTTCTGCCTTAATCATCTGACATTCAAGGCAATGATGAACGTGCTCCGCTACTTCTTTTTTCATGCCTGGCCACCAATAGTGCTTCTTCAAGGTTTGGTACATCTTGGTAGCTCCCGGGTGCATTGCGTAAGGTGCCGAGTGGGCTTCATCGAGTATGTTTTGACGAAGTTTGTCTACGTTTGGGACACAAGCCCTTCCTTGACAAGTTAGTAAGCCGTTAACCAGAAGAAATCTTGAAGCCTTTTCTTCTATGAGCCGTTCCTTGAGTTTCCTTATTTCTGGGTCGTCCTCCTACTTCTCCTTGATCTTGTCGTAGAGTAATGGACGAATCTTCAAATTTTCTAAGAGAGTTGTGACTCCCTCTACGTGAAGTTCAACGTTCAGAGCCCGAAGTGCTGTGAGTTCTGGTAGTGGGCTATCCTTTTTCCTACTTAAGGCATCTGCAACCAAATTGGCCTTCCCGGGATGATATTTGATTATACAGTCATAATCATTGAGCAATTCGATCCACCTCCTTTCTCTCATATTTAACTCCTTTTGCTCGGTTAGATGTTGCAAGCTCTTGTGATCCGTAAAAATGGTGAACGTTTCACCGTAAAGGTAGTGTCTCCATAACTTCAAAGCGAATACCACGACTGCTAACTCCAAGTCATGGGTGGGGTAATTGACCTCATGCGGGCGTAGTTGTCGAGAGGCATAGGCAATAACCACTTTCCTTGCATTAGTACGCATCCCAAGCCTTGGTGCGACGCGTCACTATAAACCAAATACTCTTCCCCACTTTGTGGAAGAGTGAGGACAGGCGCGGAGGTCAGCTTCCTTTTTAGCTAGCCAAATGCTTTTTGACACTTCTCATCCCAGATGAATGTTGTTCCCTTGTGAAGCAGCTGAGTCATTGGTCGAGCAATGCGTGAGAATCCTTCCAAGAACTTCCGATAGTACCCTGCCAGGCCCAGGAAGCTTCGTACCTCAGACACATTCTTTGGGGGTGACCACTTGATGTGAACCACTGCAACCGTGGGCAGACGACCCTAACCACCGCTAGTCTTGGTCCTTCGCTTGAGCTCACCGTCGGCACCGGGGGCGGGAAAGTACTTGGACCCCTCGGTCGTGATTAACCGAGAACCCTAAGTGTCCGGGAATGGCTCCATGACAGAAGGGGAATACTTCTGTTGATAACACTGATCCTAAGCTATGCACGCAGCAAAAACTTAAAGGATTGAAGAACAAAAGTTCTGATTTATATTTGATTCAAAAGGGGGGGGGGTCTGCCGTTACAATGAGGCCGAAGCCTCTTATTTATACTAGAGGAACCGGGACATCCCCACAGTTTCCTACTTAGACACAAACTCGGAAAGTAATTTAAATAATGTCCTAGAGTCCTATTTAGAATAAAAAGGACTTACTTGCTCCTAAAGAATCAAAACTAAAAGGGAAAAATCCGAGTCCAACACTTAAAAGAAATAAAACAAATAAAAACGTGGAAAACCCTAAATCGGCGGATCCGGTAAGGCTTGACGCTCACGCGGGGGCCGAATTAGGAAAGTCGGCGCCGCCTTTGCTGTCGGGCTTGGAATTGGTGGCCGCGTCGGTTGCTCGGGTTGGGAAATGCACGGGGCTCCAGATGCTGGGCTCCGGCGGGTCTGATGCTGATGCTGCTCGGCATCCGGAGTTCATGCTCGATCGGCCCGGTCGGTCCTCCTTGTCCAGCTTCTTCATTTCTCCCCATTTCCTCTCGGCTCCTAGGGTGGCAGCTCCTAGTCTTGGCTCTGGGCCTCGTATGGGGTTGAGGGCCGGTGATAAACCTCCCAAGGCTGGAGTCCCTTGCTGATTGGGTGCTAAGGCCCGATCGGGGACCTCTGATGCCGATGCTAAAGCCCGGGGGACATCTACCTTCGGGCCTTCTCCATTTTCGTCCAGGCATTTCCTTCCGTGCTTCTCCCAGCTGTCCAGGAAGGCCCTTAGAGTTTCTCCTAAGGTGGTCATCCGCTCCTCGAGCTCTTGGAAGCCCAATCTTGGTGCTAGGGCTGGCAGAGCGCTCGGGGCGGGGTCGGCTGGAGCCTTTTTAGAGTGGCGTTCGGCCCTCTTCTGCCGGCACTCTTCTAGGAGCGCTTCTAGAGGATCCTAGGGTTGTAAAGCACCTCCTGGGTCCCTAGGCTGAGTGCCAGAGCAGCCAGGCAAGTCTGGCTCCTTGGTAGTTTTGAGTGCCGACACCCAAGTTAGGGCCGGATGGGTCCGGACGCTCATCCTTGCTTGTTGAGCCCTTCAGGGAGGGCTGTACTTGAACCTCACCACCTGTTGAGGCTTTATAAACCTCCGTGGGGCTAGACTAGGGGGCTGGCGAGGTTCCAAGCGTTTCTTATAAGGTCCTAAGGCCTTTGCCCTAGTGGGTGACCCCGGCGGGGTGTTGGAGCAGGGATTTTTAGCCGGTCGGCTGCCCGGGGTCACTTCATTGCCCTCTTCTTGTAAGGGATTCGCCCTCGAATCCCAATCTTTCTTCGTGTGCGTACTGGGCAGGTGCCTCCTCAAGTCATCGACCTGTGGGGTGGTGCCCGGGCCATCCTTCCACATGCTTCGGGGGCTCGGGTACTCGTTGGAGTCCGTGTCTGACCATGGCTTCGGGTCTTCTGAGCTAGCACCGTCGGTGCTCATGTTGTCTTCAGTCGTTGGACTGCTGACTTTGATGTTAAGGCTCGTAGAAGACATATGGGAGTACAGATCGTCCCAGTGAAGCCTTTCCTCCTTGCTCGGGCTTTCTTCTTCGGCCGCTGCTCTCGTGGGTAGGCGGATCCGAATTGGTGCCAGCCTCAAGAGTCGGTGAGACACCTCCTCCGTGTGCATGTCTCAGACAGCCTGGATGTCCCTCGGAGGTCTAGGTGTGTCCGGGTGCTGTTCTTGCACCAGTGGAGGGCTGGCCATCGGATGCACGAGTGTTGATCCATAGGGGGCCGGGGGCTAGCTCGGGGTTGACCCGATGCTGGTGGGGTGCTACTCTTGAGCCGGTCCGGCGCCAGGGATGTAAGGCTCGGCCAGGGCATTCTGCCAGGATTTAGGGCTGAAGGCCGGGTCTTTCATGAACATCCTTTTGAATTTTTCGAGGCCTTTAACCTCTACTTCTTCTCCTCTCTCGGAGTCTTCTTCTTTCTCTTCTTCTTCATCGTCGGTGACGACTTCTCCTTCTCTAAGCACCATTACCCGTTGGTTAGGGCATTCCCTTGCTACATGTCCACGACCCTGACATTTAAAACATACACCGCTAGGCCTAGGGTTAGTACTTGGTACAGTAGGGACAGTGCTTGGTATTACCCGGTTGGTGGCGGGGCTAAGGTTTGGCTTTCCGCCTTGGGTCCGGTTGGGGCCGGATCTCCATGGGGGTTGCATGGTACTAGGGGCGCCTCTCCAAGTGCTTGTGGCTGGTGGCGGGGGCCTTTTCCCAAAGCCATTCTTGATCTCTCGCTCCACCCGAATAGCCAAGGCTACTAGGTCATCACAGTCAACATAATGAAGGATGTTGACCTGGTGCATGATGTCCTTTTGTAGGCCATTGGTAAACCTTGCTATCACTACAAGAAACCGCGTTATTTGTTGCGGTTTTTTTCTCCAACAGTGGAGGTTATAACCGCCACAGTTGGATCGATAGTGGCGGTTGTACAACCGCCATTGTTGGATGACGAAACGCCACAAAACCGTCCGATACAAACGATATATAGTGGCGGTTAAAACCGCCACTATTGATTATAATTTTTTCAAAAAAAAAACTCATCGGCGCCATCCCAAAACCTAGATTCCGGGTCCCAAACCTATTCCGGCGTCCGCAAGTCAAGCTCACCAGCACCGCTCTTGAACGACGACGACTTCCCTCCGCCGGATTCCAGCTCCGCTATCTCCGCCTGAATCCGTCGCTCCTGCTCGTGAAGCTTCTTGCGGCGGTTCCGTTCCTCTCCAATCCGTTTTGTTCCTCTCGAAGAGATGTTCCGTCGGGGAGCTGGAGTCGTAGTAGCCGGAGAATGCCTCCCTATCGCCCAGCTGAGTTAATTTTGTTCATTCAGAAAGCAGATCGGAATTGGAATCGAAAAGAGAGAAGGGGAAATTGTGAAATTGAACGAACCTGTCGAGCTCTTCGTTGTCGAGTTCTTCGCCGATGATCTCGAACGGCTCCATTGTTTAGATTTGAAGCTTTCTTCTTCAGATTAAGCTACTTTGCTTCCTTGTTCAGTATCAGATGGTGTGTGGAAAGAAGGGTTGTGGGAGGACTGCAAATGTACAAGGAGAAAGAAGAAGAAGGAGCCACGCTGGCGATCCTCGTTGATTTTCGCGGTTTTAGTGGCGGAGTGGCGGTTTTAACCCCACTAATTAATAAATATTTAGTGGCGGTTAAAAAAACCGCCACAATGTATATTATTTATTGGCGGTTGTACAACCGCCAATAGTAAATCCGACCCAAAACTCATTTTTTGTTGTAGTGTATTCTGGCCCCCTCATCCTCTTTTAGATCGAGTCTCGTCACGAGCATCTCGATTTCTTTGTTGTACTCCTCCACGAACAGGCTCCCTTGCTTTAGGTTTTGTAGCTTGGTGTCAAGTCTCTAGTGTAAGCCGCCGGTACAAACCTCTTTCTCATTCTTCTTTTCAACTCCCTCCACGTTCCGATGGTTCTTCTTCTTCTCTCTGAACTTGCCGTCGATACTGACTCCACCACAAGGCGGCGTAGTCAGTGAACTCTATGGTAGCCACCTTGATTTTCTTCCTCTCGGAGTAGTTGTGGCAGTCCAAGAAATCCTCCATGCTCCTCTCCCAGTCCAAGTAGTCGTCGGCATTGGCCTTTCCGGCAAATTTAGGTACAGTGAGCTTAAGGCTGCTCACATCATCGTCGACGTCTTGGGGTGGTCTTCTGTCCTCCCGATCTCAGTCGCCGTGGGGTCTCTCCCTTTCATATTCCTGCTCGGCCGCTCTCCTTTCCATCCGAGCTAGAGTTCTTGTTGCGTGGCTAGAGTTTGAGTGATGTTGAGTACGTTGGCCTCCATGTGGTTGATTCTCTCGTCTGCCATGTTAGTTGAAAATACAGGGAAGCAAATATATCTATCTACCCCACTTCTTTAAGATCAACTATAATGAACAGAAACCCTAGGGCAGATTGCCTTTCTTTTTGTTTCTTTTCTTTTTCTTACAAAGCTTCGAACAAGAATGAAAAATAGATGGATTTTTCTAGACTGATTTTCTGATAACACGAAAACAAAGATAGGTAGGGTTTTTTCCAGGATTTTTTTAAGACTGAAAATAAAGGATATGAATCCAGGAATTCATACCTGAAGACTGGGATAGATTTGGTCCTCTGTTGAACCGAAGCTCTGATACCAAGCTGATGTGAACCGCTGCAACCGTGGGCAGACGACCCTAAGCACCGCTAGTCTTGGTCCTTCGCTTGAGCTCACTATCGCACTAGGGCGGGAAAGTATTTGGACCCGTCGATCGCGATTAACCGAGAATCCTAAGTGTCCGGAATGGCTCCACGACAGAAGGGGAAACTTCTGTTGATAACACCGATCCTAAGCTATGCACGCAGCAAAAACTTAAAGGATTGAAGAACAAAAGTTTTGATTTATTTTGATTCAAAAAGGGGGGGTCTGCCGTTACAATGAGGCCGAAGCCTCTTATTTATACTAGAGGAACCGGGACATCCCCACGGTTTCCTACTTAGACACAAACTCGGAAAATAATTAAAATAATGTCCTAGAGTCCTATTTAGAATAAAAAGGACTTACTTGCTCCTAAAGAATCGAAACTAAAAGGGAAAAATCCGAGTCCAACACTTAAAAGAAATAAAACAAATAAAAACGTGCAAAAACCCTAAATCGTCGATCCGCGGATCCGGTCGGGCTTGTCGCTCACGCGCGGGCCGGATTAGGAAAGCCGGCGCCGCCTTTGCTGTTGGGCTTGGAATTGGTGGCGGCGTCGTTGCTCGGGCTGGGAAATGCACGGGGCTCCAGATGCTGGGCTCTAGGGGTCTGATGCTGATGCTGCTCGACATCCGGAGTTCCTGCTCGACCGGCCCGGTCGGTCCTCCTTGTCCAGCTTCTTCATTTCTCCCCATTTCCTCTCGGCTCCTAGGGTGGCAACTCCTAGTCTTGGCTCCGGGCCTTGTATGGGGTTGAGGGCCGGTTATAAACCTCCCAAGGCTGGAGTCCCTTGCTGATTGGGTGGTAAGGCCCGATCGGGGCCCTCTGATGCCGTGCTGGTGCCCGGGGGACATCTACCTTCGGGCCTTCTCCATTTTCGTCTAGGCCTTTCCTTTCGTGCTTCTTCCAGCTGTCCAGGAAGGCCCTTAGAGGTTCTCCTAAGGTGGTCATCCGCTCCTCGAGCTCTTGGAAGCCCAGTCTTGGTGCTAGGGCTGGCGGAGCGCTCAGGGCGGGGTCGGCTGGAGCTTCTTTAGATTGGCGCTCGACCCTTTTCTGCCGGCACTCTTCTAGGAATGCTTCTAGAGGATCCCAGGGTTGTATAGCACCTCCTGGGTCCCTAGGCTGAGTGCTAGAGCTGCCAGGCAAGTCTGGCTCCTTGGTAGTTTTGAGCGTCGGCGCCCAAGTTAGGGTCAGATGGTTCCGGACGCTCATCCTTGCTTGTTGGGCCCTTCGGGGAGGGCTGTACTTGAACCTCACTACCTGTTGAGGCTTTATAAACCTCCGTGGGGCTAGACTAGGGGGCTGGCGAGGTTCCATGCATTTCTTATAAGGCCCTAAGGCCTTTGCCCTCGTTGGTGAACCCCACGGGGTGTTGGAGCAGGGATTTTTAGCCGGTCGGCTGCCCAAGGTCACTTCATTCCCCTCTTCTTGTAAGGGATTCGCCCTTGAATCGCAATCTTTCTTCGTGTGCGTACTGGGCAGGTGCCTCCTCAAGTCATCGGCCTGTGGGGTGGTGCCCGGGCCATCCTTCCACATGCTCCGGGGGCTCGGGTACTCGTTGAAGTCTGTGTCTGACCATGGCTTCGGGTCTTCTGAGCTAGCACCGTCGGTGCTCATGTTGTCTTCAGTCGATGGACAGCTGACTTTGATGTTAAGGCTCGTAGAAGACATATGGGAGTACATATCGTCCCAGTGAAGCCTTTCCTCCTTGCTCGGGCTTTCTTCTTCGGCCGCTGCTCTCGTGGGTAGGCGGATCCGGATTGGTGCCAACCTAAAGAGTCGGTGAGACACCTCCTCCGTGTGCATGTCTCGGACAGCCTCGATGTCCCTCGGGGGTCTAGGTGTGTCCGGGTGCTGTTCTTGCACCAGTGGAGGGCTGGCCATCGGATGCACGGGTGTTGATCCGTAGGGTGCCGGGGGCTGGCTCGGGGTTGACCCGTTGCTGGTGGGGTACTACTCTTGAGCCGGTCCGGCGCCAGGGATGTAAGGCTCAGCCAGGGCGTTCTGCCAGGATTTAGGGCTGAAGGCCGGGTCTTTCATGAACATCCTTGTGAATTTTTCAAGGCCTTTAACCTCTACTTCTTCTCCTCTCTTAGAGTCTTCTTCTTTGTCTTCTTTCTCCTCTTCTTCTTCGTCGTCGGTGACGACTTCTCCCTCTCTAAGCACCATTACCCGTTGGTTAGGGCATTCCCTTGCTACATGTCCACGACCTTGACATTTAAAACATACAATGCCGCTAGGCCTAGGTTAGTACTTGGTACAGTAGGGACAGTGCTTGGTATTACCCGTTGGTGGCTTTCTTCCGCTAAGGTACTTGGCTTCCTGTTCGTTGGGTCCGTGTTGGGCGGAGTCTCCATGGGAGGACTATGTCCATGGAAAGTAACTAGAATGGGGCCAAACCTGTGCGATCCAGTTGCTTTTCGTGTGTCTGGTGCGAGCTGTGGCTTTTACCGCACTAATTATTTTAGTCGGTTACTCGCCACTAACCCAAGTCTTTAGTTTTGGCTTTGTCAAGCTCATGTAACCGTACAACCTCATTTTCTTCAGCCCCTCTCCACGTTTAGATCGAGGTTCTTCTTTTCTCCTACTCTGACTTGCCGTCGATACTCGACTCCAACTGGTCCCAGCCGTAGTCAGTGAACTCTATGGTAGCCACCTTGATTTTCTTCCTCTCGGAGTAGTTGTGGCAGTCCAAGAAATCCTTCATGCTCCTCTCCCAGTCCAAGTAGTCATCGGCATTGGCCTTTTCGGCAAATTTAGGTACAGTGAGCTTAAGGCTGCTCACATCATCGTCGACGTCTTGGGGTGGTCTTCTATCCTCCCGATCTCGGTCGCCGTGGGGTCTCTCCCTTTCATATTCCTGCTCGGCCGCTCTCCTTTCCATCCGAGCTAGAGATTCTTGTTGCGTGGCTAGAGTTTGAGTGATGTTGAGTACGTTGGCCTCCATGTGGTTGATTCTCTCGTCTGCCATGTTAGTTGAAAATACAGGGAAGCAAATATATCTATCTACCCCTCCCTTCTTTAAGATCAACCTATAATTAACAGAAACCCTAGGGCAGATTGCCTTTCTTTTCTTACAAAGCTTCGAACAAGAATGAAAAATAGATGGGATTTTTCTAGACTGATTTTCTGATAACACGAAAATAAAGATAGGTAGGGTTTTTTCCAGGATTTTTTTAAGACTGAAAATAAAGGATATGAATCCAGGAATTCAAACATGAAGACTAGGATAGATTTGGTCCTCATTGTTGAACCGAAGCTCTGATACCAAGCTGATGTGAACCGCTGCAACCGTGGGCAGACGATCCTAACCACCGCTAGTCTTGGTCCTTCGCTTGAGCTCACCGTCGGCGGGAAAGTACTTGGACCCGTCGGTCGCGATTAACCGAGAATCCTAAGTGTCTGGTAATGGCTCCACGACAGAAGGGGAATACTTCTGTTGATAACACCGATCCTAAGCTATGCACGCAGCAAAAACTTAAAGGATTGAAGAACAAAAGTTCTGATTTATATTTGATTCAAAAGGGGGGGTCTGCCGTTACAATGAGGCCGAAGCCTCTTATTTATACTAGAGGAACCGGGACATCCCCACGGTTTCCTACTTAGACACAAACTCGGAAAATAATTAAATAATGTCCTAGAGTCCTATTTAGAATAAAAAGGACTTACTTGATCCTAAAGAATCAAAACTAAAAGGGAAAAATCCGAGTCCAACACTTAAAAGAAATAAAACAAATAAAAACGTGCAAAAACCCTAAACCGGTGGATCCGGCGGATCCGGTCGGGCTTGACGCTCACGCGCGGGCCGGATTAGGAAAGCCGGCGCCGCCTTTGTTGTCGGCTTGGAATTGGTGGCGGCGTCAGTTGCTCGGGCTGGGAAATGCACGGGGCTCCAGATGCTGGGCTCCGGGGGTCTGTTGCTGATGTTGCTCGGCATCCGGAGTTCCTGCTCGACCGGCCCGGTCGGTCCTCCTTGTCCAGCTTCTTCATTTCTCCCCATTTCCTCTCGGCTCCTAGGGTGGCAGCTCCTAGTCTTGGCTCCGGGCCTTGTATGGGGTTGAGGGCCGGTGATAAACCTCCCAAGGCTGGAGTCCCTTGCTGATTGGGTGCTAATGCCCGATCGGGGCCCTCTGATGCCGGTGCTGGTGCCCGGGGGACGTCTACCTTCGGGCCTTCTCCATTTTCGTCCAGGCCTTTCCTTCCGTGCTTCTCCCAGCTGTCCAGGAAGGCCCTTAGAGGTTCTCCTAAGGTGGTCATCCCTCCTCGAACTCTTGGAAGCCCAGTCTTGGTGTTAGGGCTGGTGGAGCGCTCGGGGCGGGGTCGGCTGGAGCCTCTTTAGAGTGGCGCTCGACCCTCTTCTGCCGGCACTCTTCTAGGAACGCTTCTAGAGGATCCCAAGGTTGTATAACACCTCCTGGGTCCCTAGGCTGAGTGTCAGAGCTGCTAGGCAAGTCTGGCTCCTTGGTAGTTTTGAGCGTCGGCGCCCAAGTTAGGGCGATGGGTCCGGACGCTCATCCTTGCTTGTTGCGCCCTTCGGGGAGGGCTGTACTTGAACCTCACCACCTGTTGAGGCTTTATAAACCTCGTGGGGCTAGACTAGGGGGCTGGCGAGGTTCCAAGCGTTTCTTATAAGGCCCTAAGGCCTTTGCCCTCGTGGTGACCTCGGCGGGGTGTTGGAGCAGGATTTTTAGCCGGTCGGCTGCCCGGGTCACTTCACCACTTAACTATGGCTTCGATCTTTCTCGGGTCTACTTCTACACCTTTACCGGAGATGAGGTGGCTTAAGAATAGGACCTCCCTTAACCAAAATACACACTTGGAGAATTTTGCGTGAGTCGTTCCTACTTCAGCCGTTGTAGGACGGTCCTTAGGTGCTCCTCATGGTCCTCTCGATTCTTTGAGTAAATCAGGATATCGTCAATGAAGACTATGACGAATTTATCTAAGTACTCGTGCAGCACTCCATTCATGAGGGCCATGAATGCAGCAGGTGCGTTGGTTAGCCCAAACGGCATTACCAAGAATTCGTAATGACCATAACGAATCCGGAAAGCAGTTTTTGGAATCGAAGCTTCGGCTACCCGCAGTTGATGATATCCAGACCTCAGGTCGATCTTTGAGAAAATCATTGCCCCTTGAAGTTGGTCTAACAAATCGTCTATCCTTGGTAGCGGGTATCGATTTTTGATGGTCACCTTATTTAACTTTTGATAGTCGATGCACAACCTCAAACTTCCATCCTTCTTCTTTACGAACAACACTGGAGCTCCCCAGGGTGAAACGCTGGGTCGGATGAATCCCTTGTCAAGTAGCTCCTGAAGCTGCTCCTTCAATTCCTTCAGCTCCACAGGAGCCATCCGATAAGGTGGAATTGAAATTGGTGCGGTTCCGGGAACCACCTCGATGTCGAACTCCACCTCTCTTAAGGGCGGAAGACCAGGAAATTCTTCTAGGAAAACTTCAGGAAACTCCTTTGCTACAGGTACGTCCTTAAGCTCTACGGTTTTTGCTTCCATCACGTGTTGCAAATAAGCTTCACATCCTTCTCGAATTAAGGTGAAAGCTCGAGTAGCCGAAATAAGAGCTCCATGAATGGGCCTCTGAATTCCCTTGAACAACGCGGTGCCTCAGCCTTCTACTTTAAAGCTCACTTCCTTGTTGAAGCAAGTTTCGCGTGATTTCGAGACAACCAATCGATACCAAGGATTACGTCGATCTCGTAGAAAGGGAGGAGGATTAAGTCTATTATCGTATCGTATCCAGCTATTACGATAACGCAACTTCAAAAAACTGAATCGGCGATCAAGGTATCGCCGACCGGCGTTCGCACTCCTAAATTTTGACCTTAGAGGAGTGGGTTCTATTCCTAGTTTATGAGCAAACGTACTGGAAATAAACGAATGCGTAACCCAGAATCCATTAAAGCAAAAGCTGGCTGACCGAAAATCGTAATCATACCAGTAACCACATCAGGAGCTGCGTTGGCCTCCTCCCTCTGCACAACAAAGAGCATGGGTTGTCCTCCAACTCGAGACGCCTGGCTTTGGTCTCGGCGGTCGTGCCCTCCTTCATTGTTGTGACCTCAATCTCGCCTGCTTCCAGATGGATTCCTGATGGTGCCCTTACGCCATTAACGGTTGGCTCCGACGTAGCCCTTCCTTGAACTACTCTATTAGGACATTCACGCTTGTAATGTCCACTGCTACCCACATCCAAAGCAGGTGCCGATGCGAATTTTGCACTCGCCGAGATGTGGTCTTGCACAAAAATTGTAGCTGGGTGGGGCTCCTGGAGAGGGGGCGCTCCTGATGGGGGCCCTTGTGAGGAGGGTAAGCGTAACCCTGGTTAGAGGTCTTAGCCTTCTTTTTCTTTGAGCGAGAGGTCCGTGGTGACTCCTCACGTGACCCAACCACCTTCCTCTTTCCCGATTCCTTGCTCACAACCTTTTGTTCTAGAATTCGCTGGTCGGCCCTTTCCAAGTTCATCGCCGCATGGTAGGCTTCCCAACGATCCTTCCAGGCGATGATGCACAAGGACTTGTAGAGCTGAGGCCTTAATCCATTGAGATAGTGATCTCGTTGGGCTACCGGGTCCTGATAGAGGAGTCCTCCATAAGGTAACAGCTGTTCGAACCGAGCTGTGTAGTCAGCCACCGATTCCCGATCCTCACTTCCCCACTCCTGTTTGATGGTGAGGAAATCTTGCATTTTATCCTCATGATAAGATGGTGGAAGGAATCGCTCCCTGAAGGCTCGTAGAAATTCTTCCCACGTGATCTCTAGTGGGTCCTGCTGACTAGCGGGTTGCGTGAGCCACCAGTGATACGCGGTGCCTTGAAGGAGGTTTAAGGTTAAGAGGACCTTATCCTCATCGGCAGCTCGCATCTCCTGAAGTGTGCGAATAACCTTTCCTAACCATCGCTCATGGTCTCGATCGTCGTAAAAGAAGTCTTCCACCCCCAGGTCTCGGAAAGCTTTGGAGTTAGGTGCCACCCTAGCTGGTCGCACGGGTGGAGGAGGCGGAGGCTGTCGGGGCTCCTGAGGCTGTTGGTCGTAACTGGCTCTGTTGAGACATAGAACATTCTCAAGTTAGCACCGTAACGAGGGAATCATATTTTGTGGAGTGTTTTGAAACTGTTAAAACATTGAATCTGAAGTGCTTCAGAAGGACTATTTGACTCAATCTCGTTTTTAAAACCAAAAAAAAAACATGGCTTAAAAAATCCAATTTTGTTCTTAAAACTCTTGATTTCAAAATCCGACCGACTTCCATATCTCCGGGGTAACCAAGAAACAGAGGGAAGACCGGCTCTGATACCAAAATGTAACATTCCAAACTTTAAACCTTTGAAAACAACCTTTATTGCATAAAGTAGAAGGAAACACAACACCAAAGTCGTTGGCAAACGTTCAAAGGTAGAAACGCAAAGCGGGCCCCAAGGCATGGGCAAAACCAACAAATGAGTTTTAGTTATTACAAACCAAGCACACAATTTGAAAACAGACTCCACATAAATAGAAACACTCGTCCAACATCCTTGACCACTCACTGAGAGTCTCCCGCCATGATTTTCGAGGCTCCTTCTGCACCGCTTACTCCTGATTAGCTGCAAAGTGACCTGGTGGGTGGTTCAGGGGTCAAGGCCTCTGGTTATCAAACGATGGCAGCCCAACCTAACGCTGTCAAAAGAAGATTTGAAAAGAGTCCTTAACATTCAAAGAGGGGCATATGACCAAACTGGCATGGTCCTCAATTTCATGGCCGACCTGCGAGAAAATCATATAACCGTTAGTTCAACAATAACACCACAATTAACATCGAAATAGGGCGTCCCCTCTTCCCGCCTAGCTAACCTCTACGCCATCATCGATAAGGCTTACTTATGAGCCTATAATAGGGACTTCACAAGAGTCGCTATTCTTCCCGACTAACATGAATCGATTGGGGCTAACAATACCCAACTCCCATCATCCGGTTGGGGCTATCCATACTCATCTACCGTGATTCGATTGGGGCTAACAATACCCAATTCCATCATCCGGTAGGAACCCGTATCCATCGATGTTCCCGCGGAGGACTAGCTAGCGAGGCTCTACTTTCCACCTATACACTAGGTGCCAAACATCATCAGATAACATCACGGTTTAACCATAACCGAATCAAACACTATTAGGTATAAAACCAATGGTTCCGGAAAGATAGAACTTTCCGTAGAAACGACACCTTGTTGTCAAAACCAAGACTTTCCGTCTTAATTTCCAGGTAAGTAGGGGAGTCACTCGGACTACTTAAGTCCCTCTAACCTTAGGCATCATAACTTTATAAACCGGAATTAATGAGGATCCGCGTCACTCATTACTCTGAATAATCTAACCTATCGGGAAAACCAACTCAGATGGGTTAGTACTCGGTTAGCAGTAAAATCACCACAAAAATTATAAGGACCTTAATTTAAGCATGCACGAGTCCAAAATAAGGCCCGGGTACCTCACTCGTTGATCCGGTTCCCGTCAAACGATTAATTCGGAATTATCACAATATTTGGTTAGTGACAAATTTAACCAAATAGCTATTTAAATTGAGGAATTAATTAATCCAAGGAATTTACCCCCTTAAACCAACCCACCTAAAGAGTCGACTCGAAGATAGGGAGTTAACGGCTGCGCAACTTCCTGGATCAAACTGTCAAAGCTGAAAAGAGGTTAAATGGCAAAAAGTTGACAGTTAAGGATCAAACTGTCACGAGGAAAAACTTCAAGGGCCGAAATAACAAAGGAAAAAGAAGGAGGGACTGCACAGGTAATTTACCTGTTCCCTGTTCCTGCACCTGCGGTTCTGCCAATTTCCGATGAGGGAATTAAATGATTTCGGTGAATGGAAACTCAATTCTGAGAAAGGGGCTAGTTTTAGGAGTTTGAGACGAGCTGATAGAGGGTTTCAGTTTAGACCGACGATGCCTGGAACCCTTAAACCCATCTTTGGTCGAAGATGGTGTCAGAGTAACTGAGAGACGGCTTTTGGAAGAGATACGCTTTGATTCGAAGAAAGAGCTGGGTTTTATAGGCTTCAGGGAGTCGATTAGAACCAAAAGAGATAAGGTTCACAGGTTGAGTGGCACTTTGGAAAAGTCATCGCCGTTTCGAGATTTCCGCCGAAGTGGGATCAACTCCTTATCTGTTTTGTCCGTTTCTGAATGGACTCAAGCTCCAATCTCGATTCCCCGTGTTCCTTCACGTTCTGGTGGGGTTCCTTGTCCGGAATAGTCTAAAAACATGCCTCTTGGCTATTGGGAAAAGTCACCAGAGTGATTCCGGTCGCCGGAAAAATGCTGGTCGTTGAACTGATGGGCTAAGGAAGAAGACAACCCAAAACGGTGTCGTTTTGGTGCTGGGCGGATTAAATAAAATAAAATGATATGTCAAGGCTAGGATTCGAACCTGGGTCGGCTGAGTGCTGGTCTGGTTCCAAAACCAGCCGGGCAACAGGTCAGTCATCAGTCAGCATTACCCAGCTATCTGTTAACTCGGTCTGATTGGTTTGATTCACCTCGCCAAATTAGATCCTACCAACGACCAACTCGAACTAACCCTTAAGTGTAACCTCGAATGAACTCGTGTCCCCCCCCTTTTGCTAAGAACGATTAAAATTTATTTTTTGGGGTGTAACACATTCACTTTTAGACTAGGATGACGCGAAGACAGCCAAATGCACGAACGAGGTAGGGGAGTTTTTGGAGGAGCAGGGAGGGGAAGGGAAGATAATTTGTCAAGCTCGAAGATGAAATGCCTTTGAAGGGCCGCCATAAAATACAGAAATTTCAAAAAAAATGACTCAGTTCCTAGACTTCCAGAGTCATCACCACGCATGCAGCCAATGGCAAGCTTCCTGGGACTAGGAGGTCAAAATTCCTCGCCATACAGTTGTTGAGTGTGTATGAGAAATTGCATCCAGATCCATGTTAATCAAAGCTAAAAGTCACCTTGCTACCGTGCAAGAGAAGATGATGGGGTCGTTCGTTAGGGAGAATTAGGTTGAATTGGGGTCTGTTGGAGAATTCGTTGAAATAGCTCGTTCGGCATGTTGAATTGAAGAGGGAATTGTGGAGATTTCATATTCTCCACTGTGTGACCCACAGAGAATTGGGGTGTATTTCAATTCTCCAATGGAGGGGAGAGAATTGGGGAGAATTGGTTATTTTTAGTATTTTATAATTTAGTTTTGATTTTTATTTTAATTTATTAATATCAATTCTCCACTTCAAAATCTCTCACATTCTCCTCCGAACGGTCTACTTTCGAAAGAGACAATTCTCTCCAATTCTCTATCTAATTGAATTCTCTAGTTAATTCAATTCTCCCTCTCCCAATTCTACTTGACGAACGACCGATATGTTTTATCGGTTCGTGTTGGTGGAGACATGAAGGGCATAAAGGAGGGAGTTATGTGTACAAATGTAATTCATTTATTTTTATATCTATCCAACAAAAACAATTTTACATATCTACTACAATTTACCTTCGCCACGTGGGTGAAATTGATTATTTTTAAATATAATTTTTTCATTCATCTTTCCTTTTGTTGCCACACATTCACGTCCTTACCAAAAATTTTAAAAAATAATTTGGTGATTTTAAACTTGGAGAATATCCCTTAGGAATATAGATAAGGTCAAAATTAGTCATATTACTACAATACGAAAATAAGATATTAGGTATTAGTTCAAAACAAAATACAATAACGTTACTTGGCTAGTGGTGCAAGATCGAATTTAAACTAAAGAAGTGCGATATTATTATTGATGATACTTGTGTTCTTGTTACGTGATGGGTTATCGTATTATTTATTATTATTATATTAGGATTAGACTTTGTGGTTTATTGCAATTTCGTATTAAGAGTTTGTTAGTTGTTAGGCTAGTTAATATTTTATTATTATTAGGTTGGGTATAAGTATATGTTTTCGGCCAAGAAGTGATAATAAGAAAAAACCCTAATATATTTACGTTTGCTTCTTAATATTACTGTATCCCAGCCGCCAACACCATTCCTCGTTTTACCACCATTGATAAGCTAACGAAAGCTTTCAGCTTCTTCATCATCTTCGAGTTCGGATTCGACAGAAACTCGTTGGGGAACTCGATTGTGGGGAAGGTCGAGCCTATCGTTACGCGCTCAAAATCGGCTCGTAACAGTTCTGTGTAACAGTGAGGAGGAGACCAGAAGTCACCTGTTTACAGCCTGCAAATACACTGAGAAGGTGATCACCAAGATCCTTCCTGAGATTGTTAGAATGCATTGGAATCGAATACTTGTTCATGCCTATAGATGGAGTGGTAATGAAGCTAGTAAGAATGCCAAAAAAAGCTACTTTGACAAGGATTGAAAGATGTTTGGATTGAAAAGATGCAATAGAGTCTTTGACAAGGATAAAAAAGATGAAGCGACCCTATTAAGAGCATAAAGGAAGAGATTAGAATATATGATGTTGGGAGAAAGGATAGAACCATAATAGAAAGTATTATTTAGTAGTGTTTGCTTTTGTTTCTTGGTTTAGAGTGCTTGAATTCTTGGTATGGTTATTTCACAATTTTGATTAATAAAACAAGCTCAATTCATAAAAGAATACAATAACATAACAAATACAGTAATTTAACATTTATGTTTTTTTATTGAATTAATGATTCATATTAATAAGTCATACAATGATACATTACACATTTTCACTTTTGATTTGAATCAATGAAGTGCAAAAACCATCCTAAAAGGTTTGAACAATTATTATAGTTTCAATGATTCTTGTTTGGTCTAGTCCTATTATCAATGACAGAACTAGGGGGAGCTGGGGGAGCACAGACTCTCCCTTCCTCGGCATCGAGTGTAAAATATATGTAAAATCTAATATAATTGGAGTTTAGCGCTAGGGTATTTGAAGTTCGACTCCCTCACTATGTTGTTACATTGAAATGTTGTCTTAAATTTTATTTAATATTTACTCATAATCAACTTATAGTGTGTAATAATTACAATATCTTATCATAAATTATCCAAATTTGAAGAAAAAAATTGTCGGTGGCACATACAATTCTTTTTTACTAATTAGTCAACCTATAATAAAAAAAATATATTGTGTATTTTTACCTAGTATTAGATTAATGAAAATTTTCTACTATTATCCAAATTTGAAGAAGTTATTGCCGGTATGCCGGTAGTATCTCTTTTTCAATTTACAATTCGAAAACCCGCTTCCCCTATATCAATCCTGGTTACGCTATTGCCATGATAATTAAATAAAAATGAAAGTCAAAATGTAGAGGAGACGAGTGAGTCATGGTTTGTGGTCCTTGTCTCAATTATATAAAGACCCTACTCCCAAAGAAGATAGGAAGCAGCCGACCTTCCTAGCAAACAACACTTATCTCTCTGAGTCTCCAGACTCCTACAGAGAGCAAGTAAGAAATACAGAAAGAAAGAAAGAGAGAAATGGGGCTGGAGAAGTCGATTCAGAGTAAGAATGAGCTTAGTCATGAGGATGGTATTCATCATGAAGCACAAGTACCATCTCTAACTACTGATACTACTGATGATGATGGCCGACTCAAACGCACAGGTCCTTTTCCACATCTCCTCTTCTTAACCTTCTCATTCATATTTTTTTAGATAGCTTGGGGAGAATCAAGGCATAAATCAGTAAATCAACTATAATCTATTTAGGGAGTGAGGACTACTGACAACAATCCTGTGAAATATCTAAGAGCCGTGCGTTGTCATCTGATTCAGCAGCACAATTAATTCATGCATGTTTTTAACGAAAAAAATAACAAACCTCAAGCTATGTAGGGTAGGCTAATCACCAGTCATGAGTGATGATCACCCATGTGCAGTGCAGCATGTGGTGTCTGTGTGAGTTACTAAAGTCATATGCTTGGGTTGGTCCACTGTTTACATCCGTCCAAACCACTCCACCCACCATTCTCTGGACTTTATAGGTCCTATTTTCAATTTTCATCCCTACCCATTTTCAAATTCATTGTTTGTTACTGCAATCTGGAGTTTACTCTTACTGTTAATTTGATTCTCCATAGTCCATATACTTACTGTATATTAACAAGTTTAATTCAGCAGCTTCATACTTGTTCAATTGTTTCCATTACCCAGCTCACTGGGAAAGCAGTTGAGTAAATGCTTCTACGGCATATTAACTACTCAGATTTGTTCCTTTCTGCCTTTTGGTTCAAACTTCAAAGGAAGTAATAAATTCAATGATATGCAGGGACAATAATAACAGCAAGTGCACACATAATAACATCAGTGATAGGTTCTGGAGTGCTATCTCTGGCATGGGCCACGGCCCAATTGGGGTGGATTGCAGGCCCAGTTGCTCTTGTAGTGTTTGCTCTCATTACTCTCTACACAGCTGCTCTGCTCTGCGACTGTTACAGGTTTCCAGGTCCTAAACTTGGCTCCAGGAACTACAGCTACACTGATGCTGTCAAATCCCATTTAGGTTCTTCCTTCAGTATTTCTTACCATATTCAAAATGATTCATGGCTTCCACTTATAATCATCACTCATTCGTTTCTTCGTATGTTCATTTCGGGTTTACAGGTGGAATCAAGTACAAATTTTGTGGGGTAGCACAGTTCACGTATCTTCTAGGAACTGCGATTGGATACACCATAATCACACCTATTAGCATGGCGTAAGTAATCAGAGCATCTACGTACTTGATGAAGTTAATAACAAATGTGTAACTTGTATGCTGATCGGTTGCAGGACAATAGAGAAATCATTCTGCGTGAACAGTAAAGGGGGGTATGTCGGCGAGGAGACAAAAACAGGGTGCGAGACGGGGATAAACAAGTATGTGATTGTGTTTGGGGTGATAGAGGTTCTACTTAGCCAGCTCCCGAACTTCCACAAGCTAGCATTCATCTCCGTCATCGCTGCCCTAATGTCGTTTGCGTATGCGACAATAGGGCTTGCATTGTGCATTGCCAAGATTGCAGAGGGAGGAGTGCACCCGGTGACGGGACTGACTGGAGTTAGGATTGGGAGTGATGTCACTGCTTCCCAGAAAGTGTTCCAATCTTTACAGGCCATTGGCGACATTGCTTTCGCCTATTCCTACACTCCTCTGCTCCTCGAAATCCAGGTCATCATCCTATGCATCCTATGATTACTATTAGTCTTACATTTTCACATAGATATTGTCCGCTTTAGGCCAAGCCTGCAGGGATTTGTTGTTGGGTCCCTTCCCAGAAGGCCTCGTACTAGTGTAGTTGATGAACTCTTTTATACAAGACAAACATCTGCTAGTTTACTGATGTGGGTACTTAAGTTGTTATCCCAACAGTTAACTAGCTAATTAGTCCTCGATTGATTGTGGTATATGGTACGTGCTGCAGGATACATTGAGAGCGAGTAAAGACGAGAACGAGGTGATGAAGAAGGCATCGATAATAGGAGTGTCCATAACAACATTGTTCTACACATTGTGTGGAGTGGTGGGATACGCTGCATTTGGGAACAAGGCTCCCAACGACTTGCTCACCGGTTTCGCTTCCTTCAAACCCTTTTGGATCGTCGACGTAGCTAACCTCTGCGTAGTTATCCATCTCATTGGAGCTTACCAAGTATTCATACAACCAACATTCAGGGTGGTCGAAGATTACTGCAAAAGGAAATGGCCAGAAAAGGAATTCCTCACAAAGCAACACGAGGTAAATCTGGTACCAGGTAGCAAGAGTGGGCGTTTCGTGGTTCGAATCAACGTGTTCAGGATAGTGTGGAGGAGCGTATACGTGATGGGAACATGTGTGGTGGGGATGATATTCCCATTCTTCAATAGCGTGTTGGGGCTACTTGGCGCGCTCGCGTTTTGGCCTCTGACGTTGTACTTCCCGACGGAGATGCACAAGAAGCAAGTGAGGATGAGGAAGATGAGCTGGAGGTGGAGTTGGATCACTGCTTTGAGTGTTGTATGCTTGGTAGTATCAATTGCTGTTGCTGTGGGATCAGTTGAAGGGATCCTGCTTTCACTCAGGAAGTTCAAGCCTTTCCACTTCCAGACTTAGATTAGACTATATAGTGTAGTATATATTGTTCTTAATTGTCATGGGTCAGCAGAATAAAACAGAGACGTGCTAACGTATACTTTCCTCTGCATCATCATTATTAGTATTGAGTTTGAGTTACTGACCTCATGGAAATTTGTATCCAGAGAGGTGTGATTAGGGCTTTAATTACCCATTTCTGGATTAATATCAAGATTTAATTAACGATATCATTCTGCATTATTTCTTATTCTAATTCTACTTTTTGTTTGGTTAAATTTATGAATAGCTCGGCCTAACTTAGGCCAGAGTTTTTCAAAATACCTTTTGGGCGGCCTAAAATCTGATCAACGCGGGTCGAGTCGGACTACCTCAAATTTTCATCCTAAGTTTCACTAATAAATTTGTTGAAAAGCTAAAGTAACAATCTCGTTTCTTAAAATACTCGTAATATATTCTAAAAACTAAACCTGTAATGGAGATGCATTTAATTTATTCGAGGCTTATTATTCATTTGAAACGACATGGGTTAGTTTCTCGCCAACATGCACATTCAATTTGATAAGAGTCCAACCCTAACCCCCTCACACGATCACAAATGATAGTTACTTGAGAAACTCCATGACCCAGAAATTGCAGACAAAACATTCGAATCTAATAGTCCTAAACCCAGCCCCTATTGCCAGCGACATGAATTCATCTTTGCTACGTTCTTTCCCTCCTGGGCTCAGTATCATCATTGTCACATTAAACGCAGCGGTTAACTTGGAACTCATGGTTGTCTCTGCCGTAACCGGAGAAACTGCATCAATAACTATCACTTTCCCATCCTTTGGAGTCGCCTTGTAACAGTTCTTCAACAGTGTCAAACAACGTTCGTCACTCCAATCATGTAGTATCCACTGGTCATTAATCATATAACAACTTAAAGAATTAATCCATAACAACTTAAGAGTTAATCCCTAAGGACTTAGTACAATTGACGTCGTAGTGGTACCTTGAGGAAAATGGTTTCTCCTTGGGGAATGCTTTCAAACATATCCCCTGCCACATGTTCGACACCTGCACTTTATTTTATTTAGCAAAAATTTATGGACAACCTGCAACTTTGAAGAACAAATGGAGAAAAGGGTTGAAGTTGAAAGCTAGAAAAGATGCTAAATTTGGGGTTACCGGGGATAGGGGGAGCTTGTTTAATAACATGGGGCAAGTCGAAGTTGATGCCTTTAATATGTGGATATTTGCAAGTGATGGCGCTTATAGTTTGTCCTAATCCACCCCCGACATCAACCACTACCTTCAGTTTCTCAAATCCTTCATAGGAATTGAGGGCCTCCTTTATAACAAGGGTGCTTTGGTTAAACATTCCGGCATTGAATACATGATTGAACCTTGGGTCTTGTCCCGGATACTCGAATATATGGCAACCGTATGCCCTGTCGAATGGTACCCCACCTTCTACTACCGCATCTTTCACTTGAGACCTGTCCAACGGTTCACCGCGAAACCATCATTAAGTACTAATCTAAAAATTTAATTAATGAGGAGATCATAATTAAAGATGATAATTGATTACCAACTATTAGAGACGATTTGGTCCTGAGTCAAGGCCAGAACGGAGCCAACGAGACGCCATTGTTTTCATTCTTGACAAAGTATTTGGAAATGGGGTTAAGGTTGTAGTAGTATATCCTACCATGGGAGCTACCCTCCAATGTGCAATCAACGATTGAGTGAGTAGCCAACAGCCTAAGCATTTTATCAACCATCGATGGAGCATCAGGGTTCTTTGATCCCAACTTTGACACGATCTCTGAAGCGCTCAGTTTAGCATCAGCTCCTGTTTCTGACATGATTTCGAAGATTCCCAGCTCGTTCACTGCATGCATCGTACTGTGCAACGCTTGACCGATTGCAAGCCACATTGCATACTCAAAATTCGTTTCTCTAGTACTATCCATGGATATGTATGAAATGTGTAATGCTTGGCTTGAAGTGAATCCAAAGGAAAAGAAGTGATGATAATATGTTATATAACTTTAGAAGGTTGAGAAGAAATGGGCGGACCACGAACAACAATGCATGCATATCATTTAATAGTTGAGAAAACAATAAAATTAAAGTAGGAAAGGACAAACACTTCCTACTCTATACTAGTAGAATTTGAAACAGATTTCTGATAAACATTTAAACCCATTTCTCTGCTCATTTATTATCAATATCTCAATGGATTTGGAGCATTTAATGTAGGTGGTGAATCTATATTTCAATCAATGCAAAAATCCGTTCATGGTTTTAAAAAAAAACTAAAAAAATTAGATTTAATTATTTTGATCTATGGCTCAAATTTAGAGGTAAAAAAGGAAAAGTACTACTATCTCATTTGCCAAATTTCGTGTCAGACTTGTTGCCACTAGACTTTACTGTGAATCGCTGGGTTCCTACCACTAGTCACTAGAATCTACCATACACTGTTTGAATCTGGAGCGATTAGGGGAGTCTACAACGGACCACGAAGTTCAGAGTAGGCCGCAGAGTCTACAATCGACTATGAAGTTTGCAGCCAGCTACTGCGCTACTAGGTATTGTACTCGTGTACATAGAGTGTGTACATTTCCATATAAAGAACATGTTTACACAAGTAAAGAACATGTACATGTGTACAAAACAAGTATCATACAATGTAAAAGCAATTGTACAACAAGGGACTCATTGTCATTTTCCAACGATTAGACTCTATCTATGAAGTTTTCTTCGCTTTTTTGGCTTCGAAATAGCTCCAAAAGTCGCCTTCGCCTTGAAAGTGCTCTCATTCGTCCTTGATTTTCAAAATTCGGAATGAATAATTACAATTTGGGTCGACCAACTCTTACATAGGGGTGGATTTCTGGAAACAGGACGAGGTGCACGTTTTGCTGTCGGGATGCGCATTCGACCCAAAATTCTGCACTTCTCGTATGTCTTCCTTGGGAGAAGTGCATTAAAACCACTAGGAGCTCGCACACTCTAGCAAAAAAATTGCACATCTGCTTTGACTTGGTCAACTCGGATTCCTTCAATTCCACAATACTTTACCACGTTTCTAGTGCCCACGACCACTTCGTATAAGCCTCCACGATGTTCAACACCTGCCAAATCATAAAAAATCTCCAAACAACATCAAAAGGACCCGAACGGACGAACAGGGAGTCGAAATACACAATTAGCTATAAGTAGTAAAAACTTTCTGCTTAGTGCACAAAGTAAAGAGAAAACGTATGAAATGTAGCTTAGTATGAAAGGATGAACATAGTAAACCGTACATCATCAACCACATTGATGATCATCCGAAGACAAACTCAACTAAGCTAAACTAATTGATGTGCATACCACACTTAAGGTGTCAAACCTCCATTTAGGCCACACAAAAAACCTTAGCTAGGTCAATGCCATAGAACATATGGTGCATCAAGTTGGTAGCTAGAGACCTTGTAAATTCAGCTCATATATATTGTGTTATAAAAATCTTGGATCATTGGCTAGAACCAAGGGTAAATCCAACCACCTCACCTCACCCTTGATAAAAAAAAATAGGGAATCTTAAAAATGTTAACATAAAAATCATAGAAAATAGAGAACCAAATGAAAAGTTAGTTTGGTCCAAAGGTAAAAGAAATATTTTAATAATTTCAATCTATTTCGATGGTGAGGAGAAACCATAGCTAAGTTCATCCATTCTTTCTTTTCTGGTTTCAACAAAGCAAATAAGACATTAAAATAATTTGCTGCCTCTTGCTTCATTTTCAATTTAAGGAGCACATATTTCCTCATAGTTTTCCTTTTTCTATTTCTTCTGCAAAATCTATAACAAAGAGAAACCAAATACCTTTGTATTATTTCTCCCCTTTAGGGTTCCTGCAACAACAAAAAAAGAAGCATTTAAAAGGTAGAAAAAGGGGAAGAAAAGAAAAGAAGATGTTGGAAGAGTCGCATAGTCCAACCAACAACTTTGAAATTCATTCATTTCTAACCGATGATGATGGTCGCCCCACACGTAAAGGTTTTTTCTTCTTCTTTTCCCTTCTAAGTTCATTGTGTTTATAATTGTTTGTTGCAATAACCATTTTCAATCCAATTAGGGATGACAATCAAACCCATATGGCATATTTAGGGGTATTCGACCTTTCCCAATTCGGTCAACATAGAGAACACCCGCATTGACTTGGTTGCGGGTGGGTACGGGCAATACCTGCTTAAAATATATATGGGGATGAATCGGGGATGGGTTTAGATATTCCCGCCCCATTCTCATACACATACCCACCCTGTTGATAAATTCATTTATAATTTATGATTTAATAGTTTCATATTGATTCCTCAGAACCTCACATTGGATAATAAAGTTGTATATTTTGTAAAAAATATATATTTTATCAGGTTGAATATTCGTATTTTCTAAAAATATAAAAGTAAAATTTAAGAAATTATGGGTATGGGGATACCCATAGGTATTCGCGATTCGTTGGGGACAAGGATGAGGATGAATATTTAATGTTCAGTGGGTATGGGGATAGGTATGGGTATTAGTAGGGGTGTTGACGAACCGAGTTGAGCTGAACTTCACTGTACTCTAGTTTGGCTCGTTGCTTTTTAGACGAGCTCGAACTTGAACAAAGCCAATGCGGGTATTCCTTGCAAAAACGGGTATGAGGATGGGGATATATACCTTCGCCCCATTGCCAAGCCTAAATCCAATGGGAGAACAAACTACAATTTTCGTTATGAAATGTCATATTTTTATGTAGTTGAATGGTTTATACATAAATTGAGTTTGTCTTTATTTTATATGATTATTAACCTCAAGAATAATTACTTTGTAGATTTAAGATTACCTAGAAATCTTTATTCTTAAAAAAAATACAAGTTTTTCGTTTGCTAACTAGCTAATTACATTAAATTTGTGTGATTGGTAATGGTGGATGAAGGAACCGTGATGACAGCAAGTGCACACATAATAACATCAGTGATAGGATCAGGGGTGCTATCTTTGGCATGGGCTACAGCACAATTGGGATGGATTGCTGGACCCATTATTCTATTCACATTCGCTTCAATTACTTGGTACACAGCTTGTATGCTTTGCGACTCTTATAGGTGCCCTGGCCCTAATTACGGCTCCAGAACTTACACTTACAGCGGTGCTGTTAAGGCCCATTTAGGTATGCATCCTTTTTTCAAAATCAGGCCCAACCAAATATTAGTCACTGAACCTCACTTTTGTATAGTTTAGAGCTAATGATTTGAAAAAGCACAAACTATAGTTTATTATAATTCGAACACATAAAATTTTTGAAACGTCAAATCTAGCTCATGTTTCAAAAGTATTAACGTCATTTGTTCTTATTTGTAAAATTTAGAAAGTTAATGACTTAATTGCAAGTTTTGATCACGTGACACTAATTCCCTTGCATTTTTCTTCCCTTTGAGTCACTTAATATTTCCTTTTTTTTGTTTTGTTCACGAACACTTGAATTTGTTATTGCTTAATAGGGGGCCTTAGGTCGAAATTTTGTGGGGTAGCTCAATTCGTATATCTCTTAGGAACTACCATTGGATACACTATTGCTACACCCATTAGCATGGGGTAAGGCTCCCTCCCTTATCACCTCTTATTTGTTTTACACACTCTCATCATTCATAAATGTTGATTGAGAATATTGGTTGTTTTAACAAAGAGCGATCCAGAGATCGAATTGCTTCTATAAGAAGGGCCAAGAAGCAGGATGCAACACATCCAACAACAAATTTGTGATCATCTTTGGGATCATTCAGATACTTTTGAGTCAGCTCCCTGACTTTCACAACCTCGCATTCATCTCCGTCATCGCAGCCGTCATGTCCTTCGCCTACTCCATCATCGGCCTTGGTCTATGTGTCGCCACCATCATAAGTCTCTTCCATTCCCTCTAATATGTTACCTTGATTTTGTCCATTATTGGCATAGACTATATTAGTGTTAGATGTAGAAAATGTTGTACATGTCAATTTAGTGATATGTTGACATTCAAGTTAATACAAAAACACACATGGACAAACTATTGATAGTCTTAAGATGCTATTTGTGTGCAGACAATCATGGTCGTGCGGACACATCGCTAACAGGAGTGAGGGTTGGGGAAGGAGGCCTCACTGAAACGATGAAGGTGTTCGACGTTTTACAAGCCATCGGGGACATAGCATTTGCCTATAGTTACGCTCCAATCCTTCTTGAAATTGAGGTGATTATTATAATTAGCTCTCATGTACTTGTGATCGATGATGTAACAGCCTAACCTTTTCCCAACAAGATATTGTACGCTTTGAGCCTAAACCCTCACGAATTTGCTTTTGGGGTGCATCATAGTGACTTCTCAGTGGTTCACCAATCTCTACTCGGCTCCACCATGAGCACGTTTAACATTAGAGTTCTTACAAGAACTCTTCCATTACATCCTAAAACGCGTCTTGTTATTTAAGGTTGAATTATTCCTCATAGCCCATGGATCTCTCTCGTGATTTGTCGATGTGGAACTTGCCTAGGATGTCACAGATGATCAGGACTTTACTCGAGCATGTATCATATTACCAATCACTTGATTTCGACAATTTGAATGATTAAGAAGCTAAGGAATGTTCAACTACATAATGCTACACAATAACAATGACAATGATGTAGGACACACTGAAATCATGTCCACCGGAGAATGAGGCAATGAAGAAGGCATCTGTGACCGGAATAACAGTGACAACTTTTTTTTACGGGCTATGTGGGGTGCTTGGTTATGCTGCATTTGGTAACGACGCTCCTGGAAACTTGCTCACCGGATTCGGTTCATACGACCCTTTTTGGCTCGTCGACCTCGCTAACCTCTTCGTTGTTATCCATCTCATAGGCGCTTACCAGGTATCTATATCTCCCATCCTTAACTCACAAACTTAAAATGTTCAAGTACATGTACACACTCTGCTATCAACAATTGTTCAACCCACACAGGTGTTCATTCAGCCAACATTCCAAATAGTGGAAGATTGGTGCAAACGGAAATGGCCAGGAAATGGGTTCCTGAAAAACGAGTACCCAATTAAAATTCCTGTGATAGGAAAGTTCAGACTCAACGGATTCAGGCTGACATGGAGAACACTGTACGTGATTGGGACATGTGTGGTGGGGATGCTGCTCCCGTTCTTCAACAGTGTTCTGGGATTGCTTGGTGCAATGGCGTTTTGGCCGTTGACGCTCTACTTCCCAATCGAGATGTACAAAAAGCAGGCCAAAGTTGAGCGCTTTAGCAGTACCTGGATGTGGGTCAGCTTCCTAAGTGGAATCTGCTTGATTGTATCTATACTCTGCACCATTGGATCTATTGATGGGATCATCACTGCTCTTAGAAAATAGAACCCCTAATCAAGGTTTTTGAACACTTGAACAACTTTTGCAGTTTCATACTACTCTTAGGGAATTGAATTTTGACTTTAGCCTATAGTCTCTTGTCTTAGGTTCAGAATTTGACAGGTGCAAGTTTGGTCTGTGTAATGAACCAAATGTAAATTAGATAATGTATGTATGTATATATGTACCTCTGCAATATAAAGAAAGAACAAGTTGGAATTGGCCTTTCCCAGTCCAAGCATTGTGATCTTCATAATCATCTTATCCATTCATACCAAGTTAGCGGAAAGAAGTTGTTGGAAAATTTGGGTAAACCAAACGGGTTTGAACCATTTTGGGATGTGATTATAAGTGGGTTAAGTAACACTTTTTGTAAGGTGATTACATATTCGTATTCTCCTACAAGAGAGCTTCGAATCGAGATATAGTTCAACCAAAATTAATTTAAGGTGAATGAGAAATTGATTCTCAAAGTACCTTGGTGGGAAAAGGAGTAATGTGAGAAAGTGGTTTTATACCACATTGCTCAACTAAAGAGTTTGCTCCAGAATTTTTCCCTATAAATACCCACTTATTCCTTCAGTTTTCTACACACCTTCAAAGACCTAAATCTCTCTCCCAAAGTTCAAGTCTTCTTCCTTTTTTTTTATTTGTCGGTCTTTTTGTTGTCGCTGTTAGGAATTAATCACGTGACTAATTATTAAGTTAGTTATTAGTTGGCAGTTGGTGAACCAAACAGTGCTTAGGCTATTATTAGTAGGCTGTTTTAAGGGAAGGGTTGCATTGTTTGGGGTTTAGTGTCGTTTCATATTGTATAAATAGAACAAGTAAATAGCAGTAGCAGGTAGGCGGATGATTATTTTAATAAGAATATATTAACAATAGTATTAGTTCAGTTCTGTTGTTTCTTGATTCCAACATTTGGTATCAGAGCCTCGGCTCGTTCTCGTGAAGATCGATGGGCGACGAAACTCTAAGTGGTGGTAATTCGATTGTAAGGGTCAGCGGTGTTCCGATTCGATATCCTCTTCTTACGGATACGAATTACGGAATATGGGTTGTGAAGATGAAGATTCTTATGAAATCGTTGGGAGTTTGGGCAGCCATTGAAGTTGATGATGATAAGGACCTTGACGAAAGTACAGATCAAGGAGCGATGGCCGCAATCTCTCAATCTGTTCCTGACCTCGTCATGATGCAAATTGCAAATTGTGAGACGGCGCAAGAAGCATGGGATGAAATACAAAAGTTAAGAGTTGGAGAGGAACGTGTCAAGAAATCTTCAATACAAACCCTACGACGTCAGTTTGATCGGCTAATTATGGATGACTCCGAAGAAATTGGAGGTTTTTCGGCCAAACTCATGTCACTGGTGAATGAAATTCGATCTCTCGGAGGAGAATTGAAAGATGGTGTGGTGGTAGATCGCCTGTTTAGTGCCATTCCTGATCGATTTACGCCGATAATATGTACAATCGAACAATGGGGTGATCTTGAGACGATGTCAGTCTCCGAAGCAGTAGGACGTCTCCGGGCTTTTGACCAAAGTCTGCGAGGGCGTAAGAATGGCCGAGACGAAGAGAGAGGTGAACAACTACTAATGGTTACGAGGTCGCAAATCGAGAAAATGATCTGCGAAGGAAGGATCAACGACGGTGGAAGAAATGAAAGAACTCACCGTAAGTTCGACAAAAGCAAGATTAAGTGC
The DNA here is from genome assembly GCA_034768395.1 of Linum lewisii. Taxonomy (NCBI): domain Eukaryota; kingdom Viridiplantae; phylum Streptophyta; class Magnoliopsida; order Malpighiales; family Linaceae; genus Linum; species Linum lewisii. Next base: position 79,615,340 of record CM068296.1, read on the forward strand.
TTTAATTGTGATGAAATGGGGCACTTCGCGTCGGAGTGTCGTAAGCCACGACGAGAAAAAGCAAATCTCGTCATAGAAGAAGACGTGTTCGATGAACCCGCCTTGTTGTGAAGTTATGAACTAAGGAGTTGCACCGAAGGGAGAGGTTTGCTTGAATGAAGAAAGAGTACTTCCAAAAGTAGTCAAAGTCATTCTTGAAACTATCCAAGACTGGTGTCATAGAAGTGTTCGTGATATAAAGTTAGTCGATTAGCACGTGATTAGGGAGAGAATGTTAGGAATTAATCACATGACTAATTATTAAGTTAATTATTAGTTGGCAGTTGGTGAACCAAACGGTGCTTAGACTATTATTAGTAGGCTATTTTAAGGGAAGGGTTGCATTGTTTGGGGTTTAGTGTCGTTTCATATTGTATAAATAGAACAAGTAAATAGCAGTAGCAGGTAGGCGGATGATTATTTTAATAAGAATATATTAACAGTAGTATTAGTTCAGTTCTGTTGTTTCTTGATTCCAACAGTCGCTTTGCTCAAGCGTGATTGCGTCCGACGGTGTTGAAACACCGTTGAAATCGTTGTATCCTTGGAGAAATACATCCTATTATATTGGAGCAGAGGTATCCCTCAATACTTGCACCACAGTGCTAGCTAAGCCCCTGTAGGCCTGTCTAAAAGTAAAAGTTGTATCCAACTGCTGAACTGCACCTGCTTATTTTACTAGCTAAGCTACTGATGAAGCATGAGATAATTTCACCAGGTCCATCTTTGAAAATGAAAGCACTTTCACAAGCAGACCATGAATATATCCATCCCATTGCTCTTGAATTTACCAACTGCTCATATCATCATCAAATCATATTCAGATTCAGAAGATATCATCAATAAACGAGATACAGCTTCACATGCAACAAAAGATGATGCAACTTGCTCATCAGAAATAGCTTCTCACAGTTCTCGTATACTAAGTGAGAAACAGAACAGATACTAGGTAATCAATAATATAACCTTTTGAAACCACCAAGACACATCTGATGTCTTCCAGAAATAAACAATCAAAGGTTTTTTTTTTTTTTTTTGGTAAAGAGATCAAAGGTTTTTTCAATGTATAATTGAAGACAAGCACTTGGCTTACATCAAGAAATTCTTTCAAAGTCCCACCTATATGTTCCAACAACGAGAATTGGAGAAGAAAATCAGTAATAGATAATCGTGAGAGCATCTCCAATTCTAGACTCATAATCTATATAAGTATTTTAAGATCAAACACTTCTATAATCATGTTTGAAACTCAACCTAAAATACTCAATCTCATGAGAAAGCTCCAATTTAAGGCTTTTTCATCCTTGGTTGTAAAAGTGGACTCCACTTTTTTTTTTTAATGGGAAGACAAAATAACGAGATTACACAGTAACTCGGCGCGTCTACGCCCCTCCTAAGAGGTCATAGCGTTCCCAGTACCTTACTTCACGATCTTCGCAAGCAATTGTGTACGTTCCTAGGCCGACAATGTGCCTCTATTTGCCAGAGCATCCGCAAGGTGATTTGCCGTGTTTAAGGGTAAATGTCCAGTTTCTCTCAAACATCCTTCTGTACTGCAAGACAAGCGTTGCATGTTGGTGATCCATTTGGGCGTTCTGAGAGAGGATCGAGATAGCACACCGGGAGTCTGTTTGCACTTCAAGGTCACAGATACCTTTTTGCCAAGCTCTTTCCATTGCCTTAATTATTCACGTAAGCTTAGCTCGAGTAATTGAGCATCTTCCGAGCTTGGTCGTGAAAGCGTCAAACATTTGGCCCTGCCAATCTCTAATCACTCCACCCGTCGCAACATCTCCTTTGTTGTGCAAAACGGAACCATCTGTATTCAGAGTCACTTATTTTCTTTTTACCAATGTAATCATTGTTCAATCACATTTTTTTTAATAGTAGGGATTTTATTCACTAAAAGGAGAGAAACAAGGTATATGTACAAATATATAAACCAAATCTATAGAGTTTCTAAAGGGTCGTTTTCCGCGCAGTAATTAGGCTAGGAATTCTGCCGAATTCCTGCTTGGTCCAATTTCCTTGTTTTCCGAGCAAAACATGGTACACAAAACCAGCGGATTTCAAATCTGGGAAGGATTTCAAATAAGCTCTGGCTGGGTTTTCAAAACCCTTTGAAAAGGGAAGGAGATGACAAGTTTTCTATTTTTTCCCTTGATTTTTTCAACAGTACCTCTTCATGTTCTATTTTCTAAAATGAGGAGAACAACTTTTTGGTTCATCCTTTTTAAAGGAAAAAACTTCTATAATATTTTAATAGTTGAGATGGATTAACATTGAGCCACCATTGGTCATGAGATGCCGCTCATAGAATTTTTTTTATGAAGCTGAGTGTCATATTATTCCACTTTCTTTGAATGTTTGAATAATTTTGATTATTTGAATATTCATGTTTGGTCGATATAATTTTTTTAACATAATGGTGAGTTTGAATTTTATGAGTATTTTGTATTAAAAAATAGCATAAATGAGATGCAGAGAGAAAGTAGGAGTTGTTCGGATTGATAGAAATGGTAGTTCAGTCATGTTAGGTGGTCTTTTGTTTAAAATCCATATAGTAATGGTACAGTGGAAAACAATGAATTAAAATCCGAGAGGAATTAGGGTCTTCCCCAACAATCGAATCTTATAAGGAAGCAACTCAACAAAACTATTGGCTTTTTCCTACTATTATAAAGCTTGATAAACAACTCAACTTCATTTTGAATACTGCTTCCTAGGACAGCAGCATGCAGTTTTGCTCCAGTCACATGTCTTCTACATCACTCATACCACAAATTTGCAATCAACGCTCGACATTTTATAAGCTCATCATTCATTAAATTCATAGCAGATTTCTGAAAGGCATCCCAGCCACACTCCACACTGCTGCTCAAGGTCTGCTGCCAAACAGCTTTTGCATAATCACACTGCAGCAGACAGTGTTCTTTCGAGTCAATACCATTCTCGCAGAAGTAGCACGAAATGTCCACAGGTTGTGTTCAATCACATTTACTTTATCCGCTTAATTAAATTTAGACAATATCAATTTAAAAAGTAGCAAATAAATAATAAACCCTCAACCTTTTTTTTTTTGGTGGAAAGGCGAGAGCTGCCGCTTCAATTAATTAACCAACCTGGGTTCTGAAATCCCCATACAATCATATCGAACATGGTACGCCAGATTACAATCTGAAAGAGGAATAGAATGACAACCCCGAGGGAGCTTATGACCAAGTCGTGCCAAAAAATCAGCCACCTGGTTGCCTTCGCGGTAGACATGCTTCAGCTTGATCTCCCAATCTTTACTGACCCAATCTCAAAAATCAGCCACCCGGGGTCGTTTTCCGCTGGAATTTGATTCCCTTGGGATTTGATAGTCACGCTGGAATTATATTCCCATGGGATATGACAATTCCACCAGAATTCAATTCCTTGTTTTCCTGTGTAAAAGTCTTAATGGAATTGAAAATAATAAACTTGTGTATAGACTAAAATACCCTTTTAAGTGACTAAAACCCCAAACCCTATCCACAACTTCTTCCTCGCGCTGAAAAAACACCGAGTGAAACCCATCCTTGCCAGGAGCTTTGAAGCTACCCATGCTCTTAACCACCGCTTGGATTTCATCAATCTGGGGCACCTTACTAACCGCCTCCGCTTGAATGTCAGAAAGGCGGGTGAATCCGGAGGGGAGCTGCAAAGCGGGTGTTCCATCGTCCTTGTACACTTCCTTAAAATAAGCCAGAGCCATCTGCTTGAGATTAGCCGGATCATCTTCCCATGTTCCGTCAGCCCTCCGGAGACAGGTAATTTTATTGAAGCTTCTGCGTTTCAGTGTAGCCACATGGAAGAAATGCGTATTCTTATCCCCATCGCGGATCCAATCTCTACAAGATTTCTGTTTCCATAGCATAGCTTCCTCCCAATGAGTCTTTTCCAGCTCTGCCCTAGTAGAAGATTCCTGCCGGATTACCCCTCTGATGGCGCCAACATTCTTCTCATCTCAAGCATAGCAAGCCGTTGAATAAGAGAGTGTTTCCTCCTGAAAATATTACCAAAACTCTATTTGTTCCACTTTTTCAGTTTGACAGTAAGTCTACTGAGATTAGCTGGCGCATCTCCCCATTTATCCCAGCTTTCAGAGAGAACTCCAGAAAATCCCGTATGTGCCATCCAGGGAACCAGAAACCGGAAGGGCCTATCTTCACGTTTAGGAATCTCGAGGCCAAAAAAGCAAAGCAGAATCGGTCTATGATCCAATCGAAGTCTCTGCACATGGAGCACAACGGAATTGGGGTAGCAACACTTCCACTCCAGGGACGCAAGAGCCCAGTCAATCCTCTCTCCCAATCTTCCCTGAAACATGTAAACCGAGGACCGGTAAACCCAAGTTCCATCAGACGACATAAATCAATACACTGGCGGAACGAGGCAGCACGGAAGGAGTAAAAGGCGACCCTCCATCTTTATCCACCGCAGACAACATGGAGTTAAAATCTCCAATAAGACACCATGGAAGGGTGTTCCGTGTCTTCCAGTCTCGTAGCTCGTCCCAAAGAAGAGCTCTAGACGTTCCATTGGGGCTAGCATAGACTACAGACACCAAACAAGGCTGTTCGATAGGTCCGCTAATAACAAAGTGAATCGCCTGCTCAGACCGAACTTGTTCAACCACCGAAACAGCAGATTTGTTCCACAATACCCAAATACCTCCTGCAAAACCTCTCGCCTCTTCCACCAAACGACTATCAAATCCAATTTTATCCATCACCTTAGCAGCCACCGCACCGCTAATCCTGGGTTCCAAATAACGATAATCGTAGGCTTATAAATACCAAGATAGTAATTAAGAGTCGGGATGAACTTGTCATGGCCCGCTCCTCTACAATTCCATGAAAAAATAAACATAGTTAAAAATGGGAAGGAAACGACCTGACTAACCCCAGATCAAGAACGGTCAGGAGGCTTCCTCGTGTCGACGCCAAGATTCCCAACATTAACATTCTGGTCAGAACCGGGGCTTGATTGCCCTGGGGCCGAGACTTTCTTCTTGAAGGAACTTTTTTTATTACCTAATAAAGTTGGGATTGGGTTCGGATCTTTAGCATTAGCACCTGTGATTCTGTAAGAAAATTTAGCCTTTGGTTTCATGGGTCTCGACTCCGGAAGCTTTGACTGGAAAGTAGGGTTTTGGTACACCACCGTCACAGGGATCAAGCCTTCATCCGACTCCAAGTTCACCACAACCTTTCCCGAGATGTTCTCACCGGCCGCCGGAGAATGATTCTTCTGAGATGAGGCAGTAGCATTAGAGATATCTTTTAGAGGCTCACGAGGTGTCTTCATTTACTTTGCTTGATCATTAGTGTTCTCCTGGTCGGCTAAGGCCTGATTCACCAATGCATCATCAAGCACCTTCTTAAGTTTCACAACTTGCGCGTCCACCTCGGTAACTATGGAAGCGTCAAGAGGTGGTGTACCGACGATAGCTTGAACAGGGACAACGACCTGATCAGGCTCGACCTGAAGGAGAGGGGAGAACCTGGACCCGTCACCTTTCCGTTGGTCGGAGGAGGAGGATCCCTTCACCGTCTTCTTACGATTACGCCGTTGGATAGTCATCCACTCTCCAATAACCTGTTCCTCCATAGTCATTTCCGGCTCCAAAGATTGAACCTCATTTACCTTCACATCAGTCGTGTTGTTCCCCAGGGGGCAAGATTCTTTCTTATGGCCGTAGAATCCGCAGTCAAAGCACACATTCTCAAGGCTCTCATATTCGATTTTGAAGACTCTATCCTCGATCATGTATTTGCCAAGTAACGGTTTAGTTACGTTAACTTCCACACAGATACGTGCATATCTGCACCGAGCACCCTCAGATGTGGCAAGATCCAGCTTGACTGTCCTTCCGATATAGTTCCCGATCCGATGCACCGCCAACGAGTTAAAATACTGGATTGGGAGCTTGGGCAATCTCACCCACGTTAGGATCGATTTCACAGGTTCTTCTTCATTGAACGTCGGGGACCACTGAGAGACAGCGATATAGTAATCGTAAATCTTCCAGGGACCTCCGAACGTTGCCTTAGTATAGTCATCCTCACTCGTGAACCGAACCAAGAAACATTTATTCGACATGTCTGAAACTTGGATCTGGCCAGAACGTGCCCACAAGTATTCAAGTCGACGTTTCATGGCGAGAAACGAGAAGGACTTCTCCAGTACCCGAACCACTAATGCTTTGGACCAGGGTTTGTAAAGAGCCTTGATTTCGGCCTCCGAGAATGGGATCCGAGGGCAACGAGGGTTAGCTTCCTTGTGCCCCGAAGTTGACTGCATTGGGATTGGGAAGTCGTTGACGTCATTCGCCATTGGGATGCGCCTGCTGCATTACGATATGATGGTTTCTCAGTGGGAACCTGTGTAGGGCCTTGTTTCGGAATACGGGTCTGCACCCTCGTCTCAGGGTTGGGTCGATTGAGGTCAGACGTATGACTCAGCGGGGATGGTGGCTCACGAGCACGTTTCCTTGGTTGAGCATCAGGCTCAAGACGCGACTCCGGTGGAGGAGCGGTCGACGTTCTGGTTGAACCATCGGGGGATGTACGATCTGGCGGCCGGGTAACCTCAGGCGAGGCCGAGGAGGCGCCGATGCTAGGGTTTCCTTCCGTGGAAATCGGAGCACTCGTATTTTCCTGTCTTCACTCGTTTCTTTCTTTAAACCCAAACCCTCAACCTTTTAATGTAACATAAACCCTCAAATTAATAATGTGTCCATTATGTTTAAACAATACATCATACATCGCCCCACTTTTGATATTGGTCAATTAACTCTAAAGATATAATTTAATCTTAAACGATTCCAGATGACCAGCAAGGAATTCGCCACATGTATTTTTGTGAAGAAAATTGCCGTTTGCCGTACTAGTGGATTTTTTTCGGTGACAAAGTCTTACTTTATCACCTATACAAAGTTTAATCCCAACCATTCATCTCATCCTAACTACCTAATTAGTTATTTAAGTTAATTTAAAAATGCTAATTAAATGGCTACCATATTTGTAACCGCCGAGTGAGTTCAAAGTTAATTAATATAATCATTTTCATAAATATCGGCTCCTCAAAATATTGAACAAAATATTATCTTAACTAATTTAATAATCCTATCTTCTTCTTCCTTTTTAGGTTACGCCATTCCAAAACAAACCTTCCAATTTCAATTGTTTTTAAACGGTAGTGGCCATTAAAATAATTCAAGTTCGAGTTTTTTAATGGATGAACCCGGTTCGAATTCCCAAGTCCACAAACCTTCATCCACGCCTCTTTTTGATCTAAATAAGTCACCGAGTGATCGTTCGCCCTATCTAAATAATAAGGATTTGTTGCTTGTACTGTATGTGTTGTAAATTCATTTTATCCGTTTAAATGTTTTGTTATTTTGTTAGTTTTGCTAGTCAATTTCCTTGTTGATTGTGTTTGGGTTGCACCCAAATTAGTACAATACTAGTATGCGGAACTCAGTTTTTGATGCTATGTTATACATGTTGGTTACTTTTTGATGAGAGATCTTACTAATTTGTTTTTGTCCTCGAATTGTAGATGTACATGAACCTACTAGTATTCTACAGATACAAGTATTGCAAGTGAACGTTGTAAGGAATGGAGAAACCAAACCAGAAACACTAGTATGTTGTCATGAAATTCGCCCTGAACCCAATAGTACTCCGAACCTACGAGAACTCTACATATACAATTATGACAAACATACTAATACCAGGAACCTACAAGTACACTATGGATACAAGCATGGCTTCAATACAAAATAGAAAGGTATATAAGTAATGTTTTTGGAAGTGTAATTATGTGCATAGCAGAACATCAAGTTGATGCTTTTATGTTGTTGTCAATTTATTTAAAGCAAAATTAAAACAGCTACTGTTGGCTTGCAACATCAAGCTTTGCTGGTGATACACAATACAATTATAAAACTGGAAAGGGGGAACCAAGTATGACTTGAATACAAGTATGGCTTTGGTTAATAGTAGTAGAACACAACAAACTGCCAAATTCAAATCCATCATCCATCTTCACTATCAAACTACATGCACAAACATACTAGTATCTAGATAATACATGTATTGCCTAGATACAAGTACCACAAATTTCTACGAGTTCAATTGCAATCCATTTTCAAAATCAAAGTTTCCCACCACGCAATTCTACAGAACATTCTCGTGGATCTTCGTCAATAGGTGAACTTGGCTGCGGCAGTGATCGAAGCTTAGAAATCAGAATTGTGAAGTGACATACATTAGAAGGAAAAAATCAGCGAGGAAGTAATCAAAATCGTAAAGTGAAATCGGTAGATGGCCTATTATTAACCAAAAAAAAAGGGGTGAACGTCGGCCAAAACCCATAACCTAAATGTTCACCTGCGGCAAGGAGGAAGCTACAGACACGGCGGCGCCGTCAAATACCTCCGGAGACAGCGACGGCAGGGGAGAGATCAGAGGAACTCTTGAAAACATATTGGAAGAGAGCACCGTCGTTGATGGAGAGCCGCCAGAGACATCCGCCGCACGGGACCAGCCGCCTGACCGGACAGAGGCGCCTTCCGGAGATAGAGATCCGTCGGGGAGAAGTGGTCGTCCGGGAGAAGTTTCACGATTTTGATTTTGCGGTTCAGGGGATTGGGGGAGGGATGTTTACCTAGGTAGTGGGGGCTGGTAAAAATTTAATTAAAAAAGGAGTAATTTCAACCCCTTTAATACGAGTAATTTTCATCCGTTAGATTTAAGGGAAGGAGATCTGACGGCTGGAATTAAACTTTGTATAGGATACAAAGTTCCTTATTTGTCACCCACCGGGCTCCGACAGGCACATCTTATTATCTGTTATTCTTATCTACGGGATTGAGAACAGTTTATAAGACCATCTCAAAAAATAAGGAGGGTTAAATTGTAAACTTGTCAAATTTAACTTAAAAAATGTATTCCAATAGCAATTGTCAAATTGTCAAACGGCTAGAATTGAGTGATTTGGGTGTCAATTTTATGTTGGCAAAGTGCTACTTGGCAAAGTTGGATAAACAGTTGATGACACAATTTAATACCAATAAAGATGAATGAACAGCTGATGACACAACTCAATATGATTAAAGTTAGAATGGACAGTTGATGACACAAGTCATTTTGTCAAACATACATATGAAGAATATATGATCACTTGACCAAATAATTAACAGTTGAATAGTTTATCTGTGTCACTTTCTCGACTACATTCTAGGTTCTCCCTGGTATATATACTTGACTCGCAAGTAAAAATGATGTACCTAATAGCGATGCACTAATTTGAACCATCTTGAAATTACAACTAACCCCACTTTAACACATACTAATAATACGACTTAATGACATGTTTGTACCGTATTCAAGCCCGTGCTCATTACTCCAACATATTCCGCATCATATGGGAAACCGCAATTTGTTTATACGTCATATCATTTGAAAATTCATATCCATGCAGCAACGGAATTCAAATGCCAAGATATGATTCACATGCGTGGCTGGTATTGAGATGCTACACGGGGACATGCACACAACTACACATGCTCTGTATCCTTGTAGACCCAACATAATCATATCCTGTAATCAGCATCAGCTGGTGAGTGTGGATCATGGTTTCCGTCCATGGCCGGCATTCTGTGATTGAACATCAATGAGTATGAATGAGGAAGCCGACATCTAGGAAGGAGAGTAATGTCGTTTGTCGGGTTAAGTAAGATTCCAGGTAGGTGAGTGTGGTTGGGTTGACTAGTACGGGTCTTGTTGCCGGGGGAAACGGAATACTGGAATTCCCTGTTTTCCCGCTTTTTAGGCCATGTGCAATTTAATTTTACATTTATAAATGTATTAAACGAAAAATCGCCTCTATTTTTCCAAGGACCGCCCCTACATTATAAATCACTCTTTTTAACCTCTCCTATTTTGACCACTTTGACGTTTAGGTCATTCCTTCCAAATTTCGTCTTCATGATGTTAATTGAAGCGCATTCAGTTCACCACGTCATCTCCAATAGCCATGTTTTAGCTTACTAAGTATTTTTAAATTGGGAATATAAAAATAATTGGCAAGCACTCTGGTACCCTAACATTGAAATTTTACTTTTCTAAGAACTTAAAATTGAAATAATGAGTCATAAACCCATTGCAATTAATCCTAAATACTAATGAATAATACTAACCATCTAATCACTAATTTATAATCTCTTCTAGAGTTATCCTGAAAAAAAATACTACATCATAAACTCAAATTCTAAATTGTACATCATACTCTAACTTTTGACCATAAGTCCAAATTCAAAATCATAAACCTAAAAAATAAACTTAAAACCCCTAATACTATACCTAACCTCTTAACACTAAACTAAAACCCTCAAACTCTAAATATCAAACACAAATATTATAAAATTTCAGTGTTAGGGTACCAGAGCGTTCTCCATAATTATAGATATGATGAAATCGACGAATAAAACGTTTGGTTTTAAAAAATTCGTATTTTACCATACTCTCTGTGATACCTCCTCAATATACCTTCATGGCCTGATGACCAACTCTTCATCTCCCACCTATGATATCTCTTTTTGTCGATGTGTTGATTTGTCAAAATTTAACGTTAAAAAGACGAAATTTGGAACACAAAGATCCAAACAGCAAAAGAGTCAAAATAAAAGGGATATAAGAAAAATAATTTATAATATAGGACACTATCTGTTAAGTTGGCAAAGTAAGGAGCCAAAGTGTTATTTTCCCTTAAAAAATAATTTTGACTTTGTGTAAACAAACAAGGAGAAAAAGAAACCACTTGTTACCGCGTCATCGCTGAGCAAGCGGAATTGAAAGATTAGACAGAAACCAATGGGCGAATAAAAGTCAAACCCTCCTCCTCGCTCTCTCGCTGGCTTTGTTGTTGCTTTCAAATTCCGTTTTACAACCCACCACTTCCCCCACTTCCTTTATTTTCCTTCCAAATCCTCCTCCTCCTCCTCAAGGAAACACAATTCCACTCCTCTTAGCCAGCCTCATCACTATTTCTCTCCTCTCCGTCTTCCAAATGGGATCGTGCTTCTCTTCATCAGTCTCCACGCCGGCTTCCCCACCGCTAAAGTCGTCTCAATTAACGGCGACCTCCGCGAGTACACCCCTTCAGTCTCCGTCTCTCAAGTTCTGATCGAAGCTTCTGATTCCTCATCCGATTACTTCCTCTGCAACTCAGATCTCCTTTCATACGACGAACCCGTCCCTGCCCTGGCATCCGACGTCTTCCTAATCCCTAATCAGTTGTATTTTCTGCTTCCAATCTCCAAGCTCAATTCCAGGCTCACCGCCCCAGATATGGCCGCCTTGGCTGTTAGGGCTAGCCAGGCTATTCAGACCTCCAATCGCGGCAGGAAAAAGTCCAGCATCTCTCCTGTTCTGTTTATCGACGATCGAGATCACGACAGTGACATGGCGGCCCTGCTAATGCTGCCGTCGCAGAAGCCTAAGGCGGAGCCGGCGTTGCAGCCTGGTGGTGGTCAATTTCGGAGATCTAGATCGATTAGGAAGCTTCATAGATATGCTTCCAGACGAGCCAAATTGGCTGTTCGTTCTTTCCGGCTCGGATTGGCTACCATCTATGAAGGAACCGCGGTTTAATTAACTTTTGTCTTATTTCTTCCTCATTTCATTTTATGGTAATTAATTAATTAATTACTTAAATTTTAATTTTTCTAATTTCTCTCATTTTGCTTTCGTACCTTATTCCTTGCATACGTGAAGCAAGGAATTGTAAATTATGAGAATTAATCAAAGAGCATTAGACCTTACATTGTATATTTGTGCTCCCTTTTCAAATAGTAAATTACCACTTACCATGTATCAAACATTGGCTTGAGGTGCAAGTTGACTCTAGATGCGCCATCAACCTGTTGACTAACCAGACCATTGGTAACAATCCCCACTCTAATTTGGCGCGTAGCTTCCAGAGACTCCGTGAGAGAGACTAGGAGATTCGAATCATTCACATTTATCGAGAGGTGAACTCTCTAGTTGATAGTCTAGCTATAAGAGGCCATGAGCTCAATCCTGGAAAAACATGAAGGTGCTGCTACGGATCTTATGGCGCGGTGGTGGGAGGACTATGATAGAAAGGTAGACCTGACAAATCTGGCGGATCGAGTGGATTTGGGCAGGTCACTACGAATTGTGGGTTATTTTCGGTCGGGTCATTCAGGTCACGGGTCGCCATATGTGAAAATTGACCCTAACCCTAAACTCCCGGGTCGTGTTGCAGATCATTTCGCGTTACTTTACTAGAGCTTTGCGTTATAAAAAAATTTAAACATTATTATCACAAAATTGTTATAACAAATAGACTCAAATTTGATATTCACATATCAATTGAGCAGAGTAAAAAGCACTAATCTCGACTGTTAGTAACAAACAGGTTTCTCTAATAGAAACTATAAAGGATGTTTATATTACAGCGTTACGACGATGTGCAATAATACAATAGATCCAAGAAAACTAGTACTTGGAATAGCGTACCAACACCAGCATTCTGATGCATTAGAAAAACCAGCTTACAATCAACCGGAAACAACAAAATACACAGCCACAACAACTGTCCAACACTCTTGCCAAAACAGTCGCCATCTTTTAGTATTTAGTACCACTACTATCTTACCCTACTGCAGTCTCCAGTTTCGCTGTGCCAAAATTTGAGCGGACTGTAAGGCAAGACCTCCGAAAGGAGCCGGGATGCGCAGTCCGGGAATGCGGTCATGATCTCCACCCCAGATCAGTGGATAACGTCCCCCAAAATTTCGATGTTCATTCATCATCATGTATCCTGCACGAGCTCTATCTCTATACAAATCTGCATCCCTTTTGCGCTTCTTCTTGCTCACCAATTCACTAGCAAACCTCTGCTTCCAGTTGGCCACTTGGGTAGTAGTTTGCCCAATCCCAAACTCCTCTGCAAACTTCTGCTTCCACAGCTCATTGTTTGATGATAGATATCGCATCTCCATGGAAACACACTCCATCCTTGCAATATCAACTCCAGGAAGCAACGTCAAAATGCTGAGCTTGAGATCAGTTGGGAGGCTTGAATAGCAGGATGGCATAGGCAAATTCGCCTTTTCACAGAGATCAATCAATAATGGAAGACAAAGCCCATCCTTGACATCTTTCCAGAACTTGAAAACCTCACTTTCACAAGAGCCCATGCCTATGATAGACTCATCATCCTCAGCCACCGTGCTACTGTTGCTGCAATTTGCCCAGATCCGACGCAGAGTTGGGGCAAAAGTGTTTCCATTCAAGCATAGATGATACACCTTTGAGCCTTTCACAGCCAACGAACTGAAAGCATTCAAAAAGTTTCCCAAAGTTTGAAACTTCAAACCAACCGAAACCTCTTTGCCCAGAAGTTCAGGGAGAGTATACAAGACCGACAATGTAGACTGCTTCATAGGCCAGTCTACAGCAATGTGAAACTGATCGATTCTACTACGAGAAATGGAATCATACCCAACAAATCCCGACTCGAGGAAAACAGCGTGAATTGCAGTAACCAAGAGCTTGTGATGACTGTCGCAATCAACTAGTTCTTCCTTTAACACCCGCCTTAGAAAGTAAGGCTCTGAAAACCTTTTACTACTAACAACAACATCTTCAGACGATACCCATCAATATCCATAGAATCACAACCATTTGACTTTTCTCCTCCAAGGGGGTCGTGCCCCTCGATGTTTCCATCAGCAAAATGACGTTCTTCATCCACACCTGAATTCATATTCGAACTTTCACCCCTCGATGTCTTAGTCGTAGCCACTAGATTCACATCACTAGCACTATTACCCGAATCAAACGGACCAGAGTCTACAACATTATCCAATTTGGAAGAGGCCGGTAGGCGATTGTTACCTTGATGATCGGGGACTGGTCCTCCAATAGACGCCACGGATTTCGAAATGGAGTCCAAGGCTAGGGTTTCATCTGGCGGAACCGGGGAGAAATGATTGGCTTCAAAAGAAAAGTATATCAAATCACCAGAGGTAATCCTAGGGAACGCAAAGTCTGGATAGGGGATGATCCAATGAGCTCCTGCTTTCGATTGAGAGAGAAACGCGGAGGAGATGATGATGAAGGCGGCGAAGGGACGGATCCAGAAAGGATCTGCGCGAGCTCATGGAGAGTGCATGTTTCAGGCACTTCCAGCTTCAAAGTTTCATTGGATTGAAGAGATCTAAGCCGCAATTTCATGGCGTGAAGGATTCTTGAACTGAGAAAGAAACAATGAGAACAGGTGAAATGGGGAAATCGGAATCCGGGATTGCGCTAGTTTACAGAGCAAGCAAAAATGAATGGTTAGAGGGGCAAAGTGTTAATTTGGATATGTACAAGTTTTCAGGGAAAATAACACTTTGCCCCCTCTACTTTGCAAACTTAACAAATAACCTTTGCACTATAAATCGCTCTTTTTACCTCCTTCTACTTTAGTCATTTTACCTTTTAGGTACTTTCATACTAAGTTTCATCTTGTTAACGTTAAATCTGGATAAAAAAAATATGAAGAGTTTTAAGACTATTTGTTTTATGCGTAAATTTTATCCATATCTAATTGTTATATATGAAGAGTTTTAAGGCGTCAATTTTATCCATATCTAATTGTTATATATATATATACACACTAGCTTGTGGCCCGGCCCGTTGGCCGGGTTCCGACTATACAATTTTAACGAACACTATTAGCAGTTCAAATTCAAAACTTATTTCTATAATGTATCGGAAAACGTCATAAAATACATTTAAACACACCAAATTTTGTTTTATAATGGTGGTTGTATTATATACTTAAGTAACGAAAAACACAGTTCAAGATGAAGCAAGTGTAACCATACAGGTGTAGCAACAATTGCTGACCAAAATTAAAAAAGCTTCAAAAAATTGCAGACAGAACAAAAAAAATAGCTGTCCGAACCTGCAGACAGAAACAAAATCATAGGACATATGTTTGGAAACGTAAACAGAGCAGCTGCCAAATCCCATAAAACACACTAAAATTTCAATAAACTAAAATATTCTGCACTTCGAAAGGAGAAATAAACCAATTCTAAACATGGAAAATAAAACAAAACAAACAAAGTCTAAACATGAAAAACAAATCAGTCTTGAACATAGAAACAATCTTTCCAATTTCCTAAAGCATAAAGAGCCAACATATGAAAGCCAAACATATCATTCTTCATCTGCAAGTGAAGCCTTCTTTCTCCTTTTAAGAGTTTGTTTCACTTCTGCAATTGAGGTTTCATCACTACACTCAAAAGTGACACTATCATCAACGGTTATAGGCTCCTTCGCATCAATCACCGTAGCAGAGTGACTTGCAGTTGGTGTAGCTTCAGTGGGTATATCGTTTTGAACAATGCAACTGAGAGGAGGAATGTCCACCAAGCAAATCATCTTTTTGTACCTTGCAGTACAACATCCAAAATGTCAACAAAGTACAAAGTCATCAAGACTCACTAACGAAGATGAAATAAATAAAATATTTGTCGTTGCAAGACTGAGTTTTATGGCAGAATCCATTTATAAGTAATATGTCGGGGAAACGGTATTGAATTACTAACCTTGTCAACCTTTTCATCAGATTTAGAAGCCCCATCCAAAATTCTTGAAATAGTAAACTCACTTCGTCCTCGGTTCAAAGTATAGCTAGTGAGTTTGATGAGGAATGTCAGATGCTTGCCAGTGCTTTCAGTAGGACAACAGGAGGTACGTCAGGATCAGTCCCATTCAAAGAAGACAATAAGTCTTCGGCTTTGATCCCAAAGTATTTGACACCTTCCTTGTCCATAAGAATGAACTCTGAAGTCCCGATACTATAAAACACATTCAGCACAACTCTGTACCTGAAAATGAAAGTATGCAAATGTAGCATTAATTGTGAAATACATATGCTATGAATGGCGCATACAAAGAGAAGATGAATGTCATACCTAGCAATTGTTTTGATCATCTCATGATGACAAAACCCACAAACATAATTCTCCATAGCATCTTCAACCTTTTTGAGACATCCGTCATTCGCACAACCATTATAGAACCATCCATTATCAACACCCGTGACGATGCACTGAACCATGAAGACCTTATCCTATAATCATTTAATTAAAATTAGCAAATAGAAAAGTTCGACAAATCGCCACATCATCTTGGAAATTTTCATATTTATAGCGAGGACTACCAGTGTGCGAAGAAGCTAGGATAATATGCTGTCCACTATGCGTCAAATCTAAATCACCTCTCATGTAAGCATCCACCAATCCATTAAAGTAATGCCTCCGTAACTTTTTCTGATTATTTTTAATCCAATCTAACCTTTCAGCTTCCACCAACGCATATGCATTGACGACATATTGTTGAAATAACTTTCCTGCAACCAATAAGTTTGAGGACTCCCGCAATCTTGTCTGTATACGATATGCATAAAAATCACATTGAGACACACACTTTGTTGGATGATTCGTGTTACTTAGCATGATATTACTGTGCCACCCATCTTCACCATGTGGAAATAATATCGGATACTGTAAAGCCATCAAACTGGGGTGAAAGAAACTAACCCGTTCCATTTCATTACTTATATGTTGAACGATGATATCTGGATGGTAAGTGTCTTCTCCGGTTTCATCTACAATTAATATTGCCAGTTCATCAGTTGTAGGTAGATCATATTCCCTCCTATCAGAAGAGCGACTTGCAGTGAGCTTTATCTTCACATTCTCAACACCATCTGCACTGAGCCTATCTCGAGCATACCTAAAAACTTTAACTAAAACATTATGCTCATCAAACATATCCTTTAGTTCCTTGATAATCTGCTCAGAAAGATCATTAATATCAGAAGGGAAAGAGTTCATGCGATGTTTGATTTCATTTTCAGTGTCGAAAACAAACATTTGTGCAAATTTGGGAGGTCTCCCTTCTGGAGGAATTAATGATCCAAGCCGATGGAAGATTTTACCACCAATGGAGAAGATATAAGGAGCACCACCACTCCTGTTCAAGTCATGGTTAATTTTTTCACCAAGTGACGTGAAGCAGAATACACCATTATAAGATCGTATGTTCTCACGAAAGTGACGACTTGTACTATCTTGTGATGTCATTAACTGCTTTAAATACTGAGGTGGTTCTCTTGTTGGCGCCACCCTTACTTGTCCTCCATTAGAACATAGAGAAAAAGTTGGTTGTGGAAGGTGTCGTGTGGGAACTGTACTTTCTTCTCTCAACAAAGAAGCTCCACAATACGAACAAACACATGATGGATGATCGATGAGAAAACGTTCAACCATAGGGGGTCCTAAAGAAAAAAAAAGTATTAGGTGAGAAACACAAAAAAACTTCAATGAAACATATTAAAGAATTGAATTGACATTGAGTACCTCTAGTACGCTGACTTGCATGTCTTTGTAGCATGTGAATTTTTCGAGTCATTCGTTGACACTTTGTTTGGAGGTGATGAATAAGATAATCATAACCTGGAGTGTATAATTGTAAGAATGGAGGGTTATTGAATAAATCATGTTATAATATGAGTGTATTTAAGTAATTGTAGTTTGACGCAATGAGTACAAATTAGAGAAAATACTATGATACAAATAAACCAATCTTGTTTTAATCTATCCAGAAGTTGTGTTCGGATAATGATACGTAAGCGTGGTTTGATGATGTTACGACGTGCTCTACGTGCTCGGTACAACTCTATCAAGGTCAGGTCCATTATTTGCCGAAACAAATCAATATCTATAGGACAAATATAAACATTAATATTTACATGACATGACTTTATAAGCATAAAAATAGACATTTATACTACTGAAAAAAATTGTGAAAAATATGTAAGAATAAGTAGATATATAAAAGACCACCACTTTTATTTAGCTTCTTCTTAAATGTACCTAATCAATCATTCACAATTTTTTGTTCGTTCATTAATTATTATTAAAATAATTTTTTCACAATAAGTAACAAAAAAAATCCAATCACCGTTATGTTATTCCCACTTTAAGATTTTTAGATCCTCAATATTTAACCATAAAAAAAACGTTTTTATTTACCTCATTCGATTTTGTTCTAAATAGAGTTTATGACTTTGTGTAATTACTTTCATAACTGAAAGAAAGGCTTAATACTGAAAAAAAGGCATACGAAATGATTTAAGATAAATTACTAATTTGTAAAAGTAACAATCATGCTTTTTAACAGATTATTTAATTGGACTTTTTTATGTACTCTCTACAATACAGGTGATTTATATGATTAAGGATAAGTAAATAATGTTGCGAAAAAAAATTATATTGTGAATATAGAATAATACCTTGTGCATGGATGATATTTTGATATTTTCTTCAAGTATGTTACGTGAGATTGCTCTTCCCGACCCTGTTGTAGAGCATAACATTATCATATGCAGTAGTTTATATGAAGTATATCTAAGTAACAAAGATAATGTTAATACTTAAATATGTGTCATACATGAAGGTTCGTGTGTGGTATATGCACATTGTCCATGTTCGCGCGTATTAAAATTAGATCTTTGTGTAGTTTGTGAACTTTCTCCAACCTAGACTTGGTGAGATATAGAACCGTGTTTACGTTTCCTACCCATCTGTACACAACAATAATAAATGTTAGTACTCGAATTTTGCGTGCAAGACAGTCAAAGAAAGTGTACATTTGAGAAAATATATAATAGAATAATGGGGTTATAGGAAATTAAATATAATTGAAAGCTAGAGGTCTAATAAAACTATATATAAAATTACGGATCAAATATATAATTGTTATCAAAGAACCATTTGATAACGTTTTCCAATTTATAGACTATTAATACTGGATATATGATGAATAGACTCGGTAAAAAATTAAACATGGTTCCTTCACCAGTCAGCACACAACATGAACAAAGGGTATTTAAAAGTTAAATGAAAAAAATTACTATGGAAAAGTAATTGGATTTGCAGAAAAGAAAGCAACTTTGAGCTTGAATGAGTAAAAAAATTATGCGTACCTGACTTCTTAATGTGCAGTGTGCACTGTGCAGCCAATAGAGAATTCAAACTGAGTATGACCCTGGGAAATCTATTTTTGCGTGCAATAGGTTGCAACCCATGGAAAGTATCTATTATATAGGATAAAATAATGTGTTTTTTATTACGAAAATATTAACTAATGGTGAATGACGTGTTTTAGTAGAAAAAGGTTTACTAATGGATAACTGATGTGTTATATTGTTATTGATTAGTAAAAGGTTTGTTTGTTAGGATTTATTTCAGAATCATTAAATTTGTTTCCTCCGTGAACCAAACAAATCATTTAATATGAAAGGTAAGCAGATCTAATATTTTCTTTATGTTTGAATTGAACCATTAGTATGAAAGGAAATTATAATAAGAATCATTAATATGAAAGAAAAGCAGATTTAATCCTTCCGTGAACCACGTTGCAAAGAGACCACGTTTTAAGTTTTCTAATTTAATATTTCCGTGAAAGTAAAAATTCAATGTGTTAAATAGTATTTTAAAATTAAATGAAAAATAGTGAATGGTGATTGGTTAGTTTCCTATAGTTAAGGGGAGAAGGAATAAAAGGGGGTAAAATATATTTGCTTATATATATAATAGATAATAGATATATATTCCCATTTAAAATTCTTAGTAAGCTAATATGTGGTTATTGGAACTGACGTGGTGTGTTGAATGCACATTAATTAAGTATTAAGAAGACAAAAGTTAAAATGGAAGGACAAAAAATGCAAAGTGACTTAAACAGAGTGGGAAAAAAGGAGCAATTTATTGTGGGACTGTTTGATAAGTTGGCAAACTAGAGTGGGTCAAAGTGCTAATTTCCAAAGTTTTTTTTTTGGTGAGCACACCCACGGAAGAGTGTACCAAGAACACCTAGACTTAGGGGTGGCATTCAGCCGGGCGGACCAATAACCGTCCTAATATTCGGTCAGTTTTTTAAACCGCCCTACCCAGTCTTGTTGGTTCTATTTTCCTTACCGTGGCCGACGGGCGGGCGGGCACCAACGGTTATACCCGGCCTAGCGTGAAGCCCAACATTTGCGGCCCAAATTCGAATCCAGATGCAGCCCAACTGCTTCCAAACCCAATTGGACTGCATAATTATGGGTCTTAGTGACCCAAATAATTTGTTATTTCAATTGTAACACTTATTAAGTTATCTTATAATTTAGTTCGTAGTACGAACTTCATACTAACTTATTAAGTGACACAATTAATAAAAAATAATTCTGAAATACTAAACAACTAACCAAATAATTAATTACGAAAACTGAAAATCTGAAATTCTAAAATAATAACACAAATACTTCTGTTTCATAATAACTAATTAACATCCAAAATTGTGAATACTAAGAGTTCGAAGAAAATAAATTTAAAACATAACGATGTGATGATCCCAACTCTCGTCAAGTCATCCATATGCCTTGGATTCAATTATCTGCAACAAGCAAAATAGAAAACACAAACAATTAATCAAATGATAAGAAAGAAAAAAATTAGAAACTCAAGTCACGAAACTGAAAATACACACCAGTTGCATCAACATTCTCCTCTTCCTCATCCAACCTAGCAAGAATCTCCATGAAACAACCCTCGAGAGCATTAGCAGGGATCTTCAAATTTAAGTCAAACCCATACAATAATAGTTAAATATAGTTGCATGGCCTATTTACCAAAGTATGCTTAGTATAAAATTCAAAAGTATATCCTTAAACCTTAACGAAAACTGAAAACATGATACAGAGATGCACAAGTTGTACAGAGATGCAGCACAAGACAGAAAACATGGTGCAGACATGGTACAGAGATGCAGCACAACACAGAACAAGGAAACTATTTGTTTCATAAAACCAGAAGAATCTCAAAATCAACCATTTTATATTATGTACATTAGCTGTTCTTTCAATTTCCTCAATTCAACTAGGACGTTTCAAGTATCAATTTTACACCAATTTTCATGGAAGAAGGGATTAATTGAGCTATATAGCATTGATTGACAAACCAGATTGTAAATGTACGTCTAACTGAAAAAACAATCATTCACAAAATGAAAACTAGGAAGTTAGGTAAGAGACAGCACCTTATGTAACCAATGTATGTTTGATGCTTCGTTTGGTACTATGTTCAGTCTGTAAGAACTAGGAAGTTAGGAACCTGCAAACATAAAACAAAGATCATATCAGAAGTGGAGATCAGGAATTGGCTACTGGGAACTAAACTAAACTATAGGAACTCAACTCAACTAAGAATAGGAAGTAGCGGGACAGTACAGAGATGCACAAAGATGGAGGGACGAAGTAGGGCTTATATATTAGTGTCAAGTGCCGGAGGAGGATCACGACTCTTAATTCTCGGAGGAGGAATTCGAGAATTCGTGCGAGGAGAAGGAAAGCCATCCTCAAATCTGCAAATCCGGACTAAAAAACCTCAATCAGGAACCACGATTGACTATTAGGAGACTATAATCTCTGAATTAGAGCTTGAAATCGAAAAAACTTACCTAAATGGAGAGAGAGATGCACATATTCTTTGAGAGATTTTTGCTAAAGAGGATGGAAATTGAGTCCCCCACGACACTGACGACGGAGAGAACTTCGGAGGATGGAAATTGACTACCAACCTAGAAAATACTCTAGAATGATTTAGGTATAGGCTCGGGTCGGGCTGCAGACGGGTCGGATATTGCTATTACCAAGCCCGGCCGATTCCATTGAAAAGAAGCTTCGGGTTACCCCGGCCCGGCCTGGTTATAAAACCGCGTTGACCGGGTTGATAAAGGGTCGATTTTCGGGTTTCAGGTTAGGACTGCCACCCCTACCTAGACTATGGAGAAAGGGGGGGAAGGAGGGTTTGGGTGTGACACCTTGGGGAGCGTAAGGAACAACGGTGTCAATAGCGGATGAATTGGAAGAAATAATGCAGATTCGAGCAGACGAATAAGGTAAGATTCAAAAGTTGGGATCTTAGAGGGAGCATTGTGAGGGCCTGTCGAGCCACATTGTGAGCACTTGTGTTAGCCTCCCTTCTGGCCGAGAGACATCGAATAGACGGATTCCTTGCCAACAACAATTTACATTCCTGGATGATCACGCCTGCCCGCGGATGTAAGAGTTTCTTATCTAGTAAATGGTTCGTTACTATAGCAGCATCACCTTCAATGTCCATATGGACCATTGATCTACCAATACACCATCTCAACGCTTCTCGAACTGCGAAGGACTCGACCGTAAAAACATCCGTGAAATCTGGTAATGACCGGCCCCCAGCAAAAACAACGGACCAAGACTCATCCCGAAGAATGAAACCGATAGAACCACCTTGTGCCCTACGAATCGCACCATCAACATTTATTTTGAGTCTACCTCTAGACAGAGGCCTCCATCTGGTAAGGGGAAAAATGACCTGTCTTGGGGGGGGGAGATGGGGGACGTCATCTGGGTCCAAGGCTAACTCTGATTTAGCAATATGTGATTCCATTTGTGCTTTGAGCCTAGGTAAGAGGGTTAGTTTGGAGTGAAAAACCACCTGATTGCGAGATTTCCATATCCGCCACCAAAAGAAAATGATCCTCTTCCCCACCGGTGGAGGCAGCTGAGTTACTCTCCTCCAAACGATGCAAAAGTTGGAGCTAAGGATAACTTGGAGAAGGATGTTCATCAGGGCCCCAACCCGAACAGCCAGATGACAGAAAAGGAGTAAATGAGAGACCGTTTCAGCTGTGTACGCACACACTGGGCAGAGACGGTCGATGTCCTTAATACGCGTGCTAAGTGCAACTCTAGTAGACAAGATACCTAAGATGCATTTCCAAATGAAGAATTGGAGTTTGGGGGGAACAGGGAAAGACCAGATACTGTTCCAAGCTCCATGGGTGCCGACTTTCAGGGGTACGTGCGGTACTTGGTCATACACCGTGTAAGGAGCTGGTCACGGCATTGATTGAGAGGTGGCGGCCCGAGACGAACACCTTCCACCTGGTCCCTGGCGAGGCCACTATCACTTTAGAGGACGTGAAGGTTCTCACCGGCCTTCCTACTACAGGACGTCGTCTTATTGTATCTCCGGACGAGCGGCCCGTGACTGAGATATGCGAGCAGTGGTTGGGCGTTCAACCACCAGCTAACGCTATACAGGGCAGGACAGTTAAGGTTGCATGGGTTAAGAGGCTATTCGATCGTCTGTCGGATGGCGCTACAGCAGAGGTTATTACCTATCATGCACGGGCATACACATGGATTCTGGTAGCTGGAGTTCTACTGGCTGACCGGAATGGAGATCACATACAGGTCCACCTCCTACAGCTTATTGGGGACCCGAGGGTTGCATCCACATACAGCTGGGGTAGTGCGGTTCTCGCATGGCTGTATAAGGTGATGGGGAGGGCGGCCTTTTTCTCCGCTGGTAGTATGAGGGGCACTGGTGACATTGGCGGATTCACCCTCTTGGTTGAGCTCTGGGCCTTGGAGAGATTCCCCCGTATTGCAGAGCGGTACATACATGGTGGTGCCCCCCCAGTGGATGACACCGTTCCGCGGGGCGCTCGGTGGTTACCTGTCATTGAGCGACATCAGCATCGGGTGGCCATGCACCTGGAGGACATACGTTACGCACCCGACTTGTGTACGGATTTTGTGTTCCAAGCCTGCAGGTAGACATGTACTCGTGTATGAATATTCCGGTTTTTTTGTTAAACGAAATTAGGAAACAAATTAGTATAATACCTAAGTTCCAAAGCCGACTCTTCAGTAATGATTGGCGGTGCTTCTTGTTGAAGTTGCTTACATAATGGCGTAGGCACCACCGCCAAACCCACCCTCGACCAATATTGCGCATCGCCATTTCTATTCCCGCGTGTCGATCACTGATGATTCTTATGTTGGCCCGGTTGGTGACATCTCGCGCCACTCCCTCTTGATCGACCTCCTCCCCCTCCGGACCTACACGACTGGTAGCCATGTATGATCCATCGTATGTTTGGCTCTGCTCTTCGATCTGATGTGGCATGACCCCTTGCACCCAGGAGTAGTGAGACGGCTCCTCTTCTATCAAGGCGTACAAGTGGACAACTTCAACAGTAGGGTTACGGCGAACTATGTCGTAGATGACTTGCGCACCGGTATCATCTGTTATGGTACGAGCAACGTAATGCGACAGAGTCCCCTAGATGAATATCGGCATCCTCCAAACAAATGACTGGATCAGCCGATCCGGACCAAGCCCCATTTTCTTCCCGAACGTGGTGACCAAGCTACCATAGCTGGCTTGCTTGGTCATTTTCAGACGGACGTTCTCTCCACCATCGTATGCTAATCCAGACCAATCCTGGACGATTCAACCCCCCAGTACACCTGGATACGAAAGTCGCGGAAACTACCAGAGTCGGCCATCTTTCAATGTTGACAAACAATTTTGAACTACCTGAGTGTTTTTTTTTTATGAAATAAGGCTTGAGAGGAGATGGTATTTATAGGACGTTGATCCACATTACCTCAGGCGTTTTCGCCCAAGGTACAGACGAAAACGCCCAAGGCATAGGCGAAATCGCCCGGGGCTCCCATTTAGTCACGGGTCTGCTCTGAACCGGTCAGGAATCTGCTCAGGAATCGTTCAGAACCAATTACGCCTGGGCCATAGGCGAAAACGCCTGGGGCCTGGGCGAAATCGCCTATGGTTCGGGCGTTTATACCCATAAACGTTCATACTTTTAGAACGTATTTATTTTGGTACATAGATTCATTTATTTATTTATTATGGTGAAAGACCCTCAATCAATTGGTAAATATGATATATATTAATTCACAAATGATATTAATTAATTACACCTGGAGATGAGTAACTCAACATCTCTAGGTACTATTATTAGTATTACGAGGAAAATTCTATGAACCAAACGACCCCTAAATTAAAGTGTATCGTCTATCCGAAATGAACAAGACCTTTCCTCATCAATCATCCCAATCTTACCAATCTCAAAACTATAGTTACTACTGCTACTTTTTTGTATCAACTGAAACATGATCTCATCCTCCTTAACATTGTCCCTTCTTCTCTTCCTCCCCATATTACCATTATTAACCATCTTGTTTTCGGACCTCGTAGAAGAAGAAGCCGGAGTCGTTGGAGGAGGAATGGCGACGGTGAACAATTGTACATGAGAGTTGACGGCCATGCCATACCCAGCAACTGAACCTTGGCAATCCATCACAGCCTTGACGTACAAGTCTGTGACCTTGTAAAGTGCTCTGAAGGGTGCAATCAACACTTTAACTATGAAATGGGCCTTCTTCTTCCTTGCCCTTTTCGCCTTCATTTTCGAACCTTTGTTTCTGTTTGAAAAGAGAGAGATTGCAAGAGGAACGACTCAGAAGAGAAAGACTGCTAATTGGGTATAAATATAATATAATCTAAGTGTTCGGTTAGGAGGGGATTCCCAGTATTATTGGTAACCGTCTTGATCAGCTGGCTAGTTATTATATGGGAGAATAACATTTTTGCCTCCTCTACTTTGTCAACTTAATAAATAGTCACATATGTACTATAAATTGCTCATTTTACCGGCTCCTATTTCGATCACTTTGCCGTTTGGGTTCTTCCGTTACAACTTTCGTCTTCGTGACGTTAATTGATGTGCATTAAGTACACCATGTTAGCTACAATAGCAATATATTAGCTTACTGAGCGTTTTTTATTTGGGAATATAATATATTATATATATATATATATATATATATATATATATATAGATAGGATGAAATTAGCGAATAAAGTGTGTGATTTTAAAACCCTTCGTATTTCACCATACTATTCGTGATACCTCCCCAATTTACCTCATTGACCAACCCTTCATCTCCTACATCTGATATCTCTCTTTGTTGGTGTTGAAATAACAAACTGAGTCAGGAAAGATAGAGATGCAAAGTAAATCGACAGTTGAACGGAACAGTTCTTGGGTTAGATACGATTAGTGCTGGCTAATGGGATGGGCGCAGGTACCCGTACCCATTAAGAAACGGGTAGTGGATACCCACATCCCTCGAAACTCATCCCGTAGCCCGAACTCGTTCGAGTAGTGGGTACCCATTAACGAAAATGGGATCGAATTGGGGTACCCACTAAACCCACTAACAACAAAAACATTATATATTTAAAATTCGCTAATTAAATATATTAATTACATAAATAATAAATATTAATGTCTTAAATCATAATAGTATAATATATTAATAATGCTTTCGTCAGTCAATCATTTGTCCTTACAACTTACTTCTTCGACTTCCAGAACGTGAGTGAGAAGGCTAATGGTCAATGGATGAGATGAATTGAAGATTTGTATAGCAGAGCAGTAGTTTAAGAAATTAGATTTAGGTCGTTTGGGAAATAGGAAAGGAAATAAGGAAGTCGTGAGTAGAGAATGAGAATATGAGATTGATAGATTGGTAATTGGTTTAGTTTAGGTAAACCTTTAGGTAATTACTAATTAGGTTTAGGAATTTATTTATTTATTATTTGTATTAATCGGGCTAATCGGTACTCATAAGCCTCCAAAGCCATCCGTAGCCCGAACCCGTTCGGGTAGTGGATACCGACTACCTGAATTGGTACGGGTCGGGATCGCGGGTACCAATTACCCGCTATGCCATTAGCCAGCCCTAGATACGATCACCCAAGATACTTCACTTAGCAAGAGCCCAGACTAGTAGAATTGGATGGAAACGCTTGTAAGTCAACCTCTGGAATCGGAGTATGGTTCAGCCGTTATCGAAGCAGGGAAAGAGAAATGAAGGAAGGAGACACGACAAGCGAGATTTAACGTGGTTCGACAAGTATGATTTGTCTACATCCACGTCCCGAGCAAGGTTCGAGAGAGTCAATTAATTAACACAACTAAAATCCCCAGGAGTTACAATGCAACCCTGGTTACAACACAGCACAAGAACCAATCTGAGCTACACAGATTGAACTGCCTCACAAACCCTAGTGAGTGACAAACGGAATCCTGAGCAATCCACTCCCACTTAGTGTCTTGCTTCGTTGGCTTCACTCCTCGTTTATTCACCGATTTCACTCGACCATTGCTTGATCTACGCCTTCACGGATCTCTGCTGACAAAGCCTTTGATCCTTTACTGGCTCGGGTGTGTGAATGAAATGTGAAAGACTTTCCAAATTTGTTCCTGCGTAATAAAGATCAAATCCTTTCGTCGGTCGGCCAGGTTAGCAAGTTCGACTAGACAAACACTCAAGCCGAACTGTTTAAATACTCAACAGGTGTGGGAATGTGTCCAAATTTAAAGTTAAGAAGACGATAGTCAGAACGGAAAGACTCATACGGCAAAGTGGTCAAAATAGAAGGGGTAAAATGAGCAATTTATAGTATAAGGAGGCTATTTGTTAAGTTGGTAAAGTAGAGAGGGCCAACATGGTATTTTTTCCAAATTATATATAAAGATGAATTAATAATCATGGTTGGAAGAATTAGTAATGATCCCTACGGAGATAACAAGAATATGAATTCCGTTGTTGACGGATGTCGGCTTTCAGCTGATTTCATTCCAAGTGGAAGAAGGATGGATATAGAATTGTTTCTTTCGAGATCCTTCTTTCGTATCCGTCTCTTCAGACTCATTGAAAGAATGCCGTCCTTCCAAATCAACGTGTTGAAATTATTTCAAGTTTGGACAAATTTACATTCTACGGGATTCCGGACGGACGAACCTCTCATCATCCTCCCGCGTATAGTTAATAGTTACTCTTCCTCATTTTTGGCTAAAGAGCATTTTAAGTAATAAAATTTCTAGAAGATTTTGGTTGAATTACTGGTTCAACCTATTGCATATGCTATATTAGGTACTGTTAAACATGAAGCATATGTATTTTTCATTCTAGCTTCGATGGGGGTGACATATTTTATCAACTAGGAAGGGTGTCTTATAGCGGAGGAAAGTGGATCCGCTTGAGCATGAAAAAAATAATCTCCTCATTGCCAAGCATATCCATATTTCCTTCGCAAAATGGACATCAGAGAAGGGGTGATGTTGGAAAACATCACCTACCATCGTCCAGTGTTTTCCAACCGGAAAATCGTACATCATCCACTCCCCCGGATGGATGATAATGGGTTGAATGTCGTCTAAGACACAATGAATGCCAATCAGGATTACTGAACTCCCAAGTTATTTTTGAAGATGATGGCATACCACAACAAGGCGACGAGGAATTATAAGGAAATAATGCAAGCCTATCGTACGACCACTCATGAAAGAGTGATCATACTAGGTACTCACCCCAGAGTTCCCATAGCTATCGTTCACGTAATCTTGAGTTTGACAAAAGTACCCTAGTTGCTCACCTTGACGATATCGATAATGGGGGATCATCAAAGAATGATGTTAATTCGTATGTTGGAGAGATGCCTCACGATAGAGAAGATTTAGAAGACAATGTTCTGCTTCCAGGTGTCGAAGTTTTTCCACCCTCTTCAACACGACCACCACCTACGTACACGCTATCTGGCCATTTTTCGCAGTTGGCAGCGGACATCGAAGACCAGATGATGATCAACAATAATGAATATGATGTCGACATTGTTCCACCATTTCACCTAGATGGGATGGGTTCGTGATTGGACAACAATTTGAGTCGAAGGAGGTTGTTGTTCTAGCCTTCAAGCAGTATGCACTAACGCACAATCAAATTCTTTTCCTGTGTAATGGGGAAGTTCTAGCCTTCAACCAACATAAAATCTCATTCTTTGTCCATAAAATTTAAGAGAAAAATCTGGGAGAAAGTAGATAGTAATGGTAAAAATTTTCAAAATTTAAATTTTGAAAATGAAGAGAAACAATAGTAATATTTTAATTATATAGTGACTTTTCAATGTTAGATTTGTACAATTTTTTTGATCCGAAATACCACTTTCGCTTCTCTCTCCTCTCCCACCATTAGATTGATTCTAGGATGTTTCAACACCCCGAATATAAGTCATCTCATGACCCTATCAAAAAACTCAATTTATTTTGAATTGCAAACTATGTAGTAACCTTGATGCCATCATAGTCTGACGAACATGGCGATAGAACTCGGTCCACGTGTTTGACGAAATCGAGTTGGGGCCCTATCGAGCATCTCCAAAAAGTTAGAACAGAAACGTGTTTCACCACACATTTCCACCTTCTTGACAAAATGCTGCTTCGAACGAATGATATAGTGTCGATGAACGAGAGAATTCGATGCAAAATTTCGTCAAGAAAATAACCTAGTATGTGGAATGTTTTCCCATCCCTACTGAAATTCCTTTGTGATGTGTTTGACCAATTCAACTTATAAGATAATCACTTTCATCCAAACAATTTGAGCATCTTCATTCCCTTATTATACATAATTTCAACTGAAGAAAACCCTCAAAATTAATCATCCAATACGAGTTGCTATATTTTTCACCAAGTTCGGTAGGGTACCCGATTCCCGAATCTGGTTTGGCCAACCCCCGGGAAAAAATGAAATTTCTAAAAAAATCCAAATCAAATAGATTAAAAACTTTGGAAATTGTCAATAAAAAAAAATCTTTTTCGAAAAGCTCTCAACCCCACCCCCGATAATTAATCGTTCCCTTGACTGCATGTGGCCAGCCGACCTTCTCCAGTCGGCGCCGCCGCTCCTCTGCCCCTTTTCCCTCCTTATTGAGTGGCTGGGCATGTTCTCGTCCACATTTCCCATGGTTGCCGAATGTTCGCTTCATTATTCTAGGCAGGAATCGACGGTTCCTCGCCAAAATACCATTTATGGATCTCTTTTGATTTTGATCTTTACGCCAGTTGGGGTCTCTCGTATACTGTACTACAGGCTCTTCGGAGTCCTGATGACACCCTCGTGGTGTATTTACTAATGTACTCCTATTTCAGGTTCGAGGTTGAATCTCTTTGGGTCCCCGTTCGTTTTGACATCACTCCCTCTCATCTCGACATCATCCCCGTTCCCTGTTCCTGGGCGGCAGTCTTCACTGTCAATTCGATTTGGGTAGGCTTGGTTTGGATTTTAGTGTTAATTAAGTTTATACTCATTTCTAGTTCGATTGTTTCCTCTCTGCCTCGTCGAAACTCCGGCAAGCGGGCTCAGATCGATTGGGTTAAGGATGTCGTCGACCTTCGTCTCCAGTATCAATTCTTTTCTCGACGGACGCTGGGTTATTTTTCGGTTCGGTTACCCTGCTTACCCAAGATAATTATCGTGGCCTATTTTTTCAGATTAAGAAGTGTTGCCTGGGGATTGTGGATCCGTTTGATAACTGACTTATATTTTTTTATTAGAATCATATTCTCTCTCTCCCACTTACTCCTACGATTCTGTTGTTTTTTGGTTGTTAAATACAGATGTTATTTCTCCATTCACATTCATCTTGCTATTCCACTTCTTCGACTCCCTTCTCTCTGTATCTCCCTGTTTCTCCATCGTACCTGTAAAATGGCTTCCACTGGACATCCAGCCTGGTCCGTTCAGTTTACCGCTGCGGATCTGCAAGATGCTCGTGAAAGGACGGAGCTTAGCTTGCTTGCTCGTATCTTTTGGGATGAGTCGCGGGGTCTAAGGTTGGTGGAAAATTCGTTCATCCCGGTGTGGAAGTGTGACCGAGTTCGTATCTTTGATGTCGGGTATGGTTTATATCAATTTATTTTCCCCTCTGTGTCAAAGCGTAATTTTGTGCTGGCAAAGCAACCTTGGTACTTTCATAAGGCTATTATTCATTTCACAGATGATATGTCTCCATCAAAAGAATTGTTTGATGCCCTTCGCTTTATGCTTATTTGGGTGAAGATCATAGGAATGCCTTTTGCATACCGCATTGTTGCTGTTGGACGGAAGCTATTGGAGCCAACGGGGAGGTGGTCCGCATGGGGTACTTTGATGCTAATAAGCCGGAAGGTTGTTATGTTAAAGGCCGAGTCCGGATGGACCTGTTCAATCCTTTCTTGGGAACAGCTCCGGTCAAGGGAGAGGATGGGTCCTCGTTTCAAGTCTTCTTCCAATACGAAGGAGTCCCTTGTATTTGCTACATGTGTGGATTTCTGGGTCATGTTATGAGAGATTGCTCTCATTCGGATTTGGTTTTCGACCCTCTCATTCGGGACTCGTGGATTTGTGGAGTTACTGATCCGGATGAGGTGCAAACTGAAGGTCCAAGCTTCCGAAGATTGATTCTTGTTCGTCCTCAGGCCCGTAGGGTAGGACCTTCCTCTCCATTGCGGCGGATTGTCTTTAACTGCAATCACATGGTCCAACTGTCACAAAGACGAAGCTATGTTCGCATGGGGCTTGAAGTCGCGTTCTGTCCTCACTGAGCCGCGCAAAATGATTAATTCGGGCCCAGCGCTCTGTTGTGACAGAATTTGTCAGCTTTGGAAATTTTATTTCCTATGGCGCTGGCTGGCCAAACGTTTTTCAAACGGCTGTTGAAATCAGGACTTGCCACAAAAGGAAGACTTGGCCTGTCGAGCCAGGCCCCATTTAAAACGTTTGACGGTCTGCATGGCAGTGGGTTCACAGCCCCTGCCCCCCTTCTCTGTCTCCAGTGCGGCACCGGTTAAAACGCTAGCTCTCACAAGATGGCTGGAGGCCGACTGCTTGTTGTTCTTGGGCCTCCCGGAAGCCTGCTCACTCCGATCTTGTCAGTTGGCTGATTTCGGAAGGTTGTGGGCCCTCCTTCTAAATGGGATCGATTTGGTCAAGAGGCTATTAATCTTTATTGTGTGCTGGATTTTTCGTGGGCTAACCCCACACAGATTGGGCCATTATTGATTTTCTGCCGGATTGAACTAGAACAACGTACTAAATACCTTAAACGAAATAGAAACAAACTAATTAAATTGTCATAATAACTGAAATGACAAAAAACATAGTACAATCCTACAATCCTAACAAACAAATATAGTACTCATACAAACTATAATAACAGAGTACATGATAAATACGATACAACTAAAGTACAATCACATAATACAACAACTCTCTAGTGTCCCCATGAACCCTGGAACTCTGCAAACTGTTGGCCTTGAGGAGGAGGAGCTTCATTAGCCTACAATAACACAAAAAGAACATTTACTTGTCAAACACGAAAATTAAAATTAACATCATATTTTCAGTTATTCATAAAAAATGATAATTTGCATGCATATATTTCACTTATACATAAAAAATGGTAATTTTACATGCATATATTTCACTTATACATAAAAAAGGTGAGTACTTACTACCTAATAATTTACATGCATATATTTCACTTAGAATTTATAGTTGTATGTAAATTGTAACAAATTTCATACATAAGTTACATGCATATTTTTTCATTAATTTCAAACACATAAAATTCCAAAATATGCATAACCGTTACACATGCATAAATTAAATTGTTACATAAAACCGTTACACATATTTATAACACCATATTTATAACGACAAACAACATTCATAGATTATATCAAAATCGTTACATCAAACTGTTACACATGCATAATTTAAATCATTAACAATACTTTTTCATAATCAAGATTATTATGTTAAGATTTGACATATTTATCACTATCATGATCATCATCTTAAGAATTGGTATTAACGTACTGTAATCTTAAGAATCGTACCAGGAAATTGAAGCAAGAACTCTATAACACAACCAATGAACGCTGGGAAACCCAAATATAATACAAAATCTGATACAAAAAATGAAAATAATAGTATTAGAATACAAAAAAAATAGTTATGCAATATGATGAACAAGAACAGAAAATTACCAAAAAAAATAAGAACGAAATTCCGGAAACAATCCCGACGCACTGCCGCAGAAAACGAACAACCACCAAATCTCCACGAAATCTATGAACGAAGGAAAAACCAATCAGAATCATGCTAAAAAAAATTGAACAAGATAATGACGAACTGATGATCTTTACCTTAGAATATCGATCTGTCATACGAATAGGAAAACCGATCTGGCCTTGATGATCTGACCCTGATGATCTGACCTTGTAGGGTAGAGGAGGCCTTCCTCCTTCCATTGCGGCTGGGTTGTCTTCTAACCTTCATCACCAATGGGCCCAAAATCGTCAGATAGGAGGACGAGCTCGAGCTGTTGGCATGGGGTTGAAGGCCCTCGGCCCGTTCTGTCTCTCACGGGCCCAACTGTTAATTCCCAGGTCCATCTCACTGCCCCTCCCTTTTGGCCCGAATTTTATGCTTTTGATATATTTCATATTCCTTATGTGTTGGACTTGGGCCCAAATTTTATTAATGTTGCTGGTTTGAAATCTTTTCAGGTATTGCCAACTGAAGAAGGAGGAGGACTTGGGCCGGTCCGGAGCCAAGGCCCACCAGTTTAAAGCAGTTTGACGGATCTGCTGGCCCAAGTGGCGTTCGGAAGCCCCCTGGCCCGCGCCCTTCTGCTGCTGTCTCTCCGCCAGTGGGCTCTGGCCCAACCGAAGTTATACAAGGGGCTGAGCCCTCTCCCAAGATCGGCCTGGAGTCGCCGACTGAGCCATTAGTTGTTCAACGGTCTGGGCCTACTCCATTGGAAGCTGCTCCTCCTTCCGGATCCATTAAGCGCAAGTTGGAAACTGATTTCGAAGAAGGTGAGGCAGCCCAACCTCACTTCCCACCCAACCCATATGGATCGAACTTTGGATCAAAACTATTAAAATCTATTATTGTGTCAGATTTTTCAAATATTTGTTCAGAGGTTCCGGCTTTAGGGGTCAAGCAATCAGCTGATGGGTCTACACCAAGGCAGGGATCTAGTTTTGATACGGATGCCCTTTTTGTCTCTGGGTCTGAGGATGATGAGGAGCTCGAGTCGGATAAGGATGATACTATTCAAGGGGTGGAGGTAGCCAACCTAGATCGGCCCCCAATCGCCAAATGAGTTGCCTCTCATGGAATTGTCGAGGGCTGGGGACTCCATTGACAAATCGAAAGCTGCTGGAACTTGTTCATCAAATTAGTCCTCAATTTTTGTTTTTAAGTGAAACTCGCATGGATTCAGATAGACTTAGAATAAAACTTGCGCCTTTGGGATTTTTAGATTTTGAACATGTGGCGGGTGTGGGATCTGGGGTGGTTTAGTTGTTGCTGGCTTCCCCACCTATCTTGTCAACGTGTATTTTCATTTTCCTTTGCCATTTCCATTCGATGGATTTCTCCTATTAATAATACTGCTATTTGTTATATTGGTGTCTATCTGTCGATGATTGTATCGATTCGTGCCACTCAACTAACTCAACTTTGATCCACCATTCTGGGATTGTCTGGTCCGTTCATAATTGTTGGGGACTTTAATGCGATCGCTCTCAATACCGAAAGACAAGGTGGCAATGACCCAATTCCGAGGTCATTAGCTGATTTTTCAGCTTTTATTAATGATTTACAGTTAATTGATGTAGGCTTCGTGGGTCTTGAATTCACGTGATCAAAGCATAATAGAATATAAAATACTTTAATTAAGCAACGGTTATATAGATTTTTAATTAACCTGGATTGGCTTCAATTTAGGCCAGAAATGATGGTCACCCATGTTGATTGTTTGGGTTCCGACCATCTACCAATTGTTCTTCGGCAAGCCCCCCCTCTTCGCCATTTAAGCGTCAGTTTAAGTTCGATATACGGTGGGCCCGAAGTCCAGAGGTTCGTCTGATGGTGTATCGTGAATGAAAACGGCCTATATCTGGTTCTCCACAATTTAAATTGCATAACAAACTTAAACGGTTAAGGCATGTGCTTTTTAAATGGGCCAGAAATGGCTCCTCAAATTTTGCAAGACAAATGAAAGAATTAGAAGAGAAAATTAAGAGGGCTAAACTAGAACCAACCATTGAGTGGGATCTGGTATATTCCCTTCAGTTAGAGTTAGCGGAGGCGGCGTATAGAGAAGAACTATACTGGAAACATAAGGCGGCAGCTCGATGGGCCAGACTTGGGGACCAAAACTCATCGTTCTTTCACAATGCTATTAAACGAAAACGTCACAAAAATTCAATCCTTACTCTCGAGGATCCTCAGGGGCAGGCCTTTACAGATCTGGACAATATGAGTCGAATTGCAGTCTACTTCTATAAGGATTTATTTTCTACGGACAACCCCCCGAACAATTTTATGTCATTAGTTCCACCTATCACTGCTAATTATCGCATCTCAGACGAAATGAATGAGAGACTTACCTCTCTAGTCTCTCCCTTTGAAATCAAAGAAGCAGTTTTTGCCATCGATGCACACCAGGCTCTAGGCCGGGATGGTTTTCCTGCAACTTTCTTCCACGAGTTTTGGGACCTAATCGCCCTGGATTTAACTAAAGCTATCACAAATTTCTTTGAATCTGTGGATCTCCTTCCGGGACTTAATCACACTTGGATTGCGTTGCCTAAAGTACATGAGGTTAGAACTATGAAGGAAATTCGTCCAATTGGTCTTTGTAATGTTTCATACAAAATCATCAGTAAAATCCTCACAAAAAGACTTGGTCAAGTCTTACCTTTTATTATAAGTCCTACCCAGAATGGTTTCGTCCAGGGCCGTGCCATTGCTGATAACATCCTTAATGCACAAGAAATTATGCATTTTATGGCGGGCCGAACCTCCGGACAAGTTAAATACATGGCCCTGAAGCTTGATATGGAGAAGGCTTATGACAAAATTGAGTGGCCTTTTCTTTTTACTATGATGAGAATGATGGGTTTTTCTGAGTTGTGGGTCGCCTGAATACGTAAGTGCATGACTACCACGTCTTTCGCAGTTCTTTTCAACGGACAAAATAAAGGCTCTTTTTGTTCATCTCGAGGGCTCAGGCAAGGCGATCCACTTTCCCCTCTATTGTTTGCTATCTGTTCCGAAGGCCTGTCTCTTATGCTCGTCCATGCTCAAGCTTTGGATAGCCTGGCAGGAGTTCGCCTTAACGCATATTCGCCTATTCTCACTCATCTCATGTTCGCTGATGACACATACCTTTTCCTGCGGGCTTCAACAGAAGATATCACAAATATTTTGGCCTTATTGGCTAGCTACCAAAACGTAAGCGGCCAAAAAGTTAACCTTCGAAAGTCGGTTGTTACCTTCTGTAAAGTTACTTCTGATTCTGATCAAGCAGACTTTGGAAGAGCTCTTGGGATGTGTGAGTCCTCTGAGATGGATGAATACCTCGGACTCCTAACGAATATTCGACGTTCAAAAATTGAAACATTCAAATATGTCGAGGATTTGGTACTTAGCAAACTTCAATCTTGGAAAGGCAAATTTTTGTCCCCTGCAGGGATGGAGGTTCTAATAAAATAAGTTCTTTCAGCCTTACCGGTCTACACTATGACCTGCTTTCTACTCCCCAAGAGGAATATAAAATGATTAACAGCATTGATTAGGGATTTTTGGTGGGGTCATACTAATACTAACAAAAAGATTAGATGGGTAGCCTGGACCAAACTTTGCGCCCCTAAATGTGAGGGAGGTCTAGGTTTTCGTGATCTACATTATTTTAATCTTGCCCTTCTCGCTAGACAAGGCTGGAAAATAGTATATGAACCTAACTCGCTCCTGGCTCGGGTACTCAAAGGTAGATACTTTCATGACTCCACATTCTTTCAGGCAGTAGAAGGTTCACGTCCGTCCTGAAGATGGAGTAGCATCTTGGCTAGTAGGGACCTCCTTATCTGAGGCTTGAGACTTCAGGTAGGCACAAGAGCACTGATTGCTGCATTCTAGGATAACTGGATTCCGGATTCCTCCACGCCCTCCAAACCGCATCCCCTCTGCGTTTCCTTGGAACCCAGACACAACAGTTTTGGTGTTTATAGACAACAGTTTGTGGGATGGCTTACCGCTCAACTAAGTTTTCTCTCCAGTAAACGTGTCTCTCATTAATTCAATCCCACTCCCCATGGAAGAACTCCCTGACCAATTTGTGTGGCAGATCTCTGATTCAGGAGCATACACGGTCCATTCCGGTTATGACCTTGTTCATAATAGCCTATCTCGGGTTCCGATCTATGGCCCAATACCCCCTATAGATGCTGATATTGGGGACTCCAATGCAGTGATGTGCTCCGCTGGCGCATCTTCAAGGCCTTGCACTCAGAAGGGCTACGCCAGACAAAACCAGCCCTATGGTTAAGGTCTACTAGCCCATGGAATGTCATCCACTAGTGGCTCAGACCATCCGTAGTAAGACATCTATTGTAAAGTAAGTTGGTAGGTTAGTATACGGGGTCATATGTTTATTTTCATGCAAAGTCCGATCTAGTCATCCTACAGACAAAAGTGAACTATCCTAAATCACGCTAGATAACGCTAAGTTCGAGTTTGTAGTCCTACATACAAAATTTAACTATCCTAATTCACGCATGCAACAAAGAAATAATCTCAATTCCATAAACAACGTAATTTATAAATGTTCAATAATGTGCACACTACTTACCTCGTATAATGGTCTCCAACGAATATCCTCTGCAAGACACGAACGTCCTTTGCTTAAAAATCCTACA
This sequence comes from Linum lewisii, assembly GCA_034768395.1. Classification (NCBI taxonomy): domain Eukaryota; kingdom Viridiplantae; phylum Streptophyta; class Magnoliopsida; order Malpighiales; family Linaceae; genus Linum; species Linum lewisii. The sequence continues at coordinate 79,653,013 of CM068296.1, forward strand.
ACAGAAATAGGACAATGTAAATAAATAATCACAAACGGCAATAATCCTAAACTAATTGTCTAACATAAATCCTAAACTACATCTCTAACCTAAATTAACATTCTTAATCTCATTCTCTAATCTAAACCCTAAACTAGTTCTCTAACCTAAATCCTAAACTAATTCTCTAACCTACACCCTAATTCTCTAACCTAAATCCTAAACTAATTCTCTAACCTAAACCCTAATTCTCTAACCTAAATCCTAATCTAATTCTCTAACCTAAATCCTAAACTAATTCTCTAACCTAAATCCTAATCTAATTCTCTAACCTAATCCTAAACCCTAATAAAATGAAAGACAAGAGAGAAAAGGGGACTTACCTTGAAGGGGAGACTGGTAGGAGGGGGTGAGGAGTGAAATGGGGGGTGTTGGTGGGGTTTTATAGGAAGAGGGGGGCGTTTTCGCCCAATCAGGTTGAAACGCCCGGGCCATAGGCGAATTCGCCCGGGCCCTAGGCGAAAATGCCTGTGGTCTGTTCCTGAATTAAACTCGGCTGGTTGGCAGTTGGTTGACCCGATTAAATGCTAACGCCTCGGGCCTGGGGCCTGGGCGAAATCGCCTTTGGTCCGGGCGTTTATACCCATAATTGTTCATACTTTCAGAATGTATTTATTTTGGTACATAGATTCATTTATTTATTAATTATGGTGAAAGAACCATTGATTGACACAAAAGTACTTTTGTGTCAATTTTATTTGTAGCAATGATGAGTAAGTATTGTTGATTTGTATGGATCTAAATGCTAGATTGATAGACGGCGACTTGTTGGCAGCCGGCTACAATAGAAACGTTAGCTCTAAGTTTTTTTGTGATAAATTTATAATTAAATTAATAAATAATTTAAATAAAAAAAAACAAGAAATGATAAATACGGTATAAAGTCTGAAATTGAAGCATGCACTCGGTCACTATTATCTCTTGTAACCCTCACATATGGAAACAATTATTTTCAATTCATATAAAAGTTCAACTAGCATTTTTTCGGCCCGTTGGCCAATATGTTATATTTTAATTATTTAATTAATATAATTAGTAAAAAATATTTTTTATAATGATACATTTAATTTTATTTTTAGTAATTGCAAATTAAAAAAAAATTAAATTCAATGATTAAAATTAAATGAACACTTAATGGGTCAAATTGGTTAACATATTACATAGTTAAGAAATTAAAATTTTAAAGTAGAAAATACTGAAATAAACTAAAATTAAAGAGTGAGTTGCACATTATTTTTTAAAATATACTTTAATAATTTTAATTAATCTAAGTTAAATGGGGAAGTGTACTTTTTCCTAAATTTCATCATGTGTAAAAAATATTTAGAATTTTATTTATTAATTACTTGAATAATTTAAAATCATAAGAAACAAAGTAATATGATACGTTAGTATCCTATTATTAAGGATAGAGTTATAAATTATATCTCTCTAATTTTATATTATCATATAATAGCCAGATAATAGATACCAAAAAAAAATATTATATTTAAATTGGATATTGTGATTAATTATAAGATATTTTGTAAATTAGTTAATTTTAATTGCATACTCAAATAAAATAGTTCCATCTATGATCATTGCAAAGGAGAAAATACATTACAATTATAATTTTTATTCAAAAAAACTTTTCAAATGAATGATGTCCTCTAAACCAACATGAATTCAAATACTTTACCAACAAAATAATTTCCAGAAAAATTAAAATAAAAAACTCAACTCGCTCGAAACATTTGAAAAAAAAATTAAAGTCACTACAGAAACCACCACCGTAAAAAAAATAAGGAATAGTTAAACATAAAGAAAATTGCAACCTCAATTGTCCTATTAAAACTTAAAGGAATTTGGATATAATGATCATGTTATATGAATATATTTAGGTTTTATGAATATGCCTAATTGAAACTAACAAACTCGATCAATACTCTAAATTTATTAATAGTTAATGACATGTTACCCATTTTACTTACGATCTCTTTACTCAATACTCTTAAACACTCATGATCTCACACACCATTGATCTTACTAAGATACAACCTTATTTTTTCAGTTTTGTCTAGATTAATAAATATTAATTAAAAAATAATTCTCTTAAATGTTCATTATTTTTAAAATTTATGTAGCTTGATCCTTGAACAAATTAATTAACGAAAACTTTGAGCCCTTCAAATAATTTACCGAAAAATCCAATTCAAGACAAATGAAAAAAAATTGCAACTCTCTCGAAGCATTTGCAAAACGAATAATGTCGAGACTAAATAATCTATCATTATAAAAAAAATTGAGGAATAATTGAACATAATGAAAAATGAAACCTCAATTGGCCTTTTAAAACTTATATGAATTTGAAAAATAAGAATCATGTTATATGAATGTATTTAGGCTTCATGAATATGCCAATTTAAACTAACTCAACTCGATCAATACTCTTAATTTTTTAATAGTTAATGACATGTACCCATTTTACTTGCGATCCTATGACTCAAACTCTTATACACTCATAACCTCTCTCACCATTAAGGTCAAACATTATTTCTTCTATTTTCTCTATTTAATAAATATATTAATTAAAAATAATTCTCTTCAATATTCATACATTTTTAAAATTTATGTAGCTTGAACCTTGATTAAATTAATTAATTTCTTACCAAACTTGGAGTACTTCAAATAATTTATCAACAAAAGTTAGTTCAAGACAAATGAAAAATACAATTATAACTTTCTCGGGGCATTTCAAACAAATAAATTTGAGAGTAAAGAAATCATCAATGTAAATTTTTTTTTGATGAATAGTTACACATAATGAAAATGAAACCTCGATTATATTGGCCTGTTAAAACTAAAAAAAAAAAACTAAAAATAAATATAATGTTGTATGAATGTATTTAGGTTTAATGAATATGCCCAATTCAAACTAACTCAACTCGATATATACTCTCGATTTGTTAATAGTTAATGACATGTAACCTGTTTTACTTACGATAGACATAACCTTATTTTTCTACATTTTTCTCTAGCCCAATAAATATATTACTTGAAAAATAGTTCTCTTTAATATTCATATAATTTTAAAATTTATGCAGTTTAATCCTTGATCAAATTAATTAATGACTTACTAAACTTGGAGTTATTCACATAATTTATCAAAAAAACAATTAGTTCAAGAGAAATGGAAAACAAAATTGCAATACTTTCTCGAAGCATTTGCTAACAAATAAAGTCGAGACTAAAGAAACAATCACTGTAAAAATATTATTTTGAGGAATAGTTAAACATAATAAGTATGAAACATCAATTGGCCCGTTATAACTTAAAAGAATTTGAAAATAAGGATCATGTTATATGAATGCATTTAGTTTTAATGAATATGCCCAATTCAAACTAAGTCGACTTAGTCAATACTTGAATTTGTTAGTAGTTGATGACATGTAACTCGTTTTACTTACGATGTCATTACTCATACTCTTATACACTCATGACCTCACTCATCATTAAGGTCGAATCTTATTTCTTTACTTTTTTATATTAATAAATATATTAATTAAAATTAATAATTCTCTTAAATATTCATAAATTTTTAAAATTTATGCAGCTTGAACCTTGATCAAATTAATTAATGACTTACCAAACTTGGAGTCATTCAAATAATTTATCAACCAAAGTTAGTTCAAGACAAATGAAAAATAAAATTATAACTTTCTCAAAGCATTTCAAACAAATAAAGTCGAGACTAAAGAAATCATCATTGTAAAAAATTATTTTGATGAATAGTTAAACATAAGGAAATGAAACCTCGATTATATTGGCCCGTTAAAACTTTAAAAATTTGAAAATAAATATAATGTTATATGAATGTATTTAGGTTTAATGAATATGCCCAATTTCAAACTAACTCAACTTGATAAATACTCTCGATTTGTTAATAGTTAATGACATGTAACCTGTTTTACTTACAATGCACTCATTACCTCAGTCGCCATTGATCTTACTAATGTACAACCTTATTTCTAAAGTTTTCTCTAGCCCAATAAATATATTAATTGAAACTAATTCTCTTTAATATTAATATTTTTTAAAATTATGCAGTTTAATCCTTGATCAAATTAAGTTATGTCTTACCAAACTTGGAGTTCTTCACATAATTTATCAACAAAAGTTAGTTCAAGAGAAATGGAAAATAAAATTACAACTTTCTCGAAACATTTGCAAACAAATAAAGTCGAGACTGAAGAAACAATCACTGTAAAAATATTATTTTGAGGAATAGTTAAACATAATAAAAATGAAACATCAATTGCCTTGTTATAACTTTAAAGAATTTTAAAATAAGGATAATGTATATTAATGCATTTAAGTTAATGAATATGTCCAATTCAAACTAAGTCAACTCAATCAGTACTCTGAATTTGTTAGTCGTTGATGACATGTAACCCGTTTTACTTACGATCTCATTAGTCATACTCTTATACACTCATGACCGCACTCACTATTGATGTTACTGAGGTACAACTTATTATTTTTTTTAGTGAGAGGTACAACTTTATTTCTTGAGTTTTTTATAGTTTAATAGATATATTAATTAAAAAATACGCTTTTAAATATTCGTAAAATTTTAAACTATATGCAACTTGATATTGACCAAATTAATCAATGACTTAGTTAGCTTGAATGTTTATTAAAAATTAGCATGAGCAAATACATTATTCAATATAATGATTTAATTATTCTACACAAAGTGTCAAAGCCCGATTATTCAAAAACACGGAGCCAGTTAAAAAAAAAGTATCATCATATGAGAATAAACTATATGAATAAATTATTATCATAATTTCATTCACTCTACTATCTATTCAACTTGTTAGTGTATTTCTACAATAAACTATAATTAATGAATGTGCAAACCGTTAAGGGTGAAATGTGTTTCAATTTGTACGATAAAATATCAAGAAGTAATGTGGTTTAACGTTTTAATGTAATTATAAGTAAGCTTGTCTAGCTTAGTTGGTAAAGTGCAATGCTTTTATATTTGAGGTTGTGGGTTCGAGTCTCATAATGGCTAAGAAATTATTACTTTTATTAAAAGAACATTTTTATTCATAATAAATTATATAAATTTCATTGATTGTCTACTTTCCTACAATTAGGGAGAAGTATGGAGAATCCTATGTGGCAATAGGAAAAAAGCTAAAATGCTTATATATGTTTGTAGATATTGGCTAGCAATTTATTTGTTGGAAAAAATAATTTTAGGGGTCGTTTCGGTAGGTGATTTCAAATGCCTAGAGAATTCAAATAGCATGAGAATTGGGGTCCCCTTGCTATTTGGAAAATAGAAAGTTTGGATGAGTGATTTGGAGAGATCGTTGAGTAGGGGATTCATGAAATAAAAAAAATGAAATTAAGATTTATTTTATTGTTAGTAAACACTATAAGATCCATTCAGAACCCTCTCCCAACAACTCGAGTTATTGGGATGCAACGGTTCTTGACATTTATTAAAGACCAAAATAGGCCTATAACTCATTCTCATACCATTCTTCTATTTTTAATTGGAGGCAAATGAGTAAAAATGTCCTCAAATCACTCTGGGCACACCATTGGGTTTCCAAATCACCAACAATCTCCAACATTGTTTTACATCCAAACAATGTATTTTTTCTCAAATCTCTAGGGTATGGATTTGGACCCAAAATCACCCAAAATTCTCACCCCGATTCTCCCACCCAAACAACCCTTATTTTTTAAGCTAGTATAACTCGACATTAAGCCTAATATATTAGTGACTATTGTTAATCAAGATGAATACATAGTTGATAGATCATTGGAGTGTGTATCGTTACAGAAATAATGAAAAAGATATGAGACAATTGTGACACTTTGTGATGAAAGTGCATTTAGGAAATTAAATTAATTAATACAACAGACTCATATATAAACTTTCATATATATTGCTCAAAATTAAACTTGAACTTCAGATCACATTGGGTGACATTTTTTTTTCAGTGAGCAAATTCTAATTTGGGCTACTAAACGAAATTCATCCTAGCTAATCATTTAATATTAAATATTCATTATATAATTACTAATTCGGACAATTACGATAGATCAATTAACTAATGGATAATTATGACAAATAATTATTGATAGGATATTTTCTTTATTTCTCTCGTTTCTTTTCTTCATTCTAATATGAATCTTAATTCTAATATAAAACAAACTCAAACTGCCGCAATTTTTTTCCTCCTTCTCCGAACGATTCAATTTTGGTTCTTCTCCGGGCGTATTACATCACATCCGATTTCACCTTTCAGTTTTCCGGCCGGTTCAATTCATCGTTTCATTTTTCCGACTTTTTCAATCTTGCCGCAAATATAGTAATCAACCATGAATAAAATAAGAGTGTCCTAGTACATGCATTTGTATAAAACGAGAGTGTCCTAGTACATCCAAAAAGTGTCCTAGTACATCCTAAGAGTGTCCTAGTACATGAATTTGTATAAAAGAGAGTGTCCTAGTACATCCTAAGAGTAATCTCAGCCCTTCGACGTGGTAGGGGTTGATTGGGTGGGTGTCGTCGGAGCTCTGGCGATTAATCTTTTTGGATGAAATAATTTATAACAGCGGCTTGTGGCATTTAACCGCGGCCACATTTTGCCGTTTGTTAAATTAATTTAGCATTGGGCAATTTAACAGCGGCGTGCGACCGCGATTAAACTATTTTAAAAGCGGCTATAAGTTCAATTCTGTCGCCGTTAAGTGGCTTGTTTGTTGTATTGAATTTTTGAAACTGATCTTAGTTATTCATTCACACATAACGATTCCTATTGATTTGATCTAATAGCCCAAAGGGATGACTTTGGCATTGGGTAACTAAATCAATTTTTAGTTATCATAACTAAACTCAATCACAAGTCTCCATTTATATATCATTAATATTTAATTGATGTTTTCCTTTTCATCTCGTAACCGAATCAACGTCCAGGAATTTTGTGGTTTGGAAAGTTCCAAACCCAATTCCAACCATTAGATCTAGTTTGACCCTTTGACCAATCTAATGGTCCAGATTTGATAGGGGCATTTAGGACTTTACACAAACAATTTAATTATTATATTTAATTTAAATATTTTATAATTATATTTTATATTAAATATTTTATTATTATCTTTTTATATGCTTTTATGTTGCAGTTGCCGGCAATTGTCGTCGGCCCCCTCGCCGGCGGATCGTCGCCGACGACTTTTCGGCGACTTTTCCGGCGCCTTTTCCGGTGACTTTTCCGATGACTTTTCGTGGAATTTTTTGGTGACATTTTCGGCGACCAATCAAACTCCGGGTGACTTTTCCGATGACGTCTAGTTAACTAGTTAACTTGGATTTTTACAGTTAACTAGTTAATTAACATGTTTTCCGGTGATTTTTCTGGCGAGACTCCAGAGACCAAACAAACTCCGGTGACTTTTCCAGCAAGGACAAGTTAACTAGTTAACCTGATTTTTACTAATAACTTGTTAATTGATAACTAGTTAACTAGTTAAGCTGAGTTTTAACATGTTATCTAATCGAGTTAACTAGTTACCAAGTTGTTAACTAGTTAAGTTGCTTAACATCATGATTTATCAAGTTAACTAGTTAACCGATCAAATTAATTAGTTATCTTGTCGAGTTAACTAGTTATCTACTCGAGTTAACTAGTTAACCAATCGAGTTAACTAGTTAATCAATCGAGTTAACCAGTTATCTAATCGAGTTAACTAGTTAACCAATAGAGTTAACTAGTTATCCAATCAGGTTAACTAGTTATCCAATCGGGTTAACTAGTTATCCAATCAAGTTAACTAGTTCAATAATCATCATCGATAATCAACATGATACAACAATCGGTTTTATTCCCAATAAACATCATCATCATCATCATCAAAACATCATCATCCTAAGATTTAAACTATCCTGTTACCCAACAAAAAATCCCTGCTACCCAGCCACCTCCAAACTTTCAATTATTACTAAGCCATCACTACAATTTTCTTATTTACAAATCAGTCACTCAATTTTAGCACATAAAAAACACATCCCTCTTCTTCAACCTTTCACCCTCAGCCGCCGGAAGTCTCCTCCGTCGCACCATCTCTCCTGTCAACAATCAAGAACAACACAAGAACAATTTATCACCATCTCCTATCCCTTCCTCCATCTGGACCCAAATCTCTATCTATATCATCAGATCCTTCTCCCGATTCATCCTCACCAACACCTCGGCAACCAATTCTACTTTTACCTTCATCGCCGCTGCTTTCGAATCTGAAATCCATCAATTAATCCACTTCTCCTCGCCGGTAGATCGACGTAGCACATCGCCTCGCTTCCAACTCTGTTAAATGGTGGTTTGGCAGAGGTTATTGAAAGAAAATATAGAAGAAGAAGGTAGGCTGGCGTTATAGCTAAGGTGGAGGAGGAATCCGTCGGCCGCCGATTTCCGAGTTCCGATTCGATCTTCCGGCGCCGCTACTCTGCTCCCACTAACCAGCCGTCCGATGCCGGATCTGCTCTAGCTCGGATCGAAACCACTCAAAATGACCCTTGCTCCCTCTCACCCAATAGATGTATGCACTCTGAGTCGGTCGGCGGCGATGGATTTGTAGGTGGCGTGTTGATGTGTGTTGAGGACGACGGCTGTTCCAATTTAGGAATAGGGTTTTTTGTTTTTTTTAAATGACCAGAATGCCCCTCCGAATTTGGGTTTGGAATTGTTCCAGGATTAAAATCCTGGACTCAGATCCTTTGCCTTTCATCTCAGAGTGACAATTTAATGAATGAATAAAAAACGAGTAAATTTAAAAATTTCTCTTTCTCTCTTTCTTCTTGTAACATTTTTAGCAAATTTCTAACTCTTTTTTCCGCTCTTCAACTTTGCAATTTACACTATACTTACTAATAGAAAAATTAAGGGTTATTATTTCTAAAATACTCGAACTTTGTCGATTTATTTTGAAAATGCACTAAGTTTAAAAAATCCCAAATCTATCCTGTACTTAACGCCGTTAGTCCTTATTTGTAAAATTTTAAAGATTTTGCATTAAGTGGCTAACGGAAATAACATTTAAGTTTTCTGTCTTCCAGTAATAGTAATTCAGGTTGTTCAAATTGCATTTTGGCCCCAATTAAATTTCCTCCCTTTCAAATCCTCCCAAAATAACTCCAGCCTCTTCAACTCCCTCTCCCTCCTCCTCATCCTCGCCATCTCCATCTCAATCACCTTCTTCCCCGCCGATGATTTCAAACTTCAAGGGATTTATCGAGGCAGTCTACACAAAGTTGCAAGCCACTTTCGAGAAGGTTCTCGATGAGCTGAACTCTCCGGTGAAGGCCATAATCGCCGACACATACTTGCAGTGGATTTGCGACGTCGGAAGCAGCCGCGAAATCCTCGTGGCGTCTCTGTGGACTATGTCGGCTACTGTTTTCACAGTGTTCCATCACTTTGACCTCCTCTCCGTCAACACCACCATTTCCCGATTGATGATTTCTCGGGTAATTGCTAATTTTCGGAACCCTAGAAATTTTAATTAGCCGAATCGGAGGAGAGTTTGAAGAGTTTTTTCCATTGTTGAGGGAAGATCGGCATAGAGGGCAAGTGGAGTGAGGGAGAAGCCACGATGCAGTCCATGTGGAAAGCGTGGCTACAGTTGGGGAGCAGCCGAAGTTTGTCCTCCGGCTCGAACTCCGACAAGCACACGACGCAATCAAACGGGTCGGACTTCGCTGACCCGGGTCCGACGAGGATTGACTTGTAGAGAAAGATGGGTAAAGTGTCGATGAACGACTGGTCGACACCGGAGTCGTGGAGGTGGAAGAGCTGCTGGAGTTGCCCCTGCAAGGCGGCAGCGCTGTCGTATTCGTCGTGGCGGAGGCTTCCCGGCGGTGGGCGGATTAGGAACTGGACCAGGAGGTGGAGCTGGCCGGAGATGAAGAAGACTATCGCTAGGATTATGATTATCAGGAGAATGCTTGGGCTCACCTTGCTCTCCAAGTTGAAGGCTCCGCCGTCCCGCCGTCGCCGTCGCTGGCGAGTGGTGGAGGTGGAAGAGTAGTGGAAAGGAATGAAGTTTCATTGATTTGGAAGGAAACCCAGGTCATGGTTTAGAGATTAGAGAATGGAAAATGGAATTAAATGAGGAGATGGAATGATGAAGAAGAAGAAGTCATAAAGGTTGAAGCTTTTGAATAAGAAGAGTATGATTCTTCTTGATCAGCAGTAGGTTGCTTTGGTAGAGGAAAGGGATGAAGCTGCTTTCATTTGGAAGGAAACCCAGTTCGTAAAAGTTTGCAGAGGGCGAAGTTATTTTGGGAAGATTTGAAAGGGATAGTAATTTAATTGGGGCCAAAATGCAATTTGAACAACTTGGGTTACTATTACAGGAAGACAGAAAACTTAAAATTTATTTCTGTTAGCCACTTGATGCAAAATCTTTAAAACTTTACAAATAAGGACTAACGGCGTTAAGTACAGAATAGATTTGGGGTTTTTTAAACTTAGTGCATTTTCAAAATAAATCGCCAAAGTTCGAGTATTTTGAAAATAATAACCCAAAAATTAAATACTATTACTTTGCTAGTATAAGTCAGAGTATATATGTTCTATCGTCTCTAAAACTAGTGTTGATAATTACATAAATACTACTATTCATTTTCTACATATTTATTTATTTATTTTATGACAATCACAGTGTCGTGATTTTGAATAATAGTAAGTGATATCATCATTATTGAATTTGAAGACTCCAATACACGTACAACAATACAACATGAATAATTCACATTTTCAAAGTTAGTAGAAATATGATACTAGTATTGAAATATGAAATCAGTATTGGAAACTATAGATCAAGATTCACAATGCCACTACCCAAACAAGTTATATTGGGTCTAGTTATCATCTTGGAGGATGACGGTAGAGGCTCGGAAAAATAAGTTGATTTAACTCAAAAATCAAACTAATACCTACAAAAATGGTTGACGCAATAGATGAGTACTTTGTTGCAAAAAAAAGTTAGGTGACCACACTGTTACAATCCCAAACTTAGGTGACCACCAATATTTTTTACACTATATAGTAGATATATAAAAAGATATGTACAAAATTTACAGATTTAAAAGAAATTATTAAACTAGTATGTTATCTTAATCTTAATAATCATAATGGTGGTATGATATATTTGGGTTTGACACATGGGTTAAAGCACTTCTCACAAATTTCCACATCATCATTCAATTTTTAAATAAAAAATCATTTATTTTCTCTCTTTCCTTTCATTAAATTTTGAATGCTTTTAAATTAAATGCCTTATGAATGAAAAAAAATTAAATAGATTATATTAACATAAATTTATATATGAATAAGATAATTTTAATTTTTACTATATTTAAAATTATGAAAAAATAGTATACTGTTATGAATAATATTGTAGTGAATGTCCATGATTCACATAGGATGCTACCTTCACATAGGATGTTTCCTTGGGAAATCCTACCATTAGGACACCCCAAAGTGTCCTCATATGAGGACACCTTTTAGAGCTGTAGGATTTAATCTTAAAGATCCGAAGGTTTATATTAATTGGACATAAGGGTAATTTCAATATTTTTTTTATTGCAGATTTTTAATTATTGTTTATTCATTTTTGGATTTGCAGTTACACTGCTGATTTTTTATTCATTTTTCTGCTCCTTTTTTTGCTCCATTTAATTTATGATTAAATTAATTATCTTTTTTTAATTACTTCTTCATCTTCTTCTCTATGCTCGCCGGTTTTTGTTGTGTATATCCGGTGGTTTTTATTTTAGATTAGTTTCTAACACTTTTTGTGGAAATTGTTTCGAAACGGTTCCTCTTTTGTCATTTCGGAACAGTTCCTATTTTATTGTTTCGGAACAGTGATCCATTTCAAAAGTAATGGAACGTGTTGAAAATCGATTTTGTTCCTTATTACTAAATCGGAACACTGAAAATCATAACACCTTGAATCAAATTGAAAATGGAACAATAATATCGAATATCTGTTCCATAATTAACTATATGGGACACTACAAACATGTTCCATAATTAACTATATGGAACAGTGTTCCAATTCACCAAATTATAAACAAGAATTAGGGAGGTGCATAAACAGAATTAGATAAACAAAAACATAATCTAGATTACTTGTTCCTAAAATTAAAAAAAGAAATCATATTAGCTACAATTCTCTCGAGATTGTCTCTAAGTGCTACATCGCTACCGGCCAGAAACACTAATCACGCCAACTAGGATGTAGACAATGTTCGTCCCTCAAAAACTCTCTGCCTGCATCAGTCAAAATCCAGCACACAATATAATCAAATTTCATTCAATCAAAGTATACCAAACCCTCAAAGATATAATATCCAGTACATGTCTTAAACTAATTGAATCTAAAATTGTTGACTAATTCTCGGCGTTTGTTTAATCATATAATTGATCAATATTGATTCCAAAGCAACAAATCTTTATCTAATTCATCACTTACCAAACAGCTGGCGCATGAGATTCTCACTACGGTCGTCTCGTTCCTCGGCATAAGCATCATTATGTTTCTCGTCTTTCCCTTCTTTCCCACTATCGTTACCGTCGTTGCTTTCTTTTCTTCGTCGTTCTTCTTTCCGATCTTACCAAATTGATGGTCGTGTTCACTGCCGATTCCCTGCCGCTCTTGTCGATCCTTAGATTCACATTAAAAATGAACTCATCGTTCATCGATCTGGTGGGATCCGCCCATCACGGACGAACTATTGCTGTCAACAGGCTGAGAAACTGTTGTCGATGTTGTTGTTCATCGAAGCAGTGTGTGACGCAGCGACGTGGGCGAGGACGCGACGGCGTGGGCATGCTGGGATGGTGATGGTGTGCGGCGGCGCAAGGGCAAGTGAGGGGGTGTTGGTTCTGCAAGTTCAGAGCCATAGTTTTTATGGCCGATTGTAATTAGGGTTTGTGTAAAACCCTAATATTATTTACCATATATACCGATTTCCAAATGACTATTTTGTCCATTTTAATATAATCCGTTAGATCTACTCTTTAATCCTATGGTTCTAAGGGGTGTCCTGATATGAGGACACTAAGGGGTGTCCTAACGGTAGTAGAATCAATGTGTAAAACCCTATGGTTCTAAGGGGTGTCCCTGTTTCCTTAACATTGATCATAAGAATCAATGTCTTCCATGACCCATTCTTCTCCCCATTCATGTGTAATTATATGAGCCCATTCATAACTCATTATTCTCTCAACTCATGTGTAATTACATTAGCATATAGGAGTTATGTATTATGTGCCTATAAATAGAGTATATCATTGTATCTATTGAAATGAATAAGAAGAAGCAATTCTCCCCTCTTTCTCTCTTGTGGTTTCTCTCTATTACATAGTTCATAGTTCTCCATCACTTTCATAACACGTTATCAGCACGAAGCTCTGCCCACTTGGAGATTCACGAAGCTTTACTCCTTGGAGAACATGATCGTCATCATAAGGTATGAACTCTGTATTACGAAATTTCAATTAGTTATTGTTCATATGCGTTATTATTTTATTGTTTCTATTCGTGAAAGCTATTCGTTATGATGATTTGGAAACAATGATGGTTGGATGTTGGAATTTATTTGAATATGATCTCTCAAAGAGAATGTATCCAACACATATGCTACAATATTTCTTCAAATCAAAAGTAGCCAAACATGATTATGATTCATGTGAGAAAGATTGGTATTTGGACCAATACTTTGGAATATACAATTGCATTTCATGAGAATAAGTGTACCAAGATACACATGTTATCCAAAGAAAAAGGATTAACTTATATGTCTCAAATGTTGATGATCCATGAGACATGATATCATTTCTTGATATGAATGATTGTAATGATGTCTATAGAGTGACAATATCTATGTTCCCACAAGTGAACAAAAGAATATATTCATCTATAATTTTGATGGTCATCAGAATGAAATTTCAAGTGTCTTTCACAAAACTTGAAAGAGAGAATGAATATGATCACATAATGGTGATACAACTATCAAATTTGTTTGGATGATCATAGTCCGAATGACATTTTTACGATTTCCTATATTGAATAATGGATGATATATATATATATATATATATATATTATATATATATATTATATATATAAATATATATATTAAATTGAGTGTCAATTGTACAAAATACAGTATCACATTCCATGAAGTGAATGTATAATATATTATTACAATCTATGATGTGAATGTATTAAGAGACAATTATATTCCAAAGGATTGTATCAAAGTGATGAAATTCAACATCTAATAAGGAGTATGTAATGCTCCTAGTGAAACAAGAATTGTTCATACATCGTATCAGTTGTAGAATTACAAATAAATAATGGTGGATCATATTACTATCAATTATTCACAAGTATATCATCTTTATCGATTGTGAAGGAAATAATGATCACCTAATTTGTGATATTGATAATTGAAAATAAGAGAATTGTGATTTTTTATTTCTCATTCTAAATGAGATCTTTACAAGTGCTACCATCAATAAAAGATGTGAAATACTCCTTTAATATGGCAAAGAAATGAGCCAAAACTAATACTAGAAAGTGCTCATGTAATTATTCAATGGATGATTTTTCATATTGATGAAATTTATATTCTATTACATCCTCAAAAGTTGTTACATAGAGGAAAGAGATTCCATAGACCATATTGATGGTGCATTATATTCTACAAAATTGTGTATGAATATATTAAGTTATAAAGATATCACATTAATGGATATCAAATTGTGAAAACAAAGACAAGAATAATCGATATATGTTCATCACATTCACATATATAGATTATGATGACAAAACATTGAAAGTATTATAATTTGTCATCTCATTGAAGCTCTTACAAATTGTTTACTTCTCCTAGCAAAATTATTTGGCATAACCGGTTTGACCATCCCGGTTCTACAATTATGCGAATTGAGAATATGTGTGGCTAATTTTGAAATATTCCACACACATCAATCTAAGTTGATTATTGGATAATTATTGACAAAAGTAAGGGTGATATTTGGATCCATACGATACACCTAACATATGATCCGTTTAGATGTTTTCTAATTTTAATCGATGCATCAACTAGACATTCTCATGTGTCTAGATTATATACTCGCAACCTACCATTCACGAGATTATTAGCTCGATCAGTTTGATTATAAGCATATTTTCATGATTATCCAATACGTGAAATAAATTATCGAAAAAAAATATTCTCATTATCTTATATACGTTTTCCTCTAGATGAAAAACATAAATTCGCATTACGCCAACAAGTATAATGAGTTCCCCCGATACATTTGGTTTTGGGTCAAAAACTCATATTTCCCATATAAGAATATTTGGATGTGATATATACAGCTCAGTTGCTCCACTATAATTCATTAAGATAAGTCTCAATAAGAGATTGGGAAATTATATACATTGGGTGCGAGTTTTCGTTGATAGTCAAATATTTACACTATTGTCTGGAGATTTATAGATGACTCGTTTAGATGATCACATCATTTTGTGATTCAAATTTCCCAACATTAGGGGGAGAAATCAAAGGTTGGACAAAAAGATTCGTTGGAATGAATTATCATTATCTCATTTTGATCATCGTACTAAACAATATGAACTTAAAGTTCACAAGGATAATTCATTAACATAGTTGAGTCGATCAACTGCCAGACGTTTTAACGACCCGAATATAGTGACATAAAAAATTTCTTATGCCAACTACATTTGCTCCAACAGAAGTGTTTTTCGGTACTGGTAAAAACATAGATGAGTCTAAAGCACTCACGAAGCATGAAAAATCAATCGATTCCAAATATATAAATCGCCAAAAAGTAAAAAGGAGCTTTAAGTTAAGATGGTCAAAATTGAGGGTAAGATAAAGGATAACAAGCAAATATATGTGCTCCTGAAGAGCATCAGGTACCTGATAATTATGAATGAAAAATATATCAGTTAATTATGTATTTGATGGAAAACTTTGGAATCACGATGAAGTCAACGTTGATGAAAAATTCATTACAATGCATCGCTAAATTTGTAAGCGAAAATGAGGATCATGAGCCAAATTCATTAATGCATGCAAACAAAGAAATGATTGGCCAAAATTGCAAATATGATTGCGACAAATATTATATTCCCTAGAAAAATGAAAAGCTTTTATATAAAAAGTCTCTATACATGAAGGTGTAAGCAAATCAGACATATATATTTATCTCACTGTAATTATAATAAAAATTGAAAAATTGTGAGTTATAAGACATCTCATTTTGAAAGGTTTTGTACAATGACAAAAACCTGTATATTATTGATTATGATGAGACATATTTTCATTTGGTGGATGCAATAAATTTTCATTATATGATTAGTCTGGCAATATTTGTGAAGGGAGATATTTGTTTTTGACAGATGTCATTGCAACCTATGTGTATGGTTTGTCTAATAATGACATATATGTGTAAATGAAATTTCCAGAATGATTCATTTTGATAAAAGGAAGCAAGTAAAGTTCACGTGAACAATATTCAATCATATTGAATTGACGTCATACGAATTATGAGATTGAGAAAGAATGATATATTTGGTATACCTTATATTTTGCATATTATATTTGTTAATGTTCATATTTAATACTTGATTTTTATCATTAAAATATTTTTGGTTTTGAAATTATATTTGTAGCAAAATTTTATATGACTTTGTTTTGTTTTGTTTTGTTTTGAAGAAAGTGTTTCTTTATTTCCAAAGGTGAAGATGTCATCATCTTATTATCTATTTCATTAGCTATCGAGACTCATGAAGAATTTCTCAAAGAAATTAGCTATTTGATTAAAGAGTTGAGATTAAAGATATGAATCAATATCATTGCAAATTACTTGCACATTGTGTACCTCTCAAACTCGATTATTGTTTATCAACAAAGATACACTACTAAGTGTTGAAAACTCGATATTGATATATATTGTCCATAACTATCTTGATGGTAGTAAGATCATTATAAGTGAGTAGATTTTGATATATATATCGATAAAGTAATGAAGAGTCGCTCTGTCATGAAGTATCGTATCTTAGTGAAATCAGAGCACTAATGAATCTTGGCTAGTCTTACAAGACTTGATTCATCTATGAATAGATATTTTTGGCAAGATTATACTCTACTCTCACTCAATGACATTGAGATCAAATTGAAGCATATACTATGTTATATTCAAATAACATAAGATTTCAAGATATTTTATTTGAGCATATTGAAGACATGACAATGATTTATGTGGTCTTTGAATATTGATATGATCTTTGTATTTGTCAATTATAAATTGAGTTCACTCGGCAATATAACTATTTGGTGGTTTGTGAAACAAACTATAAAGCCACATCAACATTCACAGACATGATCATATAGATCATACATAATGCGTACATATATCCTCAAGTTGTAAGAGGATCGCATTAGAAAAGCTAAAATAATATGTGTTTGACGAAGTTATTTTTCCAACACGAATTTCTAGATACTAGTGGAATAACTAGTGAAAATTATGACCAAGTGACAATCTAGCATATTTGTTCACAAAAGTTACTTCATACATCAAGATCATTCATAAAATTGAAGTTCAAAGATTGAACGATTTTGAGTCATCCTATCATGAGGGGGAGTTAATACGCGCTGCACTCTTTTTCCCTTAACCATGGTTTTCCCATTGGGTTTTCCTGGTAAGGTTTTTAACGAGGCAGTATGTGATAGCGTATTATACGAATAATATATTATATCCATATAGATGTATTGTTCTTCTACTGATTTTTCTCTTGTAAAGTTGTAAGGGGCATATCATTAATCATTGGACATTCAAAGGGGAGTGTTATGAATAATATTGTAGTGAATGTCCATGATTCACATAGGATGCTACCTTCACATAGCATGCTACATAGGATGCTACCTTCACATAGATGTTTCCTTAACATTGATCATAAAAATCAATGTCTTCCATGACCATTCTTCTCCCATTCATGTGTAATTATATGAGCCATTCATAACTCATTATTCTCTCAATTCATGTGTAATTACATTAGCCTATAGGAGTTATGTATTATGTGCCTATAAATAGAGTATATCATTGTATCTATTGAAATGAATAAGAAGAAGCAATTCTCTCCTCTTTCTCTCTTGTGTTTCTCTCTTATTACATAGTTCATAGTTCTCCATCACTTTCATAACATATACAAATATTTCATTAGAAATATTTCTTATATTCAATCTAATAACTATTCACTTTATTATATTGCGTTTAACTATTTATCTATTCTATACATAAAGAAATTGATATCTTATAATTATTCGCATAAAAAATATTTTATAAATATTGACAGGTAAGATTAACTTCAGTAAAATATAATTCAAGTAAGATTAAACAAAGATAATAAGAACAAAAAAGGATTAAATACTGAATAAAAAATTATCACAAATTTTTTTTAGAGGTGTCAGTGGTGCATACTTGCATGATTTTTATTTTTTAAACTACGATATGGATTTTTATATTCATGTGTTACTAGAATTTTAAGTTCTAATTTGACGGGTCGATGATCTTGATCATGTATAAAGTTGGGTCATGTATGAGTTTGTTTGAAAGATTTGGAAGAATTATATTTAATTTTATATACCATTAGAGTATGTTCATTTAGGAAAGTAGTTGGGATCCACTAGATCATGAATTAATACTGTTCCAGCCTCGTCGCCTGGCCCAATAACGGAAGCCCAAGCTTGTTGGTCTTCAAGCGGTGGTGTACCTCGTAAGTAGTAAGGGGGGTAGTTAGTTGAAGGGGAGTAAGGCGATCAATTTAAGGAAGGAGTGGAAAAGGAGGGCGAGTGACGTACCGCGGAGCGTTTGTCCGCTGGGTAAAAGTGTTGTCCCTTGGCTTTGTGGAATGTACGGGGTATTTATAATACCCTTGTCTTGGTCGCCAAGGCTAGATCCTGGACGTCCATTTGCAGACCCCGCAGGATGCTTGACACGTGTATGCTTTACCTTGGAACCCTAAGAGCCGCCGTGTTGGGCTTATCGCACTAGGCCTTCTTTCGCTTCTTGGGCCTGTTTGCTTTATCTGACTAGGCGTCGCTTGGGCCCGAGCTGCCTGGTTGCCGTCGTCTCCAATCATATGAACCGTGGGCCGTCGTCTAGCCCAAAGTCGCTGAGGAGAAGCCCATCAATTGCCCCTAAGCCCTTAGTCGAGCTTCGCTTAGGTGAGGGCTTATGTCCAATCTGGATGCCTAGCTTGTGATCGCCATAGGAGGGTCTATCAATTTCCCCCAAGCCCTTAACTAAGTCTTGACTTAGGTGAGGGCTTCCGATTGCTTTTCCCCTGTCGCTCTGTGACCTTTTTTGCCTTTCGATCGCCTTAGCCTCTTGATCAATTGGTTTTCCTTCATCTTTGCTCTTTTATACTTTCTTTATTTTCATTCACCCGCGAATGAGTCGCCCTTGTCTGTGCGACATATGTCGCTCTCAATTCTTACTATTTATCGCTGCCCGTGTCCTTTTTTCCTTTCGCACGTGTGTCTCTTCATCTTCCGGGGTATCACGATCTTTTACCCTCTATCTTGCTGGAGAAGCTGGGGAAATCGGGGTATTTTGGTAATTGCCTAGAAGTCATCATTTCCCTAGCCTACCAAACGTCTTCTCAACCGCGCGTGCCCCCAATCAACCGTCGTGACGGTTCTCTTCCCAAGCTTGTCGACACGTCTCCTCAGCTGCGCGTGCTCCCATTCTCTCCTCGCGACGGTTCTCTTTCTCTTAAACCTTCACCTTTATAAACTCCCTCTTCTCCATCTTCTTCCACTTTCCACACTTCCCCTGCTCTCTACTCCTTCTATCTTTCCGGCGTTCTCCGCCCCGTCTTGACTTCTTCTTGACCGAAAAAACCAACCTATTTCCCATTTCCAGTTCCCAGGATGTCCGGAGCTCCCCGTCGACCTCCCGGTACGTAACCTCCTTCCACATTCTCTGTTCTGTAAATGCTTTCTTCTTGTTGTGGCCTCTTCCTTTTCTTGCCTCTGTCAATATGAGCTCCTCGAACGATAGTCAGAACCAGAGTCACTCTTATCCTCTGGGTACCGACTCTTCCACTCCTACAAGTAGTTCCTCTCATGGACCTGCTCTCTCCAATGATTCACCTACTCCTTCCAACCCTCAATCTCCTACTAAAAATTCTTCCTTTCCTTCCTTAGCTGATGTGGAAGAGTGCATTGACGACTCCCCGGCCCTTCCTTTCTGGGGTTCTCACCAAGTCGGCTTTCAAGTGCCTCTCAACCATTTCGAGATCAATCCCGAGGAAAGTGCTGTCACCAGCCCTTATGTTATAGGCAACTGGCGATCCATGTGGCAAGGATCCCCTATGATGAACGAAAAGTCGTTGGTCCTGGATACTTTCCTTCGGGCACCGCTCAGAAAATCGCCTGAGTTCTCCCTTTGTCTATGCTTCCCACATCCTGGAAGTTCGCCGTGGCATCTCGGCTTTCCACCATCGGCAACTGCCCCCTGGATGGCATGGCATATGGACCGAGGCCTTCACCAATGGTCTTCGACTTCCACCATCTCCATTCATAGCGTCGCTCCTTCAGTGCTTTGGTGTGTCACTTGGAGCTTTTAACATAGGGTGTTGGGCTACTGCGTCAACTTTTGAGTGTACCAGTGCGGCCAAAGCTATCGCCCCGACCCTTCGCCTTTTTCAGCTTATCCACTATGCCAAGATGACCACAAATGGCATAAGCTTTTGTCGCCGTCCCGAGTTTACTCAGAAGGGAACTTACTCTTCTCCTAAACCTCACCCCACCTGGTACCATTCCTTCTTTTACTTCCAAGCCAGCGACTCGGATCGCCAGTGCACCGACTTCCTTCCCTCCTCATGGTCTACTGGCGATTTAAGTCGCTTTAATGTCGACCTCAATCCTACTCCTGCCGAGGTCCTTGCCCGGAGTCATGTTCTTCGTGACTGCCATCATTTGTCCACCCAAGCGGGACTAAAGGCTTCTCAGGAGGGAATTCGAGGAGGTATAAATATAATATGCTAAGGACTTTCACTTTCTTTTGCCAGGCTTTCCTCTGTTACCTGTCAT
Organism: Linum lewisii; assembly: GCA_034768395.1. Classification (NCBI taxonomy): domain Eukaryota; kingdom Viridiplantae; phylum Streptophyta; class Magnoliopsida; order Malpighiales; family Linaceae; genus Linum; species Linum lewisii. The sequence goes on from CM068296.1 coordinate 79,674,260, forward strand.
ATCTCTTTCCTCGCTGTGTTTAGGTTTAAAAATGTCTCGCTCTTGGGATTTGTTGTCGCCGTTACTCACGATTGTCGCTGTCCTGTTTCTCTCTTCTTTTGTAGGCTTTACAAACCTTGTTGGGTGCCTCATTAGCACCACTACTCGTGGACCTGTGGGCGAGACTCGTCCCGAAGTTTCTCGCGCCAATCCTCTCGTACCCCACCCATTGTCGCTTCACCTTCCGTGCCCCCTCGCTCGGCTGGAAAGGGTAAGGGAAAAAGGAAAGCGATCGAGGGTGATGAAGACCCCGCTCCCTTAAAGAAAAAGAAGCTTGGGACCTCCAAACCCAGGAAAAAGGTTGGGGAGTCGTCGAGTCATCAGCCCCAAGCCCGGCCGGCCTTTGTCGACCTGAGTGAAAAGGAAGGCGAGCCTTTGATTCGCCGCTCCCATCGCGCTCCCCCTCAGAATGAGGATAATTTATCTCCCCAAGAGCTCATTCAACAAGCTGTCAAGGGCGACCCGGATCCCACTGCTGTCACCGCCGATAGTCCCATCGTTGTGCCCGTCTCTACGCCGCAAGCCTCAGATATAGCTGTCGATGAGTTGGAGTCATCGCCTGAGCTTAACACTCGCCCCAGAGAACAGCCTGGAGATCAATCCCGACCGCGCTCCATTGCTACCGATCGCCCCCACCGTACTTCTTGGACTGAGCGGGCGAACGCTATTTTCGATCGACCCGCCTCGTCTGGGCGACGGGAGGACGAGGGCCCTTTCCGTCTGCCGTACTTCGCCATCGTCCATCCAATGACCTCTCACATATCGCCCAGGATGGCGAGCGACATAGCGGAGGAGTTTTCACGTGGCGTTTACCAGGGTGTGACTGAGCCTGGGGTGAGCTCGGAGGTGTCATACCTTCATGGGGCGGCTTCGATCCGAATGCTTCAGGTGAGTAAATCCACAATTGCCTTTGATATTTAATAATCGTAACATCGTAATGTTGCTTAACTAAGGAATGTGTAACCCTTGTTACTAGGCTGTTGCTGAGCTTGGCGATTTATCTTTCGCTTGCAAGCATCTCCAAGAGGAGAATTCGAAGCTGAAGGAAGATGTTGAAAATCTTCGCTCGCTTCGCATGAGCCTTACTCGTCTACATAATGAGGAGACGGTATGGGTCCTTGGTCTTTGCCTTTCTGTGGTACTTGGCGCGGTGATTCATTGCTGACCCTCCCCCTTTTCTTTTCTTTTTATTTTTGCATGTAGCGTCGTGCCAATGTGGCGAGTATCGCTCTCTGCAATCTGAAAGAGAATCTAGATGATTGGACCACCCAAGTCGCTCATCTGGAAACCCACCAAAAAGGCCTGCAGGAGGAATCTGATCGTTTGAGGGAAAGCTTGTAAGCCACCCGTGAGCAACTCTCCCGTCTCGGAACTGAATTGAAAGAGGCTCAGGCTAAGGCTGCCATCGTGGATGCGATTATCGTTGAGCGTGATAACGCGAAGAACCTTTTAAATGATTCTTTAGCGGCCCAAGCAACGACTGATTCCGAGCTAGCTGCCCAAAAAGCGCTGTATACCGAGTCCGTTGAATACTTTACCCAATATATTGGTGAGAGTATTCGCGTGGTTATGTGCAGCTGCCGGAATGAGTTTTATAAGGTTTTCCCATCGAAGAGCTGGCCTAGCCGCAAGATGGTTCGTGCTGTGCTAAAGGGTCTTAATCGCTACAATGCTGGGGTGCCTGACCCTGTTGATGATGACAAAGAGATCGTCTTCCGGGATGCGGATCGCTTGGAGCGGGAGGTGACCGCTGAGGACGCGGAGTATGTAGCGGCTGATGGTTTTCCCAATTTGAACCCTGATGGTTCAGAAGTTCAGCCACCGCCCTCTGAGCCTACTCCACCCTCCGGCGATACAAGCTCCAGCTCTCATCTTGCCAAATCTGCTGATAAAGAAAAAGGGGTTGCCCCTAAGGATGTTGGGTTCGCAGCGATATCCATTGAAGTTGCTATTACTGTTTGTCGTTTTTCCTTTTTCTTTTCTCTCTCCCTTTTTTGTTTTGTATGCTAAAACGCTACATTATCGCTAGCATCATGACTATTTACCGCTTCCTTATTTCTTGTTGTTTGTCATGATTGTGCTTTCGTGTGTTCCCCTTTTTCTTTCTGATCCGCCCTGGTGGGCTCGTCAATAAAGAGGGAGGTCCGGTCTAGGCTAACCGAACCAACAGAGCCTGAGCCTTCCTTGTCTGGGTGGGAGTACCTTGCAAGGCGTACGGTCAGGGTTTAGAGGATAGAGTGAGGGTAAGGGTAGAGTGGGGAAAGGATAACAGAGAAGTACCGGGCGTGCGCCCTTGAATAGGGCGGATGACCAAGGCCTTTAGCGTGCAGCGTATGAGCGTGCAGTATCGGGCGTATGGTCTGGGTGTATCGTGTCGTGTGTTGTGTGGGGGACCTCCTATTTATAGGTCCAAGGTGGCAAGGACGCAGGTGCCACGTGTCGACGTCCCAATGGGCCGTGGAGGCGGCAAGGCGGTCTGTCCTGTTCCCGGTGTGGGTCCTGTCAGGGATGGGACTAGCTGTCCTGTTGACTCTGACCGAGGGTTGCTGGGCGCCAGGGCAGGGTGTTCTGACACCGCCCATGCGCCTATGGGTTGCCCTACCGGGCTTTGAGGCCTTATGGGCTTTTGGAGGCCCTGATGGGCCGGGACCCATCAATTGCCCCCTAGCATGGGTAGACGAGTAAATATGTGAGTCTAGCCTTGCTATTGATATCTGTTTTGAACCCGAGGATCTCTGAACTGAGAGACCTCTGTATTGTTTCCCCTAGCATGTGAAGGGCTCCCGCCCAGGGGGCGTTTCTCATGCTATGCACCTTGGTAGATACGCCTTTGCGGGCCCGGGGTCTCAATGTCTGTATATAGTTTTTCCCGCCAATGTTAAATCTTTTTCCGGGAACGAGCCCCTTTCCCCATGCTCATTCCCGCCGTTTCCTGGCTGTGATGATTGTGAAGCGGAATAGCTGGTTGGGAGTGGCTCGTGCCCTATCGGGTGATGACACGTGTCCCCTGTGGTAGTGGGCGAAACGTTTCATCTTCCCTCTTTTTCCTATAAAAAGGGGTGACTCCCCAACTCTTCTCACACTGCTTCACCTTCGAATTCTTGAGAGCGTCCGCCTTCCCGCCTTTTGAGATTACCGGCCTTGTCTTCACCTCCATACTCCTTCCAGCTGCCGCCTTGCAACCATGCCTTCATCTTATGCTTCCTCTACCTCCCTTCCTGAACTGAGTATGTTCCTTTGACTCTCTGTCTTTCCCTGCTTTTATACGTTATGTCTTCGAGCTCTTCATCTTCTCAAAAACTTTAGTGAGGCCGCCGAATATCTGCGGCGTTTTCGAGCGCGACGCCGTGGTATTGACGGCGGTTCCCCGGTTGAGCTGTCTAGTGATTCCAGTGTCTCCCCTATTGAGCTGTCTAGTGATCCGAGTTGGTACGACGGCTCTTTTAGGGCGGAGCCTCGTGCGCGCTCCTTATCCTTTGATCCCTTTCAGCCCGTATCTTTTATTCCTCCATCTACTCCCCTGACTGTTGCCCTCCTGATTCTCGCTTCTCCTTTTCGTTCAGATGTTGAGGATTGAAGGAACGCGGAAGGGGAGGGCTTATCCGCCTCCAACCGCTCTGACACTGTTCGTTCGCCGTCTAGTTCTTCTTCTCATTCATCCGGCGCCTCCTCCTCTACGTCGACTTCCGCCCTTATTCATCGGCGTCACCCCTCCGCGGATAGTGAAAAGGCTAATGCTTCTGACGACAAAGCCTCTACATCCACCTCCGCCAAGGAAAAGAGGAAAGGCGGTAAGGAGTCTAAGAAAGGCCCCCCTATGCTGAGGACGACGACTTGGCCTTCGACCCTTACCTTGTCGTCGATGACGTCGAGGCGGCGTCAGATGATGACATTTTGGGCCCCACGGCGGCACAACTCCATGCCCAAAAGGTCAAGCGTTTCAGCGCAATATCTAGTAAGCCGGATGTTATCCCCAACAACTGCCGACGCTTTGCCTCTCATCAACAAGGATTTTGCTTGGCCCACTATGGGTTTAACACGGATGTATCCGCCCAAGAGAAGGATGGATATAAAGTGTCTACGTGGGAAAGCATGTGGGAGGGGAGCAACATTCCCGACTTTGGGGAGGTGTTTGGTCCAGGTTATTTTCCCTATCTCCGAACCTCCGCCCTGCTCCGAGTTCTAAGGGACTGCAGACTGCCGAAGAGGTGGAGCTATGCTGCCCCCGCCTTCCTCTACTCTGTGGGCAACTGTCCCCCTGGGTGGCAGGGCTGCTGGGTTAAATCTTTCGCCTACGGGCTCCGCTTTCCTCTGGAGCCCTGGCAATTAGACATCCTCGACCTTCTAGGTGCTTCATTGGCTGCTCTCCAACCTCATTCTTGGGGCACTTTGACAGTTTTTAAAGTGGCCTGCCTGAAGAGAAAGGTGGTCCCATCTGCGAAGATCTTCAGGTCGCTGTTGATAAAAGGATTTTACCAAGGTCGTATTCCACGGGGTCCTCTCATAAACCAATACTCACACTTCTCATAGACGGTCTAGACATTTGAAATTGGTTTGGTTTGATTGAGAAAATCAGAAACAAAGGCAAAGAAATGCAATACTAACAAAGATTAAACAAGAGAGAAAGGTGGCTCAAATCGAAGACAAAGGAGGTTCTCTTGGTGGGTAGTTTCATCATGCTCATGATATCTAATTGAACAAACAAGCCAATCATGATTGAGGAAGCATTCGAATGACCATGCAAATCAATTCTATAGACTCAATGCACTCTCGTAGCACTAAATCCCTATCCTAAAACCACTTGACATAGGCTCTCGCTCTCAAGCTAAGTGAAAAAGGATGCATTCTAAGTGTTTGATGAAATGCCAAGACACAAGACCCTCTCTTAAGATTCTATAACCACAAGGCTAGGCACAACACTCTCATATCAATGCCGTAACACTAAGAGATTCACCAAAAAGCCTTTTCAAACTCAATTGAATGAAAATCCACATGCACACCAAGTGTTCGATAAAATGCCCAAGAGAGAAATCAAGTGGAAATGGTTGAAATAAGTTGATCTAATCTCTTAGAACACACTCATTTCAATCCCTAGACCTACAATCTATGCAATCCAAGCACTCTCATGCATCAAATCACATTGAATGGACCAAATCAAGCAAACATGGCATAAAATGGCATTAAGAACAAGTCTAGGAATCATCCTCATACAACCAAGATCAATCATGGCAAGTTCTATACAATCATGCCTCTACCATGGCACAACTAATCTACCCATCCAAGAATGAACCCTAGAAACTCAGCCACACATGGCCAAGGGAGTAAAGAGAAAAGAAGGAAGAATGGTCACCAAGAACACCATGGATGAATCCTTGTGATGATCTTCACTTCTCCACTTGTAAGCACTTCTCCCAAGGTTTGTTGGCTTCAATCCTAGCTCCAATGGCTTCAAATTGCTCCAAAATGTGTTCTAGGGTTTGAGGGTTCGTGGGTATGTGTTTGGGGTTCAAGAGAGATCAAAGAATGCCTCAAAAGAGTAAAAAACGTGGGTATTTATAGTGCAGGGGGCAGTGCACGGCGTGCACCTATGCACGGCGTGCACCCCTGCACTCTGCATAAATCCCGAACTTGCAACAGCCATAATTCCCTCGTCCGGACTCCAATTGACCTCCCGTTTCATCCTAAGTGCTCCTTGTCACCGGTACTTCAACGCCAAATCCTGAAAATGCAAAGAAAACAACTCCAATAGACACGGAATTGGCCTCAAAGTGGCAACCGGACAACAAATGGACACTTTGCACAAAACTTCAATAAAAGCATATTAAGCATGGCATTTAAGGATCAACTACGGGCATTTCATAGGTCAATCATAAGCCCAAAATGCACTAAATAAAGTCACATCAAATTCCCCTACGACTAAGCTTTGCTTGTCCTCAAGCAAATGAATCAGAAAACATCCAAGTTCACAAATGACAAGATCGGTCCCATTGAGATTCAAACAATAACAATTTGGCTTAAACTGTTCCACGAACAAACTTAACCTACACATGCAAGAACATCAATCAAACAAGTCTAAACTTCACTATTTGATGCACACTCCAAGTAGTGGTTAATTGGGATACAGAAAAACCGACCACAACAACACCAACTCTAATCAAAAGGACTTGAACTCGGGAGATGGAACGGATTAAGCGGAGGTAGGGTAATTTGGAAAGTGGTGAGTGATCATGATGTGGCTATCGACTCAACTTTGTCCGCTTCTAGATCTGCACTTTTTATGCTCAAGCTAGGATCACTACAACAAGGGCCAATTTGAGAACTCTCTTTTTTTTCTTTTTTTTTTCTACTGCATACTAGTGCTCGATCCAACACTTCACTTAGGTGTTGAACCTGCCTAGCTCACAGCCTTTGCCTTTGCTAGTGCTCAACCCGACACTTCACTTAGGTGCCGAGCTTGCCTAACTTTTCTTTTGGCATTTCAAGAGTTCCAGCAACTTGAACACTTTCTTTTGAGCATTTTCTTTTGAATATTTTCTTCACAAATTAGCCACTTGATCCTTAGCCCCTTACAACTTCCACACAAGATTTCGAATAGGAGCCCGTCTAATCTCAAGCCACAATCACGAGGAAAAAAAAAGGGAATGAAAAATATGGATTAGGGTGAAAATGTGTATGATCCAACAAACAGGCCAAGGCTCAACGGGTTTTCCTATAGGAACTGATTCGGGTGGGCTTTTTGGCTGAATATGGTGAAATTCTAATTGCCTTTATCATCTTAGACCGGTGTTATCGAGTGATACAAAAACACGTATCAAACCAATCAACCAGCATACAAGAGTGATAAAATCTCTGTTCTGGCCTAGACTCATTTGATATTAGTGCTAACATGCTGGTTATAGGTTCTAAGCGGAACAGTTTAAACGTCATTGTGAAAGATTGAAGTCAATTAAACACCAAAAGTCAAGAACCGAATGATTCTACAATAGAGGAATTTGGAAACAATCAAGAACATGCAAATCACCAAAGCATAGCATTACATCTCTACCACAAATAATCACACCAAACCTCAAACTCCCCTACGACTAACATGAGCATTGTCCTCAATGATCATAAGCCCAAAATGCACTAAATAAAGTCACATCAGCTGTATTTTGCCCTGATTAATCAGAACGGGATCACCTTCCAGAAAAGACGGAAATACGGCCATACCGGGTTATACTCCTCCCTGAAGGCCGATTCGGTTTGGTGGCATTCCTTCTTTTTCTTCAAGGCGGATGGGCCCGAGGACATAGCGTGGTACTCAAGGCTTCGGCCCACATGGTCATATGGGAGTACCGAGCGGTTCTCCCTGAAGCGTCTCTCTGCCCGTACATCTATCTTGACTAGTCGGGTGAACTCTCGGAACTATAACTTGATCGGCCGTGGGAAAAAAGACTTGGAAAGTCTTCTTTCTCCAAAAGGACGTAAGCGTGTCCTAGGGTGGCGATTTTTCTGCGTTTTATGTTTGCTCATCCTTTGCATTTGATGTTAGAAAAAAAATTTGTTTTTTGCTTTGCCTGATCCGCCTCATCCTTTATGCAGGGAACTCCGTCTTGGATAGTATGATCTCCGCCGTTGCCCGAGGGCCCAGTCCGGACACCCATCCTCAGCCGGAGAAGGACGATGGCGAAGTCCAAATTCCCTCCTCAACTCGGGCTCCTCCACCCACGGGTGAGGATATAGCACCTACTCCTGGAACCACCCAACCGCCTGTGTACTTGTCGCCTGCTGGCCACGAGGGCGTCACTAGGCACCGGCGGTCTCATGGCAAAGATCACTCCTCAAAGAAGCGGTCGAGGGCTTCTGAGCACGGAGGTTCGTCCAAGCGTTCAGAGAAAACAGTCAAGCGCCCACCCGTCCTGGAATCCCCGTCCTCCAAGTGTGACGAGGTGCACTTGCCGTCAACTCCTCCTCCTCCCGGCGGAAGTGACGAGTTTCTAGACGCGGCGACCGAGCTGGCCAGCCGGTGGCGGATGGACTTCCAAGATGACGAGTCTATTATCCGTGCTTATGCCAAAGAACAAGCAGCCATGGGGCCAAGATACGCATGTGATGCTTTTTTTTTCCTTCATGCAGGTGCTTACAAACTCTTCCACCTTGTAGATGGTAGCTTTTACTGGCGCCTTTCTCACGGCGGATGAGCATATCCGCTCTGGTGGGCCGGCGGGACCGTAGGGCAGGCGTCCCGGATCGAGAACTTGGAGAAGGACAACAAGTCCTTGAAGGCGGATGTCGTCAAATACAAGGCGAGCCAAGGGCTCCATGGAGGTAGAGTCCGCTCAGCTCCTTTTTTATGTTTCTTCTAAGCTTGACGTGGCTCGTCTTGCTTACGATGAAGCTTGTCTTGAACACATCTGTACACTGCATGCGCTAGAGGATAAACATCGAAAGGTGCTGGCGGACAAAGACTCCGACCACAAGGCGGAGGTGGCACGCATGCAACATTCCCTAACTGAAGCCGTCACAGCCAAGGATTCCCTGTCCGCCCGGGTCACCACTCTAGAAGGTGACAACTAGCGCTTGGTTGAAGATTTGACCAGGGCGTCCGAGGGACTTCGGAGGCTGGCTTGTCACTTTCTGACGAGCGCAAGGGCCGGAAAGCGGCAGAGGAAGAGCTGACGCGCCTCCGCCAAAACGCTGATCAGGAGGTGGAGTCCCGTCTTCGCTCGAGGATGGTCGGCACCATCGACTCCCGCCCTTACGGCCACCTGTCATGAGCTGAGAGGCAGTGTGCCCGACTATTCCTGGGACCAGCACCACATGCTCCAGGTGGTGAATCGACGCGTGATCACCGAGCTGTATCATGAGGCTTCGGAGGATTCCGCGGAGGTTTCTCCCAACACGAAGGTTGGTATCTTGGAGGCCGCATGGGACGAGGGTCGCCAGCTGGCTCAACGCAGGAAGAAGGCCCGGAAGCAATCCGCTTCTTCGAAAGCACGCAAGTCATCCGCCACCTCCGGCGATCAATCTTGAATTTGTGTAGATCCTTAGTTTTTTTTTTGTTTGATCGGGTGTCACACCCAGTCTGTAAAGACATGATGCCTTCCATTTTTTTTTGAATAGCAAACAAAAAACCTTTGTTCCTTGGAAACACTTATTCACCTACTCGTGGCGTTGATGAGCTGCACCATTAAATGTTGTAGAGTGAGCGCCCTCACTCCGAGACAGGTGATCGCCTTACTCGTGTTAGGCCGTACTACTCATGGGTATCAGGGCCGTAATAACATCGAGCGTCGTACCTACGCTATAGGTGACAGGGCGCCGATATTTGAGCCGTACCACCTTGGGTATCAGGGCCTTGGAGAAATCGGACGCGGTCACCGTTTAGGTGTTCCGGGCGTCGATAACTGTTGATATTAAAGCATTTAGGGAATCCGCTCTTTCATTTAAAATTCAGGCCTCCTGGGCAAATATAGGCAGGCCGATTTAACTCAATCGCCCACATCAAAATACAAGGGACCCCAAAAAAATCACCAAAACAGAAAAACCTTCAAGTCTTTCAGTTCTCTGGTTGGACTCCAGCTTCATACTTCCTCAGATGCATAGAGTTCCATGTCTTATGCACAAGTTCTTGGCCCAATCACTTCCCTAATCTGATAGGGCCCTTCCCAAGTGGCGTTAAGTTTACCGTGCTTTGGGATTGGCCTAAAAACCTTCTGTACAACCCATTCGCCCCCTGTATTTGGTATTAGTTGATATTATGAGGTCTCCGTTATGAGCTATTTGATTTAGGGCCGCCGGTTAAGTATTTATACTTAACCCTAATACCGCCGGATTTTGCCTGGAATTTTCGCCGAAAATGTGCTTGAGTTTTCGCCAAAAATTCCTTTGTAATTGGGGTGATCGCCGGCTGCTTTCTCCAGTGATTTTCGGACGCCGGGTTCTCGGCGAAAACTTAGTGTTTTCGCCAAAAAGTTGCCTTTGTAAGCTCTGCCGATTTGTTCTTGAGTTTTCGCCGAAAACTCCAAGGGTTTTCGCCAAAAACTTCCTTGTAAATGGGAGCAGAATTTGGTTCGACTTGATTGACTCCTTGGATCGATTCCGGTGCAATTCCTCGAGGTTCCAACGCCTTAGACACGTCCTTGGCTACTTTATTTGACGGCAAAAACCTGTGCTAACATGAAAACACTAGAAAACCATCAAATAGACCCGAAACGTGCCAAAGTAACACAAATGGCACGAGATAGAGTAGTTGAGTGAATATTCGCTATTCTACCCTAAAAACCATGTCTTAAGCAAGGAAATGTCGCTTAAATGAGGCTGATAATCACGTCAAATCGAGTGTCATCAAAATACCCCACACTTAAGCTTTTGCTTGTCCTCAAGCAAACTGAATAGAAACGCTCATGTTCACAAATGATAAGATTTATTCAATTGGAGTTCAATCAAACACAATGAATTATTAGACAGATAATTCCTAGAACAAGCAACCTAACATGCATACTGATCAGTCAAACAACCTGGCCTCACTAATAGACTGCACACGACGAGTAATCGCAACCAATTATGCACGAATTTGACCTGACCGACCAGACTCCTCACACAGGAATTATTTAGTAAACGGGGAACTCTCACTCTCTGTGTTTAAGGACGTGTTTCTGCTCTCAATCATTTTTTGTTACTGAATTCTATCATAAATTTGCAATTCGACCACATCTCCACCACTGTGACAAAACGAGTAACTAGTCAAGAAGGACTTCCCTGCTAGGACTGTAACGAATTCTACACTACAAGGTTTTATGATGAGATGGATGATGGGAATGTATGATGATGGCTTTGGTGCGGTGTAGCTTTCGACTAACTTCCCTCGAATCTAGCCTATGGCTTCCTACCGTCTAACCAGACACGGGTGGAATAGTGAACGCTCGTCCTATGATACCCTCAAGCAACCTAGCACTTTATTTTCTTTACACATTTTTTTCTTTATTTTTTTCTTTTGACTTCGTTCTACCATTTGTAGGGAGAAGAACGTTTTATTGAACTAAACTTGAAACTTTTATGATTTTTTCTTTTCTTCTTTTTTTTTCTTTTTTTACATTTTCTTTTGTTTTTCTTTTCTCTCTTTTTTCTTTTCTTTGTGCCAATTCTTTATTTTAGTTGCTAGAGGGGTTTACACGTTTGGACATAATAGCTAAGACAACTTGTTTAATGGCTATAGGCAGGTTACCACAAACCGACTTCCGGTAGGTCAATCTAGAACTACAACCACAGGGGATCAACGGGGAATGAAAGAATGGGAAATGGCTGTAATGTATTATCGAACCGAAAGAACAGGCCAAACTCAAGGGTTTAAACCTAATGGATTTATCGTTTGGTAGGCTATCTGGCTTAGTAGCTGAATCTAGGTGCCCCTATCATTCTAGAACTCGTGTCATCGTGTGGTCTCGAGTAGGTCTCATGCAAATTCTAACTTATTCAAGCAAACAGAAAATCACTCAAAAAGAATTGAAATTGCAAGTTACGTGCAATGGATCAAAAGCTCACAGTTGGTTTGCTAGTCGGATTCGGTCATCTTCATGCAATCAAGGCTACAAACTACAAGTGTGATTTTAAAAATTCTGTTATGACCGGGCAATTTAGCATCAAAGTAAACACGTTGGTTCTCAAGTTCTAGGTTAAGCAGTCTAAGCATCATTATGAAAGATTGAACAACAACTTAACATCAAAAATCAAGAACTGAGCCATTCTAATGCTAGAGAAACTGGACAGGAATCACGAGGCACACAAAAACACAATCAAGGGCAATCAAGTTCATGCAAGGTTCTCTAGCATCCTACCCCACACTTAAATCGGACTGTGTCCTCACAGGACTAAATCTAGAGTTCAGAGTGAAGTAGAAGAACCTGGACCGAGATGGTTGGCGTAGGGGATGAGCACGGATCCTCGGAGCAGAGGCAATCTACCAAAGCGAAGCAAAGGGAATCTCCCAACTGCCTGCAAAACAAAAACAAATAAAAGATAAAAAGGAAATCGGGACAAGTGTCCCGGATCCACACAGAAAAAAGTTGGATCGAGCTCCGAAAAGAAGAAATAAAAAGAAGGGACAAGGAAAAGGATACAACCCGATCACTGCTGGTCAGGTGCATCGGGAGGTGGAAGGTATAGGGCGTCGCCGACCCGACGTTGCCACGCCAGCTGTGCCTCATACCGCTCGTCAGAGCGGTGCATGTGTTGCTGCATAATAATCCATCTCGCCTCCTGAGCGGCGTTGTCAGTGATGCGCCACTCCTGGAGTCGCTCATACAGCTCTCCAACGTCCGCGGGATGCGGTCGGTGCTGCGGGTGAGGTGCCTGATATGGATCTGGAATGGGCGGCGGTGACTGGTATGCATACCCTGCCTGATGATGTGGCGAGGGTGTATGATCATGAAATTCCGGCTCTAGCCGGGGCTGCGGCTCATCAGCATCATCTTCTTCCTCCGACTCTTCCATATGATGGAGGGGAGGGTCTGCTGCTACCTGGGGACTGAGGTCCAGCTCGAGGTCGTACTCGACCGCCAAATCACCTCCGACGGTGTGTATTCTGCGTCGTGGGACGTCCGGGCCATATGCTTGGCTGAGACCGAAAGAGATGATGAGTTGGCCGACAAAGTTGCCTCCCAGGAGTGAGCGAGGTGGCCTCGGCCTCTGAGTCTTCTGGCGGAGTAAGCGTGCAAGCACCCATCAGGGATGAAGAGGATATCTCTCCCAGATGGCACGATGAAGAAGAAGCTCCTCTCTGCTGATATGGTGGCGGTCCTTCTCTGGAGCAAACAAAAGGGAACGACGCCAAACCATGTGAATGAATTTATAGAGAGGGTGAGAGAGGGACTTAACTGAGTTATGCTTCGTGGTACGATCGTCGGGCACTCCAGTCATGTGGCTCCAGAGCGCATCGTACTCCTCTCCGTCACCATCGTTGTTCTCCCAGCCGAGGTGATGACCCTCGTAACGCTCGCGGGGGATCCCGAGATGAGCTGCAAACTCATCATAGGTGAGTGTCCTGTGCACCCCGCCTAGATAGAAGGTGACGACCTTCTTGTGCTGCCTCTTCTTGTGCTCGTCCAGATCGAATGTCGCCCAAAACTCCTGGAGAGCGACGTCTGGGAAGTCAGCAGCTAGTGTGGTCAGCTCCAGCAGTCCAGCATGCGTCAGTGCGGTGAGCACGTTCTGGTGCCAGTCCTCGTCGTGCTCGAAGAGTGAGTCCATGGATAATGGACGAATATCAGTTCCGGGAACAAGCGCTCGAAGTAGTACTGGGGCAGGCGAGCAACAGTGGCGTGATACCCAACACGGCCAGGGAAAGCTGGTGGAGGACCGGAGACGACGGGTGTGACGGGAGCGGCGGTATCAAGTCTCTGCTTGGTTCTGCGCTCATGAGTTACATTCCTAAGCAAGAAAATAAACCAGATTAGTCAAACTAAAACCCTACCCCACACTTAGTAGAAAAACTCAATTTCACAAAGAAATGAGGAAAACCGAGTGGGGGTAAGCAAAGCAGATTAACCGGTAATCACAAACAATTAAAACACATGCTTAGGAACAACCACAATGGAATCATCACAATCAGAGTTCGGAAGTCAGACCAACATTCAAAAAGTCAACATAATAGTACATTGAACCCTAATCATGGCAATACTAGCACAAAGCGGGAAATGACGGCATAATTATAAACACGGGTGGCAAGCACAGTAATATGAACGTGAATGAACACACATGGCAGCCCAACCAGCATAAACAGTTCATGGTCAAACCGACATTCCTCAAAAGTCAACACCGCAAAGAATAGGTCTTTAAGCATAGCAACACATGATCGAATGACATTAAAATTCAGCACAATTCTCCCTAAACATGCCAGATCAGTCCAAATAATTCAGCTAATCTAGTTCACATGGAATCAGTCGGCACACAAATCGAGGTAAACCAAAAAGTCAACCAAAAGTCAACCCCGACGAAATTCAGTATTCAACATGTCAAAAGATTCGGAATGAAAAGTTCTACGACTGACCTTGAAGCCATGGGTGCTGAAAATGAACGGAGAGAGAGAAATCGGTGAAAGATCGAAAAATTTAGGGTTTGGCTGAACGGGAGCTCTAGAGCTCCGATTCGGACGATCTAATGCTCAAACTGATCGGAAAAGGGAGGGGAGACGTGCGGCGGCGGCGGTGGCAAACGGACGGCGGCGGTGTGAATGTGGCGGCGGCGGCGGGTATTTGGAAATAGGGGAGAGGTTTTGAAAATTTTTGAAATTGTAAAGTGAGGGGAGAGAGAGTGACCGAGAATTAAAAGGGAAAAATTTGTTGATTTTCACTCAAGTTTTCGGCGAAAATGTGTGCAATTTTTCGCCGAAAACCAAGGCAAAATGGTCTGCCGATTTTCAAATACATTTTCGTCAAAAACTTCATAGAGTTTTCGCCGAAAAGTTTAGGTAAAATCGTCCGGAAAATACAATGGGATTTGAAAGGGAGTTTTCGCCAAAAATTTGGACAGTTTTCGCCGAAAATTCTGACCTGTACGATTGAAAATATTTTCGCAATCCCGACAAATTTCAGAAAATCACAATTAAATCCACAAAAATCGAAACAACCTCAAACAACTTGCGATTGAAACGATGACACAAAGACTACACACGAAAAAATAAGAAATCATGCAAACTGACACTTTTGGCTCCCTTGAACCGACTCTAAAACACTAAGGTTGACACAAATGAAAAACTGACTCCAGCCGTGGGTTGCCTCCCACGAAGCGCTATTTTAGTAACGTCCTTGAGCTGGACGATACCTGGACGGTATTAGGAGACATCCCAACTCAGGTTCTCCTTAATGCTAGCATCGGAGTTCATGAAGTAGAGCTTCGGGGCATCTCCGTTAAGCATAAATTTCTTCCCGTTAGCGTGTATAAGCTTTGTACGTCCGTCGGGAAGGTGCTCAGTGATCTTGAACGGACCAAATAGCTCTGTTGAGGGGTATCCTCTACAAGGAAGACGGTGGAAGGGATGAGAATGATTGGCTTCATCTTCACTTTATCCTCCGGCTCTGTATCACCAGGATCGGTGATCGTAGGTATTTCCTTAGGAGATGCTTTTGGCTTCTCCTTCAATACTTGTTCCGGCGCCAGTAGCTCGGAACGAATATGCGGTGCAGCTGGCTCAGATGAAGGTGGCGGCACAACTGGTCTCCAGACCATTTGAGTCTTTGTCTTCTTGTTCTTCCCCAGGGCCTGCTAGGTTTCTTGCTTGGCGGTGAAGAAGAGGCTTTCAGTTCCTTCTTCTTTGGCGGCTTCTGAGCAGCAGATTTTTGCTTCTGCTTGGTAATCTGTCCAGCACCTGCAACAGCAATTGATCTAGGAACACTAGAAGAGATATCAGTAACGGAGTTGACTGGAGTCAACTCCACAGTTTCAACAGCTAGGCAATGAGATTCTTCATTCAAAGGGGTATATTTCATTCCGTCTTTAAGGCGGAACGTTATCGTGCCCTTGCCAACCCTCAAAGTTAAAGAACCATTTGGAACGTTAATTTGCATTCCAGTTGTAACCATGAAGGGTCGTCCTATGAGAATGGTAGAATCATCCTTACTAGTATCTATGATCACATAGTTAGCTAAGAACGTAAAAGGACCACATTTAGTAACAACGTCTTTTATTTCTCCTCTAGGAGTTTTAAGTGATCTATCAGCAAAGACGAGTTGTATGCTAGTTGGTTCAAGTTCTCCTAGGTTCAATTTTTTAAATAAACTCATAGGCATAACATTGACAGACGCCCCTAGGTCAACCAAACTACACTCTACCTTAACATCATTAATAACTAGAGGAAGCGTGAAAGAACCAGGATCAGAACACTTAGTTGGATATGGCGATGAAGGCTTCTTGCTACGAGCATCAGGATATCCTTCTTTACCTCCCCACATGTCAGTCTCGATCCTTGCGTTCGGCAGCAATGCTCTTGGAAAAGGAGGCTTCACGTAGTACGGAGCAAGAGGAGGATCATACTCCTTAGGCGCCTCCTTTGGTGCTTCCTTAATAGATTCATCAGTCCTGCATAGATTAGAAGAAGCATTAGTAGATGAGTGTGACGGTTCTTGAACAGATACCATTTTAGCTTGCTCCTTTCTCGGATTTGGCTCGGTTTGGCTTGGAAGTTGGCCAAATGGTCGACCGTATGCTAGCATGCTCGAGATGTGGTTCACATCCTGCTCAATTCTTTGACCGGATGCAATCTGTTCTTGATTGAGGAGAGCTTGAGCCTTGAACTGACTGTCATGATCATCAAGTCTGGTGATGATCTGACTAAGCTTCTTGTCCAGTTCACTGACGTTGTTTCCCCTCTGATGTTGCTGCCCTGTGTAGGTATTATTCAGATATTGATTCTGGCGATTGCCAGGAGCAGTTCCATAGTTACCTAGATTGTGGTGCGGTGGCTGGTAGACACCTGCCGGCGGATGGTTCGGCTTCTGATCCTAAGTTGGACCAGCTAGGCGGTTATTCTGATTCTGGTTGGCACCGGCATTGTAGGGGAGGTCTGTCTTGATAGTTCCCCTGTTGCCTGAAATTGCGGTAGCCAGCATAACCATTCTGATTGTTGTTGAAGCCCTGTTGAACGAAATTGACTTCTTCGGCAGACTAGACTTCTGTTTTACCAAAATTCTGGCATCGGCCTCCATTATGCGCACAAGCTCCACACCACTCGCAATCGGCAACGTAGACAGCGGCTGCTGGCGGTTTGATTGGTGTGGTAGACTTCTTCAGATGCTTCTCTACTTCTGCCTTGATAGTTGCTTCGAGATCGAGCTTGCTTCTTGATCCTTCAGATTGTCGTTCCCAGTTCCTCGACTTGGAAGCACAGTTCGTGAAATGAAGAAGAGCAGCTTCAGGTGTAAGTGTAGTGCAATCCCCTTCAGCTAGGGAATTGACCCATTTGGCAGATTCTTCTCGAAGACCTCGAGCAAAGATTTCAGCTAACTGTCTCTGCTCAAAACCGTGATGAGGACAGTTGTATAGAAGTTCTTGGAATTGATTCCAAGTATCATATAAGCTTACTCCTTCCTTCTGGGAGAATCTAGCGATGCTGTCCTTGATGGCTGTTGTTCTGGCAGGAGGAAAGTACTCTTCGACGAAGTCCTGAGCAAGAGTATCCCAGTCGGTATAGTAGCCAGGTGGTTTGCCAGTGAGCCACCTCTTAGTTGCGCCTTTCAGAGAGAACGGGAAAGCTCTCAAGCAAAGAGTGTTCTTGTCGAGATTTCTGTTCTTGAAAGTGCTGCAGAGATCAAGGAAATCCGCCAGATGTGTGCACGGATTGTCTAGTGGCCTGCCTTCAAACTGTAGATCCCTAGAGATCCTAGTTAAGAATGGAATCTTGATCTCATAGTCAGGATCTCCTTCAATGCGCAGCACGGCAATGGAAGATCGAACGCTAGTCGCGCTCGGCTTGTTGTAGTCAGCTAGACTCTTTGGTGCAACCGGTACTGGTGGTAGATCACCGCCTGGTGGTGGTAAATCATCAGTCATCCTGGGAATGGAGGAGGTAAAAGTGACCCGGTGTATGAAGCGGATGAAGATGATGGTGAAGACGAAGATGAGGAACTCTCTTTCAGTTCCCCGATCTTAATCGGAGTGACGGATGGAGGTGGATTGGTTCTACCTCTCTTCAGAATCTGTGATTGTCGAGGTGGAGCAGAACTACCTGGTCTCTCTATACTCTTAGCCTTGTCGGTTTGAGAGCGAGTCCAAGGGCAGCGATGCATACACCTGTGAACAACCTACAAATAACAAAAAAAACAAACAAAACCAGTGTAAAATCGAAGTTGATGGAAAAATGAAAGATGGAAGGTAGAAGAATAAAATGCCAGTTCTTCTTTCGAACAATCAAAAGAAGTCCCCGGCAACGGCGCCAATCTGATGAACCTCAAATAAACTACCAAGCTGGAAAGCTAGGGTAGATCATATTCCACGGGTCTTCTAATGATCGTTTACTCAAATATAAAGGCAAGTTATTCAAGTTTAAACACTTCGTGCGTGGTGTGAGTTCCACGACTTCTAATTCTAATAAATGCACAAAAATTAAAAATTTAAAACTGAAAACAGATTGAAAGATTGGTCGAAAACAAAGATGACAGACAAGCTTAGACTTTGAATCCCCCTTCGTTCACCAGAGCATTGGCAATCAGCAGATCAGCGGATTTCGATTCTCATTCAATCAATTCTAAGACACCACCATAACTCTTTACCCTTAGGTTTAAGACTGGCGAACGTTCGCTCTATCCGATCTAGCTACCAAGATTAATTAGCCGCCCGGGTACGGTCGCCTCTTGCAATGACTTAACTTAACTGGTGCAATTACTAATGATTTATGAGTTACTCTTGCAGTGGATTAACCCTAACTGGTTCCTACGAAAGGCACACTCCAATGATTAGGTTAATTGTTTGATTTGATGTTTTAAAGTAAGGCGAGCGTTTGCTTCTATCCTTAGCTTAACTAGAATCTAATCTAGGTGATTAATCCAGACAAGAAACATGAACAATGAAGAACAAATCAAACATGAAAGAGAAACTGATTGAACTTTGAATCTAATCACCGCCGATCCGTGACCGCTTTAAAGCCCTAGGTCACTTAGGGTTCATCTAGTCTAAGCTCTACGAGTTTAGCTACTCATGTTTTTCACAAAAGAATCAAAGACAAAGATAGAGTTCATCTTGAACAGAGGAAGAACATAAAAGGATCTGAAAAACCTAATTAAGACGACTCCGGCAGAACTTCGATCTTCCGGTAAACTGCAATCCTAGCTCCGAGTCTTCGAGATGAAAGGGATGGCGTCACGATCTCTTCCTGGCTCTTCGAACTCTAACTCCCTGCTCCAGAACTCGGGAGAATTCTGAAGTATTTGGTATTAGTTGATATTATGAGGTCTCCGTTATGAGCTATTTGATTTAGGGCCGCCGGTTAAGTATTTATACTTAACCCTAATACCGCCGGATTTTACCTGGAATTTTCGCCGAAAATGTGCTTGAGTTTTCGCCAAAAATCCTTTGTAAATGGGGTGATCGCCGGCTGCTTTCTCCTGTGATTTTTGGACGCCGAGTTCTCGGCGAAAACTTAGTGTTTTCGCCAAAAAGTTGCCTTTGTAAGCTCTGCCGATTTGTTCTTGAGTTTTCGCCGAAAACTTCCTTGTAAATGGGAGCAGAATTTGGTTCGACTTGATTGACTCCTTGGATCGATTCCGGTGTGATTCCTCGAGGTTCCAATGCCTTAGACACGTCCTTGGCTACTTTATTTGACGGCAAAAACCTGTGCTAACATGAAAACACTAGAAAACCATCAAATAGACCCGAAACGGGCCAAAGTAACACAAATGGCACGAGATAGAGTAGTTGAGTGAATATTCGCTATTCTACCCTAAAAACCATGTCTTAAGCAAGGAAATGTCGCTTAAATGAGGCTGATAATCACGTCAAATCGAGTGTCATCACCTAGGAACTTCCCTGACGAAGCTCCAAACACACATTTTTTTGGGTTCAGGCGAAGGCGGAAATTCCTCAGGGTATCAAACATCCGTCTCAAGCTTACGAGGTGATCCGCCCCTGCTTTTGACTTTACCAACAGGTCATCTACATATGCTTCCATGTGCTGGCCCAGCTGGTCTTGGAACACTCTATCAATCATCCGCTGGTAAGTGGCTCCGGCATTTTTTAGGCCAAAGGGCAAGACATTGTAGCAGTAGTTGCCGAAGGGTGTAGAGAACGAGGTTTTTTCTTGATCCGCCTTAGCTAAAGGGATCTGGTGATACCCCCAGAACATGTCTAGGAAAGACAACGTTTCGTGATTAGCTGTGTCGTCCACCAGCTGGTCGATGTTCGGGAGCGGATACGGATCCTTCGGGTATGCGTCATTGAGATTGGTGAAGTCAATGCACATGCGCCAGCTGCCATCCGCCTTTCCCACCATTACTACATTGGAGAGCCATTTGGGGTATTGTACTTCCCGAATGAAACCTGCTTCTAGCAATTTGTTGATTTCCTCTTGGACAGCCTGCTTCCTTGTCCAATTTACCGTCCTCTTCTTCTGAGACACAGGGCGGACATCCACCCTCACTGCTAGCTGGTGCTGAATAATGGCTGGGTCCAGCCCAGGCATGTCCTGGGGTCTCCAAGCGAAAAGGTCAGCGTATTCTCTGAGAAGAGAGTGTTCAGGCCTGCTCCGCTGCTGGCATATGGGCAGATAACTTCACCATCCTTGTAGAATCGTTGGGCACCAACGATACCTCTATGTCAGCTTCTCCTGATTCGGGGTGGACAAACATGTCTCCCCGTGTGTCGACTGTGAAACATGCCTCTTCTTTTCTGAGTGCCACCTTATAGCACCTTTTGGCCAGGGTGGTGTCTCCCCATGCGATCCCTATGCCGCCCCCTACTGGGAACTTCATCACCTGATGTACGGGGGAGGAGACCGCCTCAAACAAGGCCAGGCCTGGGCGTCCAAGTATCATGTTGTACGCCGAGCTGCAATTGGTGACGTAGAACTTGATATACTTGGTTTCCTGAAGCTTTTCATCTCCTAGTGTGACCGAGAGTGAGACGACACCGAGCACCGGGACGTCGTTCCCCACAAAACCGGTGAGTACTATCTTCGAACTCTTCAGTCGTGCCGGATCTAAACCCATCCTGCTGAAAGCATCAGCGGAGAGGATGTCCGCCGAGCTGCCTTCGTCTACCAAGACCCTCTCCACTAGGGTTTCTTCAATGATCACGCGAATGACCATGGCCTGCGTGCTGGGGCTTCTTCCTCTCAGATCCGACGCTGAGAAGGCGATGGGCGGATACCCTACTCCTTGATTCACTAGTGAGCATACGCCCACCACCTTCTTACCCTTGGGGGCGTCTTCTTCTCCTCCCAAGATCATGCTGCAAGTTCTCTTGTATTTTACCCTTCTATCATCCTTTTCCTCCCTTTGATCATTTTCAGCCTCCCCCTTCCGTTCGCTTATTCTCTCAAAAACGCTTCCTTTTTTGGAGGAAGATTGCTCTTTCCTTGTCCTTCTAGGTGACTCTAATCTTTCTCTTTCCCTTCTTCGGGGGGACCCTGATTTTTCCCCGTCTTTTTTACGGCGGTTGTCGATGATATAATCCCTGAGTTTCCCGTTCTTCAGGGCGCACTCAATTTTGTTTCGGAGCTCCCTGCAGTCTTCGGTATCGTGGCCCTCCTGGTTGTGGAATTCACAGAATTCGTGCGGATTGCCCCTTTTTACCACCACCCTAGACAAAGGGGCGGGCCACCTCAGCCCAGCTTGCTTCTCTTGAAGTACATGCATGAGCTTCCTTCGGGTTTCTGATAGGGGCGTGTACTTCTCCTCTGACCTCCCGTCTGTGTGCAGTCGATAGTCTCGCCTGTCATCGGGATGCTTGTCTTTCCGAGAGGCGTACCCCTGTTTGTTATGATCCGTCCTCCCAGATCCGCCCTGTATCATGGCTATGTTTTCCTCTACCTCGGTGCTTTGGAGGATGCACGCCTCTAACTCGGTGTGAGTTCTGGGCTTCTTGAGCACCAGGCTTTTGACAAGCTCCTTGCTGGTCGTGGTAGTCATGATATGGTGCAGGGCGATGTCCAGTGCGAGGTTAGGAACAGCGGTTACTGCCTTGGACCACTTGTCATAGTACTGACGGAGGGATTCATTGCGGTTCTGTTGAAGTCCCCAAAACGCCGTCATGCTCCTCCCTGCTCCTCTCTGATTGCTAAACTTGTGTAGGAACATAGTGCAAAAATCTTCCCAGTTCTTTATGATGCCTTCCGCAAGAGCGCCATACCAAGTCAGCGCGGTCCCCACTAGGGTTCCTGGGAAGGTCCTGCAGTAGGTGGCGTCCGGAGCGCTGAACATATGTATGGCAATGGTGAAGGTCAACAGGTGTTTATCTGGGTTTCCTGTCCCGTCATATGCCTTGATGGCGGGTGGCACAAATCCCTGTGGTGGTGGAACGATGAGTAGTGCTTTATCTAGTGGCTGGTGCATGGCGATCTGCTTAGGGCATGACTGGTGGTGGGGCAAGAGCTTGTCTGATCATCTCATCAGAGTCCGCCATAATATTTCCTTGGCCAGAGCTTGTCGGTTGGTCCGCCCTCCTAGCAGTCTGGGCGATTAGCCTTTTCATCATTATCGCCATCTCAGCGTTCTGCATCTGTAATTCCGCTACCTGTCCAGCCAGGTCTGTTGTCTGGACATGTGGGGGTGTGGAGGCTGTCACTACAGCGTCGGTGCCTACAACGGGGTTTTGCGAGGCTCCGACGCCTAAGCGATTGAAAAAGAAATCTTGTGTTTCTTGGCTCAAGGGCGTATCTCCGTGTTGAGGTGTGGCTACCTCGTCCATCCCTTGGAGCCGGGAGATCAGCGGGACTCCGGCGGGTATAACCTGCTTTGCCGGGGTGACCATTACCTTTCCAGCCTTCCCAGTCGGTGTTTTGGAGGGGTTCTGCATGTCACTCTTCCCGATGATAAGTCAATTTTCACCCCTATCTGGCGCGCCAATTGATCCGCCCTGGTGGGCTCGTCAATAAAGAGGGAGGTCCGGTCTAGGCTAGCCGAACCAACAGAGCATGAGCCTTCCTTGTCTGGGTAGGAGTACCTTTCAAGGCGTACGGTCAGGCGTTAGAGGATAGAGTGAGGGTAAGGGTAGATATGTAGAGTGGGGAAAGGATAACAGAGAAGTACCGGGCGTGCGCCCTTGAATAGGGCGGATGACCAAGGCCTTTAGCGTGCAGTATCGGGCGTATGGTCTGGGTGTGTCGTGTCGTGCGTTGTGTGGGGGACCTCCTATGTATAGGTCCAAGGTGGCAAGGGCGCAGGTGCCACGTGT
Organism: Linum lewisii; assembly: GCA_034768395.1. Classification (NCBI taxonomy): domain Eukaryota; kingdom Viridiplantae; phylum Streptophyta; class Magnoliopsida; order Malpighiales; family Linaceae; genus Linum; species Linum lewisii. The sequence continues at coordinate 79,697,156 of CM068296.1, forward strand.
CGACGTCCCAATGGGCCGTGGAGGCAGCAAGACGGCCTGTCCTGTTCCCGGTGTGGGTCCTGTCAGGGATGGGACTAGCTGTCCTGTTGACTCTGGCCTAGGGTTGCTGGGCGCCAGGGCAGGGTGTTCTGACACCGCCCATGTGCCTATGGGTAGCCCTACCGGGCTTTGAGGACTTTTGGGCTTTTGAAGGCCCTGCTGGGCCGGGGCCTATTACTTTCCTCTCTTTTTTTCTCACGGATAATCTATCATTCTTGGTTAAGGCTACTGCCTTTGGCGATTTTTAATGCCCTTAGATCTTACATGGCGATGTCAATGCCCTTAGGTCTTACATGGCGACTTTTTAATGCCCTTAGGTCTTACATAGCGATTTTTTAATGCCCTTAGGTCTTACATAGCAATTTTTTAATGCTCTTAGGTCTTACATAGCGGTTTCAATGCCCTTAAGTCTTACATGATGATTTTTAATACCCGTAGGTCTTACATAGTGGTTTCAATGCCTTTAGGTCTTACATGATGATTTTTAATGCCTTTAGGTCTTACATAGCGGTTTCAATGCCCTTAGGTCTTACATGATGATTTTTAATGCTCGTAGGTCTTACATAGCGGTTTCAATGCCCTTAGGTCTTACATGATGATTTTTAATGTGCGAAGTACTATGAGATGGAATATTTTGACACTTGGTCATTTCATTAGGGCTTACATCGCTTACAGGGTCTTTCTAATCATAATACCGCCTAAGATGCATGGAGTTCCATGTTTTGGAGATCTTTGTTCCATCCAACTCTGCCAGCTTGAAGGTATTGGCACCCACTACTCGCCGCACTCTATACGGACCTTCCCACCCGAGATTAAACTTCCTCGATCCCCGGCTTGAAAATTTTTCGCAGCACTAAATCGTTGAGCGTGATGTGATGTGGTCGGAGCTTCAAATTGTACCACCTAGCCAGCTGTTCTTTCTCCGCGTTAGTCTCATCTGTGCCTTTTTCCTTCTTTCCTCAATCATGTCCACATTGAGCATTAGCTCTTGTTCATTTACTTCGTCTCTGTATTCCTGGATTCGTATGGATGGGATTGAAATTTCTACTAGGAGGACCGCCTCGGTTCCGTATGTCAATGTGTAAGGTGTCTCGCCTGTCGCCGTTTTGTAAGTCGTTCGGTGGGCCCATAGTACGTGGTCCAGCTCTTCGACCCACACACCTTTGCATCCGTCTACTCTTTTCTTTAACCCCTACAAAATAAGTTTGTTGGCCGCCTCCGCTTGTCCATTGGCCTGTGGATAAGCAACCGAGGCGAATCTCAAATTGATCTTTAGGTTGTCACAGAACTCCTTGAAGACTTGTGAGTGGTACTGAGTACCATGATCGCAGATGATACTTTCTGGTATTCCGAACCTAGTGACGATATTTTTGAACGCGAATTTTTGTATCTGCTTAGCGGTGATGCTTGCAACCGCCTCTGCTTCAACCCACTTGGTAAAGTAGTCCACTGCCACGATGAGGAACTTCCTTTTTCCTGAGGCTTCTGGAAATGGGCCTAGGATGTCCATTCCCCATCTTGCGAATGGCCATGGGCAGAGGTTTGCTTGAAGCGCCGTTGCTGGTAACTTGTGGTAGTTTGCAAATTCTTGGGGCATTGACATAAATGGTCCTTTAAGTTTTGACTTATAACGCGTCGGTACTCATTCTATAAATCACGTCAAAATGGTACTGAAAATATTTTCCATCCTATTTTTTCGTCCAATGCTGACTTGGAAGATGACTCAACTACCCAGTCAGCATAAATAATTATAAAAAATTAGAAAAATAAAATAAAGTAAAATTAAATAATAAAATTAAATAATAAAATAAAAATATTACCCTTTCTCTCTCAACTTCTTTCCCCCTTTCTCTCTCTCTCAACGTCTTTCCCCCTTTTTCTCTTCTCTTCTCTTACCCAACAAACCCACCTTGGCCGTCGGCCGCGGCCATCAGTCATCGCAGTCGTCGGCCGCCATGCCTCCGTTGAGCTTCAAGTGTCGTCGCCGAGTCCTCTATCTCCATCGGTCTCAAAGCCGTTGATCCCCCCTCTCTCCATCTCCCTACCGATCATCAATCTCAAAGCCGCCGCATCGCCGTCTTGGGTTCTCTCGCCGCCGAATAAGAAGAAGAAGTTGGGATGGCTCATCCAAAAGCCCTTCTCAGCATCCTCTGTTCTTCAATTCATCACTTCCACACTCCAATTATGATACTGTTGGGATGGCTCATCCAAAATCCTCCATTGAAGACCTCTTTTGTTTCCCCTGTAGGTGAACAAGAACAGAGCTTCAATGCTTCTTCTCTCCGTAGTAGTAATGGCGGCGTTAACCGGATCAATCGAGAGTAGGAAATCAAGGGTAGTGAACTGGTTTGAGTACACCGCCGTTAGCTACAGATCTCACAACGCTTCCGTAACAGAGTTTGGATCAGTTGGGAATGGGACTACTTCGAACCCTAATGTGCCTATGCATTACACCTTTTGAATACAGAAAGCTTGAATCTTCTTCATCAAAGAGGAGAGAAACTATATAAACTAACCTGTGATTCACTAAAACTGACATCAGGGCATGAAAGCAGCCCAGTAATGTCATGTTCCATGTACTCAAACACCAAGTATATGTTGCTGGACGAATGGGATGTAATCAAACCGTCCAACTTCAATGCAACAATCCTCCCAGTCTCAAGCTCCCTTTGCTCTAAACACGCTGCTATATGTACCTTGGCCTATCTATTGTGCAACACAGCAAGAGGGGGGAACATTGATTAGCTCATTATCCAGCTAAAGAAAAGCAGAAAAGGATTGTTCTTTATCAAAAGTTTTCAATCAATTTGGAACCATAAGACGAAATCGGAGAGGTGAACCTTGTCTAATTTTTGGAAGGAATCAGCTTTGAGGGGGACCCAACCCTGAATGGCTTCGCCGGTGACGTCGCTAAGCCAGGTTGGCCAACCGGCGGCGACCTGTTCCCGTTCGACGAACCTGTGAAGATTCATCAGCCTAAAACTGAGCGAGTCTCCGTTGGAACTCCCTCGACCCGACTCGGTCAACTCTCCTCCACCAATGCTACTATTTTTGCTGCTCTTCTTCCTGGTATCGTTCTGGTCCTTCTCCGTTCCGAACCCGGCCAGGATACGACCCGATTTCATCTTGCCGTATTGTTCGGTCGCCGGCGTGATGGAGACTACCTGTTTGGACCTGACGCAACCCATCGGAGGTGGAAGAAGAGCACACCCATCGGAGGTGGAAGAAGAGCAGGGGAATAGAGTAGGAGCGAATGGAGTGGAGGAAGAGAGAGAGGGAAGAAGAAAGTTTATTTTATTTTATTATTTATTTGTTTTTCTATATTTTTATTTTTCTAATATTTTATTAATATTTATGCTGACTGGGTCAGCTGAGTCGTCTTCCACGTCGGCATTGGACGGAAAAATTGGATGGAAGTTGGATGGAAAATATTTCCAGTACCATTTTGACGCGAAAAATAGGATGAGTACCACCGCGTTACTTATTGAAAACTTAAAGGACCAAACGTGTCAATTCCCCGCAAATTCTTGGCACTTGTGGCACTTTTTCACTAAATCGCCTGCTTCCTTCCTCATTGCGGGCCAATAGAAGCCTTGGTATATTAAGTTTCTTTCTAGACTTCTTGTCCCTAAGTGAGTACCACATACACCCGAATGCACCTCATCCAGGGCCCAGGCTGCATCCTCTTCTCCCAAACACCGTAGGTACGGGCCCATGGCGAATTTTCGGTATAACTCACCTCCTATTATGGTGCATCTTCCTACCTTTTGCCGTAGTTTGGTTGCATCTAGAGGGTCGTTTGGCACCGTGCCATTATCCAAGTACTGGATAATAGGTGTTCGCCAGTCGCTTTTCCCAACCCCGTTGATAACGTGGAAACATTGCTTCGCCTTCGTTTCTTTTTCCACCGTGACCATTCGCCCTTCCTCAAAGTCTGTCGTCGTTGCCAACTTTGAGAGTGCATCTGCATGGCAGTTTTCCTCTCTAGCGATTTGTGATATGGCGACTTTCTTAAATTCGGATATAAGCAGCTTTACCTCATCAAAATAAGGGAGAATCGACTTCTCTTTTATCTCAAACTTCCATTAACTTGGCTGACCAATATTGCCGAATCTTAGAAAACTCTGATGTTGGTAACTCCCATACTCTTGGCGATTCGCAAACCGGCTTCTAATGCCCCATATTCTGCGGCGTTGTTGGTCCTATTAGTTGCGAATCGCAGTGCCACCTCGTGGAGGATCCCCTCGGGCGACTTCAGAACTATTCCAGCATCGGATCCTCCTTTACTCGAGGCGCCATCCGTAAATAATGTCCATTCATCGCCTTCCTCAACATCCTCTTGTACCGCGCCTTCCACCACAAAATATGCCAGTACTTGGGCTTTGATCGTCGTTCGAGGCTGATATCTTATGTCGTATTCACTTAACTCGATTGCCCACTTAGCTAACCGCCCTGCGACACTCATAGATCTCACTGCATTTTTTATTGGCAGATTAGTGAGCACATGTATCGTATGTGCTTGAAAGTACGGCCACAGCTTCCTGGCCGCGCACACCATGACATATGCCATTTTTTCTATCGCTGGGTATCTTGTTTCAACGTCGATTAAAATCTTACTTGTGTAAAAAATAGGGTGTTCAGTTTTATCTTCTCTTTGAACCAAGACTGCGCTAACTGCTTTGGGGGAGATTGCGATATAGAGAAATAGATCTTCATTTAACTTTGGAGATGCGAGTACATGAGGAGTAATTAAAAACTGCTTCAGCTCTTCAAAAGCTTTGTTACATTTTTCATTCCAAGCAAATTTTGATGCATTCTTTAAGGTAGCAAAAAATGGAGCGCAGCGATCGGCGATCCTGGGGATAAATCGATTGATCGCCGGCAGTCTTCCAACAAGAATTGTACTTCCTTTACGGTCTTTGGTGGTGCCATGGCCGTAATCGCTGCGATCTGTGCGGGATTGGCTTCTATTCCACCGCCTAGTTATTAGATACCCAAGAAACTTCCCTAACGTCACCCCGAACACACACTTCAAAGGGTTCAGCCTGAGCGAGTATTCCTGCAATGTGTTGAAAGTTTCCTGCAAGTCACCTAGATGATCGCTGGACTTCTTGCTTTTGACTAAAAGATCATCCATGTATACCTCCAAGTTTCATCCGATTTGCTTAGCAAAAACCGTGTCAATCATTCTTTGATAGGTTGCTCCAGCATTCTTGAGCCCAAACGACATTACTCTATAACAATAGTTCGTTGTTGGCGTCATGAATGTTGTTTTCTCTTGATCCTCCTCATTCAAGGGTATCTGATGATAGCCCGAGAACATGTCCAGAAATGATAACATCTCATTGTTCGTTGTCGCGTCTACCAGCTGTTCTATGTTGGGCAAAGGATATGGGTCCTTGGGACAGACATCATTTAGGCTGGTGAAATCGATGCACATTCGCCAAGCTCCTGACGACTTCTTCATGAGAACGATGTAAGCCAACCAATCTGGATACTGCACTTCCTTGATAAACCCTGCTTTTAGAAGTTTGTATACTTCTATCGCCACAGCCTGCTGCCTCTCCCTACAAATGTTCCGTCTTTTCTGCTGCATAGGGCGACTTCCAGGTTCAATCGCCAGAGAGTGTTTGATGATGTTTGGAGCGATTCCTGGCATGTCGCTGGGCGACCATGCAACAGGTGTGAAAATTCTCAAAGCAACTGAACAAATTCTTTTTTCTCCCTGTCGCCTAGGTAGGATGATACTCGAACCGTCTTGCTTTCATCTTCATCGAAGAGTGGTATTGGAACGTCTGACTCCGCTGGTATTACTCTCATTCCTCCATTCTCCGCCTCCAAGCTTATGGTGAGGTAGGTACTTTTAGTTGCTGCTCTATAGCATCTTCTGGCGACGTCCGGATGCCCCCAAGCGAACCCTATTCCTTCCTCAGTAGCGAATTTTAGCACTTGGTGAACCGGGGATGAGATTTCTTGGAAAGCGGCGAGTGCCGGCCGCCCCAGGATCATGTTGTATGTAGACTGGCAATCTAGGACATGAAAGTCGATGGATCGTGTCACCTGCAAGTCTCCGTCTTTGATAGTTATCTTCATTGTGGCAATCCCTTTGATGGGGACCGTGTGTCCTGAAAACCCTGAAATGGTTGTCTTCGTCTGCCTGAGCAAGCTGGCTGGTAGGTTCATTTTCTTGTATAGCTCCCAAAAAATGATGTCCGCGGAGCTCCCCTCATCGACCATCACTCGCTCCACTCGGCTATTGTGTGTTATCACCTGGATTACCATCGCTTCCAAACTCGGACCTCCTACACGAGCCATGTCTTCTTCTAAGAAACCCAAAACTGGGCGGCTGACCCGATCTATCATCATTAACTCATGTACTTCTTCCTTCTTGACTTTCTTTGTTGGGCAATTTTCTCCTCCGAAGATAGTTTGATAAACATGATTCACTTCTGGCCGCGACTTCTTCTTGCTATCTTCGCCCCTTGTGGTTCCTTTAGCCGGGCGAAAACATTGCCCTTCTTGTCTTGTGATTCTCCTTTGTCCCGGCGATCTTCCTCTTGCAACTTATTTTTTCACTTAGTGCTTACAATGAAATCCCTTAGCCTTCCTTCGCTTATCCATCTTTCGATTTCATTCTTCAACTCTCTGCAATCTTCAGTGGTATGTCCGTGAGAATCGTGAAAATCACAGAACTTCTGGCGACTTCGCTGATATGCCGGAGTGTACATCAGTCCAGGCCAATTTATGGTATGCCCTTTATGCTGCATATACAGCAGGATCTTCCTTCACGACTCTGAGAGAGGTGTGTAGTTTGTTCTTTCTTCATGATATCCCTTTTTTTCTTCAGGGCGACTTCTCCCGCATGGCGGTCTCTCAGAGCGTTGCCACCTGGCCTGCTGGTTCCCTGAAACGGGCTTTTCTTCCTTCTTTGCCGCTCCTGCTAAAGGTTCCGCTAACTGCTCCTCAATTAAAATAATTTTGTGTACACTGGTCTCCAAGTCGGACAGCGATTTTGGGGCCACCTGCAGCAGCGACTCCCGCAACCTGTCGTTATGGACCAACTGGATTAAACTTGCCGCAGCGATCTCATGATCTACCCCTCAGAATGGATTGGACGACCCCAGTCCACTTGTCGAAGAACTCTTTCAGTGATTGGTTCGGCTTTTGCCTTAAGCTTACCAACGCCTGTAGCGGGACCGTCCTTGTTTTCTTGCACTCATATTTCTGTGAGAAGATCATGGTGAAACCCTCCCACGAGGTTATGGTGCCTTCTGGCAGATTCATGTACCACTCCCTAGCTCGTCCCCCAAGTGTCGCCGGGAAAGCCCTGCAGTATGCGGCATCGCCTGCCTGCTGCATTTGCATGGCGATCTGGAAAGCCTGCAGATGCTCGTCTGGATCGCTTCTCCCCACGTACCTGTCCAGGTTAGGCGGTACTAATCCCTTGGGTAGTGGCTCGACAAGGATCGCTCTGGACAGAGGCTGGCGCACTGCTAGCTGCGCGGGGGAGATTTGAGTCCCAGGAAGGAATTGTTGTAATACCTCGAGATGAGAGTCTTGTGGCGGCTACCTGACCTGAGTGTTGGCCGCAAGAGCTTGAGCTTGCTGAGCAATCACCATTTTCAGCATTTGGGTGAGCTCGACGTTATGTTGCTCGAGGGACCGGAATCGCTGCTCAAGTAGCTCGTGGGCATCCCCGGCAGGAATTGTACTGCGAGACTCGGAGTCGTCTTCGAATTCGGGTTCCATGTTTCTGGTGAGATCTAGATTCGCCCAGGAATCTGGGTTGACGTGTTTGACGGGGGTTATCCCATCGCCTCCTTCACCACCATCGCCAGTTAGTGCGGGAACTGATGATGAAGTCATTCGCCTCGAACTTGTGTGAAAAGTCTCCTGATCTTCCCCTATCTGGCGCGCCAATTGTTCCAGCCTCGTCGCCTGGCCCAATAATGGAAGCCCAAGCTTGTTGGTCTTCAAGCGGTGGTGTACCTTGTAAGTAGTAAAGGGGGGGTAGTTAGTTCAATGGTAGTAAGGCGATCAATTTAAGGAAGGAGTGGAAAAGGAGGGCGAGTGACGTACCGCGGAGCGTTTGTCCGCTAGGTAAAAGTGTTGTCCCCTGGCCTTGTGGAATGTACGGGGTATTTATAGTACCCTTGTCTTGGTCGCCAAGGCTAGATCCTGGACGTCTATTTGCAGACCCCGCAGGATGCTTGACACGTGTCTGCTTTACCTTGGAACCCTAAGAGCCGCCGTGTTGGGCTTATCACACTGGGGCCTTCTTTCGCTTTTTGGGCATGTTTGCTTTATCTGACTGGGCGTCGCTTGGGCCCGAGCCGCCTGGTTGCCGTCGTCTCCAATCATATGAACCGTGGGCCGTCGTCTAGCCCAAAGTCGCTGAAGAGAGGCCCATCAAATACAATTATATGACTTAGGCATGTTGTGGGTTCATTGATCGGTTGGAGGGCAATCATTGTGTAGTTAAAATGTACTTAAAGTTTTGTCATAGTTCATACTGGATTTAGAGAGTTTTATGTTAGCTAAATGGACTAGCTAGGTTTTAGTTTAGTTTAATGAGTAGGTTATTCAAGTTACATGTCGGTCGGATTTTGAGTTGAATATAGTGACATGTTTGACCGACGACTTTGATGGTAAGTTAAATGACATGATGACAGATAGCAAGCAATGGTACTTGACAGAGGAAGAAGAAAAGGTTCAAAAACATTCAAGTCCTGTTACCCACACATATAAAAAAAATATTTTAAATATTATATAATTAATATCATTAAAAAATAAATTAAATTAAACCGGCCAATAGGACGAGTACAAAACTAGCTAGAATATGAGGAGCAATGTACAAAAGTAATTTCACTTTCTGTATGTGCGTGGTTGTAGCGGCTGACTAAAATGGAAAAATTCGACAATGGTTATGAGAGCATCTTCTCTAAGGGCGTTCTGAGAGATTTCTAACCGTCATATGGGCCAAAATTTATTAATTAATCTAATGGCTGGAAATAAAGAGCAAGTGAATGAGGGCAATTTTGTTCAAAGGTAAAATGATGGGTGGTGAGGTAAATAAAGAGCAAGTGAATGAGAACCATTTGTTCTCTTCCCTGTTCATCTTGAAAAGCCAAAATCTCCTTTTGTATATCTGGAGAAATGTATTTGACATTTATAAGGGCAATATAAAGAGCAATATCATTGACATCGGCCTTCCATTGTGTTATGAAGTGTATTCACTCAATCACATTTCCATGATTCATATAACTTTGTGAGTCATCATGCCCTCTAAATGCACATCCTTGCTAGAATAATTGTGATTGTTGCCTTTAGCCGCAATCTATGTTTACTAACCTATTCCCTGGAGATTCTTTGGATTACTCGATCAATATGTGGAGAGGGTTTCATCAATGCAATGCCAGAAGCAACACACTTATTATGAACTGATGATGATGCCAATGTGAATGCGGAAAACGCATTCTTTACCTTGATGCACTCTCTTCCAACTATCAAACCTATCATGTAACAATGCAGTAGTTGACTTCTCATTTTCTCCAAAAAGAAAGCATGGAAAACAATAAACCTTATGTGTAGTGAGTGAATATTCCAACCAGTTGAATTCCTTGTACCAATGCTCTTGAAAATGTCGAGAGTTGTCATTAAACTTTCAAGGTTTAAAATAAATATGATATGCTAGTGATAAATACTTTCTCCTAACCCGGTCTCTAATCTCTTAATTCAAGAGACCAATCACTTATCTTGTTTCTTTTTCCTGATCTCTTTCGACTTCTACATCACACATTGATTGTTGATTTGGAATTAGAATAGGAGTGGAGGCTTGATTTTGACGGGAGGTAGACAGTTGACTTTCAATGGGAATGTTACTTTCCTCTTAAACATCTCTAGATTCTCTTCCCTTTTGGACATAAGAAAGTAATGTAACATTTCCTCCTTTTTTCTTTAGTGGTTGACTTGAAGAAGCCATAATACATGTACTCTACACATTTATAAGGTGTATCAATTAATCAATCAACAAGACAATATCTCAATTTTAACAATTTCAAGTGAGTAATCTAAACTCCTAAATTCTAAATATCTTAAAACCCTATAACTAAGTTGGGGTTGGTTACTTAAATAGTCACTAAACTTTGGCCAAATAACCCGGAAGTCACTTAACTAAAAAAAATTGCTATCGACATCACCAGACTTTGACTCATTATCCAGAAGGTCACTGTTAGCTACGGACATCCATTATTCCGTCCATCCGCCTATGTGGACTTGTCAACTCCACTGCCACGTCATTTAAGTATGCCACGTCATATTAATTTTTCCCAGCATGTCTAGTCATCTGACCAAAAATCCAATCGATTAACCCCAACCCAATCAAATTTGACCGGAAAATTAGATCCCTCCTCCCCCTCTCTTCCTCCTCCCCAACCCAATCAGATTTGGTGTTGCCACAACCCAATCAGATCTGGTGTTGCTGCTACTTGCGGCTGGGCTGCTGCCTCCTCCTCCTCTCTCTCCCTCCTCCGCCTCTCTCCTCCTCTCATCCGTTGACCATGGAAACAGCACTGCCAAACCCTCTGGAGAATGAAACATCTTAAGTCTTTCTCAATTCTAAGTTCCCATTGATGCCACTGACGAATCTAATTAATTAACACAAAACACAGATCATCAAATAGAGAGCTAGAGACAACAGAATTAGTTGAAGATGGTAATTGTTCATACACAAGATAAATTGAGCTCTCACCCTAGCCATTCCAAACATAACAGTGATGGCACAAAAGCATACATGAACAATTGCAAGCACAAAGATTGGGTCCTCTGCAACACTGTTCATGAGCTCGAACAAGAGGTACAATAACGAATCCTCCTTCCTCTGTTCTGTAGTGGAAACGAAGGTGGTGACGTTATTCTCGACGACGAGATCTGGAACTCCGCCAATAATCTCCGATTTTCAGTCGCGGCGAGGTAAGACAAAGCTTCCGATCTAAGCCCTAGTTCGAGGTTGCCGCTTCCGCCGAGGGAGACTTCTTTCTCCGTCGACTTCATCGTCTAAACCCAGGTCGAAAAAGAAGAAGAAGACGGGTCGTCGTTGGAAGGAGGAAAATGGAGGAGAGGAAAGGGTAGTGGGACAGAAGAGAAGAGATCTGGTTACTGAAACAGGGCAGCGGCGAAGGAATCACTTGTGTGGCCTTTTCCGACCATATCTGGTTTTCCGATCAGATCTGATTTTTTGGTTAGATTGCGTAATTGGCCGGTGTGTTATTGGTTGAGTGTTTGGGTTGATTTTTGGTAAAAATTAATAAGGTTTATATACTTTTTTGCCTCTGTACTATACAAAGTTAACAAACATACCCTTATACTATTTTTCAACCAAATGAAGCCCTTTTACTATGTAATATTTAACAAACGAACCCTTCGGTTAAGTTTTTCATCAACTTTCCGTTAAATTTGCTGACTAAGCATATCTAGTCAACTATTTCGCACACATGACTGCTGACATGGAAAACAACTCACCATATTAAAATTAATTAAAATTAATTTCTATTCCCCCTTCCGATCAACTCTCCCCTCCGATCAAACTCTTTCTCTTCCTGATCTTCTCATCCGACCTCGTTCCTCTCCGATCAACTCTTCCCCTCAATCAAACTCTTTCCCTTCCCGGTCTCTTCCCCTCCGGTCAAACTCTTCCTCTTCCCTCATATCGGGCATCGTTCCACTCCAATTGACTTTTCCCCGCCAATCAAACTCTCTCTTCCAGATCTGAAGGTGAAAAGTAAGGAGGAATCTATCGAGGTAATTAAGAGCCAAACCGGGGATGAGGCTGGAGAAAGAGAAATGGGAATTGATATTAAGAATCAAATCTACAACCTCCTAACGAGCCCTGGCCAGATTTTTAGATTTGGAATGGAGCTCTCTGTACAGAGGGTTATCCTTTTGTTTGGAAAAGAGAGCGGAAAGCTCGTCCTCTTCCAAGAGAACAAGTGTTGTTGTGCATTTGGACTGTCCTGCTGCTTATTGTTATCATCACCATCATTAGTAATACCACTGTCATCATTATTGCTAATATTGGGGGAATGGTCAAACTCCAAAGAAAGTGTCATCTCTAAGGTGAGAGAGAGTTGCTTGTTTCCCAGTCGGAGTCTTAGGAGCACTAAAGGGAGTCATGAAGAATGGTAGTAGTGATGAGATGGAGATGATGAAGGTTTCCATCTTCTTCTAATACAAAGAAGAGGTGTGGATTTGGTTCATTGTCTGAGGGAAAGAAAAAGCCGAATTTCCGGATTGGCTCCCCATTTTTTGCACTCTATCTTGGATTTGAATTTGGGGGGTTTTGGGTCAATACAATATCAGAGAAAAGAAGGGTGAGTGAGCAGTCGAGCTCTAGGTGTCCGGGGAACTGTTTTTATTTGTGGGGTTTTGGGGAAAGATTTTGTTCGGCGGGGAAAAGTTGATTGGAGTGGAACGAGGCCCGAGGTGAGATCGGGAAGAGGAAGAGTTTGATCGGAGGGATGTGGACACCGTCGTTCAGTTGTTGTCGACGATGATGGGTGACAAATCAGACGACCCATGGTTGTGGCGTCTTTTACGGCGGCAACGGGAAGCGAAAGGTAGAGGAAATTGTGGTTGCGAATGAGGCAACTTAGGTAAGAAAATAGAAATGAGTGATTTTCATAGTCATCAATTAAGTGGCCAAAAAGCTGACTGGACATGTCCATTCAGCATACTAAACGGAGTTTTAACGGTAAAACTAACAGAAGGGCAAATTCGTTAAAAGTGTTTAAGTAGAGGGGCTTAATTTGATTGAGAAATAGTAGAGGGGTATGTTTGTTAACTTTGTATAGTACAGGGGCAAAAAGGTGTATAAACCCAAATTAATATGACATGGCATACTTAAATGACGTGGCAATGGAGTTGGCAAGTCCACATAGGCGGATGGATGGAATAATGGATGTCCGTAGCTAACAATGACCTTCTGGATAATGAGTCAAAGTCTGATGATGTCAATAGCAATTTTTTTAGTTTAGTGACTTCCGGGTTATTTGGCCAAAGTTCAGTGACTATTTTAGTAATCAACCCAACTAAGTTGAGAACACTTACTTATACTCTCTAAGTTTTGGAGTTGTTGTAGATTTGTAGTCAATCAAAAGAGAAGCACCCACCACTTGACCACAAAAAAAAAAGCCACAAATGGAAGTTTTTTGCTGCAAAAACAAAAATAGCAATTTTGTTTCTTTATTGTTGTCCGCCATTTTTCCTAGAGAAAAGAGAGAAGAGAATAAAGAAAGGAGTTTTTGGAATGAGAGGAAATAAAAAAAAAAAAAAGTTGAGGCTCTAGGGTCGGGAAAGTGAATAAAAAAAGAGGATTGGGTTTAATATATACAGCCCAATAGCTCATTAAGTGTTAGAGAAGGAAAATGGGAACTGGGTTTAAAAATTTTGGGCTCGTAATTTATTGTAATTGGGCCAAAAATAAAATACATTACGTTAGATTTTAAATTATAATGAGTTTTAATAATTAAACCCTTCTAAAATTCATGAGTTTTATAGCTTCAAACTTCGGGGTCCCTTGGCTCGGACCCAGGTGGCTCCCTATCTCCGCCATTGAAAATAACACCACAAAGAGAATTCGATGAAGTTCCTTATTGCAAGTATGACATAAATCCCAAAGAGTGACCTTAAAAAATGACACATTGGAATGCATGATCCTATACCAAATGATCACTTCACGAACACCAACCAAATCAAACGTAGCCACATTAGTCTTCATGGGGAAAATTTTGTGCTCGAACGTCCAAGACATTCGTCAGAGTCACGTGCAACAAAACTCACAGCTCTACCAACCTATCCAGACTCAATACTAGCATCCACATTAATCTTGATCCACCAATTGAAACATAGGTTTGTACCTTAATATGGGCATGCATTTGGGTATCCACAATGGCAAAGATACTAGTTCTGGAACAAAAAGTTCAGTCTAACGTGCTAGATTCACTTGCTCAACTGCAATGATAAGATTTTCAACTTGCTTGCTAAAATCACTTACTAGCAAGTCATGAAGACTAATATTTTGTCCATGGCTGCCCCTAATAGGTCAGACAACTCATCCATGGGAGAACATCTTTTGGAAACTGACATTCAGACTACTCTTGGACCATGCTCAATATGATGTCGACTGTCAATGAAGGCGGAGCTGCAATTGGTGGAACACTTTCTGATGCCGAGGCAACTATCGCGTTGCATACTCTATCAATATGGGTGTGTGTTCAATCACACGGGCGAGCTACGAGGTATTGTGGAAAAGAGTGCAATAAGCTTGGTAGGTTGGAATTCAAAGTAGATCGTGTAATCGAACTCCATTTGTGCGATCCAAATTCTCAAGAGATCTAGGAACCTTGACCATCAACATGCGGGGCAGGTTTTAAAGTTCCAAGAGCTAATCAACAAAACTGCTAAGTTAAGCTGGAACATGACTTTCGATAAGGAAATTGATGTGACTTTATTTAATACATTTTGAGCTTATGATTGACCTATGAAGTGCCCGTATTTGATCCTTAAATGTCATGCTTAATATGCTTTTATTAAAGTTTTGTGCCAAGTGTCCATTTGTTGTCCGGTTTCCACTTTGGAGCCAAATTCGTGGTCTATTGGATGTTTTTATGTGCATTTTCAGGAGATGGCATCGAAGTACTGGTGACAAGGAGCACGTAGGATCAAACGGGAGGTCAATCGGAGCTAGGACGGAGGAGATATGGCCGATGCAAGTTTGAGAAAAATGCACAGCGTTTCTGAAGAGGTTTTCGGCGAGAACTCTATGTTCTCGCCGAAAACTATCACCCGTTACAAACAGAAGGCTAAGCTGGGTTTTCAAAGACGTTTTCGGCGAAAACTTTCAGAGTTTTTGCCGAAAATACATGAAGAAAGCAAGGAGCTGCCAGAGGTTTTTCAAAGAAATTTTCGGCGAAAACTTGTGAAGTTTTCACCGAAAACTTGAAGAGAAATCAGCAGACTATTTAAAGAGGAGGCAGCCAAAATTAAAGGACAATTCATTATTATCAGAAAACACTCCTTCGTCAAAACCTTTTCTCTCAACTTTTCAATTGTTTTCTCCTCATCTCCAATCCACAACCCTAGAGCAAGGTGCAACTCAAAGTAGAGGAGCTTGGATTGAAGTCCACAACCTTGTAAGAGGAGCTTGCAAGAGGAGGATTGCCATGGTGTTCTTGGTGATCATCTCTCTTTCTCTTTCCTTCATTTCCTTGGCCATGTGTGGCTGATTTCTTAGGTTTCCTTGGATTGATAGATAGTTGTGCAATGATAGAGGTTGATTGTGTAAACATGTTATGATTGATCTTGGATGTAAGAAGATGATCTCTAGACTTGTTGTTAATTCCATTGATTGCCATGTTTGCTTGATTTGGTCTATTCTTTGTGGTGTAATGCATGAGAGTGCTTAGATTACATGGATTGTAGGTCTAGGGATTGAAGAGAGTATGTTCTAAGAGATTAAATCATCTCAATTCAACCATAGTTGCATAATTTCTCTCTTGTGCATTTTATCGAACACTTGGTGTGCATTAGGTTTTTCATTCAATTGAACTTTGATTAGTCTTTTGATGATTCTCTTAGTGTTAGGACATTGACATGAGAGTGTGGTGTCTAGCCTAGTGGTCATAGAGTCATAGGAGAGGGTTTTGTAGCTTGGCATTTCATCAAACACCTTTAATGCATCCTTAGTCACTTAGCTTGAGAGCGAGAGCCGAGTGGTTCTGGGATAGGAACTTAGTGCTACGAGAGTGCATTGAGTCTATCGAAGGGATTTGCGTGGTCATTCGATTGCAACCTCGATCATGTTTGGCTTGTTTGTGCATTTGTTCCTCTTGAGCATGATGAAGCTATCTTTCCAAGTGAACCTCCTTTATCTTTGTTTTGCACCGCTTTACTTTCTTGCTTTACTTTCGTGTATGTTTTTGATTTCATTGCTTTCAAACCAAACTACTTTTAAATGAATAGACCGTCCATGAACCGTGTGAGTAGTGGCAATTGAGAGAGCCCTCGTGGAATACGACTTTGATTGTTGTGAGTTGAAATTCACACGTCAAGTTTTTGGCGCCGTTGCCGGGGACTTTCTCAATCTTAAGAAAGCATTTAGTAGTGGATCGTTCTATTCACTTCCTTCCGTTTTAGTTTTGCTTCTTTGCTATTTATTTTTGTGGTTTTGTTATCCCGCATTGTTGTACTACTTGGTTATGTTTGTTGTGCTTGTTTGTAGGTCCCTTATAGTAGTGCATGAGTCGACTAACTCGTTTCCAAGCACAACCTCAAGGCCTCGAGCAAGTTATTGATCCACCAATTCGTCCTCTACCTCATTTAGTTCATGGGAGCACGGTTGCAAGTAAGATGAACTCGTGGAATGGAAGTGATGGTTATGGGTCCTATCAAGGGTGGAATCCATCTCCTAACCCATACTATGGTCATCCTACTCCATCCAACTACTACCAAGAAACTTGTGAGGAAGATAGTCAATGGTGGGGTCAAGAACAACAAGTTTCAACACCCATGTGGAATGAGCAATGTCCTTATCCATCTCCACCCTACCATCAAGTCTTGTCGGAGTATTATCAAGAGGATTTCACAAGTCATGAGCAACATTCTCCACCGCCTTCCATGCTAGAGGAGCTCTTTAAGATGGTTAAAGAAAGCGAGCGTCCTCAAGAGAAGTTCGCAAGCTATGAGCAACCCTCTCAACCTCCTTCTATGCTAGAGGAGCTCTTGAAAACGTTGAAGGAAAGTGAGCATCCTCGAGAGAAGTTCGTAAGTATGAGGAACCTTCTCCACCTCTTCCCACGCTTGAGGAAGCTTTGAAGATTGCGGAAGACAATGCGGCTCGGCTCAATCGCTTAGCCCAAAGTATGAATCTCATCATGGAAGCTCTAGAGTATGAGAATCAGCCCAAGAAGGTGGAGCAAGTTTATGATGATGAAGATGACACTTGTGAATCCGAAGAGCTTGACACGGAAGAAGATTTGGTAGTGGAGGAGATTGAAGTACATGTTCTTCCCGAGGACATGCCAAGCAACGATGATGTGAGGATAGAAGAACCAAGGAGACTTGAGGATAATGACACCTTAGAGGAGGTCAAATGTGACGTGAAGACTCTTCAAGAAGAGGTGGTACCAAGAGTGGAGCACGAGAGTGAACAACACCACCCTATTGTGGTACCACCAATGATTGAGAGTACCCTTCAAACTTCTTGCTTGGTCATGAAGTATTTGTGCCAAGAACCCAAGGAGACATGCATCTCTACCCCCCCCCCCCCCAAGGTGATAATAAAAGAGGAGCCGCCCATGCTTGAACCGGAAGACTCCTTGAGTGGCATCACCAACTTGGAGACGATGGAGCTAAATGGTGGCCCCCTACCATACTTTCTTCCTCAAGTTTCGAAGTTCAAAGGTAGCAAGTCATCCCAAGGTACCAAGTGTTATACAAGTATCAATGTGCATTGGCTAGTCTACCATTCTCCCAAGATGTTTCTTGGAGCTCAACTTTCATCGTGGAAGAAGCTACTTGACATCAAAGAGGTGCTAAGTTGGACACCATAACGCAGGTATCGTCGAGCTTAAGACGATAACTAAGCGCTTCTTGGGAGGCACCCCATGTTATCTTTAATTTTTCGCTTTTAATTGTTGTTTGAGGTTTTTGTGTTGTTTTAGCTTTTTGAATAAGGTTTGACAAGCATTTTGGATCACTCTTCACCAAGGATCATCATGGAACTCTTTCACCACTATTACGTCCTATGCTCCTCTCTACCAACGCGGTAACTTCGTTCCACCTTACCCTCTCTCTCTTGATCATTGAGGACAATGCTCATGTCAGTCGTAGGGGGGATTTGAGGTTTGGTGTGATTATTTGTGGTAGAAATGTAATGCTATGCTTTAATGAGTTGCATGATTTTGATTGAATGTCAAATTCCTCTATCGTAGAATCATTCGGTTCTTGACTTTTGATGTTTAATTGACTTCAAGCTTTCATAATGACGTTTAGACTGTTCCACTTAGAACCTATAACCAGCATGTTAGCACTAATATCAAATGAGTCTAGGCCAGAACAAAGATTTTATCACTCTTGTATGTTGGTTGATTGGTTTGATACGTGTTTTTGTACCGCTCAATAACACTGTTCTAAGATGATAAAGGCAATTAGAATTTCACCACATTCAGCCAAAAAGCCTACCCGAATCATTATCCTTTAGGATAACCCCGTTGAGCCTTGGCCTGTTTGTTGGATGATACACATTTTCAGCCCTCATCCATGTTTTTCATCGCCTTTTTGATCCCTCGTGATTGTGGCTTGAGATTAGACGGAAGTCCTATTCGAAATCTTGTGTGGAAGTTTTAAGGGGCTAAGGATCAAGTGGCTAATTTGTGAAGAAAATGTTCAAAAGAAAATGCTCAAAAGAAAAGAAAAGCTAGGCAAGCTCGGCACCTAAGTGAAGTGTCGGGTTGAGCACTAGCAAAGACAAAGGCTGTGAGCTACGCAGGTTCAACACCTAAGTGAAGTGTTGGACCGAGCATTAGTATGCAGTAGGAAAAAGAAGAAGAAAAAAAAGAGTTCTCGAAAGTGGCCCTTGTTTTAGTGATCCTAGCTTGAGCGTGTGGAGTGCAGATCTGGAGGCGGACGAAGTCGAGTCGATAGCCACGTCACGATCAGTCACCACTTTCCAAATTTCCCTACCTCCGCTTAATCCGTTCCATTTCCCGAGTTCAAGTCCTTGTGATTAGAGTTGGTGTTGTTGTGGTCGGTTTTCCTGTGTCCCATTTAACCACTACTTGGAGTGTGCAGAAAATAGTGAGGTCTAGACTTGTTTGGTTGATGTTCTTGCATGTGTAGGTTAAGTTTGTTCGTGGAACAGTCTAAGCCAAATTATTTTTGTTTGAATCTCAATGGGACCGATCTTGTCATTTGTGAACTTGGATGTTTTCTAATTCATTTGCCTGAGGACAAGCAAAGCTTAGTCGTAGGGGAATTTGATGTGACTTTATTTAGTGCATTTTGAGCTTATGATTGACTTATGAAGTGCCCGTATTTGATCCTTAAAAGCCATGCTTAATATGCTTTTATTGAAGTTTTGTGCAAAGTGTCCATTTGTTGTCCGGTTTCCACTTTGGAGCCAAATTTTATGTGCATTTTCAGGAGATGGCATCGAAAATCTGGTGACAAGGAGCACGTAGGATCAAACGGGAGGTCAATCGGAGCTAGGACGGAGGAGATATGGCCGATGCAAGTTTGAGAAAAATGCACAGCATTTCTGAAGAGGTTTTCGGCGAGAACTCGGCTAATAAGCCCATTCAGTACCTTACGTTTGGGGTAATAACGAATCAGTACCCACCGTTTAAAAAATAACTTATGAGTTTCGTTCGTATGAAAATTTAACACATCCATCCGAAATGACAATTTCGTCCAATTTTGCCGTTAAATTGCCACATCACGCGTCTTATTTTGATTAAAATGCTAACGTGGATATATCACACGTCACCTCACCTGAATAAAATGACCCCCCCTCTGCAATTTCTGTCTCTCTTTCTCTTTCTCAATTTGTTCCTCACCTAAATAATTATTCCCCTCTTCTTCTCTCTCCACCGACGGAGCTCCGCCAACCACCGCTGCAGTCCACTACATGTCCAGATCAAACTCAATACCTCCACCGTCGCCGCCTCTATTAGCCTCGTCCTACCACCCCCAATCTATCATTCGCCTCCCCCGCCTTCCTTAAGACGGCTATTGGCGCCGCTCTACAAGCAGCACTCCTGGTCACCGGAGTATTGATCAATTGAAGCTTCTTTTCCTGAATTGAATGTCAATTCGTTGAACAGAGCTTTTGTTTGTCACGAATTAGGATTTAATTTGAATTCGAAATTGGATTGGGTTTGATTGTAGGTGAGAATCCCCAGACGGTGACGAAGACGCGGATGAGGTATTGGAACATCACAAAGTTGAAGCAGCTCCTTACCTTGTTGGTTCGTTGCTGAGCGAGCTTGGTAATTTGACGAATCTCGATTACTTCTGGATGGCGGATTGTAACCTCGAAGATTGATTCCTTACTCACTTGGTCAGTTGAGCAAGCCGGAGAATCTAGATCGAACCTAACTAATAACTAACACATGGCAAAGGAAAACAAATAGGGAGGGGTTTTAATTTTCAATTGACGGATCAGGCACAACTAACGTGGATATATCCACATCTGTGTTTTAATCCAAATAAGACGCATGATGTGGCCATTTACGGACAAAATTGGATAGAATCGTCATTTTGGATGAATGTGTTAAATTTTCATACGAACAACACTCGCAAGTTATTTTTCAAACGGTGGGTACTGATTTGTTAATACCCCAAACGTAAAGTACTGAATGGACTTATTAGCCGCGAGAACTCTATGTTCTCGCCGAAAACTATCACCCGTTACAAACAGAAGGCTAAGGCTGGGTTTTCAAAGACGTTTTCGGCGAAAACTTTCAGAATTTTCGCCGAAAATACATGAAGAAAGCAAGGAGCTGCCAGAGGTTTTTCAAATAATTTTTCGGCGAAAACTTGTAAAGTTTTCGCCGAAAACTTGAAGAGAAATCAGCAGACTATTTAAAGAGGAGGAAGCCGAAATTAAAGGACAATTCATTATTATCAGAAAACACTCTTTCGTCAAAACCTTTTCTCTCAACTTTTCAATTGTTTTCTCCTCATCTCCAATCCACAACCCTAGAGCAAGGTGCAACTCAAAGTAGAGGAGTTTAGATTGAAGTCCACAACCTTGGAAGAGGAGCTTGCAAGAGGAGGATTGCCATGGTGTTCTTGGTGATCATCTCTCTTTCTCTTTCCTTCATTTCCTTGGCCATGTGTGGCTGATTTCTTAGGTTTCCTTGGATTGATAGATAGTTGTGCAATGATAGAGGTTGAATGTGTAAACATGCTATGATTAATCTTGGATGTAAGAAGATGATCTCTAGACTTGTTGTTAATTCCATTGATTGCCATGTTTGTTTGATTTGGTCTATTCTTTGTGGTGTAATGCATGAGAGTGCTTAGATTACATGGATTGTAGGTTTAGGGATTGAAGAGAGTACGTTCTAAGAGATTAGATCATCTCAATTCAACCATAGTTGCATAATTTCTCTCTTGTGCATTTTATCGAACACTTGGTGTGCATTAGGTTTTTCATTCAATTGAACTTTGATTAGTCTTTTATGATTCTCTTAGTGTTAGGACATTGACATGAGAGTGTGGTGTCTAGCCTAGTGGTCATAGAGTCATAGGAGAGGGTTTTGTAGCTTGGCATTTCATCAAACACCTTTAATGCATCCTTAGTCACTTAGCTTGAGAGCGAGAGCCTAGGTTGAGTGGTTCTAGGATAGGAACTTAGTGCTACGAGAGTGCATTGAGTCTATAGAAGGGATTTGCGTGGTCATTCGATTGCAACCTCGATCATGTTTGGCTTGTTTGTGCATTTGTTCCTCTTGAGCATGATGAAGCTATCTTTCCAAGTGAACCTCCTTTATCTTTGTTTTGCACCGCTTTACTTTCTTGCTTTAGTTTCGTTTATGTTTTTGATTTCGTTGCTTAACTACTTTTAAATGAATAGACCGTCCATGAACCGTGTGAGTAGTGGCAATTGAGAGAGCCCTCGTGGAATACGACCTTGATTGTTGTGAGTTGAAATTCACACGTCATAAATTTTCTTCTTGATCGCCTCACGAAAATGGGCCATTCTCTCCAATTTGATCTACATTGTGATTCTAGGGTGACAATGTGTATCACCTGAGGTTTTAAGTTATGACGGGCCATTTGAGGTTTTATTTCTCAAAATAAATTTTGAAGTGTTAAGTTTTTAAGTCTCAATTTTATTTGTTTGCAAATGTTTGGATGGAGTTTTAATTTTTTCCGATTGTCTTGAATTATTTTTTTGTTGCAATTTTTTTGAAGTCATATTGATTTAGAAGACATCACTTATTTGAAAAGTTTGTTTGAACAAAGTATAATTGTTTATTTTCTTTCTTCTTTGCAATGATCATAAATGGACCTATTTCATTTTAGTATGTAATTTGAACTTAATTAATTTTCAAAATATTCTAAAATTAATTACATTAATCAATTTAAATATTATGTATATTTGGGTACTATATAAACAATTATCTGGCCATGTTTATATTTTCTCAATTAAGTGACATGTTAATTATTTTGACCTATTAAGTTTAATCCTTCAATTCAAAACTTTAGTTAATTTATAATTATTTAAACATAATCTTGAATCTATCATAAAAATCTGCATTTACTAATTATACTAAATAAATAATGGAAATATCACATATCACCTGAGTTTGTCCCAACCTCAGATGTTTGATAATTTGTAAGTTTGTTTTTTTGGACGTAAGTTGTTTGGTATAAAGAATGATGATTATAGAATTGTATTATTAGTTTTTTGTTTGCTTGTTGGAACTTGGAAGGAATGATATGCAGGTGAGTCAAAAGTCAAAACACAACTCAATTATAAGCTTGAATTAAACGTATTTATATAGAAGGATTTGGTTGGTATTAGTTTGATGCGCAAAATATATCGATTCAACAGAAATTTAATATCAAATAAATGCAATTAATACACCATACTTGTCCAATATTAAAATGGTGAAAGCAGAATGGCGAGCCCGGAATGGGATCAGCGTCCAAGATATACATGGTTTGGAAAGTTCCAAACTCATTCTCAACTATTAGATCTAGTTTGACTATTTGACCAATCTAATAGTCCAGATTGTTAGGAATATTTAGGATTTTACACAAATAATTTAATTATTATATATAATTTAAATAATTTATTATTATTTCTTATTTAAATATTTAATTATTATTTCTTATTTAATACTACAGTAGTCAACTCTTACCGTCCACTGTCGCCGGCCGCCGACAGCCGCCGGCCATCGTCGCCGGCCGTCGTCGCCGGTCGCCGGCCACCGTCGCCGGTCGGTGACTTTTTCCGGTGACTTTTTTCGATGACTTTTTTTGGTGTTTTTTCTGGTAACTTTTTCGACGAGGACTAGTTAACTAGTTAACCTGATTTTTTAATTCATAACTAGTTAACTTGGATTTTTACAGCTAACTAGTTAATTAACATGTTTTCCAGTGATTTTTCCAGCGAGATTCCGGAGACCGAACAAACTCCGGTGACTTTTTCAGCAAGGACAAGTTAACTAGTTAACCTGATTTTTACTAATAACTTGTTAACAATATTTTTTTATTTATAACTGGTTAACCTGAGTTATCAACAGATAACTAGTTAACATGTTATCCAATCGAGTTAACTTGTTACCAAGTTGTTAACTAGTTAACTTGTTTAACATCATGATTTATCGAGTTAACTAGTTAACCGATCAAGTTAACTAGTTATCTTCTTGAGTTACCTGATAAGTTAACTAGTTATCTACTCGAGTTAAATAATTAACTTATCGAGTTAACTAGTTAACAAATCGAGTTATAGTTAACCAATCTAGTTAACTAGTTATCCAATCGAGTTAACTAGTTAACCAACCATTTTAACTAGTTAACCAACAGTTTTAATTATAACTTTAATTTTTACTAATAATCTTGTTAACTAGTTATCTACTCGAGTTAAATAGTTATCTACTCGAGTTAACTAGTTTTCGACTCGAGTTAACTAATTAACTTATCAAGTTAACTAGTTAACAATATTATTTAGTAGATAACAACCGATCCGATTATATAATTATACCTTATTTCAACCATGCAAAATTTCACATTTTAGTGTTACTAAAAATTCTCAAACTACAATTCAGTCACTGAACTTAATATGTGACATATCAGTAACTCAACTTTGAAAACATGCCAAATCAGACAAGGAACTTTAATATTTGACAAATGTGTCTAGATTTAATGTTAAGAAGACAAAAGTTTGAACGGAAAGACTCGAAAGACAAAGTACTTAAGTAAGAGGAGGTAAAAAGAGCAATTTATAGCACATGAAATTATTTCTTAAGTTGGCAAAGTAAAAGGGGTTAAAATATTATTTTTCAAAAAATGAATTATATATGCATATTGTGAAAGACCAACATACCCTCGTATTAGTCATTCTAATAATATTATAGGAGTAAGTTGGGATATTTGTGTAAAACTGTAACACAATCCCAATCACCCTTAAATCTCTGGATCTTGTGAGAGATTTCAGAAAACTCTCCACCTCGAAATCCCCAATCCTCCTCAAATATCCAGCTACGATTACAAAGTAAATAGATAATAATTTCAGTCAAATCTCTAAGATAGAAATTTGAGCCCCAAATCACCCGAGGAAAACCACCAACGCCTGGAGGAATACAGAATATACTTTAACAAAACCACATATAATAATAGTTTGCTGGCAGAGGAGAAGCGTGATGTGATTAAATTAAATTAAACACACATAACTGTTGGAAGATGGAAGCTCTCATTTCTATTGACGCACTTCATATTGCTTCTGCATGGCCATAAACAAAGAAAGGAAGCTAACAAAGGGAATCAAAGGAATCATCATCAAATCTCCAATCAAAGGGATTGATTATACTCATGATTTGTGATCTCCATTTATGGAAACAAATCATTCTCTCATCAATCACATAATCAAAGGAGATCATGAAGAAAGGAAAGAAAGATTGTGATTCCATGTTTATGGAAACAAATCATCTTTCCATCAATCACACAATTAAGGAGATCATGAGATTTGATGAGGATGGTGATTTGAAGATTGAAGATTACCATATTTTGTATATGGTAAGTGGAGCCGGTTGGAATTTGGGTAGATTAGTATAAATAGAGAGTGAGGCTCACTAATTCAATAAAGCCTTACGTTGAGCGAAAATAGTACTGAGTGTAGAAAACAAATTCTCTCAAAGTGTTAGGTGACGATTACTAGGTGTTAGTAGTCGGGTTCTTGCGAGGGTGTTCGCAAGGTGTTGAAGATCACGATCGCTAGGTGTTAGCGGTCGGGTTCTCGCGAGGGTGTTTGCGAGGTTCATCGACAGCTCGGGTTTGGAGTGTCGAGGCTCTCCCGGTGTTGGAGGTTCTTGAAGCAGGCGTTGCTTCAAGGTGACTGTTCAAGCTTCGGTTGGAAGCTTGTTCGACAAGGAAATAATATCGTCTCCCATGCGCTATCTTGGGACGTGGACGTAGATTTGCACACCGCATTTCGAACCACTTTAAAAAACATCGTGTGTCAATCTCTTGCCCTTAAACTCTTTATCTTTCGTTATATCTGTGTGGTGTTGAGCTTGCTCAACTTTCATTTCCGCGTTTATTTGTGTATTACTCGAAAATTGACCCCCTTCGAGTATCAATAACCCCTTTCCGTAACGGGTATCTTCAACAGATCTCCATTATTAAACTATGTAATCTCCTCTACCGGACTAAATTGAATTTCACAGAAACACACAGACCCTAACCTGCATAGTTGTAAAATTCATATCGATCCACAAATTCAAATTATTGCCTTCTGCAATCGAAATCCACACTAACCAAACAGCAGGAAAAATCGGAGGAACAAGCACTCCAATCAATCTATGAATTATTCCATACCGAATGCCTAATCTTAAGATCTGGATTAATCACTTCAAACTAAGAACGCAATTGTATACAGATTCTGTTTCAGTATCTGTTGCTCCGGCGGAGTCACGTTTTCCCCTTCCCATACAGTTTTTCTCTTCCACTGTTTCCCTCAAAATCTCGTAATCATCGGCGGGTATACGAATCGCCAAACAGAGAAGAAACCTTTTATATGAAAACCAAAAGAAAGAACCTGAAAGTTCATCTATACATGAACAGAGGAGGAGAAGGAGAAGATAAGAAAAATTAACCACTGACCGACGGCCGGGCGCGGTAACGACGATGATTGGTAAGGGGATTAAGATTTAAGAGATGCTGCGCTTGCCAGGGCGATCGGCGACTTTGAGCGTCTTGTCGATGAGCTGCTTAGCCTTACGGCTGCGAATCTCGACTCTGACGCTAGCGCTCTTGTCCATCTTCACATACGGCTTCTTCTTCGACTTCCTCAGTGCTCCTTTCACCTTCGACTTTATCGACTCTACCAGACTGTCCAGCTGAATCGCCATTTCTGGAATTCTCGAACTCGAGAACAGATTTGAAGTGGCGAGTAAATTGGTATGTGGATTACAAGTCTAGGATGGTTGGGGCCTCTGTGATTCTGGTGTTGGATTTTGTTTGTTTTTTAGTATGTATCTGGTGATTTGGCTCCTCTCTGAGTCTATCTGATGGGAGTGTTAACTGAATGAATGAATGAATGAATGGTGGTTGATGTGGTTATGGGTTAGTATTTAATATTTATGTGTGGAGTAAAAAAGGACTTGTTCTTTCAGATTATTACGGCTTCTACCCCGGCGGTATTCCTCTGACTTTTTGCCTACTTTCAGCATGCTCTGAGCGAGTTCTAGTTTCACCATTTTTATTAAAAATATCACTTTGCCCCCTCTACTTTTCCAACTCAACAAATAGCTCCCTATATTATAAATCGCTCTTTTACCTCCTCATACTTGGAGCAGTTTGTCGTTTGGGTCCTTCCGTTTCAACTCTCTTCTTCTTGATGTTAATTTATGCGCATTCAGTACACTACGTTATCTCCAATAACCATGTATTAGCTTTACTGAGAGTTTTTTAACTAGGAATATATATGTATGTAATTGGATTGGATGAAATCGACGAATAAAACATATGATTTTAAAACACTTCGTATTTCACCATACTCTTCTTGATACCTCCCCAATTTATCTCTCTGACCAACTCTCTGTCTCCTAACTTCGATATCT
This sequence comes from Linum lewisii, assembly GCA_034768395.1. Taxonomy (NCBI): domain Eukaryota; kingdom Viridiplantae; phylum Streptophyta; class Magnoliopsida; order Malpighiales; family Linaceae; genus Linum; species Linum lewisii. Next base: position 79,724,044 of record CM068296.1, read on the forward strand.
CTCTCCGTCGGGTGCGGATGTATACAAATGTAATGTTAAGAAAACGAAAGTTGAAACGAAAGGGCCAAACAGCAAAGTAATGAAAGTAGAAATGGATAAAAAAAAGAAATTTATAGTATAGGGAACCATCTGTTAAGTTCGCAAAGTAGAGGGGGCCAAAATGTTATTTTCCCTTTTATTATTAATTTATGAATTATTAATTATTATACAGTCGGTCAGGTCTACTATATCTGGTCGTTCTTTTGGTTCAAATGAACATCCGGTAGGATGATGTTGAACCCAAAGTCTTTCATTCGCAAAGAATTCCCATGGATCTATCACTATCAAACCCTTTAAATTTCTTCACAATAGACCTTTTAGTTATCGTTGAAAAAAAAACTACCGAAAAATTTCAATCAGTCCGGATTCACAAAAGCGGTGGCGGCCAGGCACTCAGTGCATGTACCATCACTATTTACGTCCTGAGTGCCAAATCATTTCACTTATTAACTCATTCATCTCATCATAATTAAACGCATTTCTTTTCTTATAGAAATTAAATAGATACATCTGCGGATTAAAAGCACTGAATTAATTCAGCGGATTCAACAATAAAGTTAAAGAATCTCGGTGCTCTGATTAAGGGTTGATTATTTAAATGGTCATTGAATTTTGTCTGAATAATTTCGTGATGATTAAACTTTAAAATATTTTCTCGCCATTATTGAACTTCTACGTTTTAATCGAACGGTCACTATTAGTTACGGACATCCATAATACTGTTTGTCTGTCTATGTGGACTCGCCACATTGGCTGTCACGTAAGATAAGTCTGCCACGTCATCACTAAAATGTCCAATCATCCAACCAGAGTACCCAAACCGGTCACCAACCCACCCAAACTAAATACATACCCAATCGATTATGCAACCATATTCCCAAAACCAAATCAATTATTCTCCTCCCTCCTCCGCCATTAAAACCACAACCGAGCTAACAAATCCTCCCTCGCTGGTGCTCCTTCTCCTCGCTAATAAATGGAAAGATCCGTTGAGCTTCAACCAAGCGTCGATGCACCACATATGGAAAAAATGGCCACACTATGGCATCATCCTCATCATCTCTATATCCTTGTACTCGCTCAGATAGATTGAGCACATTGCGTCCACACTGCTATTATTACCTCTGGCTCGGGTTTGGTTTATTAAGCTTTCAAGTCGGCTCATCTTGAATAGAACCAGGGATGCAACTACATAGAGCTTTAGGGACACCATGGCGACCCCGAAAATTTGAAACCATTATAAATATATATGATGTGGCAATAACTAAACCTTATTTTTAAAATGAGTCAGCAGGACACTATAGAGCGGGTTACAAACTCGTCCTAAAACTTTAATTTGTTACAAAGTAGTCCTATTACTATGAAATATGTTACAGATTAGTCCTAATGACGTCATTAATGTACTTTTTCACCCATTTCGCCACATCACCGTTGACATGTAATAAAAAAAATAATTTAAAATTCAAAAATCTAATTCAAATCTAAATCTAAACTTATCTAACTTATAAAATCTGGTTCAAAACTAAATATAGCGAGTCGGATTGATTTAATTTTAAATTTGAATCAGTTTAAGATGAATTTTAAATTATATTTTCGATGACATGTCAATGTTGACGTGGCAAAATGGCTGAAAAAAGTACACTAATGACGTCATTAGGATTAATATGTAACCCATTTCATAGTAACAGATGATCACTCTACAACGGATTAAAGTTTTAAGACGAGTTTGTAACACGTCCTATAATTTCAGGACGTTTTAAGTATTTGACCCGTATAAATATTAAATAGTTAAATACATAAATATAAGCAAGCAAATTAGATAGCATTTGAGATATATATTATTGAGTTCTCTATCTCTCCTGAGTATTCCTTTAGCTGCGCCTTCCATCTTCAACGTGGCAGACTCTAAGCCCGTACTGATCTTAAAAAGACCATGGGGTTGTTTGGTATGGGTGCTATTGATATTAATAGCACATAGCACCCAATACCATGTTAAGTGTGAATATCATTGTTTTTCCTAATGGGTTTAGATAGCTAAGTGGTGTTCATGTGGGGGTGTTTAGAAATCACCCTAAAGAGGAGGAATTCTAAAGTGGGAAGGGGATATTCAAAATTTCGGACAATATTGCCCTTCTACTTCCTCTCTTATTACATGCCCTTCATTATTACTTATCCCTCTCTCCAACACCCAACCATCTCTCTCCCCTGCAAACCAACGAATATAGAAGCCCCGACCAACCTTGTCCGCCTGAAATTGGTCGACCGTTCAACATCGTCGACGGAGCAGCTCCGAAGGTAGGTTCTTTTCCGCTCAGTCAAGCTATTACCGTCTGTGCTATTTTGATTTAGGGTTTAGGGAAGCCGTTTATTGCAATGGCACTTCCATGAATCCACAAGCTCACACCTGCAACTTACTCACCTTCCGAATCGCATCTCCATTCATCTTCTATTTCCAAAACATTAATAAATCCAATTTCTTGTACCAAGCCTTCACCCTATTCCCAAAACATTGCAGATCGAACCCTGTTCAGGACCAAACAAATTCCCTGTCTGTATGCAGTTGCCGGACCATTTCTCCTGCATCTTCTCCCATTTCTCCCCATCTCTGATTTTACCAGCCTCGTATTCTCGTAATATGTGTTATTGGCTTCTTGCCATTGTTGGTGTCCAGGTTTAAGCATTAGGGTCTACTTCACTCCTTCGATAGGATATGGTAATGTGGTTGCCTATGAGATTTCAAATAGGATATGGTAATCATGGCTTTTCCTTGTATTGATTTGTGGTTTGATTAGTTTATTATAACAGTAACGCATGTAATTCACTCCTTTGCTTGTGGATTACCAAACCTAGAACTCTATCACAGCTATACATTCAACCTGTATGGGTTGTTTTGTTATTTCCTTGGATTTATGAACACATACAATTGTTGTCAGTGAGAATTAAACAACATCTTTGTTTGAGTTATAACTCACTCCTAGGAATTGACATAGCTGCAATAGTATTTGTCATCTCATGTCTAATGCAGGGGGGTATGTGTCCAGCTGGAATCTGTTTGTATTTGATCCAGGTTGAGGTCTTGTTCTTGTTTTGGTTTGGGGTTACTCGGTTTGGGATCATTAAGTTAGGGTTTAGGCGGGTTTGGGGGGTTTGTTCCTTATTCTTTCAAGGTTTTTTGCGTTGGCAGGAGCTGCCTTACTGTTGTGTTTTGTGTTCTTCTGTGGCGTTTTACTGCAGTTGGCAGGAGGCTCACCGTGTAGCTATAATCTCTAATAAGTGTGTCAATGCTTCAGAATTGGAGGGTGTGCAGCTATGAGGATACTCATGAAGGATCCGGCTGATTGGGAGACATTCTGCATGCTTCCAACAGATGAGACGAAGGCGGATTTCATCCTCACCATATTGGAGTAGGTACCCAACATGGGAGTTGGGATTGGAACCGATGTTGGCTATTCTTTTGGGTGGTGGAGATGTAGTTCACGTGAAGTGAATTGCAGGGATTGTATTTATGTCAATGTAGGAGTTGTGAACAATGACACATCTATGGCTATGTACGTTTGTAGTAGACGTGAACTCGAACTGACAATGTAGACCCTGAAATATATGTGGCTCGTAGGCTGTTGGTCACGACAGCTAGTTCTTGGTACATAATGTAGTGGGTCTTGTTCCTCTGTCTAGGTTTGTGGTAATGGACATCGCTACCATTAAATGTTGCTGATCCGCCACCACCAACCTTGTTCTTTGCCTCAGAATTATAAAACCCAAACACACTGCACTATCTATCAAAGTAATTGCAACGCCAATTGTGGCTATGATGATTACCAAAAATGAGTGCTTATGTAATAATAAAACCCAAAACCACTGCACCTGCTTACCAAAAATGAGCGCCAATTTTTTCTCATAAATAGAATTGTATATTAATTATTTGGGGAAGATGAGTGCTTATGTAGTAAGGTGAAGACAAAAATGGGGACAAAGTGGTAATTGTCTAGTAAAATACCCCTTACCAAATACCACCCTAAACAAACAAGAATATTATGCATTTTCATTTTGAATCTCATTATCCCCATAATAACTAGCTATCTTGAATATCATGGTATTCGAGATAGCACATACCAAACGACCCCATATGAATATTTCCTACCCAAAGTCTGCATTCACAAAATAGATCAAAAGTCAACAGAGACATTAATCCACAATAACAATAACAATAACTAACCACTCCTCCCACAGTTGACTTTGATTAAAATAGGCTTTGTTCAAACAAAACGGCCGCCTGGAACAAGTTTCACTATAATTGACCATTCATTTTTGTATCACTCATAAGTTGGAAACAATGATACACAATTTGGTCTCGGAATTTGAATAGTTAAGTTTAAGCAGGCACTCAACTTTTGCTATTATATTTCAATGATTCGAGTTGTTGATAGAGGGTTTAAATTGATTTTTCTATTAGTTATTAACATAAACAACATGTTATATAGATCAACAAGATTTCAAATCTTCAACGTTGAAGTTCACCCGAAAACTAAAACTTAGATGTAAATTATGTTTACCGGTTGACACTTGACACGTTGTTGAGAATCGGACCATAATACGGTATAAAACATGTTAATAAAGTTGGCTATCACTAGATCTTCGTTTGATGAAGGAATTAAAAGGTTAATAGTGCTCCTACCATTAACCTTCAATAATGATTCTGATGGCCCATGCCCCTTAGGACAGAACCGCCCTCGGGACCCCAAGCATTGGGCACGACCTCATGTACGAGGCCTGCCCTCACCTTGAGTTGACGGACAGGACAAGAGGTCACTCACGTAAAGTCCGACTGAGCTGTCACTGGTCCCCCTGACCCATAGTCAGAGTATGAGCCCCACTGTTGATGGGGACTCCATGAGGTCCACTAAGAACTAGCCACGTGGATCCCACACTATGTCGGCTTGACTCAATAAATACAGAGTCACCCACTGAGAAGAGGACAACACACATACTTGGGACCACACGCCTGATACTGCACGTTGTCACGTTGCACGCTAAGGGTCGGTGTCCACCCTCGCAAAGGGCTCCTGCCCTGTACTTCTCTGTTACCCGCTCTCACTCACATTTACATTGCCCCATACTATTTCTACCACACTCATTGGATCCCCTAATACACGCCCTGCAAGGTACTGCTCGTCGGTAGCTCAGAGCGCATCAAGGACGTCCTCACTCTCTTCAACCTCTAGTTGAACCAACTTATTGGTCCATCAGTGCAACTGGGCGGGTCAGATTCTATTTTGGGAGATTTCTACTATGATGACACTTGTTTTGTCTCTCATATGAAAACATTAATTTTCACCCTTCATTTTTTCACTGAAGATCTAATGGTTCAAGTTAGATGGGTAATACATTTAATTACATATAATTTTCGATTTTGTGTTAGTATTGGAATGTTTATTAATTTTTGGGAAAATTGTACTTTGCCCCCTCCAAGTTAACCAACACCCCCATATCCTATGAAATGATCAGTTTACCCTCTTGTACTATATCCAACCAAACAAACAACCCCTTTCATCCAAAATTCCGTTAAGTGATGACTCACCAACATGACTCATCAATAATTAATGACAGTACATTGTCAGATCATCGACTTTCATGCATATTTTTTAGTTACTCAACTCAATTAAAAGTTTAAAACAAAAGGAAATAAAAACAATAATTTTAAATTTATAAATTAAAAAATATATATTTATTTTTTATGGATTTTTATTTTTAATTTTTAAATTAAATTTAATACATATTTTGTATTTAAAAACTTCAAAGTTATTTTTAGAAAATAATTATATTTATATAAAAAATTATTTTATTTTTTAATATTAAAATCCAAAAACGAAATATTAAAAAATATTTTATATTTTAATTTATAAATTAAATTTAATTCTTTTTATAATTTTTGTTTTTCTTTTTTAGTTTAGTTGAGGTGGATGAAAGTAGATGTGGCAATGTATTGTCATTGATTATGGATGAGTGATATTGGTGAGTCATCATTTAACAAAATTTTAGGTGGAAGGGGCTGTTTGTTAGGTTGGCTATAATAGAAGGGGGTAAATTGATCATTTCAAAGTATAAAGGGTTGTTTGTTAACTTGACAAAGTAGAGAGGGGCAAAGTACCATTTTCCTTAATTTTTTAATAAAGTTTAGCAATTTTTTAAGGATCGAGATGAGGGTTTTGTAGTATTGGGGGCAGTTTCGGAGGAATATGTAGCCCCAATGGCACATTTCCGAACTATGTCCAAATAGGGGCAATTTCGCGGCCCAGACACGTGGCGCTCACCAGCCAGCGCGGCGCTGGCTGGATTTTATTTTTTTTGTCCGTTGAGCGCCGCTCCTAACGGCTATAATGTCGTTGCATTTATAGCCGTTGCCGACCGTTACCCCAGGACTACCAGGGAGCGCCGCGCTGGCTGGTGAGCGCCGCGCTGGCTGGACTCCCCCCCAGTTTCTATATAAACCCACCTTCTTAATTCATCCTTCACACCTCTCACTCATTCTCTCTCAATTGTCAAGGTATGAATCCGAATTTAGTATGCTTTTTTAGTATTTTGATTAGTTTGATTACTAATTTGACTATTGCATTTGTAGCTATTGTGATCAAAGCGATCAATCGAAAGAAAGCCTTCGTTCGTTATTCCTCATTCGTGCTTAGGAGGTAAGCCTTATAATCTTAAGTGCTATGTGTTGATTATTGTTTATGGTTTGTGACGAATGCATGTTTGAACGTAGATGGATTACCTATTTGGAGATGTTCCCGAGGGCGTGTGGCCCGAACGACCCGAGCATTTTGTGGGGGACAGTGATCGACATCGCGCCGCTCTAGTATTCAACGCTGAGGTTAGTACTCTGTTAGTATATATCTAGAAATGGTTAATCAATATTGAATGTGATGAATATTAGGAAATGTATGATATGCATGTAATTAGTTAGTAATGACCATGATTTGAATGCAATAATTAGTTACCATAATTTATTTATTTAGGGAATACATTAATTTATTTACCAAGACCATCATGTATGCAATTATTGATTAATTTTATGTAAGCATTTATATATTTATGTAGGTTATTAAAGATTATGCTAAGTATGTTATAAAATTGTAGAATTATGTAGGTTATACGAATTATGTTATTAGAATTAGGTTACTATTAGAATTAGGTTATTATTAGAATTAGGTTAATAGAATAATCTTATTAGAATTAGATTATTATTATATTTATGTTACTATTCGAAGTACGTTATTAGAATTATTAAGTTGACTAATTACTTCTCTCATATGTTCCTTAAATATTAGGAACCGCACATGACACATACTTGTCGTAATTCTAAGAAGATCGTAGACTACGATCCTAGGTTCGAGTCGATCCTATCCGATATTGGGTTAGATAGTCTTAGGGACGCCCTAAAACTAACTCCCAATCCAGAGCTCATCACTACTCTAGTTGAGAGATGGCGTCTAGAGACCAACACCTTCCATCTGTACGCCGGTGAGGCGACGATCACACTGGAGGACGTGCACTTCATCACTGGATTGAGCGTTGATGGTCTCCCCGTCACGTCACCTAGGCTCATTCCTAGTGAGTTGGATGAGCTTTGTGCTTACGTTGAGAGCCAGCTAGGGCAGAGGCCGGCTCCGTCTGATGTACTTTCAGGAGGATTAAGATGACCTGGTTGCGCTCCCACTTCGCATACCGTGAGGGTGCCATTAGCGACGACGATATTCATACCATACATCAGTATTGTCGCGCCTACATTGTGGACTTCTTCGGCAGTTGTATCTTTGTCGATCGCTCGGGGGCGTATGCTCACCTCTTCATGCTTCCTTTACTTGAGGATCTTGATCGCGTCGGAGAGTATGCATGGGGGGCGGTCGCACTGTCTTGGTTGTACCGAGAGCTTGGGCGTACCGCATTTTGGATTGAGAGCGGCACCACCGCCGAGCACATTGGTGACATTGGAGGCTGGTTGGCGTTGCTCCAGGTGTGGGCTTTGGAAAGATTTCCCTCTATAGCTCGACGGGTTCATTCGAAGAGAAAGAAGAGCCCTGAGGGGAGGACGATTCTGCGCCTGCCAGAGTAAGTTGAACACATATCGTTTAAAGTTCGAGCACAAGATTCATTGCAACATAGCTCTAACATACGAGATTATTTGAACGTAGGTGGGCGCCTTGGTTTAAAGACAAGCTGCGATTCATCTTACTTGCTGGATACCGCCAGATTCTGGACGAGGGGACACCATTCAGAGTAGGTTTTACGGGAGTTCAATATGTAGAACAGTTCATCATTGGATTATTAAGCTAATCTTTCTTTTTCTTATTTAATCATTTGTAGTGGGAAACATGGGTTGGGTTTGAGGGCCATAGTCCTCAGACATTCGTTGTATACCGCGTCGTCACACCGCTTATATGCTACTTCAGTGTCATGTGGCATAGACCTGATCGTTACGTCAGTTTGGGATGGACCAGCCACTACCGACGTTTGACATGCCACGTTCGGAGGTCATGATCAACTTGGAGACCACACAGAGGGGTACACGACAGGCTGACTGGGTTGCGAGGTACCCTACCTATCTCCGGTTTTGGAAGCAGCGATTTGATCATGAGGGATACAATGAGTGACAAGGGAGACCCCAACCCTCCAACATTGAAAGATTACAACAAAACAACAAAATAACATAAACCTAACATTTCAAACATAACAACAACCACTACAATACTCTTTCTATTCTAGTCACGTTTAGACCTATTCCCCTTAACCAGGGCATTGATATAACCTTGCAGTACTGAGTTGTGGGAATCGAGACCCTTCACCCGTTCTCTAAGACGCCGAATCGAGGTTCTCTACCTCTCGATAACCTCGTCCTTCTCCTTAGTCACCGCGTCCACAGCCTCACACGCCTCTAGTTTCTCGTAGAAGCCACAACTCTTACCCTCCTTCTCGCGAGGGCACCCGAAATAGCGCTCCAGATTGTAGGCAATAGATCTGGTTTCCCGTAACCCGCACTTGCATTCGACGAGGCCTCCTTCATAAACGAACAGATCCTCCTCTTCATGCTTCTTCATCTTGTACATTATCCTTTCGAAATCTGAAACTGAATGACAACAGTAATTAGAGCAACGAAACAAATGAGGAAGAACTGAAAGGCAAACCGAAACTCCATTTCACTTACGACGACTCGAAGAGGCCATATTCCGAAATTGCTTCAAGATGCTGCCGTAAAAACTAACCAAATTGGGAGACAAGAATGTGAGAATGAGGATGAAGTATGAAGAATGAAGAACTCCATTACGCTCACTAGCCAGCGCCGCGCTCGCCGGGTGACCTCCAACGGCTAGTAGCCAACGGCTACTAGCCACGTGCCGCAACGGCTATTTTCCTGGCCTACCAACCCGCGCCGCGCTGGCTGGTGAGCGCCGCGCTCATGTGGCGCCGCGTTGTCTGGGCCGCGAAATTGCCCCTATTTGGACATAGTTCGGAAATGTGCCATTGGGGCTACATATTCCTCCGAAACTGCCCCCAATACTACAAAACCCTCGAGATGATTGGTTTATTTTGGTAACTAATTAATTGTTGGAATAATTAACGTGGAAATTTTATTTATTTTAGTGATTATCATGTAAGTATTTTTTTTGTCTTTTATATATATATTTTTGGTGTTAAATTAATATTTTAATTAACTTTGAAGGCGTGAAGGTTGTTCTGACTTCTGAATACTATCATCTAGTTTCAAATACCATCATCGAGGTAGTTCTTAGTTCAATTAGGAATATCATGTTCCTAATATCCGAACAGGATCATAGTTCCCATTCTTAATCTGGTTCCGAATCAAAGCTCCTAATAATGGAACCCCATTTAAATCCGACAATGAAATCTCATTCAAATCCATTAAACAACTCAAATAATACTTTGTTCCAAATTCACAAAATAAGAACTTCAATCAAATCGATTAATCAAAAATACAAATCATGCTCCTAACTGAAATCAATCAAATCTATTATATGAAAATTAGTACCAATACCGACAAACTAGAACAACATGGTTCCTAAACATGAACATGTTCTTAACAGAAAATCGGAACAAAATCACGAAGGCGATAAAGAAGAAGCAACAATGCCTCGATTCCAACTTGTAACCTCGACCCCTGCAGCCTCACCACGTATCACAATACAAAGCAGGAATCACACTCACCTTAGAGAAATAGAAAATAAGATCGAGAAGAGAAGCAGTTTCAAAGCGTCCACTCGGTGAAATCCTCTTCATCCTGTTCGTCGATAACAGTCAAAGAAGCACGAAATATATCCTTAGCATCAGAAACTGTAGAATAAGGAGCTCCTTATAATAGGTTTGAGTTTGACCGAATAAATTAGAATTTTTTTTGTCTATGGGGGACCATAGAACATGCACCATCCTAACTAAAAAAAAAATCGACATAAGAGGGTAGAGTGGGGGGAGGGTTGTTGAAGTTAAGGAGTGAACTCATACACTTTTGCTAAACCAATTAATTTTCATTTTGTACAGCAAAAGCAAGTCAGATTATGCACAAAGAAACCATACTGCGTAAAATTAAGAACAAACTTGCCCACATCATGTACTTCGTTTTGAGTTTCTTATTCTTTTTATAGTCTTATATATTACCCCATAAAAAGTTAAAATTAATAGTAAATTTGGTCATATCATGTACTTTTACCGGATTAACGGATCAATCAAGCCAAGATTGACCGTCTTGCAATAAGTGAGGATCAAATGGATCTTCATTTGAGTAAAATTATCAAATGATTGTTCAGAGGTATTTTGTGTTCTAACAATCAAATGAACTCAAACTGAAATTATGAACACGAAATCGTGTGGCTTCATTGAATTGTAACACAGCTAAAAAATACAAGCATTAGCATCAAACATCAACTGCATTAGCATCAAACATTTCATTACACTGACTGACAATTGCAGTACAATCAAACATCAATAACGACAACAATTCCCACTGTTGCTTGTTGCCATGTGCTGACTATTCAACAACAGCTTGGAGTAAAAGATCCTAATTTCAGCAGCAACTTGGAAATAGGAATGATGATCAAATTGTTATATCAAATGGCTTCTAATTGCTCTTTACTACACCAAAACCTAACTCTTTACTACATCTACCAAGCACCACCCTGCAAATATACCAGATTACATGTAGCAACTTGAAATAGGAATGACTATCAAATTGCCTATTGTATAAACAGTCATGAACTCTGTCAGACATTGTTGTCATTGGTACTAAAATCCTGTCTCCAACTCGCCTAATGTGTATCTTGATTCTTGAGGAAAGAAATAGCTTGGTATATACATTTGGTTTCATTTAGGGTTTAACGCCATCTAACCTGTTTGATCAAATACTGCAATGACTTCATCCCACCATAGACTTGATTGCCAGATGTATGTAGAACCTAATTCCATTCTATCCACAACACTTCATTAGCTGCAAGAGATTGCAGAAATCAAACATAAACAGAAGCTAGGCAAAATGGTCCATTCATTAGCTGCAAGAGATTGCAGAAAATAGACAAAAGTTCCCCCAAAAATAACATCGAGCTTCATCCCAAATCACTTTCCCCTACGGATATGCACCAACTAGTCTATGTACATAGTCAGCTTTTGTCTAATCCTCCTCCTCACCATTGCCGTCGACTACCTCGCCATCTCCCTCGAACCCACCGCCCAATTCACAAACCCTAACCCAAACCTCTTCCGGCACAGGCACAACCGATAACCTAGGCTGCCTGAACAGCGCGAACCCCTTCAATCCAGCGTCGCCTTTCATCTCCTTCAAGTCAACCTGCCTCCTCATCTCCCCGACAGCCTTCACGTCCACCACTCCTTCGCCGGCAGTCCCTGGTTCATACCACTCCTTGGACACCGTGACGACGCCGACCACCCGACGAGCGCGGGAACCGGAGTGATAGAAGAAGCAGAGGTCTCCGATGCGCATGGACTTGAGATTGTTCTGGGCTTGTTTGTTTTTCACTCCGTCCCAGTTGGTTAATCCGCCGTTGGCTGACTGGTCCTCCCACGACCACTCACCCGGCTCCGTCTTCAGAAGCCAGAACTGTTTCTTTCTTTTTTCAGCCATAATCGTTGGTTGGGTTACTCTGTAACTGAAATTTGCTAATAGGTGTTTTGGTGAGGGAGGGAAGGTAGTCCTTTTAGTGAATCCTAAGTGGCGGGAATGAATTAATTTTGGCGCCATTAGTATTATTAGATGAAACGAAAAGGAATTGATGGCCATTTCATTTGGGGAAGAGCGACCAACTGACTGGGTGAGTAGTTCTTATTCACATATAAATTGGCCAATAGTCAAACTGGGGTATTTACTAATTAGCCTAAGTGCAACTTACTCCTTCACTTATGTCCATTGCACAAAATAGTCCTGCATTTATAAAAATCCAACAACTTGGACTCATAACCAAATAGTGTCCTTAGTCCTTACCAATTACCATCAATGGGGAACAAATTTAATTCAAACACTGTTCAAACAATTTTATAACTAGTTACAAGAACTGATTTTGTCAAAAAATATAAGAACTAGTTATTTTGTCTTATAACTAGTTACGAGAACTGATTTCGTCAAAAAAATATAAGAACTAGTTATTTTGTCTTTTAATTAATTACATGATAAATAATTTTATAACTAGTTACAAGAACTAGTTTTTGTAAAAAAAAAAAATATAAGAACTAGATATTTAATTATTTTGACGAAAAAATAAATCTTGTAACTAGTTATGAGACAAAATAACTAGTTTTTTAACAAAAACTAGTAGTTGTAACTAGTTATAAAATTGTTTGAATGGAAAAATGTTTGAAGGTGATGAGCGGTCCCATTAATCTATCGTCACCCCTTCCACGTTGAAAAACATATTCATATAATAAATTTTATTTATTTATTTTAATTAGAGTTATAATAGAAAAAGGTTAGTTTTTTTTAGGTAAAATCAATATCATTAATTAGCTCTCGCGTGAAATCGAGCAAAACTCAAACAAAGTGTCATCGAGCCAGTCAGGACGGCTATCACCCACAAACGGGGAATCGCAAAAACGTGAGTACCTAGCCAAAGCGTGGGCAACTCCATTACATCCTCTCCTAACAAACTTAATCTCAAAGTATGGATTACGATCAAGAACCGAACAATAGCCCTTGATAATTCCCCCCAGCTCGATCCAATCCTCGTTTCGTGCATGGATAGCATGGACGACCGTCTGCACATCTGACTCAATAAGCACCCGCTGCCATCCTTCATGCTCCAACCAAATGGAGGCTTCTAACACTGCACGAGCCTCGGCTTCTTGGCTTCTCCAACAGCCTCCCCAAGAAGTAACGCGGAATCGGAGAAGTGTACCCGTCTCGTCCTGGACACAGATCTCAGCCCCTGAGCGCCTCTCGGTTGCAAAGCACGCCGCGTCGACATTACATTTGATCACTCCCGGAACTGGTGCGTGCCACTTGTCACATCTATCGGTTACGGCCAGTGACCTATCTCCAAGTCCTCCCCCTACATTGTTATTGGCCGCCTCTCTCACCTTCAGCCAATCCACCAACTCGTCAAGCCCCGACTTTATGATCCACTTCGGGGCTGTGGATTTATTATCCCACACCCTCGCGTTCCTCTCCTTCCATATTGACCACAACACCACCAACACCCGCTGAGTGATAGCCTCCGGTTTCCCTCAATAAGCGACAGCAGCCACACTCTCAAATTTGACTGCCCAGCGGTGCTTGTTCGAATGACGTCGTACAAGCCCGCTTGCTGCCAACATCCAACTGCTACCGAGCATTCAAAGAACAAATGCCAAGCTGTCTCCTCCGGTCCTCCACAACTACCACATGCTAACGGCAGCCACACCCCGCGGGTCTGAAGCACCGTCTTGGTCGGGACAACTCCCCTCCCAAGTCGCCAACCGAAGTGTTTGATTTTAGGAGGGGCCTGTACATTCCAAAGCCTTGGCCAATCATCCTCCACATGCAGATGAGCTCGATTATTCACCATTTCCATTGCAACTGTATAAGCTGACCTCACAGTATACACTCCATTTTTGTTGAAATGCCAAACCATCTTATCCCTTTTACCTGGATTCGGCGGAGGCAAGTTTAGGATCTGCGTCACATCCTGATCATTGAAAAGCAACTCGATGTGTTCATCGTCCCACTCCAAGCCTCCCAGAATGGCAAGATCTTGCACCGTGAGATCATGTAGCTCCTCATCCATGGGGTGGTGATCATGAAATTTCCATCATCTCTTATCCACTTATCATTCCACACACTGACATTCGCCCCGTCTCCGATCCTCCACCGACTTCCACTCTCCACAACCGCCTGAGATGACCAGATACTCTTCCAAACTAGGCTAGGGTTTGACCCCTCCTCTGCCGACAAGAAATTCCCCTCCAGAAAATATTTTTCTTTGAAGATTCGTGTAACTAGAGCATCTGAGTCAGAAAAAAAATTTCAACCCTGTTTCCCAAGCATTGCCAGGTTGAAACCTGTGAGATCGCGGAACCCCATGCAACCATGTTCCTTCCTCGTGCACAGTCTCTCCCACCGCATCCACCGGATACCCCCGCGTCCGTCACTCTTCATACCCCACCAAGAAACTATTCATCATCTTCTGAATCTCATTTGCCAACGTAATGGGTAACAAAAACACATTCATAGTATACGTTGGTATAGATTGAAGAACAGCTTTAATAAGCACCTCCTTCCTTCCCTGTGAAAGGAGCCTCCCTTTCCACCCTTGCATTTTCCGCCAGATATGATCTTTAACGAAACCGAGGACCTGCTTCTTGTTTCTGCCAACAAGCGATGGTAAGCCAAGGTATCGTCCTATATTCATAGCTCCTCCTATCTCCAGAATCGCCAAAATTCCCTCCTTCAACGGGTCAGCTATATTCTTGATGTAGAAAACACCAGATTTTCCACAGTTAATGGCTTGGCCCGATGCTTTCTCATAAGTAACAAGAATACGCTTTTATTTTCTCACCTCCGGGATCTCAGCTCTACAAAACATGAAACTATCGTCAGCAAAAAACAAGTGTGAGATGTAGGGCGCCCCTCTACACACCCTCACACCGTGCACTCTTCCCTCTCGCTCTGATTTAGACAACAACGCCGATAGCCCCTCTGCGCAAAGCACAAATAGGAACGGGGATAACTGACATCCTTGTCTCAATCCTCTCCCCGGAGTAATAGGCCCCACACGCTCTGAGTTCACAGCTTCCTCATACTCCATGGATCGGACACACATCATCATCCACCCCACCCACTGCTCCCCGAACCCCATCT
This sequence comes from Linum lewisii, assembly GCA_034768395.1. Taxonomy (NCBI): domain Eukaryota; kingdom Viridiplantae; phylum Streptophyta; class Magnoliopsida; order Malpighiales; family Linaceae; genus Linum; species Linum lewisii. The sequence continues at coordinate 79,739,429 of CM068296.1, forward strand.
TGCGCAAGACCGCCTCCAGATACTCCCAGGCGACTCTGTCATATGCCTTGGAGATGTCGATTTTGATTGCTACCTCACCACACTTGGCATTCTGGATACGCTTCATACGGTGTAACGTCTCAAAGGCCACCAGGATATTGTCGGTAATAGATCTACCCGCAATGAAAGCTGACTGTTGTACCGAGATAAGCTTGGGTATGACTCTCCGCAGTCGGTTTGCCAACACCTTCGCAAGCACCCGGTAGAGAATGTTACACAATGAAATTGGTTGCAAGTCCTTCATGCATACCGGCGTATCAACCTTGGGGATGAGGACTATGTTGGTCCGGCGCATAATTATCAGCATCTCACCCCCGCTCAGCCACTCTCGACAGCTAAGAAAAATAGAACCTCCAATCTCCAGCCAAAACTTCTGATAAAAGCCCGGGTTGAAGCCATCCGGCCCCGACGCTTTATTAGGATCCATCGAGAAAAGTTAGTTTTATCTCTTACTATGCCATTTTATTAAAAAAACATACACGAAATCCCTTATTAGGCAAGCGCTCCGGTACCCACAGGGTATCGGTACTCTAGCACTCTAAATTCACATTTTTAAATGGTTAAAATTCAAATAATGAGTCCTAAATCCATTGTAATAAATCATGAGCACTAGTGAATAATGCTTACTCCCTAAACACTGAATTTTGGCCCTCAAATAATACTTCATAAGCTCAAATCCTAAATCGTATGTAAAACTCTAACTTTTGACCAAAAGTTCAAATTAAAATATCATAAACCCCCAAAATAAACTCAAAACCCCAAACATTATATCCTAAACCCTTAACACTAAACTAAGACTCTCAAACTTTAAAATTCAAACATAACTGTGATGAAATTTTAGTGATAGGGTATCGGTACCTAGTGGGTACCGGAGCGTTCACCCCCCATATTATGCTACTTATAATAAATCAACCCATTGTTTTATGTTTCTTTGCCAATTTTATCAAGTGTCCATATCTAATTTTGGTAATTAGTTTCGGAAATCGGATGACTGAGGTGGACCGGCGAAGACCCCAAAACTGACATCAACAACAAGGGAATCAAGTTCCTAGTTTGTTGGAAGTTGCAGACGGCGACATCCAACTCGTCGGCAATGGGATAAGGTGTGAAGTGGTAATTTTTTGTTACGTCAATGCCTCTTTAGCTAGATTATGCGCCAAGGTATTCTGAGTCCGTAGAATAGTTTTATATTCTACAAAATCTAAATCATTAATTAACTGTCTAACCTCATTAACAATTGCTCCAGCAGAGGGATGTAGGGCTTTCCCCTGAGCTATTTTATTTTTAACTTCTTGTACATCATCTTGCTCATTATTGTTTGAGTTATTTTTTGAAACCATTATTGTACCAAAGGAAGTACAAAGTATGAAGAGGAGAAATGAGAATGTGGGGTCGGCCAATGGATGGTGACATAATTTAAATTATGTCACCTCAACAATATCCACTCATAGCCGTTGGATTCACAAGCCATAGGATCAGATATCTCTTGTGATAATTAATTAGGGAATTAGTCAATTAATTGCATTGATTATATTTGAGTCAATTTGGGAAGGCATTTATATTATGATATTATTCTTATTCTTTGCAATCAATCATTTATATCAGTTACCATATTATTACTAATATTATTCTTGCTCAAATCCAAAAATATCTTACTTCCTTTTTTTTCAATCGAAGTAAATCATTCAGAGACAACTGAGAATACTGCACCATCTCTGCCAATCTTGATTTTTTGCAAGGCCACAGTATGAAGAGAATACTATTATCCAGCCAATACTATTATTTCTAAACCTTCATTTTCAATAAGATAATAAATGATTTATTTTTTATGTTTTTTTATAATCGTCTTCAGTCGGATCTTCAGTGTATATTTCGTTCATTTTTCATTTTTTTAGTTTCCAAATAACGACACTATTATCTAGCTAGTAATAGTATTATATGAATTCTGATGTTTCGTTATTCGCACAGTACTGATATTTATCTATTTTAGTGTGTGTTTATACGTGTTTTACATATAATACTATTATTTACCATTAGTTTCTGTTCAATTTCTTATATGTGCTTGAGGTAGCTTTTGGTTGGGAGGCGTTGGAGTTCAAAACTGTCAAGGATGCTAAATCATTTTACAGAGACTATGCTCATATGAGTTTTAGTACCGAGCTTTGCTTTGCTGTGTATTCATTTGAGATTCACCAATAGTAGGTTGATCCGGCCTATTCACCGGTTCATTCCTATCTACCGGACGTTTTGGTACAACAGGTTTCCTCGGCTTCGACTTTTTGGATACAACCAAGTTAATCCTTTTCCCACTTTTCAGAATAGGAGTTTTAGTCATCCTGATCCAAGATTAATTGTATATGCATGAGGCAAAGACATCCTGGTCAAAGAATAATAGTATTCCTAATATACAGTTATTGGAACAACCAAACTACACCCCAAACAACACAATATAACTCAAACAATAATAGTAAAACTACAATACTATTATATGCATACTATTGTGTTCGGAGACAAGTAAATGTTCAAAATCAATCATAATAGCGGCAATTATCTGGAACAAATAGTAATCATAACATACTATTATTAGCAGGAACAAATCACACACACAAATCACAGTTGCAATCACCATTTACAATACAGATTCAAAACAGGTCCGCACGAGATTCAAAACTCTTAAACCACAAATCAGACTCTTCGAACACTAATCTTGTTTGATAATAGTATTAACCTAATAATAGTATTTGTCATTCCAAAATCAGAGCAGAAAACATATATTTGAGATGAATGCTGGTTCACAAACCTAACCCAACACAATCGACAAATAAAACTAGGTCTGATCGAACATGCAGAGTAAGAAATCAAAACCTGATTATAGGTCGAACGAGATTCAAGGAAACGACGGCGGCTACACCACGCACCAGAAACGAATCGGAAACACAAAATGAGCACTGAGGAATCGGCAGTGGAATGACGTCCGGTAGTGGTTCGCTGAATGTAGAGATTGAATCGGCGGGTTCGGCGACTGAATGCAGAGAAGATTTGGGAGAGAATGGGTGCGGTTTTTTTTGTGGCAACGGTTAAAAAGGAATGAAAATGGAAAAGGTAAGTAATATAATGCAATTTGGGGTAATAAAAATATTTAATATGGCACAATAAATAGTGGGATCCCATTATTTTATTAATATAATTCCTCCACCATTGGATCTAATATATGGAGATCTAATGGCTCTTATGGATTATGTCTTATAGACATAATCCAACTTTTGTCACCACTCCTAATCCGGCCATGCGGACAAAATATATAACATATGTCAATGTTGAATCATTTCCGTATGATTGGTTGTCACTTAATGCCCCAGATTGTTGATTGAATCATTTAACACACAATCAACTCCACAATTTATTTCCTAATAATCTTGACTTACCAAGTGTTGATGTGCCTGGGATAATTTCAATAGGAAATAAATAATTGTGTAAGGTAAGAAAAGGAAAGATAATTTCAGAGTTTGAAAACGTCAATCTCACTTTCCATCAGCCAATATCAAGTATTTAAATGTAGGAATATCTGGCGCCCTAAATAAGGAAAACTGATCGGGGATTGACAGCTCGACCAATCAAAGACAATTTTTTTCGGTGCTGGCCCTTTATTTCGGCCGCCGCGGCGGGCACACATTCGGAGACGTCGGATGCCATCAACGGCTGGGAGGAGAGAAGAGTTACGCGGGCCCGGTGTCAGCGGCTGTCAGATGCGGGCCTCGCACCATTAATTCATTTAAGCCATTACAAAAGTAATAAAATTAAATGAAAAGCGGCGTATACGAAACCGTATACGGTCTGGCCCATATACGCCGAGTTTTTTGAAATTCAAATTTTCGAAATTTTAAATTTTTCAAATTGAAAGAAACTGAAGGGACGGTTTCCTCCCTCCAATTAATCAGAACCGATTAACCAGCCAAAACATATTTTCGTGCAATCTTCGATCCCCAATCCCCAACTCCACTGTCTACCTGTCTTCCGTTATCTATGTTCCAATTCCCCGCCGGTGACTTTCGTCGGTGAGCTTGTGTTGTCTTCACACATCTGTTCCTCAATTCCCCAGCGGTCAGCCTTAGTTTTCTTCTCACTAATGGCGAAGACAAAGCAGTCAACGGAAAAGGTCCGACCCAGGTCGCAACAAATAGAGAATAAGGTAAGTCTCTGCCTTTTGGCTAACTTTTACTATACTTGGACCTTACCCTAATCTAATTTTTACTAATATTGTATTCGAATGAATGCTTCGTTCGTGGTACAGAGCAAGAGGCATCGTCGGGACGACGAGACAGCAAGGAATCCAGAATCCATGAAAATAGTGCCTATTCGTTGCAAAACGAATCACTTGCTGTCCATGAACAGCAAAATCGAGGCTTTGAGAATGGGACAAGCCGTGAAGCAGTTTCTGTACGATTCTCAGTTTCACGGACTGATGGAGGTCCAGGTCTCGGTGGTGGACAAGCAGCTACTGGCCATGCTTATTGATTCGTTTTACATGGTGGAAAAGAAGTTCAGGGTAGGGGGCCGGTTGTTGAGTTTGGAGGCCTCCGACGTCGGTCGGGTTTATTGCCTACCGACCCAGGGGAAGAGAGTCAACCCGAAGATCTGCGGACCCAAGGCAATGAACACTGAGGCGTCAGCTTGGACTCCGTCACATTGAATCGAAAGCTACGGGCATCGACACGAAGGACTTGTACGCCTTGCTTGACGATACAATAGATCCCAATGCATACGCCAAGTTGTACATACTGATTGCGTTGGGTGAGCTGTTGGCGGTGGGCAGCAATTTCTCAGTGAGCCTGGGGTACGCTAGTGCCTTGACCAGTACTGCCAAGGACATCAGCCAATTCAACTAGGGCCAGCATGTCGTTGATACTGTCGTAGATGCATTGGTAGAGCTGAAGAGTGGACAGCGGGCCACGTATCCTGCTAGCGATTACAATTTCGCTGTGGTATGTTCACTCCATTACCTATCTTGTGTTTATTTAAGCGACTGAGCACCTACACTGCATAATCGCTTTGCAAATGCAGATCCACCTGCTGGACATGACGGTATTGGCGAATCTAAGGGCAGAGGAGCATCCTACATGTTCCTTCTGGATAGAAGCGAACATAGAGGCGGCCAAGGAACAGATGCGAATCGCTGATGGCTCATGGTCCATCCAGCTACGGACAGAGTCGGAGGTGAGGAAGCCACTGAAGAAGAAGGAGTTCCCATTGGTCCCCGGCCCTGAAATAACTGAATTCGGTAGCGACCACGGCGGGCACGACTTGGGAAGAGGCTCGGGTGTCCCGTTTGACCCCAAAGATGATTATGTCATCCTTGTTAATGCTACTACAAAACCGCGGACATGTGACATATACTTTCTTCATACTTACACACTATATAAGTTGTACTTGTTGTTAACTGGGTGTGTATATGAATCATATCAGCTCGAGATGATAAGGGATATGGGTTTCCAACAACTGGTGGAAGATCGTGCCCTTCTCTCTTTACTGAAGGCGTCCGTGGCCAGTCAGGAGGCCAGGTGTGACAAATGGTCTGCACGACTGAGATACCTGGACGCTGTACTGTTACAAAGGACTTCCGCAGTTGTCGAACCCGTTAAGAGGGGCCAATCCAGTGGCGTGAACGTAAAGGCTGTGGTAGAAGATGAAGAAGAGGAGGAGGAGAATCAAGATGAAGAAGAGGAAGAAGAGGAACGAGATGAAGAAGAAGAAGAAGAGAAGAAAAGGGAAGAAGAAGAAGAGGAAGGAGAGAAGAAAAGGGAAGAAGAAGAAGAGAAAGGACATGAAGAAGAGGAAGAAGAGAAGAATAGGGAAAAAGAAGAAAAGATAGGATATGAAGAAGAGGAAGGACAGAAAGGAGCTGAAGAAGAAGAAGGAGAAGGGGATAATAAAAAACCCGTGGCTGAAGAGGGTGAGAACAAGGAAGACGAGGATGTTCGGGAAGCTGGTGAGTCCAAACCAGAGGAAGAAGAGGGGATGAACAGAGGGCAGAAGAACAAATACAATGTGGTAGAGCCACAGTCGGCTACGACCCCGATTTTGCAAGGTAGTCCAGGAAAACGGGCAGTGAAGACTGGCAGGGGTGATGTAGCCAGAAGGAGTTCACAAAATATTCTGACCACCGAACAGAACCATTTTGTGGACTTCATGACCAGCAAAAGGAGATTGCCCGAGTTTGTATTACAGTTTACTTCGTGCCATTTACCGATTTAAATTACTATTAACGTTGATGTCTTCAATGTTATTGTATCGTGTGCATAGATATTAAAGTGTGTGTATTCCCTGAAAGGGGAAACACGGTGGTTGGCTTCCAAATGCATTCGTTCGATCCAAGAGCTCGAATAAACCTGGCGTTGCTGAGCTCTTGCGAACACATGTTCAACAGGGAGCACATTGCTGCACGCGGTCATCTCACACGGTTTATCTTCCCTACATCGATCGCTGTAAGGTTTCCTCAATTTTATAATTACCGGCAGTGATTGTTCCATTCCGTAGAACTTATTTGTCATGGTTTGTTGGTTGTTTAATTTAAAACGCCCGTAGACGTCTGTTGTCGCATCGACACAACAGTTTGTCAAACAAGTCCGTGATGCAACCGACCCAAGTAGGATTCCCTACCTGTAGGGCCAGGACCTCAGCAAGTATAAGACAGTATGTTTTTTGGATTCGACATAAAGTGTTGCTAATTCCGCGTGTCTTGTAACTTACGGAAATTGCCATCCACAGTTTATGTTCCCAGTCTACGGGGGCGAGAAGTTTGAGCACTACTATGTGTTCGTCATCGACTTGCAGAGGGAGGAGAAGGTGATCTTAAACAGCATGGCATGTGTGAAAGTCTTCTCCAAGTGGCCCGAATACAATGACTCATTTAGACGGCTGCTCCATTATATGAGTCCTTTCGTGTCTGAGTGGTGTGGTATAGAGTCGATCAAAGACTGGGTATTCCGCGTCGAGGTGTGTCCTGTACAAACCGACACTGTCAGCTGCGGCATCTTCACCACGTTGTTCATGGAGCACTATGACAGAGGGTTTACCGATGAACAACTCTCAGATTGGGCTGACGCATCGGAGATCAAGCTGATAAGGAGGATGTACGCCTACAGACTGGTAGCCAACAACGACAACATCTTGTTCAGCGAGATTGAGGGCATAAACCATCATGACAAGTACATTGAGCAGGTATTGAAGCCCCGAGTAAAACTTCTGTTGAATCGAAGAATGAAGGTAGTTGAAGGTGATTTTTTTGGGTTGTTGGTACTAGATGTTGTTGTTTAATCCTTAGACACTTTCTTGCATGACATTTTGTTTAATCCTTAGACATTTTGTTTTCTTCTAAAGTTTGTGGACTCCACACGATTAGAACTGCACCGGGGACTTGTGAGATATCCGTTGTCAACTGAAAATCATGCTAACTTTGGACGGTACTAACTCCGAACTTAGAAAATACTAAGTACAAACTCAGACGATACTAAATCCAAACTTAGAAAATACTACATGCAAACTAGATCAAACTACATTAGACCTTGAACGATAATCACAAACTCGCACGTCACATGTTCTGATTGTTAAGCAGAAAAGAACCATTGTCTGGTAATAAAAAACAAAAACAACAACACATAATAGGTTCACTAACCCCTCCTCCACCCACCATCTTTCAATGTTCCCCAGAGCCTTACCACCATGTGAAGTAGTCCCGATGGTAAACAGCCTTCACGATGAGGTCATCGAATTCTTGGTCCACCACAAGAGTAACCTCCCGACCGTTTGCCCTCGGCCACCATGCCTGCCTTGTGGGCCCGTCCATTTCATTGAACTGCTCAGGGCAGCACTCCAGGATCAGAGATAGCACTAGCAATGTGGACGGGAGATGCCTTTCGCCTGAATTGTCTCTGCAGTTGATGTCCGGACTCACCCACGTTGGTGCCCCGTTGGCCCCTCCTGTGACTGATTGAATCATCACCGCCAATCGGGCAGGGAACTGCACGCGAAGGTGGATGAAGTCAATGGCATATAAGTTCGTATATTTCAATTACTAAAGTGTGACGTACCAGTCAGTGTCGGGAGCGAGATATTTCTCTTGCTTGTGGGAGCTGAGAGAGTTGAGCCGACGCGGGGGGAGGGTATGTCAAGGTGGAATCAGGCCATCTTGTTCGTAACTCCGTCATCCCGATCGGCATGTTAATGGCAGCGAATCTGCAAGATGTTTACCTCAAATTTACTTGAATCTTACTTAGTCGTAACCTCACTTATATAAACAGTATACTAGTTACTTACTGGTGGTAGTATTTGACAAACAAGTAATTGTACTCCCCAATTATTATGTCCGATGAGTCCGTTGGGTTGAGCACAATGTCGGATGCAGCCACGGCCCCATACCCCACCAACAAGTCTAGTTTCATATTGCATATTGTCAACACATTGCATGTTAGAGGAAGTTGCATATGTACGTAGGTGAAGTTGAATACCTAGATCCTTGGTGACCCTCATGGCCGTAAACACAAGTATGACGGGACCCTCCGCCTCCATATCTCTTAGCCTAGTAAGTGTAACGGACCCGGGATCTGTGAGGTCGTCATCTGTCACCTTAATCCATATAAGGGGTTCTCTTGTGGTGGGGGTCCTCTCAATGAGTAGCCATTCAGCCGTCATCACCCCGTACTCATTTGTCCCTTCTTTGATAGCCTTCATGCGTCCATCCACGTCTGTGTTGACCATACGGATACCCCACATGTATGATTATTGGTGTACTTTATTTGAGTAAATAAGAAGAGTAGAATTCTTGTACCGACTTACCCACGTACTGTATGTCGTTCTCCTCGTGGTCTGGGAGGGACCCAATATGGACATGCTCGAACCCGGTCGTCGGGAACCACTTGGTCCCAAAACCTTATGGGACGTGATCTCGCTGTTCTCCACCGGTCAGTAGGAAGACTGTCCGACAAGAGCACGTGCGATGTAATGGTCTCGGGTTAACGACCATGACATTTCGGATAAGGTACAGCTTGTGTTGCATGAGCGTATCGTCGTCTGGATATTTCGGGATGAAGAACCCTTCGATCCGGTTTCCCTGCATAAATAGACCAACGCTTAAGGTGTCATGCATGTATGAAAAGTTAGTGTAAAGACATGAATTAGTTCACTTACATAGGCGTCCATCCACAGGCTGTGAGTGAGACCGACGCTGTCGTCCCACTCTTCTTGCTCCTCTTCCCACAGTCTCAAGAGCCGAGGCAGAATTCCCGGGTGACACAAACCAACGCCGAGGTCTTCGGCCGGAAACATATACCGCCGGTATTGAGCGTCGGCCCACCCGCGGTCGTAGTTGATTGGGAACGGAACCGGGTTTTGGTACGCACCAGCCATTGAGAGTTTGATGAACATTGGATTTGCGTCGTATATGACGGAGAAGAGAAACAATATCAGTTAAAGACCCCAACTTCCTCATAGTATTTATGATATTGCTTTTTCGGTTGGGTGAATGTAAACCGCCTTGGGAAACGGTTTTTTTTTACAAGATAGGTGACGGAATCAAATTGAAAATGGCACCAGCCGTCAGTTAACGGCGTTTTCAAAACGAATTTCGGTGGTCAACAAAGGCACCCCCGGACTACCTTCTTTGGTTCAACACATCCCCATCCACTTCGAGCCTCTCCTCCTCTTCCCCCAAAATGATCCTGGGCGATCCGGAAATCAACCGCGCTACTATTTCGTTATCACTTACAGGTTCCTACTGGAATTGACACGATTCTTTCAACTCGTATGCAGTGGTCGAATCAATATTGGCACGATTAGTACGTAACACCAAGCCGGTGGACGAGTTCGAGTATGACTTCCATGAAATCATTTGCTATTGTGGTGTTCGGTCTTCTCGTCGACTATCTCAAGACCCTCCAACCACAGGAAGAAAATATTTCGGATGCGGGAACGACCACAAAGGGGGACTTCCTTGATAGCTGCTGCCATGGCACTGTCCTGGTCAGTAAATATGGTGTCCGGAGCGACCCCATTCATGCATCGGAGAAACTCCTTGAACAGCCAGACGAAAGATGGTATTGTCTCATCGTAGAGGAGGACAGCCCCGAATATCACTCTTTGATGGTGGTGGTTGAATCCCACGAAAAGCTTTGTGGCACAACAAGTATTGCAACTAGCTTAGCATGTTGGCTTCAAATAAGCTAAACTTACGGTCAAAACAAATAATGCTTTTTAATGTAAGAACTAACCCAAGGGTCTATAGTGCTTGTTCGTCCGGTACGTGGTATTGAACGTGATGGAATCTCCGAAGCATGCGTAATCGTCCCTCATGCGTTGGTCCGCCCAAAAGATGTTGGCCGAGTTCTCTGCCTGGTCAACCTCTATCTCGTGCCAAAATCCAGGCTCTGTCTTCGACTTCTCACGCAGATACTCGGCGATGGCGGTCGCCTCACCATGCAACATGTGTTTTTGCCGGCGCCTAGACAGGTGGTTCCTATGATCGACTTTGGTGCAGCCCACATTCTCCGCCCCACCCATCACGCCACATAGTACCTCAAACGATGACTTCAGGCTTATGCCGGCATCGGCGTTGAGCTCTATGATCGTTGCAGCGACCTCGGTTACTTCCCTGTTGGACTTCAGGTAGTGGTTGTCCTCCTTAGGGTTCAGTTGATGGTTGTGATCGTCGACCCAGCGTACGATGCGGTATACTCCTCTGATCTCGTCGAGGTGGAACACGATAATCGCCGAGCATCCAATTCTCGTCTCGGGCTTTTTCTTAGTTGGCTGTGTCCTCGCCACTGGGTCCTTCACTGTTTTCCCAACGACGACCTTGGGCTTCTGATTTCCCTTCGATCGATACCCGTGCCTCGTGCACACATACTGGACGTGCTTCATCTTCCATGATTGTTCTTCTTCCTACAAGATTTCTTCCGACTATCAATCCTATAACTGAAGCCGTGGGAAATCACGTAGTTCTTATAGAACTGTTCAGCATCCTCGTCGGTTGGGAACTCCAGTTGCGCCCATTCCTCCACATCATTCAGACCTATCTCTTTGGCTACAAAGGAAGAATTGAACTATCACAAACCCACAATAACAGGGCAAGAATAACAAAACAGGGCAACCATTACAAGTGAACAAGAACATGGCAACAAATAAAAGGCAATCCTTAAACACTAAACATTACATAACCATAGGATGTCTGTTACATCCGACATTTACTCCAACTGTACTGCACATATATCAGGGCTTCCCCAGATTGTGAATCCTAATTGCCTAGCTGGTGGGAAGTCTTAAATGGAGCAATAAATTGAGCAATAAATAAACCCTAATTCCTAAATCACGTACATTCAATAAATATGCTGCCCCATGCATGGAATGTATTGTACTGTTTCCCCCCATAAACCCTAAAGAAGGAAACGAACACACGCCAGCGATTAACCAACATAATCTCGCCATGGAGGACCCACTCGTCAAAAATCATGACTAATGCCTTACTAGATATGTACTCAACATACACAGGACGTTTACTAAGCATTAACTAGGCCTTTACTAAAAGGGTGTGAAATTGTGCAATATCCCAGGTCACCTTTGCACATTCTTTCACTGTATCCCTCATAAACAAACAAACAACTTGGTCATAAAGTTGAGGAATCTAATCTTTTGGGGGCCACCGCAAACCCTAAAAGTCTAAGAAGAAAGATAGATGGAAGAGGAACATGGAACTGAAAAGATTTGTATGTTTTCACCTTTTCCCTCCACTTCGTCACTATTATTTACATCAGGTGCAGGCTCCTCGTTCAAGTCAAACCCACCCCTTGCTTCTTCCTCGTCGATTTGAATGGGATGATCCTCGTCGATTGGAATGGCTTCATCCTCCTCGATTCTTATGGGTTGTTGAGGAGATACGCCTTGTAGCCCATCTCCATCATCTCCAACGTAGCTATTAAGAAACCCTAATCCTTGTACCGATAACAGATCATGGAAGCTCAAGTCTTCCACACTTTTCATGGTGAAATCGATGATGTCGTCGAGCTTGTTCGAGTCCATGGTGAATACGACGATGGGTTCAAGAACCAAAGGAAAGAGCAGGGTTCATGAACAGAAATGAACTTTTCAATATATCTACCCTAAACCCAAACAATACCTAAGCTAAGGTAAAACCATAATCCTAAAAAGTAGTTCCAGCTGTCCAACACCCACAATTTTCCCGCCTAAACACTTTAACGAAAATATCCCGCCCACCGAGCCGAAATATTCCCGCCAATGTAAACTCGGCGTATACGGGCCAGACCGTATACAGTTTCGTATAATCCGCTTTTCATTTAATTTTATTACTTTTGTAATGGCTTAAATGAATTAATGGCGCGGGGCCCGCAGCTGACAGCCGCTGACACCAGGCCCGCGCAACTCTTCTCTCCTCCCAGTCGTTGTTGGCATCCGACGGCTCCGAATGTGTGCCCGCCGCGCGGCCGAAATAAAGGGCCAGCACCGAAAAAAATTCAATCAAAGGAATATAATGGGGAATCTTTGGGGAAACTAAAATTACTGTAACCGAAATGAAATTGATTGGCTGTAAATCCGGGATCAGCTCTAAATGTGGGTTCACCGGATAATTCGAGTCACCGTCGGTGAGAGAAAAAAACACCTAACAAGGAACTCGGCGACAAACAACGGCAACTGCAATATGCAGGTTAGGAACGAAATTAAGTGACGTTTCGGTAGTTTTCGCAAATACTAATCTCACAACGAATAACTTCACCCGTCACAGATTTCAATTCCAGCAAACCACTGTGAAGTCTCTAACAATCGGATCATGTCTCTGACTACGAGGCTAAGAGCAATCCAAGCTGCTGACCTTCCGTCTGTTGTTAACAGTTTGATTTTTAAGTGGTGCAATAGCGGATCAACCTTCCAGGGGTTCCACGAGTCGCGTTTCGATAAATTTTAATTTTATCCACTGAAAAACAATTTAACCCTTTTCTGACAATCACACAGTTTAGGCAAATTCGATAAGATGACGAAAGATTCAAGGCTAGCTTTCACAATTCCGGATCCACAGTCACTAATATATAACTCAGGAAGAGAACTTCCTCTATTATTAACCAGGGATTGATTAAGATTCCTTGCAAGCACCGTCAAGAAGACGGGCTTGAAAAAACTCAGGTTGAGAAAGATCCCAACCTCTAGAATAGAGACCTCGACAGCCGAGTACTGGGGAAACACAACGGCCAAGGACACGCCCCGGAGCCGGCTCCGGACTCCAACCTTCAGCGCCAACCTTCACCGCTCCGTCGACCTTCACCCTTCACCGCTCCAGTTTAGGAGCAGGAAGAACCCTCAAGGTCAAGAAAATGGAATAATAAGAGAGATGTTTTTATTATTTTAATTTAATTTATTTGTGTTTTATTTTTTATTTTATTGTTTTTATGCTGATAGGATTAGTTGAGTCATCTCCCACTTCATTATTGGAAGGAAAAATTGGATGGAAGTTGGATGGAATTTTCAGACGGGACCAATTTGACGATTTTTTAAGGAGAGGGACCATCGCGTTATAAGCTGAAACATACGGGATTCTTTATGTCAATTACCCTTCTAAAGCTATATAACATATTATCATCACTTTTTTTTTCCTTTGGATTCATTTCAAGCCAAGCATTACACATTTCAAACATATTCATGGATAGTACTAGAGAAGCAAATTTTCAGTATGCAATGTGGCTTGCAATCGGTCAAGCATTGCACCATACGATGCATGCAACGAACGAGCTGGGAATCTTTGAAATCATGTCGGAAACAGGAGCTAATGCCAAACTCAGCGCTTCAGATATCGTGTCAAAGTTGGGATAAAAGAACCCTGATGCTCCATCGATGGTTGATAAAATGCTTAGGTTGTTGGCTACTCACTCAATCGTTGATTGTACATTGGAGAGTAGCTTCCATGGTAGGATATACTACTACAGCCTTAACGTCATTTCCAAATACTTCGTCAAAAATGAAAACAATGGGGTCTCGTTGGCTCCGTTTCTGGCCTTCATGACTCAGGACCAGATCGTTTCCAACTACTAGTAATTCATTATCATCTCTTCATTAGTTAAATTATTGGATCAGTACTTAATGATGAATTGGTGGTGAATCATTGGACAGGTCTCAAGTGAAAGATGCGATAGTTTAAGGTGGGGACCATTCGACAGGGCATACGGTAGTTTAATGTATGCTCAAGATGTGCCTTCTTAATCTAAGTGTAACCTTCATCTGCATCCCATGTAGCCTACAATTACTTTTAAAAACATATTGTGCATGTATTTTGTCATTAACTTGGAACATTGCTGGTCTCTGAACGATCACTACACAACTTCTGCATTCTTCCTTGAATACTTGCAATGACAAGAATACCATTCCAACACTAAATTCAAGTTTTCATATCATTTTCAACATTAAACTCGGAAATAGGTTCTAGCACCTCGTCGTCATCATTTTTTTTTTGACTAGTCATCTACCAAAGTAGACCTCTTTAATCTCAACATTAGAAGGAACTTCGCCAAGATCGTGTTCCCTCTCGAGGTAAATTGAACACCTTCTAGCCCTGATTTGGCTACCAACAACCCTTGTATTCTAATTTCCCGTGGAAGTTGGCATCAACACTACCCCAATTGTCGTTTAAGTAGTAGTTGATTTCCGGGTAGTCAACCAAGTACCCGGCCCGACCTAGACCCGCGTTGACCAGGCTCCGGGTTACCCAGTTTCTACCCTCGGAGCAGGCCCGAGTTGATTATATTGCATTCGGGCGGCACGGAAGCGGGGTTGACCAGTCCAGGCTTAGCCCGACCTGACCTGATTCCAACCCCTAGTTGTCCATACCTCTTTCACCTTCGTCTGAAGCATCAACCCTACCATCATCATTCCCAACGTCCTCACTAGCCTTCTACACTTCCCTTCCCATTAACATCGACTTCACCATTTCCTTTATTAGCAACACCACCAACCCATTCTAATATGGCACAACTTGTGGTCTTTTTCCCATCTGTGGCTGCTCATGAAGAGTTGGGTTGTGTATGGAATCCAACTCCTCTATGTGAACACTTACATAACTCGGACACTCTATTTGTACTTGTTGAACATGTGAGTTCACAAAGTAGTCAACATCATCCTCATTAAGCTCTCACGTCTCAAATGTGTTGTTTTTAATTTGTTTAATGATTGAGTTGCAATTTTTTTTTAATTTTAAGTATCATATTGATAAATTTTATGTACACATATTAGTTTTAGAAGAATTAATGTACAACTTATTCTTCGTTTGGGTGAATAAATTAGCTAAAGTCTAATTTCTATGAGAATTTGTATATGAGTATTCATGCGTGCAGATTTCCATCAATGTATACGCATTCTGGACATACACATGCACACTACTTGTATATGAGTACAATATACAGCGTCAGAGTCTGACCGTTGGCAATTGACAATGAGTCCATTTTCGTACAAATTTCATACACTGTATGATACTTGTTTTGTACACATGTGCATGTTCTTTACTTGTGTAAACACATTCCTTACATGGAAATGTACACACTCCATGTACACGAGTACAATACCTAGTAGCGTAGTAGCCGACTGCAAACTTAGTAGTCGATTGTAGACTCCACGACCGATTGTGAACTTCGTGGTCCGTTGCAGACTCCCCCGATCATTGTATATTCAAACAGTCTATGGTAGATTCTAGTGACTAGCGGTAGGAGTCCAACAATTTATAATGAAGTCTGGTGGCAACAAGTCCAACACGAAATTAGGCGAAAGAGATAGTAGTACTTTTCCTTTTTTTTACCTTTAGAATTTGAGTCACATATCAAAATAATTAAATCAAATGTCTCTCATTTTTTTAAATCAAGAAGGGATTTTTTTTTGATGAATAAATCAAGAAGGGATTTTTGCATTGATGGATATCTGGACTCACCAGCTACATTAAATATTCCAAATTCGATGAGTTAAATGGTAATAAATGGGCAGAGAAACGTTACAATGTTTATCAGAAATCTATTTCAAAGTCAACTATAAACGGTTGGAAGTGTTTGTCCTTTACTTACCTTAATTTTATTGCTTTCCCAACTATTCAATGTTGCATGCATGATCGTCCGTGATCTGTCCGTTTCTTCTCAAACTTCTAAAGTTATATAACATATTATGATCACTTCTTTTCCTTTGGATTCACTTCAAACCAAGCATTACACATTCCATACTAATCCATGGATAGTACTAGAGAAGCGAATTTTGAGTATGCAATGTGGCTTGCAGTCGGTCAAGTGTTGCACCATACGATGCATGCAACGAGCGAGCTGAGAATCTTCGAAATCATGTCGGAAACAGGAGCTGATGCTAAACTTAGCGCTTCAGAGATCGTGTCAAAGTTGGGATCGAAGAACCCTGATGCTCCATCGATGGTTGATAAAATGCTTAGGTTGTTGGCTACTCACTCAATCGTTGATTGCACATTGGAGGGTGGATGCCATGGTAGGATATGCTACTACAGCCTTAACCCCATTTCCAAATACTTCGTTAAGAATGAAAACAATGGCGTCTCGTTGGCTCCGCTTTTAGCTTTGACTCGGGACCAGGTCGTCTCCAAGTGCTGGTAATTAATTATCGTCTCCTCGTTAATTAAATTATTGGATTAGTACTTAATGATGGTTTGGCGGTGAACCATTGGACAGGTCTCAAGTGAAAGATGCGGTAGTAGAAGGTGGGGTACCATTCGACAGGGCATACGGATGCCATATATTCGAGTATCCGGGACAAGACCCAAGAGGTTCAATCATGTATTCAATGCCGGAATGCTTAATCAAAGCACCCTTGTTATAAAGGAGGCCCTCAATTCCTATGAAGGATTTGAGAAACTGAAGGTAGTGGTTGATGTCGGGGGTGGATTAGGACACACTATAAGCCCATCACTTGCAATATCCACATATTAAAGGCATCAACTTCGACTTGCCCCATGTTATTAAACAAGCTCCCCCTATCCCGGTAACCCCAAATTTAGCAACTTTTATAGCTTTCAACTTCAACCCTTTTCTCCATTTGTTCTTAAAAGTTGTGGGTTCTCCATAATTTTTTGGTAAATAAAATAAGATGCAGGTGTCGAACATGTGGCAGGGGATATGTTTGAAAGCATTCCCCAAGGAGAAACCATTTTCCTCAAGGTAACACTACGACGTCAATTGTATTAAGTCCTTGTGGATTAACTCTTAAGTTGTTATGGATTAATTCTTAAGTTGTTATATGATTGATGAACAGTGGATACTACATGACTGGAGTGACGACCGTTGTTTGACACTGTTGAAGAATTGTTACAATGCGACTCCAAAGGATGGGAAAGTGATAATTATGGATGCGGTTGCTCCGGTTACAACAGAGAAAACCATGAGTTCCAAGTTAACCGCTGCGTTTAATGTGGCAATGATGATACTAAGCCCAGGAGGGAAAGAGCGTAGCAAAGATGAATTCATGTCGCTGGCAATAGGGGCTGGGTTCAGGACTATTAGATTTGAATGTTTTGTTTGCAATTTCTGGGTCATGGAGTTTCTCAAGTAATTATCATTTGTGATCGTGCAAGGGAGTTAGAGTTAGACTCTTCTCAAATTGAATGTGCATGTTGGCGAGAAACTTATGACATGTGTTATTTCAAATGAATAAGTAAGCCCCAAATAAATTAATGCACCTTCATTACTGGTCTAGTTTTCATAATATATTATGACTATTTTAATGTTTGAGATTGTTACGTACGTTAGCTTTTCAACAAATTTATTAGTGAAGCCTAGCGTGGGCATTTTGGGTAGTCTGGCACGACCCGCATTGATCGGATTTCGGGCCGCCCGAAAGATATTTTGAAGGACTTTTTTTTCGGTAGAAAAACAGAACAAAAAGAGATTACAGCGATCGCATAACCAACCGCGGTTGGGAAGTTCTACGACGATCGTAAATGATCCATCGCACCACCGTAGGGTCATTAGCCTCAACCATGTGAGTGCCAAAAGTAAGAGTATGGCCGAAGGCCGCAAGAGAGTTTGGCAAGAAATTGCCCTCTCTGTAGATATGACGAACTGACACCGTCCAATCCCATTGAATCATATCCTTGAATAAACGCACCAAACTCGCATGCTGATGATCCAGATCTTCCTCTTGTTGAAGAATTTTGACTGCGCATAAGGAGTCGGTTTGAATCTCAAGCTTCCTCACTCCATGATCCCAAGCAAGCTTCATTCCTTCGGTGATTCCCCGAATTTCTGCCCGAGTAATAGAACAGCTTCCCAATTTCATGGTAAATGCCAAAATAAGGTCCCCATTAGAGTTCCGAACCACACCACCTGCGCTTGCCGCTCCATGAATAGACAGAGCACCATCAGTATTCAGGGTGAAACAAGGTTCTGCAGCTGGCTGCCAGGCAATATCTTGAAGCACTTTCTCTCTTACATTTAGGGAGCGTGCTTGAGCTGCTTCTTCAAGGGCGGAAGTAACAGTTTGATTCCAAAATTGAATCTGACTGACGATGCTGTCAGGAGTAGGATTAGAGTTGTCGAAGGTCCGATCATTACGACTACGCCAAAGATTCCAGCAAGTAAGCCCAAAGAACACTTTCCAAGATGTGTTGTTCAAGTTACTTCTCCACCAATAATCAAATCTCTAGGCCATAAACTGATTAACCTTTCCAGGAGGAAGGAGGCGTTTCCAAACTTCCACTACAGTTGGGCATGAACGCAGAATGTGCTCCAAAGATTCAGCTGCGTTACCACAGATGGTACATGCCTCATTATCGGTCAGGTGTCTCCGCATCCGTTCCTTATTGGTCATAAGCCTATCATGGTAGGCAAGCCACATAAAGTGGTGAACTTTATTAAGACCTGGCCAAGACCAAATCTTCTTCCATAGCCCTTTGTTCGTGCCAATACCCTCCCTCATGTCGTTGATTAACAGATAACCAGATTTTACCGAGTATTTACCGTCACCTACAAGGCCCCAAGTGGGTGCATCCATTCCAAATTTCTCTCGCGGGGGGGTCATCCCAGCTACGGTTTGGACTACAAGTTCCGGGAGAACGCTTTTAAGCCTGTCAAAATCCCAATCACCATTCTGGTTGCAGAGGTCAGCCACTTTGAGATTGTTGTCAACAGAGTTTTGGTGGAGGGCAAGATCATAGAGGCGTTGACCATTATCCAGCCATTTATCCATCCAAAAACTTATCAATTTACCATCTCGAATGCTCCATTGAAGGCCTTCATTCAGAAACGGCCACACTTCTCTAATTCCTCTCCAAAGAGTCGAAAAAACTCTTGGTCGCTCTCGGCATCAATCCCGTTGAGGTATGCTTAAGGTATTTTGTCAGTAATAAATCCGCCCAAAGCTCATTGGATCTCTTGAGAAGACCCCAGGCAAGTTTCAAAATGAGACAAGGTGAATCTTTCATTTGCCATTCTCAGAACCCCAAATAAAACTTCTGATTCTTTGATCAATCAAGTCGCAAATGTGACCAGGTAAGACCATTGTCTGCATCGCGTAGGCTAGAATAGCATTAAGGACCGATGTTTCCAAAGTAACCCTTCCAGCGAGCGAAAGTGTCTCTCGTTTCCATCCAGCCAGCTTAGAGTCTAGGTTCTCTAAGATGAACTTGAAGTGGGCATTGTAAAAATGTTGAGCAAATAAGATGAAGATAAAAGAATCTAATACAAGAAAAAGAGTAGAGACAACGTCAATTTTGAATTTGATACTCAATCTGAAATAACTCCCTTAGTCAGAAATTGAGTCTGTGAATGAATTCGACAGAGGAACCCTAATCGGATTTGTGGAGAGAGATCTTCGCGTGAATAAGTGTAAGAGCGAGAGCACACGACACCAGTTTTAACGTGGTTCGATAAGCTATGCTTATCTACATCCACGTCCCGAGCTTGGAGCTCGAGAGAGTCACTGATTATTGAAAGAAAAACACACACCCCATGATTCATAGCCCGAATCGAGGACACCAATTGAACTCAGTCAATTGAACAAACACGAAAACCTCACAGCACCGTGAGTGACAAAAAAAACCCAGAGATTAGATACCCTCAGTCTCTATTTTGCTTCTACTCTCTTCTTCCTCTTTTAAACCGATTGCATATCCGTCTCTTCCTTTGATTGAGCTCGTCCGAAACATGCATCTGTTAAGCCCTTGATTTCTTCAATTAATCAAATCTGCATTAAAGCACCTTTTTCCCTTTTCGGTTTGGTCAGACCACATGGGTAATCGAAAAGAACATATATTAAACAAATAAAAAACCAGCAGATTCTAACAATCTCCCCCTAAGTTGGACATCTCCAAACTTTTAAACTCACAGTTCAGTCTATCAAACAAAAATGTTCGAAACAACAAAAGAAAAGCATCAATCCACCATGCTGACAGTTCCAGCACACAACCAAAAACCAACACACAGCAACCAAATAGAAAGAAAGAAAACAAAACAGTTCAGAAAATGCAATGATTTTTAAAACTCAATGTCAGGATCACTTTCATAATCCGATGCATCATCCCGTTCTGGCTTCTTGAAATAGAGCTCCATGATCCTTTCCTTGACCTCTGTAGCAACCTCATCTTTTCCTAAGTCCAGCTCCTGTAAATCTTCAACCTCCCAATCCCCAAGTTCTTTAAGAGTCCTGACAAATGAAATAATACAATTGTGCAAGGAGTTTTCCGCAATATCCTCGGGCTTAATGTTCCAATTGTTGTTGTCTCGAATTGTGGCCGTAAGGAGCCTGGGTTTGGTGATGATGAGTCCTTTAGAACAGCATGTGATGGCACATTTGTCTCCCCCTTTGGAGATGTCCGACTTTGGACGCTGAGGAGCAAAAGGGATTCCAACCTTTCGAAGAACAGATTGTGGCCGAAGACAGACAATCCTTGAATCTGCAGTCTTGAACTCGTGATCAACTTGAAGATGTTTCAGGATATAGTAATAAAGGAGGCGAGGGGAAGAGATCCAGTGTAAGAAGATCGGGATGCATCGAGCAAGACTTGTAGCCGAAGGTGAGGCCATACCATTGAATAAAAGATCTAGTGTAATTTGTTTTTTTTTTTGAAAAGTAACTGAAGTTTCATTGAATATCCCGAACGGGGTTAGAAAGTGCATGGACAGAGGCCATACCCTCGTACAAAAACAAATTTCTCCAATCAGGAGGGAGAGAATCAGAGCGTGTAGACCTTGCCAGCCAATCGGCCAGAATATTACGAGAACGGGGGGATAAAGCTAACGGTCATGTTGGGATTGTAAGAGATAGAGTTGCAAATATTTCCCAAAAAACCAAAACAATCCCAAGGCCATTTGTCTTTTGGGCCATAGATGGCTTTGACAAGGGGTTGACAGTCTGTGAAAATTGAGCACCTGAAAGGAGAAAAAGTTGTGTATTGGGTGGCTTCTTGGATCGCACGCGCTTCGGCAGCCATAGGAGAAAGACAGTGAAAAGTCCCAGAGAACCCGTCACACACTTGTCCTTCGGCATTAGAAATGATAATACCATAGGCCGCCTGCTGCGTGTCAGTCATGAAAGACGCATCACAGTGTACCTTAATGGAAGAGGTACTTGGCGGTGGGCAAGGGTTTGCTCGGGGATGAGGACTCTGGTTGGGGAAAGGTTAGAACCAGTCGGGTGGAGGGGGTTGTGTAGCCAGCGGTTTGCTTCTGAGGATGCTCGAAAGGCTGTGAGAAGGGGGTGGGGCCTTTTGCTCCTGAAGACCATCTCATTCCTGGCCATCCATACGTTCCAGCAAGTTGCAATCCACTGAATGAGTCGAGGATCCTCTTTAAGGTCCTGAAAAGCAAAAATCCAAGAAGCGAACGACTGAGACTGGATGGGTGGAGATGGGACGGATGTACCATATGTCCAAGCACTTGCTGCATGAGGGCAAAAAAATAGAACATGAGAGAGTGATTCTTCCTGATAACTGCAGATGGGGCATCTCTCATTGTTACTGCATCCCCTTTGGTGGAGCTTGGCGTTTGTGGCTAGGACATCGTGACAGCATCTCCAGAGGAAAAATTTTATTGTTGGGGGATCGAAAGGTTCCAAAGCCATTTCCATTGATCATTAGAGACGCCTTTGAGGTGATTTGGGGGCGGACTACTGGATCCAAAGGCCTTGTGGGTGGCATGATATGTCGTTTTAACTGAGAAGGCTCCGTCTTTAGTGTAGGTCCATTTCCACTCATCTTCCTGGCTGGCCGGACCAATGGGGATTCTGAGAATGGCTTCAATCTGAGCTGTGGAACACCAATCCCCGAGTTGTTGAATATTCCACTGTCGTTGATTAGGAAGTATCCAATCAGAGACTAAGCTTTGAGAGTTAGGCAAGGAGTTGATAGACACAGTCGAGCAAGCCGGAATCCAGGGGTCTGCAGCTGTGCGAGTAGTGGAACCATTGTCGATGACCTTCAACACCCCAAGGTTAAGAGAGAATTTAGCATCACATAGGCTAGCCCAGATCCATGATGGGCGAGCACCTTTTTTTGCTTCAAGGAAAGAGGTTTTGGGAAAGTATCTGCTTTTCAAAATTCGAGCCCACAGCGTGTTAGGAGAGGTGAGGAGGCGCCAGGCTTGCTTGGTGATGAGAGCTTTGTTAAAAGAGCTGAAGTCACGGAACCCTAGTCCTCCTTCCGACTTAGGGGAGCACAGAGTGTCAGCACAACGCCAATGAATGGTCCGCTTAGTGAGGTTTCCGGCCCAGAAGAAATTACGAAGCATAGCATTCATCTTATTGGTGGTGGCTTTCGGAAGGAGGAAAAGGCTCATAATGTAGGAAGGAATAGCTTGGATAACCGCTTTAATGAGAGTTTCCTTTCCTGCTGGGGAGAGAATAGAGCTTTTCCAAGTGCTAGCCACCCCTATCATGCGATCCATGAGGAAAGAAAAGGTTTCTTTTTTTTTATCTGCCCCATTCAGTTGGGATCCCGAGATATTTTGAGTGGCCATTTGCACAACCAAAGTGGTTAAAGATAGAAATCCTTGTCTCTTCATTAACGTTCTTGCTAAAGTGAATGGAGGATTTAGTAGGGTTTATCTCCTGGCCCGTGATATTGCCATAGGCGTTAATGGTAGTCAGAATATTCGTTACCTCTGCGAGGGTTGCTTTGCCGAAGACAATCGTATCGTCGGCGAAGAGGCAGTGAGTCAGAAGGGGACCTCATCCAACTAGACAATACATGAATTGACCGTCAGGATTGCACACGCCTAGAATGTTAATAGATACTTCCCCCTTTCTGTTCTGAAATCTAGGTTGATCTTGTATATGTGCACGGACCTTGACATGCATCCCATCCAATGCACCTAGACAATTCTGCATAATACTCTAGTTTGAAATTTGCAACAATCCACTAGAAGGG
The DNA here is from genome assembly GCA_034768395.1 of Linum lewisii. Lineage (NCBI taxonomy): Eukaryota > Viridiplantae > Streptophyta > Magnoliopsida > Malpighiales > Linaceae > Linum > Linum lewisii. Next base: position 79,762,875 of record CM068296.1, read on the forward strand.
AACGAATGTGAAGATAATAGTTTGGAACGGACCTTAAAATGTTTCCAATATGGATGGCGACTGTGTTCAGGCACAGGGAAAGCTTTTGGATACAAGGCTTTGTGAAGTCGAAGAACGGATGTGAGGACAGCGTGGATGATTGCACATACCGTTTTCCCTTATCTACCAAACCTCTTTTGCAGTATCCTATTTTTTGTGTTATGCCCTAATGTGTTTAAGAACATAACGACCATCTCATCTATGCTAGCGGTGGGTGTTCCTCGTAACCCACCTTCCTCCACCAATTTTTTACACAACTTAGCATACACAGTACGATCCATCCTAATTGTATCGAGGCTCGATCGATCGCTGAATGTGGTTGCTTCTTGGATGTACTCTGCTCGAACCCTTGCACCATGCACCAACCTGTGAAGCAAGGGTCTCCCAAACCCACGACGAACTATTGGTCTACGACGTCGTTCTAGTATAGTGACTAGAATTAGTAACACACTGAAGATGAAGAACAGTGTGCCCATCATTCGCCTACGTTGTAATGACAAGTCCAATAGTCTCGCCATAGTTATGCGTGTCAACTCTATAACCCTACCAGAGATGAATGTTATCAAGTGATGACACTGTATGATATCAGCAGAGTGTAACGGAAACCCTAACCCGACAAGCATATACAACTGTCTGGAAATCAGATAGTTTGAAAACAACGCCTATAAGCTCTCTGTTATATATCTGGAAACCAAACCCTACAAACTCTCTGTTAGATATTTGGAGAGCAAACCTATAAACTCTTCTGTTTCTAAGAGTGATGAGAGATCAGCTGGACTAAACAACAGAGCAAAAGTTTATGATACATGAATGAAGAAGAATGTCGAGCAGGGAAAACTTAAAGAATGATTACCCACTCGTCTTCCTTAACAGAAATCTAACCCTAAACCAATACCCACCTACTAAACAATCGTGTTCCGTAACAGAAATAGAAGAAAAAGGCTCGAACAAGAAACCCTAAACTGACTGCGATAAACATGATGAAGAAGAATGCCACTTACCTTCTCGGTGACGACGAGCGGATTGAAGAAGAACAAATCGGAGAACAAATGCGGCCGCCGGTCGGAATGAGGAGAAACGGGCGTTCGTCGCCCGTCGTTGGTTGAATAGGGGCCTGCAGCAGGGAGTGGTACGAACACAGAGAGAGAGAACAGAGTTGAATGAAAATGGGTGGGCAAAATCGACCACCAAAAAAAATTATGCCGTAATTAAATGATTCCGTTCATTTTAGGATGGAATTACGGAACCCTATCGGGCCGTAATTAGGGCCCGTAACGGAATTCAATTCCGTTGGAATTGGTCCGCTGCAAAATGACAGGAAAACAAGGAATTGATTGTTTCCGCCGGAATTAACTGATTCCAGGACTCAATTCTTGGCAGGAAAACGTGGCCGAAGAGTTGGGTTGTGTATGGAATCCAACTCCTCTATGTGAACACTTACATAACTCGGACACTCTATTTGTACTTGTTGAACATGTGAGTTCACAAAGTAGTCAACATCATCCTCATCCTCATAAAGGTCTCGAAAGTATTGTTTTCAATTTGTATAATGATTGGGCTGCAATTTTATTTTTTAATTTTAAGTATCATATTAATAAATTTTATGTACATATATTAGTGTTAGAAGAATTAATGTACAACTTATTCCTCGTTTGGGTGAATAAATTAGCCAAAGTCTAATTTCTATGAGAATTGAAATTGCGTTGATTAATTGGACCTTAGTTCTCATCCCCATCGAAATTGGGCCACAATTTTCACCAAACCTATTCATTCAAATGACATGTTAGTATTAAATATAGTGATTATAGCTTTGTTACCAGATCACAAATTTGTTTTCGAGAGCCAAGGGGGTGCAGCTGCATGTGTTCTTTTGTACTTAGATATCTCCTAGTAGTGTTATCGGTAGTGCTCACTCTCTGGGTAGATTGTATTTAATTTACAGCTTTCTGTCTGTTAGCTGAACGTCGAATCGAGTGCAACTTGAAAGAAGGAGATGAAGCCATCATCCAGATCACTTCTGCGTCTCCTTCAAAATCAATCTGAAATAGACCAGAGGACAATTACGAGATCACAAATTTGTTTTCGAGAGCCAATGGGGGTGCAGCTGCATGTGTTCTTTTGTACTTAGATATCTCCTAGTAGTGTTATCGGTAGTCCTCACTCTCTAGGTAGATTGTATTTAATTTACAGCTTTATGTCTGTTAGCTGAACGTTGAATCGAGTGCAACTTGAAAGGAGATGAAGCCATCATCCAGATCACTTCTGCGTCTCCTTCAAAATCGATCTAAAATAGACCAGAGGATAAACACACGTAGGGGTGATTTGGTTGATGGAATTGGGTCTGGGAATTGGATTTCAATTCCCAGCCCAATGAGAATTGTAGTGCAATTATTTGAGTCAATTCCCAATGGACCGGGAATTGGGTCTCAATTCCCGGACCCAATTCCATCAACCAAACGGCCCTGTAGTCTTTTAGAAATTTGGGTCATGCTAGCATTGTCACGTGGACATGCGGACGGAAAATACAACGTTTATAGACGACGGTGACGGGTTGGTTACACAAATGGTCACCGACTTTTGGCCAAATAACCCGGCACTCACCATCCTTTAAAAAATTTCCCATCCATTACTGACTTTTGGCCCATTATCCTAGAGGTCACTAGCGTCTACGGACATCCAATTTTCCATCCAACCGTCTATGTGGCGATGCCATCTAGGCAGCCACATCACCTAAATTGCCACATCAACAAACCCAAACCCAAACCCCACTTGAACCCATAAACCAAACCCAAACCCAAACCTTAACCCTTCCTCTTCCCTTCTCTTTCCTCTTCCTCTTCCTCTTCCTCTTCCTCCTCCTCCCTCCACCACAACCTCCAGACTCTACCGCCACCCCTCACTCCCTACCACCGCCTGGATGCCGGCGCCGCCGCTGCCGCTGCCACCGCCGCCGCTGTCGCCGGCTGGGAAGGTCCGGCGAGGGAAAGAGGAGAGAGAGAAGAGGAAGAGCAGATCTGTCGATCTGCCGATCTTCTCTCTCTCCTCTTTCCCTCGCCGGAGCTAGTTATTCTCGTAGATGGGGTCGTCGTCGAAGGAGACGGCGGGTTGCGGTCAGGGATTTGTTCAGACGGAGGAGAGGAGGAGACGGCGGGTCGTCGTCGGAGGAGATCTGCCGATTCGGTCGTCGGATGGTTGAGTGATGGCTGCTGGTTCGAGTTGGGGAAGCGAGGGGCTGTCGGCGGAGGTTCAGGGGCGGCGTTCGTCTGACAGAAGGGGCGGGGGGGGGGGGGTCCGGTCGAGGGTCGTCGGGCGGCGACGGGAGATGAAGGTCAGGTCGGCGGTCCAAGCTCCGCTGGCGGTGATGGTGTTTGATGGGGTCGGCGATTTGTGTGGAGTTGGTGGTTGTGGTGTAGGAGAGGAAGAGGAAGAGGAAAATGAAGGAAGAGGAAAGAGAAGGTAAGAGGAAGGGTTAAGGTTTGGGTTTGGGTTTGGTTTATGGGTTCAAATTTGGGATTTGGGTTTTGGTTTGTTGATGTGGCAATTTAGGTGATGTGGCTGCCTAGATGGCATCGCTACGTAGACGGATGGATGGAAAATTGGATGTCCGTAGACGCCAGTGACCTCTAGGATAATGGGCCAAAGGTTAGTAATGGATGGGAAGTTTTTTAAAGGATGATGAGTGCCGGGTTATTTGGCCAAAAGTCGGTGACCATTTGTGTAACCAACCCCGACGGTGACCAATGAAATATAGTCCAAAATGTCAGTTATTTATGAATATTTTTTCTAGTTCAGGGATGGATAAATGAAAAGGCCAGTTCAGTGATCATTTAGTTAATCAACCCATGTTTTTAATCGTCTTCCTCCCACTTCACTCTTACGCTCTCTTCTTGGTCGTCTCTGCCTCCCGTCCCGTCAGCTCGTCGGGAAAGTCTGTTTGCGAATCAATCTATCGCCATTTCTAGACTCCCAGGTGACATCAAGCTTTCGCCATTTCTTTTATGCCGTTTCTCGACTGACTTGTCAATTTGATACCTCTTCTTCTCCTCCCTTTGTTCCGCTTTTCTTTTTTATTTTGCTTCCCTCCTGAGCCCTGCATGCGATCTTCTTCACTTATCTCTGTTAATTCAGCCGGAACTCCTTCTGTTCTTTGTTTTTCCTACAGTTTCCAGAAAATATCGTCTGTGAAATTGGTCGGTTTTATCTAACATGTTATCTTTGGTTTGCTAAAATTGAAGCAATTGTTCAAGCAAACGCTTACAGTACGACATTCTTGCTTGCATGTCCTGGATTTCTCGTCTTATACTGTGCTTATTCTTTTGGAATGTATATATTTTTATCAAGGTATGGCGTCTCCTCAGAATCCAGAAACATTTGATCGAGATACCAAGGGGAAATATCAAAAGGACGAAGAAAAGGGAGGATCTGTTGATAAGGTAGATAATTTTTCACTTTGTTTATTAGAAGCATTACACTCTGAACTCTTCTTTGGCTCAAATTCCTCCACCTGTGGATATGAAGGGACTCGTCAACAACGTTGTGACAGTTGGTTATATCATGAAGCTTTCTCGTAAAGAGGATTTCTGTAAGGTTAGAGTTCCCAGCATGTTTGTCTTTATATCAAGAGGGAATAGAGAAATGGGTAATATATTGTTAAGGACTTCATGATCTGTGGTAATGGAAGTTATCAGTTGTGAAACCTTGGTGCTCTCTGCATTTTTATTTGAATTGGTTCATATATAACGTTTAGGGGGTTAGATTCTTGATTTCAGAAACTTCTACCTTGTTTTCTTGATAAAACATTTGAATGCATTATTCCTTCTCTAACACCTTAAGATTAGCTTCTAGGTCCAGATAGTTTAAGTTGACCTAAGTGCATTAGCTTCTTGATTTCTTGATTGTGATCTGCTTACTTGACAGACTGTCGTTTCAGCTTTTGTTTCAGTCTGGTTGCTTATTATCTTTCTCTTATCGTTGAAGAGAGGTGCCTTCCCCAACGGTGGAACTCCAAACAGATTGATGTTTCGACCTCTGTCATTTGATAAGCCTCTACCACCTCAGTTAGAAGGTGTTGACATAATTCTCCATAAAGCAACAGATGAAATCATCTCCGTTGAGTTATGTGACTCGGAACTATCAAATGCAATCACTTACACAAAGGGAATGCAAGAATTGAAAAGGTAACCTATCAAATGGTAGGATTAAAAAAGTATTTGTAATTTATCATAGCTGTCCTAAATGGTACTTCTTAATTTTTTCACTCCATTGGTATTAGGTCATTGTATTGCTTCTCAATCTTGATCAGATGATAGCAGCTATAATGATGTCGCATTCACATCCTTCTAGCTTCTATCTAAGTCTAAGAGTTCATCTTGTTAAGTGTTGCCTTACTCTCGGAAATTCGTTGATTGTTTGCAGATATATGGAACAGCATGTTGAATGTTGTGTAATTGATCCATTGGCTAAAATATATCCCGTAGTCGACCGTCTGACAATGCAACAAATTCTGCATGGTTTGGAGGATCTTAACAAAGGACAGCGACAGCACTGCACCATCAGAGGACCCAATTTCTTAAAGGTCTTTTGATTGAAATGGTATTTTATTTGATGCACTAGATTGCAAACTGATCTTGCAAATAAATGCCCTGGACGTCAGGAAAGTTCTTATTTATTATAAATCGAGTCCAATGTGCAGGTTAATGACTTCAATGACCCGGAGATGGATCAAATACTATTGGAAGCTAAACTATCCTTCCCAACTATAGTGAAACCTCAAGTTGCTTGTGGTGTCTCTGATGCTCATAGTATGGTAGGAGTTAGTTTTGATTCTGTTGAATTGTTGTTACAGAAGCTGTGTACTATGTTTTAAGGACATGTTTTACTATATATACTGAACCTATATAGTTGGTATGTTTTCTGTGTTTAAGGAGAACATCTAGTTGAAATAGATTTTGATCGTCGCGTTTTATTGGTTTATGCCTTTAGGGGCTAATAGTATATTCTGGTCTGGATTGTCCACTTATGTACCATCTCAAGATGTCCTCGATGCCATGGAAGATTATAGACTTAATTTACGATAGGGCATCAAGATGCAACATTGCCTCTAAGTCAAGTTTATATCTTTTGAGTCCTTAAATGATCTAGGATGTTGGTGGGTTAATTTGTCCAATTTTAATAGCTTGTATTCTAATCAATTTAATTTTCCATGGCCAGGCGATTGTCTTCAAATCTGAAGATTTCAAGAACCTGAGTGTTCCTCTTCCAGCTGTTTCCCAGGCTAGTATGGATGATTCAGTTTCTTTGTTCTTGAAAAGATTGTTCGGTCCTCAAAATTTGAATGAAGATTTCTGATTGTTCAACTGGATAATCTAAAAAGATTACTTGTATTTTGAAATGATGTATGCTTTTGGTTTACCTATGAGAATTATAACCATAATTGGTCTTTTGATGAACTTGCATCACTACTACTACTGAGTGTGCTCATTCAATGAATCTGTTCTTCATTACCTAGAGGCTAAAAGAAGAAAATGCTGTATTTTGGGTACTCATATATGAGTACGTGTTCCTCCTTATATTCACGATCGGCAATGATTCATGATGCAGGAGTATGTAAATCATTCATCAACGCTGTTCAAAATTTATGTCCTCGGCAAGAAGGTTTTTTATGCCGTTAAGAGGTCTGTACCAAATGCTGATATATTGACGAAAATGGCAGAAAAGAATGGGAATGGGCCTTTACTCTTTGACAGGTAGATTAATCTTCACTACCTTCAGTTCCTGATACATTTATCATAATAGAGATGATGAACCTCAACTCAAATTATGGTTGTTTCCAGCTTGAAATCTTTACCGGTAAGCTCGGAGGATGGAGATTCGTGCAGGAGCAACACAGACCACTTTGATATTGAATTAGTCACTGAAGCTGCATACTGGCTGACCAGGAAGCTTGACCTTACCATCTTTGGCTTTGATGTTGTTGTAAGCAAAGCAACGTTATCTTGCCTCGATATCTCATGCATCTTTGTCGAGGGTACACTTAATAATTTACCAAACTAAAATCTGCCTAAAATAATGGTTGTAACAACTGTTGCTAATCGCTCTGACTGAAGTTGTGGTGATTTGTTATTATGATGCTTAGTGTGGATAATTCCAGGTAACTAACAGATGGTATTTCAGGTAGAGGAAGGTAGCAATGACCATGTGATCGTGGATGTGAATTACTTCCCATCATTCAAGGAAGTGGGGGATGATGTATCCATACCGGCCTTTTGGGATGCAATCAGGGACAAGTTTGAATCCATGAAGAGCTGAAAAGGCTGGTCGAGAAAGAGTTTGTCAGTAGTTGCTTTGTTGTTTCCTCGGCTAACAAATAATCACACTTTGAATATGGAACATTTTGATGCTATCAAGTTACCTTTGATGTTATTGAAGTTGTTTTCGAAGTTGTGGGGTTGCTTACATTTTTATTTCCATGAAAATTATCTCAGCCAAGAAGGAAACAAAAAGGATGAGCAAAGAATTAGTAGGTTGCATTGCTTACTTTGCATATTTAACGGTTTACTTGAGCCAACTTTTCTGTTACACTGGATAGTTAATTTTGCTTGCTTGATATTGTATATTAGGAATTTGCATTCCCCTCCTTCAGCAGTCGAGTGTTCATCAGCCCCAGTTCTGCTCACTCATTCCTTTTCTAGAATTGAATTGTCACTGTCGTGGCCTCCTAAATGGCTTCCCAGAATCTCCCTGAGATATTCTAGCTGCTCGAAACTGCCTTGAAGTTCATCCCACTGCAACACAACAGCAATTCAGATAAACCAGCAGACAACTTGATGGTGTGTAGACATGGGAGTTAGAATTACTTACCTCTTGATAAGGTAACGAAACCAAATTCCAGCCAGCCGCACCAATGTAACGTCGTTTCAACATCGTATTCCCCAAAGGAATTCCTGCATCATCACGTCACCTGTGTTAGAATCACTCAAAAGTAACACATCATAAGAGGAAATATATACACGATCGAACTACAAGTAGCAACCTGTATTCCTTGAAAAATGAGTCGGTCCATCGACCTCGAGAGCTAATTTTTTATCCAACACAACAGCATCCAAAGTGTATCCATCCACAACATATTCGTTCACCCAATCAAGACCAGTGCTCACGAGGAGACGAACCACTTCCTTCTGGAAAGAAGAAGTCATTTTCTCATTAAACCTCTTGCTTCTTCCTGCACGAGCTATCCTTTCCTCCATTTCACTTCCAAGGAACATCTCAAGATGTGGGTATTCAAGCCTCAGACACTGGTTCACAAGACGAACCTGAGTAGCAAACATTATATCTTCTCGATACTGCTCCGAAATCCTTTGCTCCTCAAAACGACTTATCGTTTTCCAAACATTAGCGAAAAATACTCTGTCTAACTGCCCAAGAACAGCATACGACCATGCAATCATGCCCAGCTCATCCCTATTGAATCTCAACGTAGGAACCCCCTTCAGTTTGGGATTCTCCTTTTGATCAGAAGCTGAAGTTTGGCACCACTCAAACTGGTTTGGCTCCTTGAACACAACATCTAAAGAGTTGAGCAAAGGATCAGCAGGCTCAAACATTGCAGCAAATGCCCACAGTAGCTGAGTAAGCTCCTGCCCCTGGAAAGTGTGTATGATATCACTAGCCCTTTTAGCTAATTCAGAAAAGAGAAGTGGAGCTGAGTGCTGCATTGATGCAAAAGCACCAGCAACATTAGCAACATTCTGAGAATTGAATTCGTTAACTCTCAACAAGGCAACCTCCGCAAGTCTATCCATTTCCGACATGTAAAGCAGCTCTCCTCCAATCTTGGATAGCGCCCACGAAATATTTGATATCCCTTGAGCTGAGCATTCAGGCAATGCTGTCATGGCAATACCAACCAGCATCGACATCTCTCTTTGCCTTGCAAATGCTAGCCGATGGGTTTTCATCATCAAAACCTTTTCCATGTTCTTAGCAATTCTGTGAAGTGCAGTAGCAATATTGAAAGGGGAAAGTGGTGAAGGTGTCAAACCTTTCCCAACAGCCATAATGATGTCGGCAGTAACATCCATGACTTCTTCAGCAGTTTGAGCTTCAACGATTGCTCTGTTGAGATTAATCTCCTTCTTACGATCAGAAGGTCCAGAGAACTGAGACAACTTCTTTACCAATTCTTCCATTGTCTTCTCCTTCTTCTCTTCGAACATGCCATCTCCCATCATACTAACCTTTCTTAGGAGGTCAGAAGTATCATCATCAAGAATCCTTTCTATCTCATCCAAGTCCATATCCTCCTCTTCCAAGTACTCTTCATCATTTTTCTTCTTCTTCTTCTTGCTCACCAATTTTTTCTTATCCTTTTTCTTCTTTTTCGTCCCACTAACTAATTGTTCCATCTTATGACTCAATCCCCTAGTCTCAATCGATTTGAGGGCGACCTTCCTCGCCCTCAAACACCAATCCATCTCATCTTCACCCTCGAGCAAGGCTGATCCTTTTGCAGTCTTCCTTTTCGTGGATGAACCAGTAGAACCAGCATTGCCAAGAAACTCTAATTCCCAGTCCTCCACAACCCTTAAACCTTCCTCATCCACAACACCACTAGTATCAGAACTCACACATTTCACTCCTCGAACACCTAATTGGAATCCATGGTTAAGAACCCCAGTTCCTAATTTAATCGGTGGAACAATGGAGACAAGTCTATAATTGAAAATGAAAGGTTGTAAGAAACCCCGATGAGGAAATGCGGTAAGTAACCCGTCCATGGTTCTTTATCAGCCTATTACAAGGTCAACCGAACAGAAACAAAGCAACGACTTCTGCGGAGACTACTCGAAGATGTAGAAACAGGAAAAAGAGTACCTACCTACCCATTAATTGGTATCCTCAGCGGCAGTTTCCAGAAAGTGATCAGAGCTCAATTATGAACCGGGAAGAGTTAGGAGGTCTTTTCCAGGAGATGGAAAGAAAGATGGGAAGTGAAAGCAGATAAGTATGGTGGTCTGTTCTGGAGAAGGAGGAGAATCTTTCTACTCCAGCTCTCAAATGTAAGGACGCCGGACGATGAATTGGTGGCTGAGACACCGACGACGACCAACGCAGATAAGACTGCCCAAAGATGGGCCTACGTTGTCCGGTGGAGGCCCATAAATAAGGCCCATGTTTCCTGGATCAGTTATTCTGGCCTGATTTCACAAACAATTATCTGTGGCTCAAACATTGAATTAGAATATTGAAACTTCAAACTTCAAACATTGAATTAGAATATTATTTTCCTTACAAAGGCGGTTACTTCTCCGACCCGCTTATCCGCCATTTCAACCTCGCACACCATCCGCGGAAAATTTGTTCGAGATCTTTTGGTGTTTCAGACGGTTTGTCCGTTGACTGCACCTTTTAACAATTTTGGATTGTGTTGTCCAAGGTTTTGTCGGTGAGATTTTCTCTCTCTTCCTCTATGTAATGTATTCACTATTTACCGTCGACATCTCTTATTGGATTTGGATGGGCTACAAGGAATGGGTGGAAGCAACGAAAAGTCGGATTCGAGATCGAGAGATGGCGGTTGCTTGGTATGAAGATGGTGGTTGCTCGATAATGTGATGTATCTCTGAGTACTCTCGTCAGAACCAAGGTTTGATCTTCTTCTTCCTCTCACTGGAGCTCGAATATGGATTTCACAACCATTTTGATTTTTTTTAAGGTTTTTTTTTTATTTGCTCCAAATCTTTCTCAAATTCTGTTATCACAACTGTAACTTTTTGTGTGTTTCTTTCAGGAGTGTTGTTTTGTCTACACCTGTGGATCAAGACAATTTTCAAAGAATTCTATTATCACAAAGTCATACGAATTCATTCAGTTCCGATATTGTTATGATTTTGGCCATTTTATGAGTAACTTGCCATTGAGACTGCTCTGAGAGTGTCATGAATACTGGGGAATCATCCATGTCCTCTTTGTTAGGCTATGTATAACCTAAGAGGCTTATTTCAGCTTCTTGGGAGGCTTCTTTCAACCTCTAGCCTCTCAAAATCTTTGCAACCCAGTAAGAGGTTAAATGTAGCCTCTGTACATTTCGTAATCTAATGTCAACGTATAACGTAGTTAAGGTCAAATTAATTTGTGTATTTCTAAATTTTTTACCATAGATGATTATGATAGTAAAAAACATATTTTCCGATAAAATTTCATTCAATTCCGACACACTTCATTTTCCCGGATATTTTTTGTTTTAGTGCGTTGTAATTTGTACAAATTCGTAATTTTATTAATGACAAGGAAACTCATAATTTATTAGCACTACAAATTCAAAAAACCCTAACAATCAAACAAAACAAAGATTGAGTGACTGAATTGCAAAACCAAAAAGAGGGTGGATTAAACAAAACAAAAAATTAACTGGCGCCAGCCTTTTGGACAGACGCGGCCCAGCCGCGTCTGTCCAACGGGCTGACGACTGCCCTCATTTTCATTCCCTTTTCTTTCTCTTTTGCACACATGTGGGGCCCACTAGGAGGCCAAGAGGCCTTCCAAATCAGTCTCCCTCTTTCACTCTTACCCTCTTAGCCTCCCATATTTCCTCCCATTGCACCTACAATCACCCAAAACCTTGCACTCTTAGCCTCTTAAACCCTTGGGTTGTATTCAACCTTAGTGTCCAACCAATCGGACACCACACCCAAGATGGTTTCCAACTCCATTTGTAGTGAGAGAGCATTAGTAACCTTTTTTTTTAAGTAGCTCATATTATTAATGATTCAACGTGGGACAAAAATCAGACAAATCATCTCTAAGCCAGTCTGGAGTTACAGATCCCAAAACAGACTGCTCTGTCAATTGCTCGTCTCGCCACAGCATGAGCCGCTCTATTTCCATCTCTCCTGACAAAAACCACTGATGCTACAGTTTTAGCGGTATCAAATAACTAATCTACCAAGGTAGACTAGATCGTATTCTACTCGAGGTCTCTTCTTCTTGTCTACTCAAATATGTTGGCAAATTACTCGATTTAAACAAGTTGTGCGTGGTGTGAGTTTCACGACTTCTAATCTAATAAACAAAGGAAAATAAAAGACAGAAAAGTAAAAAGGTTGACTAACAGGACGATAGACGAGCTTAGACTTCGAATCCCCCTTAGATAACCAAGGCAACGGCAATCACAAGACCAGAGGTTTTCAATTCTCATTCAATCGGTTTCTATACACCACCATAACTCCTGACCTTAGGTTTAAGACCGGCGAACGTTCGCTCTATCCGCTCTAGCTACCAAGATTAATTAGCCGCCCGGGTACGGTCGCCTCTCGCAACGACTTAACTTAATTGGTGGAATTACTAACGATTTATGAGTTACTCTTGCAGTGGATTAACCCTAACCGGTTCCTACGAAAAGCACACTCCAATTATAAAGTTAATTGCTTGAATTGATGTTTTAAAGAGAGGCGAGCGTTCGCTTCTATCCTCAGCTTAACAAGAATCTAAACTAGGCGATCAAGGAAGACAAATTTATGCGCCAAAGCAGGGAAGCTGTCTGGCGACTAACCCTAGCTTGCATAAACCTAATCTAGGCGATCAACCAGAGAAGAAACATAAACAGTCAAGAACAAAACAACCATGCAAAGAGAAACTAATTGAACTTCGAATCTAATTACCGCCAATCCGTTGATGGCTTTAAAGCCCTGGATCACTTAGGGTTCATCTAATCTAAGCTCTACAAGTTTAGCTACTCATAACGATAACAGAAGAATCAAAGGCAACAAAGGAAATCATCATACAGAGGAAGAACAGATAAAAACTGAAAAACCTAATTCTGACGACTCCGACGAAGCTTCGATCTCCTGGATCTTCAACTTTAAGCTCCGAGCTCTCCGAGGTGGAAGGATGGCGTCACGATCTCTCCACAGATCTTCGAACTCTCTAAACTCTATCTATCGGCCCTCTAAGTCGTGGCTAATCAGCCAAAATTCGTGTATATCTAATCTGGCTTCAAAAAAAGTCTATATATAACCCCAGAAACCCTTTACAAGTTGGAAAAGGCTGAAAATTAGGGTTTCTGCCCGGATTTTCAAAGGAATTTTTGCCGAAAACATCACCAGATTTTCGCCAAAATGTTAGTTAAAAACCAGCTCCAACTTGTTTCGATGATTCCCGTTCCGTTTGAACTCCGATTTGGTCCCCGTTTGAAGCGCTGGACTCGTGAGAGAGTCCTCTATAATGTGGTAACCTGGAGGCTCAACATAAAAGCTCACAAAAAGGGTAAAAATAGCCAATAAATGGACATGTATGCACTAGGAGCCTATAATCATGAAGTTACGACAAATACACCAAATACTCATCAAAATGGCATCAAAGGGGCATGAAATGTCGCTTAAATGGGGATGAAAATCACGTCAAATCGAGTGTCATCAACCACAGTCACGTGTGGTTGAAAGCGTAGCAAAATCCTGCAAATTTCCACCTGTTTCCCGAACTCAATGATGTTGTGGTTGTCGCGATTTACTTCTTGGACCACCAGCTGGCAATCGGATTCAAACGTTACCCTCGGCCACTCCATCTCATGTGCCCACAGCAGCACCTCTCTAAAACCTCTCACCTCGGTCTCCTTTGTTGGCGGTGTACCAGGGAAGACCAGCTGTCTATACCCCATCAATATGTCGTGCTCGTTCCGAGCCACCATTCCAACACCAAACCGCCCTTCAGCCTGGAAGATTGCCGCATCAGCATTCACCTTAATTTTTCCCGGAGCTGGCCTGTTCCACCGCCTGCAATCTCTGCTGTGGTCAGCGTGCTGCGTTTGAGGTCCCGACGAGATCGGCTTGTTCTTTAGGTCCTACCATTCTTGAATATGTTCTCGGCCATGCTTGACCACCAGCTCCTCCGGTTTCGATTGGTGATCCCAAACCCGATCGTTCCTCTCCTTCCATATTGCCCAAACTATCCCGACCACACATTGGATTAGCTCTCTGTTTGGGTTGGCAATCCGTTTGAACAACCATAATATTCTTTAGCTCCTCCTCCTTCCGCCTTCATTTTCTGTACAGTCGAATATATGTCCGTCAATTCCCAGCACCTGTCAGCCTCTGTATAGTCAAAGAATAGGTGCTCAATGCTTTCCTCTGCTTCTGCACAGCAGCCGCACACATCTTCCATATCCATCCCTCGTTCATTCAGCTTCTTCCTCGTAGGGATGATATCCCTCAGAATACGCCACATCAGGTGTTTCATTTTTGGTGGGACGGCAACAACCTCCAATTACCATCACTTCCCAGCTCCGCCACCTCGTTCACCATTTCCACACTCAATCAGTAAGCCGATCTGACAGTATAATTGTCATCTCTACTTAGTCTCCAAATCCTCTCATCTGCCTCATCTCCATATGGGGGTTCCATCTCTTTAATGCACACAACATCAAGCTCATTCACCACATCTTCTATAAGTTCCCAATCCCATTCCCGTGTTGTTGGAATCAACAGGTCCTTTATCACCAAATCATGCATTTCAGGCGGTGGTACAGATTGTAAGTAGCTATCTTCCTCATCTTGTAGCCATGGCTCACTCCACACCTGCACCGATTGGCCATCTCCAAGCCTCCACCGAAATCCTCTTCGAATCACATCTTGAGCACACAAAATGCTTTTCCATAAATAGCTCGGGTTTGCACCCTATATATCTGAAAGAAAATCCCCTTTCGAGTAGTATTTTGGCCTTGTAAACTCTCGACACCAAAGTGTTAGGGTTCGCCAGAAGCTTCCAACCCTGTTTGCCCAACATTGTTCGATTAAAGTCCAGCAGACTTCAAAAACCAATCCCTCCATCTTCCTTCATGACACACACTCTCATCCACCGAAGTCATGCTATACCTCCACCTCTTCTACCTTTCGTACCCCACCAGAAACTATTCATCATGCGTTCCAGTTCCTCCGCCACTGTCTTCATAAGCATGAAAGTGTTCATATAGTAAACCGGAATTCACTGGACCACAGACTTAAGCAAAACCTCCTTACACGCCTTCGAAATTTTCTTCCCTCTCACCACATCTGAATTTTCTTCCACATCCTCTTCTTCAAATGAGCAAACACCTGTCTCTTATTTCGTCCAATGCATGAAGGCAAGCCGAGATATCTTCATGTGTTAACTTGATTTGAGATTCCAGTAATTTCCGCCACCCCCTCTCCAAGCATATGATGCGTGTTTGCACTAAACATGATTCCTGATTTTTGAAAATTTATCAGTTGCCCCGGAGCTGCTGCATAGTCATCCAGGATTTTCTTGATCTAGCGGGCCTCATCGATGTCTGCTCTGAATAACACGAAGCTGTCATCTGCAAATAATAGATGGGTGAGTCGCGGAGCTCCTTGACACACCGTCGTACCATGAATAATTCCTTCCTCCGCCGCCTTCCTCAGTCTGGCTGACAAACCCTCTGCACATAAAATAAACAAAAAATGGTGAGAGCGGGCAGCCTTGTCGGAGCCCTCTGCCATGTGTTATCGGGCCCACCCTCGCCTCATTTATCGTCATCGTATACTGCACAAATAGGACACACATCATCATCATCAACCAAATCCACCGTTCCCCAAAACCAAATTTCCACAGGACCGCCTCTAGGTATTTCCTCTCCACCCTGTCATACGCCTTTGAAATATCGATCTTGATCGCCGCTTCACCAAACTTTCCATTGTATCTTCTCTTCATGCTATGAATCGTCTCAAAGGCTATCATTACATTCTCAATAATGGATCTCCCTGTTAGAAATGCCGATTGCTCCTCTCAGATCAGCTGCGGCACCACTCTCCGGAGCCTATTCGCCAGCACCTTTGCAACCAACATGTAAAGAACACTACATAGTGAAATCGGTCGTAGGTCCCTCATCTCCGTTGGATCGTCGACCTTGGGGATTAGCACTATGTTTGTGTCCTGTACGTCTCACGATAGCTCTCCACTCTCCAACCAACTCTGTCCTGCCTGAAAAACATCATCACCAATCAGCTTCCAGAAATGCTGATAGAACCCATCCGGCCCCGGTGCCTTATCAGCATCCATCGAGAATAAAGCCTTCGTGAATTCCTCCTTGGTAAAAGGCTAAATCAAAAAGGTATTATCCTCATCAGAGATACACCCGTCAATTGCATAAGTTACAGACTCGGGGTGCTGTGACCGCCCGTAAAAATATCTTCAAAGTACGCCCCCGACACCTGTGCCATCTCCTCCTTCGACTTGGCCCAACTCCCATCCCTTCTCAACAGCTTCTTGATGGTGTTGAATTTCCGCCGCCCATTAGCAATAGCTTGGAAGAATCTCGTGTTCATATCCCCCTCCTTAAGACAAAATTGCTTCGCTCTCTGCCGCCATTGAGCATCTTCCTGCCGTAGAAGGTCAATCAGCTCTTGTTTACACCTACTCTCCTCGTCTGCCACTGAGGCCGCGTCCATCTCCCTCAATTCGCTCAGCCGCTTTCGTCTCGCCTCAATCTCCACCCTAAACTTTCGCGCCAGTCCTCTACCCCAGTCATCCAAACATTTGGCACACCTTTCTAACTTCATCCGCAACGTCCCTCCGCTTCCATTCCCCCGCCACATCGTCTCCACCAATGGTCTCAGTTCTGCCTCCTCCTTCCATTTGTTCTCGAATCTAAACCTTCGCCTACCCCTCTTCTCCTCACGACCTCTAGTATTCATCACCAATGGTGCATGATCAGATATCGGTGCCACGACGCTTTTAAGTTTTGTCATGGGGTACTGATTCAGCCATGCTTGATTAACCATGAATCTGTCTAAGTGCGACTCGATACCATGAGCCTTACCCTTCGCACGAGACCACGTAAACGGGTACCCATCCAACACCACATCTGTCAAACCACAGTCATCGACCGCTGCCCTGAAGCCTTCAATCAACGGCCGAGGCCGCTCGTGTCTACCTATCTACTCATTCTGATGCAAGATGTCGTTGAAGTCGCCAATCACGCACCACGGACCTTGGGTATTGGTTGCAAGGAGTCTCAAGATGTCCCACGACTCTTGTCTTCTATGTCTCTCCGGGCACCCATAGAAGTCGATAACTCGACATGGCCCACCGTCACCCTCCACTACTTCCAAGTTAATGAAATGTTGGCTAAAATTGACAAGCCTTACTTGTATGTTCTCCCGCCATAGCACACCTAAACCACCGCTTCGACCTCTCGGCTCCACCATGAAGCATTCCTCAAACTTCACTCCCACCCTAATATCTTCCAACTTTTGTCTCCCAACTAGTGTTTCGGATAAAAACACTAGGTTTGGCATGTGATCTCTGATGAGATCACTCAGTACGGAAGCCGCGTGAGGTTTGCCCAATCCTCTGCAGTTCCACAACATAACAATCATTCTGGCTGGCGAGCTGCCCCATCGGAACCCGCCGAGTGTCCATTTTTTGATCCAGCTCCAACCTTCTTCGGTGACTTCGTTGGCTTTCCTCCTCCATACTCAACTCCTGCCATGTAATCACCTTTTTCACCCCCACGTCTCCTCTTTTTCTCCTCATGAATTGCCAGTTCTCTTTGCTCAACCTCAATCTCGTATCAGCTGACCGAAAAAATGAAAGTTTATTTGCATCACAGGCCCCTAAGTCCCCAAGCAATGCCATGACAGCCGCGGGAAGCTTCCGGGTGTGGGGGTCGCTTGCACTTTCCCCCACTTGTCCTTCATCCTCACGTCCTCCTCTCTGTTGTTGTGACAGTCCGAGGGGTTTGGTCACCGTCTCCTTCTTCTCCAGCCAACGTTCTCCCTCCATTACTCTTTCTTGTTTTGGTAACGCTCGTAGCTCTTTATCCCACATCCAGACAATCTTCTCTTCCGGCATGTGGAATAGGACTTCACAGAAATGATCAATATGTTCGATTTTGGCGCAAATATAGCAAAAATTCGGAAGTCGTTCGTATTGAAACTTACACGTCCCTGTGCATCCTCCAGCCAGCTTCACCTTCTTCTCCCTTTTTACGGGCAGTCTGACGTCCATCGAAACCCTAACCCTCATGTAATAGTCCTCCACCCCTGGTACGTATCTCTCGTGGACCTGCGTACACTTCCCAACGTAGTTCCCGAGAGCTCGGCCAACTGCTTCAGAGTAGAACCCCCGTGGGAGCCCGTGCAGTTGGACCCAGAACTCAGCATAGTGCAGCTCCACGTCATACGGCGTCTCACCCGCCTTAACTTCCCTTATGACCAGCAGACTCTGGTCGAAACTCCAAGGCTCCGACTCCATCACTCGTTTTAGGTCCACCGAGTGATTGAATCTGAATAAAATAAGTTTACCCTCCAGCTCCTCAATCGCCATCCTTCATCCCGGTCTCCACAGCATAGCCATACGATTCTGGAACGCCGGGAAGTTATAGCATTTATCAGTCAACAACATGCCCACTACACAGAGCGTGTAGTCCTCCATCTCCGGAGCCAGTACCACATCTTCAAGGATAAGTTCTTCCTCTTCTTCTTCCTAGATACTCAAATGGGCGATATAATCCTCCATTCTCGCTTTTTCGATTTGATTCGTCTCCTAACCTCAGCTCGCGACAGTTCCTCGCTTCCCTTTCCTCACCAGTATCACACCAATCCCGAGAAGACTGTCTCTTGCGTCGGACAGCAGAAACCGCAGTCTGAAACCTTAGCGACGGCCACGTGCAGAAAGTTGAAAAAACCCTTATACAAGGGAAAACCCTAATTCACACAGAGAGAGAAAAAATGATTAAATATGTTTAGAGAATTAGTAACCTTATTTTCACAACCAAACTTGTATTCAATTGTGAAATCAAACCCCATAACCTCGTAATGCATGGCTAAAATACACAATTGGTTGTTGGCTTTGTGATGACACTCGATTTGACGTGATTATCAGCCTCATTTAAGCGACATTTCTTTGCTTAAGACATTGTTTTTAGGGTAGAATAACGAATATTCAATCGACTACCCTATTTCCTACCGATTTGGTTACTTTGGCCCTTTTTGGGTCAATTTGATGGTTTTATAGTGTTTTTGTGATAGCACAGATTTTTGCCATCATTTACGTAGCCATGGACGTATTCAAGACCTCAAGGAGTGAACCAGAATCGAACCAGCAATCGAACCAGAGTCAGAACCGAAGATCCAACTGCCCAGCACAATGTTTTCGCCGAAAAGACTATGAGGATTTCGGCGAAAATACCTTCAGAACTCACAGGCTGATTTGCACTGAAGTCTTCGGCGAAAACTTCCTTATGTTTTCGCCGAAAATCCTAGAAGAAATAACACAGGGGATTTTAACTAAAGTTTTCGCCGAAAATCATTTGATATTTTCGGCGAAAATATCTTCCTTTTCCGCGGCAGAATCAGAAAACCCTAATCAACCCTATTTAAAGCAGGAGTCGGCAGCCATTCATTAAAAAAAAAGAGACACAACAAATCATTATTCATATTTCACGAATCAGACTTTTGAGAGTCAGCCGACTCTAGGGTCGATAGATAGAGTTTAGAGAGTTCGAAGATCCGTGGAGAGATCGTGACGCCATCCTTCCACATCGGAGAACTCGGAGCTTAAAGTTGAAGATCCAGGAGACTGAAGCTTCGCGGGAGTCGTCAGAATTAGGTTTTTCAGTTCTTATTTGTTCTTCCTCTGTATGATGATCTTCATTGTTGCCTTTGATTCTCTTGTTTCCGATATGAGTAACTGAACTTGTAGAGCTTAGATTAGATGAACCCTAAGTGACCCTGGGCTTTAAAGCGGTCACGGATCGGCGGTGATTAGATTCGAAGTTCAATCTGTTTCTCTTTCATGTTTGATTTGTTCTTCATTGTTTATGTTTTTTGTCTGGATTGATCACCTAGATTAGATTCTTGTTAAGCTAAGGATAGAAGCGAACGCTCGCCTTACTTTAGAACATCAAATTGAACAATTAACCTTATAATTGGAGCGTGCCTTTCGTAGGAACCGGTTAGGGTTAATCCACTGCAAGAGTAACTCATTAATCATTAGTAATTGCACCAGTTAATTAAGTCGTTGCGAGAGGCGACCGTACCCGGGCGGCTAGTTAATCTTGGTAGCTAGAACGGATAGAGCGAACGTTCGCCGGTCTTAAACCTAAGGTCAGGAGTTATGGTGGTGTATAGAAATTGATTGGATGAGAATTGAAAATCGATGATCTGTCGATTGCCAATGCTTTGGGGAATGAAGGGGGATTCAAAGTCTAAGCTCGTCTATCTTCTCGTTAGTCAACCTTTTAATCTTTCTGTCTTTTATTTTCATGCTTTATTAGATTAGAAGTCGTGGAACTCACACCACGCACAACGTGTTTAAACCTGAATAAATTGCCAGCTTCTTCAAAGTAGTCGATTAGAAGAAACCCTGTGGAATATGATCTACCCTAGCTTTCCAGTTTGGTAGTTATTTGATACCGCTAAAACTGCAGCTATCACTTTGCATAAGAACAACGGACTTAAACAATGTATCTGTTTCAACCATCAGAAATCCGGAACCAATCCAATAGAATACAGTTCAATATGATGATTTAGGGCTACCAGAAAATTTTTTCGGTTGAACCACAACCTAGCGATCATACCCCGTGTCACCAGCCAAACTACAATTTGAGTAAAAAATACATTTCAGTGAGTGGGGAAAATTATGCGCTCTCAATTTTACGTTTTTTACGTGTATTTGTTTAACTATCCGCGACAATCATTCCACAATTCACGAATGAATATACAAGGGATTTTTTCCAGAAACGGGCTTGGTCCCAAAATCAATTCCCAAAATAGGCTCTATGTACGGTTAATTCCCAAAATAGGCTTGATTTTGCTAACTGGGCACGTTTGTCGCCAAAATAAATGACGATCATTGTTTATCGCCAATATAAATGGCGATTTACACCATCTGACACAACAGCACCAAAAATCGCCATTTATATTAGCGATTTCAGCACTGAAAATCGCCAATATAAATGGCGATTTCCATGTCTGACACAACAGCTGAAAGTCGCCATTTATATTGGCGATTTTTAGAGCAAAATCGCCAATATAAATGACGATTTTTGGTGCTGTTGTGTCAGATGGTGTAAATCGCCATTTATATTGGCGATAAACAATGATTGCCATTTATTTTGGCGACAAACGTGCCCAGTCAACAAAATCAAGCCTATTTTGAGAATTGACCGTACATGGAGCCTTTTTTGGGAATTAATTTTGGGACCAAGCCCATTTCTGGAAAAAATCCATATACAAGGTGCTAGTTCATCCATCTTGTTTGTTTTGAAAGATACACCATGAGATAGTCGTTATTGGCGCACACCTACCCACGATCTGTTTCTACAAAGCGACTATTTATTTATTTATGTGGAATAGCATATCAATTTAAAGGATTTTTTACCAACACCAATTTTAAAAACCTTTAAAATTAGAAAAGAATAGGTAAAGGAAAGAGAGAGATGCAAAAACATTTAATTTGCAGCATTCTTCCAATCCAATTATACGCACATTTTTTTTTTTTTTTACAATGTTAAACCATGTAGCTAACTATAAATAAAAACAGTGTACAACTGACCTAAGCCGGTATGATACAGGAAAAATAACACAGACGCTCCCAGGAGTCCAAAGTAGTGATAAATAAACCCATGGCTAAAATGCAGGCAGCCATACCAAAACTGTTAGATAGCTGAAAGTGAACTACCGAGCTTCCCCGTCCTCGCCAAACTCACCATCTTCAAGCTCCTCCTGATTCCGAGACGCATTATGATGATCTCTCTTGTGTCTTCTATGCCTGCTTTCGTTCTCAGACTCCGGAGTAGATGCATGCTGCATATCACATATAATGTCATTTTGGCAGATTAGCAAACTAGTATAGGCTTATCAACATGATTCAAACATTATCAACACACTTGTTGCTTACCCATCTTCCTCTTTTATGGTCGCCACTGGATCTGTGGCTGCCTTTAGACCGCTCTTTCTCGTTTTCTTCATGATCATCTAATTCCACACCATATTGATGATGCCTCTTCCTATGTCTCTTGCTACTACTACTGTCTTTGCTCACTCTTCTTCCATCGATGGATGCATGGGTTTCAGCTAAATCACCACTCTCACTGTCCATTTCCTCCTTTGGGTGATCCTTTTCTCTCTCGTGACCTCTTTCTTTCTCCCTTCTGTGTTTCGACTTTCTCCTATCTCTTTCTTCTCTCTCTCTTTCCTTTCGAGCCTGCACGAAATAAATGATCATCCTCAGTAATCATGGCATCTTTATATTATTTGTTCATCAGATATGTCCAACTGCAAGCATTATCATTGTTTAAACTTGGTCCCCGGCTCTGAAAATCTCATGGCATCTTTAGATTTGCAAAACACACACCTTATCATCTTTTCTCCTGCGTTCGTTCTCCTTTTCCTGCTCTTTCAGTTGACTTACATATTCCTCAAAAATCTCCTTGCAGATGCTCTCTTCGCCAATTGAACTAAATAATATTTAGAAATTAGTTGATCTTAAATTATAAAATTTGCAGACAGGAGAGTAAAAGGAAAATTACAAATACAGGAACCACCGTCTCACCAGCCAAGACTTCAGACAACATCTTAGAGAGTGAATTACATTACAAGTTTCAATTACTCAGAAGAAAAACCAAGGGTTTTGAGAGAATTCTTGATTGTCCAAAATTAATCACAATCCGAAATTCTAATCACAACATCAAAACAACTCCGTAATATGACTTCACATCGTCATTAGTGCATCATGAGGTACAATACCTGAACTCTCTGCTATCCTCAACTTGCTCTTTGCAATTTTCCCACTTCGAAGATCCACTTATATCCTGCGACAAACAAGCAGATGACTGATACAAGTTCCCTTCAATTCTTCGGCACATAGCTTTGTTATTGGTTATACAACTTACCTTAATGGAATGCAACAGATTAAGGAAATCATCTGCAAGACGCTTGCGTCTTTTGGCCTCTTTCTCTTCCTTTTCTTTGGCTCTTTCAAGCAATTCCTCGTATATCATCTGCAGGAGATCCAAATAATATAGTAAACAGTATATGGAGCTAAACCTAAACAGCTAGCAGATATACTATTGTCAAGGGTAGAAAAACTTCTCATCATGATGATTACCAAAAGATCAATCCTAAACTAAGAAACTGATAATGACTAAAAGTTGAGACATAGCGTGTTTTCTGTTATAATTGCTGTGCATTTTTTCTGCATGGAATGGGAAAGAAATGAACATATGTGAGAGGAAAGCAACAGAAGGAAAGGGAAACAAAAGAAAAGGATGAAGAAAAGAAAAAGAAAAAGATGGCTTATAAACAAGTATCTAAACTAGAAAAGAAAAAATAGAAAAGCGAGAAAGAAAGGAAAGATTGAAAAACAAAAAAGAACTGCAAAGCTGAAACAGGAAAACCACAATAAAACCAGAGCAAACGTAGAAAGGAGCTAGTTAGATAGAGACAGTGGCGCGTTAGATAGCATGCAATCATCTACCACAGACAGTATGTCTGATTTCAAATAGAAAACGTTAGGTTGTTCTTGCAAATCAATACCTGTAGATTCGCATCAGATACAAGGGGAGAGCCAACACCCTGTTCAACAGCAGCTTTAAATTCTTCTAGGGTCCATGTTGAAGCCAAAAGAACCTAAGAATATGCCAGCACATCAGATGCTTGAGAACCACTTGATCCAGACCAACAAAAAATAATGAGGGATTGTACCTTTTTCAATTTCACCACATCTTTTACTCGAGTTTTGTCCTCGTGATACTGCAAAAAGTTCATATCAGTATCGAACCAATATGAATTATAATAAATGTAAAATATCTTCGGAATAGGTCTTAACTCTTAACATACTGATTTAGACACCGACTTTGTTTGCATACTAACTGAAGTCTAAAAATCCATGAACAAGATTTTATATAATATCTAGACAGAAATTTGCTTTCAAAAGTTTATTATACAAATGATATTTGATGTTAACAGTTAGATAATGTAATAGCAAATAACAGAAAACATTTAACAGTTTCACAAGATAAAACTACATATAATAGTAATTTTCCCTTATTGATCCAAGACAGCTTAACTAAAAGTGACCACAAAAAATGTGAATTACCTGTTTGTCCAGCTCCTGAGCGACATCTTCAAACAATTCTTTAGCACTTAAGCCAGATGAATTTGATACAACAGCTAAATAAGTGGGTAGATCTTTAACCTAACCCCAAATAAACAGGCACAAGAAACAGATTACAGGATGAAATAGAGCAATTATTTTCACGAAAGATATACTGTATAAAGGTGAAAAACCAACAGCAAACCTTCATGTAATAATCACGCCAGTGAGTTTTGGCTGTAATGGTACCAGCAGCTACATGTTCTTCCAACAGTTTACGGAACTCATCACGATTTTTACGCTCTGCCTTTCTTATTTCCTCCTATTTACATGAAAAAATTGGTAAGAGAATATAAAGCCAATGACAGATTTCATGATGTTTAAAGAAGCAAACAATCACACCTTTTGTATCTTCCTTTGCTCCTCTTCTTCTTTCTCCAAATCATGCAAGTAATCCTAAAGCATTACTGTGAGATCTTTTTCTTATACTATCCAACTGATTCAGCAAATAAATCTAAGAACGTCACCTGAAATATTTCCAGCCTATCAATCTTTTCAAGCCGTGAGCATCTTTCATCAGTCTCTAACCGTTCTTGAACTTTCCGCCATTGGGTGCTTGCCTGAACAGCAAGCAGTAAGATGAAAAACCGAGTTTCATGTATGGATTCACAGCCTAACTAACAGTGTTACAATAGTACCTTGATAAAATCACAAGACTGTAAAAACTGCCTGTACTCCATAACATTTTGCTTACGCTCCTCATGAGCTCGTGCTCGTTCCTAATCAAATACCCCAATTCAGGAAGTGTAAGCACAAAGATTATATCATCATTACTCACCTCTATATAATTCCTACTTTGATTATGAACTCAGTTTGGGTAGATAAGAGTGGAAATCAGTGGCCAATTTATGACTAATATTTTACTATTTGGCTTTCTGCTTTCTCAAGAAGTAAAGACCCAAAAGGCAACATATTGCGAGAAAGGGTGCCCAACCCAATAGACAAGATTGTTATCATAGTATGCAAAATATACCTTGTCTGTTAGCTCCTGCAAATATGTATCGAACATATCCTTCCGGTCTCTTTCTCTTTCAACTGCTTTAAATCGCTCATCATTTTCAAACAAAGGTGTTACTTTACTGGAAAAGGAAACAAGCAAAAGAAGTTAGAGATGGAGCACAGGCTAGAGGTGCAAGGAACCACCAACCAAATATCTCAATTAGCAAAGCAACTCTGCATCATAAATTACAGACCTCCATCGGCTTGCTGAAGTTATATCACTTGATTCCTGAAAACAATTTTAAGTTAGATTAAAAAGATAACAAATTTTTGCAAATAAATTGAATTTGAAGAGTCGAAGCACCCACTTCTAACATATTTCTGAAATCATCTCGTGCTTTTTTCTGTTTAATTCTCCTCTCTTCAACTTCTTGTTTTCTCCTTTCAGCCAAATACTGAAACATATCATAAGACTGTCAATTTGGGAGAAGTATATCCTTACATTGATAAAAGCGAGGTACATATACAATAGTACAGTATCATGCTGGATGCCTAATGATTATTTAGTATACTACCAGACATAATAAATTAAATACTAAGCATTCAGCACACAATATTGAATACAAACATGCCAGCTGACTAGTTAATATGATGTGTACATACACATGCATTCTAGCACCCCCTACATACACAGCTGACCAGTTAATATCAAGAAGAATACCATTTTATCTTTCTTCCACCCCATTCTGTTGGGGTTGTGGAGACACATGAGGACTCATGAGAAATCTCGAGATCAAGACACAATGAAGATAACATTTTGTTAAAGTAAATCTATAGCATTGCTTGATCGAAGAGTTTTAATGGTTTTACCAATTGCGTTTGGACCATGGAAAGAAAGTGAGGTAAGATAGTACTGCTGACTTGAGATTTGGGTTTCATAAATATCTAGTACTCAGTTCAGATTTGTGTTTCACTGAAAACAACCAAGTGATCATAGTGCATCATCAATGAATGTAACAAACCACTAAGCACTGGAAACATTAGGGCAAAGACACCATATTTTTGTGCGAACAAGAACTAATGGATGAAGGGTTTATTTTAGCGCTTGAAGGAAAAGTTTAGAAACATAAAGAACATTACGTAGGATAAGAGAAGGAGATAATTTAATCACCGGTTACAGCTACAATAAAAAGTCTGCCATTAGTCATGGCTATCTTAGGGCAAGTTGTATAGGTGTTAAAATATATACCTATTGTGGAGAATAACGATAGTTATTCTCTTTCCTTCTTTGTATTTATCTTCCTTTTTGTATATAGGTTAATTATGGTAGTTAGAAGTCTAATTAAGGAAGGTTTCTTCCCAGACCTGTATATATGTAATACCTAGATCAATAATAAACTTAAGCAATCAACGAGGAACAACTTCCCTCGATTGACCTAATTCTTCATGGTATCAGAGCCTTCTCTGACCTAATTCTTCCGCCGCCGCCGTTCACCTTGTTCCCCGGTTGGCTCCTCTTCTCTCTTCTTTCACCAAATTCTTTACACCATACTGTTGATCAGCAATCATGACAACAACAGCAAGCAGTAACAGTTCTGTGAGCAGTGGGAATGGTACATCCGGAGGATCCTCGAGCACCATGGCCCCTGCAACAACTGACTATGCTGGAATCCTCACCACGCATAAGCTGGATGGGAAGAACTACCTCCAATGGTCTAAGACCGTGGAGATGCATATCACTGGTCGGAGCCGAGGAGGATATCTGACGGGAGCAGTCAAGCAACCTGATCCTAAAGACCCTCAGTTCCAGAACTGGAATGAGAATGATAACTTGGTACGTACTTGGCTGATTCATTCCATGATGCCACACATTGGGGAGAATTATCTTCTTCACCCAACTGCTCAGGCTATTTGGGAGGCAGCCCGTACCACATACTCAACTGTCGACAACTCTTCAGCCCAATTTGAGATCGAAACACAATTGTTTCATCTCAAACAAGGAGACAAAGATGTCACAGAGTACTTCAACATACTAGGACGCTACTGGCTTCACCTAGATATGTATGAAAATCAAGTCTGGGACACACCAGCTGACCAAGCACGCTTCAAGAAGCACACAGAGAAGAAAAGGACTTTGTACTTTCTGTTGGGACTCAGTCAGAATCTGGATGATGTCAAGGGACGAATCATGAGCACCAAACCCTTCCCAAGCCTCAACGAGGCGTTTGCTGAGATAAAGAGGGAGGAGAGTAGGAGATAACTCATGATCCCTGACATAAAATCCCATGGAGAGAGTTCTGCATTAGCTGTCCGAAGTCACCAACGAGCCAGACAACAGCAGACTCAATCTCAACTCAGAGATCGTGATGAGGACTCTATCCCTGTTTGTGAACATTGCCACAAACAGTGGCATGTGAAGGCCGAATGCTGGGAGTTGATTGGAAAACCAGCAGATTGGAAATCTCGATCTGAAAGGAGAAGGCGTGCTCATGTTGCTGCATCTGAGAAGCAGATGGAGCAGGAACCTGAACCAACTCCATTCTCGAAGGAACAAGCTGGTGCCTTGGAGAAGCTCTTCTCGAAAATGATGAGCAAAGCACCTCCACCGCAACCAAGTCCTCCTGATATATACTCAGGGTTATTTGCTAACCGAGGTAATCAGATTTCTGCCTATTTTGTAAATTCTACAACATGTGATCAGTGGATAATAGACTCAGGATGTTCTGATCACATGACGGGTTCTAAGGAAGTGTTAGATGATTATCAATGCTACCCTAAGAAAGCTGGAGTTAGAATAGCAGATGGAAGCTTATCGCCAGTTGAAGGGATTGGCAGGGTTCGGATCAGTCATGATATTGAGTTGTTTCCTGTCTTATATGTTCCAACCCTACACTGCAACTTAATCTCCATTAGTCAGATCACTAGGGATTTAAATTGCAAGGCTGTTTTCAGTTCTGATCGTTGTTCCCTGCAGGAGGAATGCTCCGGGAGGACGATTGGAACTGGTAGACTACATGAAGACCTCTTCATCATAAAAGGGTGCCCTGGTGATGAAGGATCGAGTGGAAGGAAGAGTAGAGCTTTAGCTACTAGTAGTACTAATAGTATTGATAGCCAAGTGATGTTATGGCATAGTAGATTGGGACACCCTAGCTTCGGATATTTGAAAGATTGTTGCCTAAGTTATTTCGGAATAAAACTTCTAAGGATTTTCAATGTGAAGCGTGTCAACTAGCAAAACACACAAGAAGTGTTTATTCTGGAATGAATTACAGGCCTACTCAGCCCTTTGCTATAATTCACAGCGATATTTGGGGTCCCACACGAGTTAAAAATGTCAATGGTGCCAAGTGGTTTGTCACGTTTATAGACGATCACACTAGGCTCACATGGACATTTCTGATGAAAGAAAAATCAGAAACTTCTGCTATATTTCAGGAGTTCTATAAGATGATCCTGACTCAGTTTCACGCTAAGCTTCAAGTTCTCAAGACAGATAATGCCCATGATTACTTCAACTCAGTCTTGGGTTCATTTATGTCTCAAAATGGGATTGTACATTGCAGATCATGTGTCGACACTCCTCAGCAGAATGGAATAGCTGAGAGGAAGAATAGACATCTTCTAGATACTGCTAGGGCCCTACTGTTTACAAACAACGTACCCAAGTACTTGTGGGGGGAAGCAGTGCTCACAGCCACATATCTCATTAACAGACTGCCTAGTCGTGTTCTGCAGTACAGGACACCTAAGGAGGTGTTGGTCCAAGCCCATCCACATGTACAAGCATACATGTCTGAGCTTGAACCTAGAGTCTTCGGGTGCTTAGCATTTGTTCATGTTCAACAACAGCAGCGAACAAAACTTGACCCTCGTGTCCAGAAATGTGTATTTATTGGGTACGCATCAAGGCAGAAGGGACAAGTGCTATTCGCCCATCACCCGCAAAGTTTTCACCACAATGGATGTGACTTTCTTTGAGAATCACTCATACTACAATCCTGAGCTTCAGGGGGAGAGGGTACAGTATGAGGAAGCTCAAGATCGTGATTGGGAAAACATCATTGCTCTGGATGGATTGGTCGTGCCGAAGGTCAGAAACACAGCCGATCAATTTCATCACAGTGCTGGGAAATTCCAGACAGCTGGAAAGGAGAAATCCTCCAGAAATCATTAATGTGTATGAAAGGAGGAAGAAATCTGGCAACATTCCTGAAGAAGGTGAACCGGGTGAGAAAGTGAGGCCAGAAAGTGAGGTTCTACCCTTTATTGAAACTCATGATCACCAGGGTGAAACTGAAACAGTCGAAACAGCTGTAGAGGAAGTGGAACCAGCTGATGATGACTTGGAATGGCCAATAGCCCTAAGGAAAAGGGTAAGGGGGCACCCGACATCCTATCCAGAGGTATGTGCACTATGGACGACTGAATCCTAAATTTCGGGCATTCACCACTCACTTAGATGGTGTTCCCAGGAATATAGCTGAAGCAATGAAAATTCCAGAATGGAAACAGGCTGTGTTTGAGGAACTGGCAACCTTGGAGAAGAATGAGACATGGACAATCGTCCCTCTACCTCCTGGGAAGAAAACTGTGGACTGTAAGTGGGTATCTACACCAAAGTTCAACTCAGATGGGAGTATAGAGAGGTATAAAGCCCGTCTGGTGGCTAGAAGATTTACTCAGTCATTTGGGATAGATTACCAAGAAACTTTTGCTCCAGTGGCAAAGTTGAAGACTGTCCGGATCTTGATATCCATGGCAGTCAATGAGGACTGGCCGTTGCACCAAATGGATGTCAAGAACGCTTTCCTAAATGGAAACTTGACAGAAGAGGTGTTCATGGAAATTCCAGAGGGAATAATCCATGAACAACGAGCAAATTCAGTATGCAAACTAAGGAAGTCCTTATATGGACTTAAGCAGTCTCCGAGAGCATGGTTTGAAAGATTCTCGAAGACTGTGATCATGAATGACTACCAACAGTGTCAAACAGATGACACTATGTTTGTCAAGCATGGAGACAATGGGAAAGTAGCAATTCTTATTGTCTATGTCGACGACATTATCATCACAGGGAATGATAATGAAGAGATAAGCAAACTGAAGTTAAAACTCAGCAGAGAATTTGAGCTTAAAGATTTGGGAGAAATGAAGTATTTCCTTGGTATGGAAGTAGCTCGAACAAGTAATGAGCTACTGATATCTCAGAGGAAATATGTTCTGGACCTACTACATGAGACTGGGATGACTGGATGCAAGCCAGCAGATACTCCAATGCAGCCGAATATCCAGTTCAGCAGAGAAAAAGAAGTGAAGCCTACTAACAAAGGAAGGTACCAGCAGTTAGTAGGGAAACTGATCTACCTCTCACACACTAGACCTGACATTGCCTTTGCAGTGAGTGTAGTGAGTCAATTTATGAACAATCCCACAGAAGAACACCTCACGGCAGTTACTCACATACTCAGGTACTTGAAGAAGACACCTGGATTGGGACTGATGTTCAAAAAGAGTGCAAGCAGATCAGTAGACATGTACACTGATGCTAGCTGGGCAAGTGAAGTAACGTCTAGGAGATCTACCACAGGCTATTGTTCCTATGTATGGGGTAACCTAGTAACGTGGAGAAGCAAGAAGCAATCTGTAGTTGCCAGGAGCAGTGCTGAAGCTGAGTACAGTGCACTAGCTCTTGGTATACAAGAAGCTATGTGGTTACAACGAGTCCTAAAAGAGCTGAACTTGCCAGGACATGATACAGTTCACATGTTCACAAACAGTCAGGCAGCTCTGAGCATTGTTAAGAACCCTGTCCATCATGACAGAACGAAGCATGTGGAGATAGACAGACATTTCATAACAGAGAAGGTGGAACAAGGAATTATTGATGTGAGCTATGTTCCATCACGACAACAAA
This sequence comes from Linum lewisii, assembly GCA_034768395.1. Taxonomy (NCBI): domain Eukaryota; kingdom Viridiplantae; phylum Streptophyta; class Magnoliopsida; order Malpighiales; family Linaceae; genus Linum; species Linum lewisii. The sequence goes on from CM068296.1 coordinate 79,793,920, forward strand.
CGGCTGATGTCTTGACTAAGGCACTGTCCAAAGATCTATTAGAACATTTCAAGTCCAAGCTTGGCCTGATCAACATCTATACCAAGCTTGAGGGGGAGTGTGGAGAATAACTTCGTTATTCTCTTTCCTTCTTTGTATTTATCTTCCTTTTTGTATATAGGTTAATTATGGTAGTTAGAAGTCTAATTAAGGAAGGTTTCTTCCCAGACCTGTATATATGTAATACCTAGATCAATAATAAACTTAAGCAATCAACGAGGAACAACTTCCCTCGATTGACCTAATTCTTCACCTATTAAGGTCATGTAATCAGTAGCACCTAAGTCGAGCGCCCAATAGGAATGAACAATGTGGAAGATGCTTTAACATCAAGGGATAATGGATAGCTACCTTCATAAGTACGGGAGCAGGTACCCAAAGGCCTGCAGATTTTTTAAAAACTCTCAAAGTTTCTTAATGGGATCAAGATGTAGGCTGCCACCTATTGTAAGATTGATAGTGTTCGAAGCAGGTAAATGAGCAAAGCCTCAATATTTTTTTGCACGTTGGTCGAATTCCTTACTAGCAACTCGACCAATTAGGAGCCAATACTTGTCTTTGGTGTAGCTAGGTTTCTTACAATAAGTGCACGGTATATCTTCCATGTATCCACTACAGAGAGGAGCAGGGAAGTGTATGGGAGTGTCATATGGTGTTGGTGGAACATTTGAAAATTGAACTATTGAACTTCAGAGAATTTTAGGGTTTAGTGAGAACACCTTCTCGTATATATTAATCATAATAGCTTTACATAAAGTTAAATATATACTAGGTTAGGAAAAGAGACCTATTATAACAAGGAAAACATCTATATCTAAACTTGAATTATCTACTAACTAATATTAGCTGCTAATAAGAAACTGTACTAACTGCCTGGATAGTTACTAATCTTCAACACTCTCCATCAAGTTTGGTGTAGATGTTAATCAAAGTTTGGATGATAAGAACTCGAACACATCTCTAGCCAATGTTTTGATGAGGATGTATGTTGTTTGCTGCTGGGGATGTAGACCACCTTGATAATTCCTTTCTCAACATTGTTTGTGATGGAATGTCGATCGACCTTGACATGTTTGGTGCGATCATGATGCACATGATTCCATACAATACTTATGGCATGGCAGCTTGGCTTTCAGATAGGAACTGTATAAGATCATTGAACTCCATATTGAGCTCTTTGAGAACCCTTCAACCAAATACACTCGCAAATTCCAAAGGCAAGGGCCCGATATTCGGCCTCTACAGTACTCCTTGCCACAACATTTTGTTTCTTACTCCTCCACGTTACCATATTGCCCCAAACGTAATTGCAATAGCCGATAGTAGATCGTCTGCTAGTGAGCTCACCAACCAAACTAGCATCAGTGTACCCAGTTATGCCACGATCCCTAGTTTTCTGATATGACAATCTCTCTGTCAGGAGATTGCTTCAAGTATCTTAGGATCCTGATGACAATATCAATGTGCTCTTCGTTTGGATTTTGCATATATTGGCTTAGAAGTCCCTACTACAAATGTTATGTCAGAACGATTTATGCCCGTAGTTTTTTTATATGACAATCTCCCTGTCAAGAGATTGCTTCAAGTATCTTAGGATCCAGATGACAATATTTGTGCTCTTCGATTGGATTTCACATATATTGGCTAGTAGTCCCTACTACAATGTTATGCCAGAACGAGTACAGGCAAGGTATATGAGTTTTCCAACTAGGCGTTGGTAACTCCCCTTGCCCACTGAAGGATTGTCGCCTGTCTGACTTAGCTGCTTATTCTGCTTCATTGGGGTACTGACAGGCTTGCAATTAGTCATTTCAACTTCTGCAAGAAGATCCAACCCATACTTCCTCTGTGAGATGGCAATTCCCACATCTGTACATGCCAAGAAAGTACTCAGTTCCCCCAGATCCTTGAGCTCGGATTCTTTGGCTAATTTTCCTTTTAGCGCTTCCAGTGATAATAATGTCGTCAACATACACAATTAGGATAGATATTTTTCTTGTACGTGAATACGGCTAATAAAGATTCACAACCAAAGAAAGTAGCACTTCACAGTATTGAGCTTTGCAACAGGGGCAAAGGTCCCGTCGTAATCCACTTCATATGCTCGAGCTAATTCCCTAGCAACCAAACGAGCCTTGAGTCTCTCCATAGTTCCATTGGCTCTATGTTTAACTGTAAATAGCCATTTACAATCAACTGTATCCTTTCTTGGTGTGATAGTAACAATTTCCCATATGCCATTCTTTTCCAAGGCATCCAATTCCTCCATCGCTACTTTCATCCATGATGGAAACTGCATAGGTTCTTGGCACTACTACATTGTCAAGCAATGTTATGAAGCCTTTATCAATTATGATTATTAGCGAGGTCTTCATAACTCACATACCTATTGATGGGATATATGATACAACTCCTTACACCTTTGTGAATAGCAATTGGGATATCCAGATCATTTACAATAGAAAAAAAGAGCTATGGTAGTGGAGGATAACAAAGAAACGGAAAGGTATAGTGTATATTTTGTCCGCTTCTGTAGAGAGAGAATTAGCAGCAAGCAAAGGAGGTTGAAATTTCAAGGTAGGAGACGATTGGAAGAAATTTGGATGAAGGTGGATTGTGTTAGTTAGGAGAATAAGTAGTAGTTGAACGGAAAAAGTTTCACTTGGTAAATTCTTTTTGGGTGAGTGCGAGCAAGTAGGAACTGAGCTGTTTTCTATTAAGAAGTAGTCAAGTAACACGCTCACTGCACTAAAACAGTAAGATCAGTTTTTTTGGTCAGGAAACGGGTGCAGGCACCCATGATTTTTTCATAAATAATTCGGGAAGTAGAAATTCCCAGTTTGTCAAACAAAATGAACTGGGACAGAGAAGAGTCTAAAATGCAGGAACTTGATGTTCCAAAGGGTAAGTTGTGCCCACAATTCGACAGGTGGTCAGCAATTTTATTTGCTTCACAATAAGTAAATAAGACAAATCAGTAAGTGCAGATGAATAACTAACTGCCTCCTCTGTTTGTTTTCAGTAAATAATTTTTTGTTTGAATCATGGCTCTAAACCCTGTCAATTTGGGAGAAGGGTATCTTTTTCAATGATAGAAGCAAGGTACATATATAGTAGCGTAGTCTTCCTCTATTCCCTTGTCACACTATTAGCAAGCAGCACAAAATATCAAATCCAAGCATGTCAACTGACTAGTTGATATGATGTATGTTACACACATCATTCTAGAAAGGATTAATACAGTTACATATGACATTTGTACAAGTTCCCAAAGGTCAAACTGAAACTGCCAGTAGTTAACACTACCTCATTAAATATGAAGTATGCAAGGCTGAAATTTACCTCATTAAATGTTTGCTTCCTTTCTCCAAGTGTTTTGAGAGCACCATATCTTTTATCGGTGATAATTACACGCAAGGCCTGACAGTCAGCATGAGACATGCGATTGTAAGTATCAGAACAACTGAGTCTAAATAAACTACATACCAATAACACGTATTACCTGCTCCCAGGTCCAGTCTAACCCAACATTGGCGGACTCTAAAAGTGTTTTAAATGAACTTCTTGCCTCCTATACAAGAAAGTAAGAATGAACAGAAAAAATCACTCTCTATAAGGATCAATTTACTATAAACAACTGATTGCCTAATTATGCACAAATACCTGCTTGTCCGCATAAGTCAAGGAGTCTCTTGTAGCTGTTTTATCTTCAATGGTAGTATTGTTGATTTTCTCACATGTCGACATGTCTTTTCCTGCATCCTGAAAAGACGTGAAAAAGTGAGGAGGTTGGAAAGCAAACAAGTCAAAAGTGACTACCAGCTGACAGGCGCTGGTAAAAATTACCTCCTTATCTGGTTTAACAACTTGTTCCTCAATATTAGGATGTCCAGGTGAAGTGTTGCTGGGGTCAATCCTACAATTAAGGAGCAGATAAGAGACTATAATGTTCTATATGCGGATATAACCCCCTGGAAAATGACACATACATAGATACTTGTTCAGGATCAGACAATGTGGCAGCGACTGCAGGAGCGCCTTCAGCCAAAGCTGGCTTTAGTTCATCAGTATCAGTTGAAACAGAAGAAGCTACTGCGACTAAAGGAGATGATTCCGAAGTCTGAGAGTGCACAACAGCAGCAGCAACAGGTACAACAGGGAGAGGACTAGACGGTGCATCCGGAACCAAGGATGACGGGGGGTCTGATCCGTGGGGGTTAGAAGCAGGGGCATGAGAAATTTCTTCTGGCATCTCAACAGCATGTGTTTTTTCTATTTGCTGGCGAGCCAACTTTAAGCAACCATTCCAAAGAAAAGTGCAAAACAAAAAAATTATCACATGAACATAGACTAGAAGTACATAAACAACCAAACAAATATGTTATGATTGGAGAAAAACCTTCAATTCCTCAGGGATCTCCCACTTGGACTGCTTGGTCACTTTGTTGTAGTAATACCTGCAAAAGATTAAAAAAGAAGCATGCACAAGTTATTTATATCTTAAATAACGTTTGATAAACAACTACAAAGTTTGAACAAATAGCACTAAGGAACCAGATAAGTTAACATACTTTCTTCCATCAGGACTAGTGACTTCCTGCCAGTCAGTTGATGCATCTGCTCTCTGTCATGGAAAAGGCAGTGAACAATAAACAACTACAAATTGCAAGATGTGCTGAGAGTGAAAAATTGTAAATCATTCATCAAAAAAAAATTGTAAATCAACTCATATAAGATACACAAATTTCCAAAACTGAGGACAAAAGAACAAGTTTGGCTTAATATTTTGGAGGAAAATACAATGAAAATTAGAGATCAATTGAAGCAGAGTATCATAATATACTCAATTAACAAGGCAGCAGCAGAGCTGGAAATGGCAGATGCATTTCATCACAAAGTTCAGAGGTTATGACAGGTGGAATGGTGAATTAATTATTTCTTAATTTCTTGCTAAGGTATATCTAGCCTTGCAAATAACATCTAAACCTATGAGCTGATTGAATCTGAAGTTGAGTTCAAGGAAATCAGAACAAAATGGGAAAACTACAAACTGATGGTATGAGGGAGAAAGGAGCCCAACTGTTTCTAATAGTAAGTTCCTTGGTAGATTACAATCCAAATCAACACGAATAAGGGATAAACATATAGAAAAGAAATCTAACATCTTGGGGCCGAAGGCACAGTGAGCTCAGAGTTCAAAATATTTAGGTGGATCACACAAGTAATTGCTTACAAACAACAGACAATAAATGAACAACTCACCTCAGTTGGAGTCATCAATTCAAATGGTTTTTCCCAACTAGAAGTTCTTGTTTTCTTGTTGTAATAATATCTACACATGGTGCAACATTGTATTATATTCAACAGACAAGTGTCCATAACAAGTACATCTAGAATGGAACAAGGAACATATCATTGCAATCGGCAATGAGTCGAAGTCCCATTTGTAATAGACTTTCAACAATTCGTCCAAGCAATGTGCTTGCAACAACCATAAAGCCTCCATTCCAGACAGAATCAGTTTCAGTAGTTGGCATTACATACCTCCTTCCAGTAGCACCAGATACATGCTCTATCCAATCTGTTGAGACTACTTCGGCAGGCTTAGAGTCTATACTTGTTTTCTGACAGATGAATACATTGCAATTAATATAAAAAAGGACAGTAGCAATTAATATAAAAAGGGCAGTTGCAATTAATCTGGCACACAGAAGAACTTGAAACAGGACAGGGAACAGAGATAGAAGCTTACTAACCAAAACGTTTGGATGGGTGACTGACAATTGTTCACCATTGTGATGCAGCGGATCAGCAGAAGTAGGGCCCGAATTCACTGAAGATAATACCGTCTGAGATGGAGCTGGAGCACTTGCTACCGGCACTTGAGAAATAGGCTGATACTGGGTTACAGCATTATAATTCACAGGTGGAGGAGGGTACGGAACAGATCCAAACTGCAAAGATATATGTCATTTAGAAGGTGAACAAAATCACAAGAATCAAGTATGAACCATGATCACCACTGATATCTTACACTGTACAGTGATGGGCCACTTAAACCAGGAGGGTAACCAGTTGGATTTTGATTAGGCTGTTGAGGTAGTGATGTTCCAGGAACAATATGCCTACTTGGCTGATTATTTGGCAGTGAAATTGGCTGAGATGGAGGAGCACCATGGGGAGGTTGACCAGCCATTACAGGCATATGCTGCATCACTGGTGGAAATTGGCCTTGCTGAGGTTGAGAAAGCATCCCAGGGTTCATGACAGGACCACCACGGCCAACAGGTTGAAAATGTTGAGAAGGCACAGACATGAACTGCTGAGACTGATGTACTGGTGGAGCAACAGATCGGAACTGTAAAAACAGAACTGTTATAAGCATATGTGGGAGACCCACTTCAGCAGTTGGATTAGCATTACACAGACTAAGAGAGAAACATTACTTGCATTGGTGGTGGACCTGGAGCATAACTTCGAGTAGCATCAGCAGAACCAACTAAAGGAGGTGGAGGAGGCTTTTATAGGCAGAAGATTACAGAATCAGTACATGCCTCATACTTAGCGGTATAAAACCAACTGCTTGCATCCTTGATTATTACTAGGAATTTATCATTTCAAATAGTAATAAAAGTAGGAGATTCAAGAAAGATACATGAAATCCACAGAAGCAATAAACCAATGTCAACAAATATTAGCTAATACAAACAAACAACTCCAACTGCAAATTATGCACCTATAATCTATAGATCATTATATAATAGAAGTATACCAGGACAAAGGTAGGTCAGAAGCAGAAACCAAGAACTAGCTAGATCCATCTAAGTCAATTTGAAAGTAAATGTATCAGATCTAGATCCCCTTATTTCTGCCTATATAACACTCAAGGCTGCTTCATTCCAAACCGCAGCACAAGCCACTTAGAGAGTTGAGAGCATAGTTATCAAAGTCATTTCCCCTGATTTTACTAGTTATATAATTAGTCATGCTCACCTCATCTCAATTAGCAAAGCATATTAAAGAATTGAAGTATGCCAATAATACAGTTGTTCTGCTTATCTGAATCTCTTCGGAAGAACACTTATCAGATCTGGCTCCTTCATTTTCTCCCTAAATAAACCCACACATGTTCGCTTCATCTCCATACACGTTACAAATCCAATAGTTTTTAATCTACGTTTCACTGAATGTAACATTCTACCCAATCTAAGTAAAGCATCAGGGAGATAAATCATCACCTAACTAGGAAGTAAAACTTATTACAAGATATATGTAACTTAGTTATAAGAGAACTTGAATTGTCAAGGGATTCTTTCCTACATAGTAGTCCTAGTAGAATCGCAGTATCACTACTCAATAGTATACATGAAATCTTTTTCTATTAGAAACATAACATTGATGACCACATTCTTTCCAGACAATATACCTTTTAACTTCTTGCTTGAAGAAGCTAAATTAGCTATAGAGAGATGGTTAGCCAGGCTGGATTTTCGGTTATGGACACAGTAATTGTGCTAAGAAACTTCAGTTACATTTTTTACAGCAAGTACCAGCAGAACTAACTAATCTTATACATTATCAAGTGTCATATTAATTGAGCTCAGCCGCTTATGTTGTGGGAGAGAACCTAATCCATATTTCTCAAACTATGTGTACAATATATGGGGAACAGTGGCGATGTACTCACATAAAAAAAGGCTTAAATGGGACTTAAATAATATGAACAACAAGTTGTGCATCACATGCATAAATATTGAGAATTTATGGTGCCTACATACAAAAGCATTAGAGTGGAATACAATAAAAACATACCGGTATGCTCGAAAACTGCGGGTTGTTGGCCATTCTGCAATATTGGTTACGTCAACGTACAACTACAAATCTGAATAACATAGTTTCTGCATTAGTGACTTGCAATCACAGCACTCAAGAAAGGACAGCTCTATCTGTTAACTGAAAAATCCATAAGGGAAGGCCAAAAAGAAAACATTGAACATTAATTGGCAATACAAAAATATAATTCCATACAGGAATCAATCAATGAACCATACATGACGATCACCAGAAATTTAGTCAAGCTGACCATCCTTAATGAAGTATTCCAATTGACTAAAATTAGAAGAAAGAAAAAAAAAACAATACAACTGCATACCTAGGTCTAATTCCAGACAGCAGCAATATACACACAACTGAGATAACAAGAAGCCTAAGGGATCATTTGGTATGGAGGGATTGTACCTGAGATTTCGTAGATACAAAGTATGTTACAATAAAGTATTATTCAGTAATACACTAGGGTACAACCCATGTATTTCAGAAATACATGCCAGCAAGTAACCCTAAGATTTCAACAATCTCTCCAGTTTTCCAACTCTGTCCGAGCTGACTTTCATCCACCAGCCTTATTCCACCTTCTCCAGCCACTGTAATCAGCAGTCACCAGCCTCCCCACACTAACTTTCGCACTGGCAAAATTAAGGGCGCATTTCTTTCCTTGTTCCAAGAACGAGATATAAAAAAATCACCCCCTCCCAGTTTTTATCTGCTATACGCAATGTGTCCAGCTGGAGGAAGAAGGAGCGCTATGGAGGACTCCGCTCGATTCCCAGCTCCCAGTTTCCAACCAATAGCTACACCAGAGTGAATTACGAATCAGGCGACAACAATCGGCGAGGAAACTCTTACACGCCTAAAATAAAATAAAACCCTAGAAATGCATAGACTTGGAACGAAATAAGCTTCAATCTCCAGAATTCTTCGAATGGCGAGGGAAACGCTTGGGAAAAACAAACGGACGCACCTCACTAATATGGCTAAGCAACTTACTTCATTCCATGTTGGGAAGAGTTTTGGGTGGAGAAGATTGGCGGCAACCGCGACAGCGCTTTGGGGGATGAACAAACCAACCAAAAGTGGGTCAACCGGTTTGGGAGAGACCAATTGGGTTTCAATTAATTAAGCCCAACCTTGTCGTGTAATTATTTTCGGCCCAAAAAAAAATAATTGTCTTTAATTTTGCGACAAATGTGGATAAAATGCGACTCATAACTTTAGACTGTCTCCAAGAAGGCTAAAAAGGATATATTTAAATCCTTAAAATCAAAAATCAAGTTTCAACAAAAGGGTTAAATCAAGGGACTAAACTAATACCAAGACTTAAACTCGCCAATAAGAACATATACCCTTGCCCTTTGGGTATAAACTCGCCAATAAGCGTATAATCTCGTCACTAAGGGCATATTCTCACTAATAAGGGCTTATTTTCGCCAATAAGGACACATTCTCACCGATTATAGCATAATAATAGTTATTCTCGATTCGAAAATAAACCATTACTCGATTCAAGTTTACAATCTCTTCCCCACCCTTCCCCGGAATCTACTACAATGAAAACACCCCTTAGTGTTTTGATATCAAAACATCTCATAGAGCCGTAGGATTACATAGTAGATCTAATGGACTAAATTAAAATGGCTAAAACAGTCATTTCGAACTAATCTATAAATACATTAATGCATAATCACTTTTTTTCAGTTGACACCTCAGCAAATTTTGATTTTGAAGCCTTCTCCTTGATTCTCTCTCCTGCTACTCTAGATCAGATGGTTGGGTGTTCGATTCACGTTGGGTTCAACATGATCATTTTTCAAGTTTGAAGCCTTCTCCTTTATTTTCTCTCCTGCTAATCCAGATCAGAAGGTTGCGTGTTCGATTCACTTCGGGTTCAACATTAGCATTTTTCAAGTTTTAAGCCTTCTCCTTGATTCTCTCTCCTGCTACTCCAGATCAGAAGGTTGCGTGTTCGATTCACGTCGGGTTCAATTCCCAAAACCACTATTTATTTTTGTATAGCGTTGTTGACATTTTGATCGGATGTTTTGATAGTACTATATTCACCATTCATAAAAAAAAATCGGCCAATGGGCCGAAAATAATCTAGTATATATAGTAAATCATACTAGGGTTTCACCACAAACCCTAATTCTCTTTACAATCACCCAAAAAAACCTCTCTCCCTCTCAACCCTATTTGCTCCAATCTCATCGCGCCGCCGCCGCTTTACTCCACCCAATCGCCGTCGTCGTGTTGCTCCAGCCGGCCTTCACCCAACCGCCGCCGTCGTTGCGGTGTTTCTCCAGCCTAGCCGCCATCGCGGCATTTCTCCAGCCCAACCGTCATCATGGCGTTACTCCAGCCAGTCGCCGCCGCGATGTTTCTCCAGCCCAGCCGCCGTTGTGGCGTTACTCCAGCCAGCCGCAGCCGCAGCGTTCTCTAGCCAGCGGCTATCACGGCGTTTCTCCAGCCAGCGGCTGACGTGATATTTCTCCAGCCAGTCGTTGTCGCGATGTTTCTCTAGCGGTGACGTTTCTCCAACTAGCTGCCGACGTGGCGTTTCTCCAGGCGGATCTGAGGCGAGGACGGCGATGGCGGATCTGAGGCGACGACGGCGTTGGTGAATCTGAGGCGGCGGCGACGATGATGATGAGAGCTGCGACCACAAGCCGCCATCGACGATGACGGCGAGAGCCGCGGCGAAATTGGAGGAGACGATGAAGATATACAATAATTTCATTTTTTTTCCTTTTTTCCTTTTTCTCATTATTTCCTTATTTACTTTTTTCCTTTTTTCTTTTTTCCTTTTTCCTTTTTTTCCTTTTTCATTATTTCTTATTTTTTCTAATGAAGATCCTATATGGTTGGTTCATCTGATGAAGATCTGATGGTTGATTATTTTATTTTTCATATTTTTCCGGTTATGTTCCAATTTACTAATTAGGAACAAAGTATTATCTTCATCATCTTCTTCTTTTGACGATTTAGGAACATATATTTTATGAAAAATGTTACTAAAATGAAAACGGAACAATGAATATAGATGTATTTTAAGAAGATTGTACCTAAATATGAAAACGGAACAATGAACAAAAATATATTCTAAGTAGTTTGTTCCTAAATATGAAAATGGAACAATGTACAAAGATATTATAAAACGGCTCCCTGTATGCTTGTTCCTAAATATGAAAACGGAACAACGAACGACTATAAAGTAAGGCCGGAGAAGATGACCGGAAAAAAATATGGTCGGAGAAGCAAAAATAACACGGCGGAAAAAAAGAACCATAAGAAGAGATAGAAAATTAAAATAATTTAATTTAATTATAATTAAAGACCTTGAAAAAAATCTAAAAAATTAAAGATATACAATTACACTTTTATTCTTTGAACATGAACCATTAGATCTTTCCTTAAAAAATGAATGGTTATGATGGGTGTTTAGTGTTTTCATGGTAGGATTTGCCCCCTTCCCCGCCATTTCCAAGCCTCCCTCCTCTCCTTCCCCTATCTTTTTTTCTTTTCTTTTTAAACTCCTAAGTTGGTTCACGATTTATAATTCACTCTCGCTCAAAAGTACTACGAAAAAAATAACTAAACTAATACTAAGAATCAAAAAGTCATTTTGGGTATTCCCTAGGATATGAGGTTTTAACTTTTAAGGTGGTTCACTGTAATAAATGTGTTTAAATGGTTTTTTTAATTTTTAAAGAAGGTGCTTATATGAGATTTTGTTCATTTTCGAACAAATTTACGGGTCGTTTTCCTGCTTAATAGGTAAATTCCGCCGTAATTATGCATTCCGGCGGAATTTGATTCAAGTAGGATTCCGGTCAGTAATTCCTTGTTTTCCTGTGAAATAGTTAATGTGGAATTGAAAACTAACCCTATTTGAAATTACTAAGATACCCTTAGTCCTTATCTATTCACCTTCTTCTTCCCTACCATATTTTCGTCGACTGAGTCGGAGGTGGTGCCAATGGTTGGCGGCGGTGGGGGAAAGGAGCGGCGGTGGTGGGGGAAAGGAGTGGCGACAGTGGGGGAAAGAGGATGGCGGCGGTGGGGGAAAGATGACGACGATGGTGGGAGAAAGGGGAGTCGGCGGTAGGGGAAAGAGGACGGCGGCGGTGGGGGAAAGGGGAGTCGGCGGTGGGGGAAAGAGGAGATGGCGGTGGGGGCAGCGAGTCGACGACGATGGTTAGGTCGACGGCGGTGGTTAGGTCGCCGGAGTAGGGTGTCGTCGGTGATTAGTTGTGAGGAAGAAGGAGAGAGTGTTGAGGAAGATGAAAGATGGAGGGCACTATGTGATTCCGGTGGAAAAATGTTAATTTCTTTGGTTTTAGATTGGAATTAAATTCCTCCACAGATATGGAATTTTGTAAGGAATTGGAATTAAATTCCATTGCTAATTAGAAGAGGAAAACAAGGAATCAAAGATTTCCACCAGAATCAATAAATTCCAGCGCTTAGTTCGTCGAATAACATTTTGACAAGATTCGAAAAAACATATTTGATTATGACGGCTAAAGTACTTACAAATATTTTAACGAAATAAGAAAAAACCCTAAAAAATTACTCAATTTTTATCGAAATGTTTGTCTCGAATTATCATAAACAACTATTAAATAATTAAAGTAAAAACCACTAATTTGATTGTTCATAAGTTAGCTTCATTAAAATTGTATACATAAAATTATAAGACTGGTTCATTTTAGCCTCAGTCATGGTTGGAGCAGTTACAGTTTTTTAGATTGTTTAGAGGTCATATTTCGAAATAAGACCTTAGTATTTGGTATCTCAGTTGGAGTTAGCCTTATTGTCTTATCTTTCTGGAAGGTATGTCAATATAGTGTAGATTATGCGTCAGGTGTTCTCTTAGTATTATTTAACTGTACGAGTATTGTCTCATCTGATTTCTCAGGATCCAACCGGTTAAATTAGACGGAAGGTGAACGAAATTTTTATACGAGACCATTTTGACGAGTTTTATACACAAGTGACCGACACGTTATATGCTGAAAAATACGGGACTCTTTAAGTGAATTTTAGGTACTAAGTAATACCATAAAAATGCAAATTAGATTTTAAATTTTTTTTTTTTTTTTTTGAAAGGGAACGTTAATCTTCAACCACATGAAATTCTTTTCCATGTTATCTCTGTGGAGACTGAGTGGGGACTAAAATCGATCATTTTGGTTATTAGTTTCTTTGTCGCCAATCTCAGAATTCAAGCCACCTGTTTCCGTTTCTCCAAGCTTCTAGACATGCGGCGACTCTGTTCTCTTCCCAGAGCCAAATCCCTGCTTAAAAACCACTCGCTTTCTTCCCCAGTTGTCAATCATGATCTATTTCGTGGTTTGTACTCTCAACAATGGCGACTACTCTTTTCCCCTCTTCCAGCTCCTCATCGTTCTCGCAATGCTACACTCCTAGAAGCAACAGCTACAAAATCCCACCCCATTCTGGGAAGCACTTGCTATTCACTGCTATCAATCCATTGGCAGCATCATGTTCGAAGATATGCAAGTTTGGAAGCAAAACCCGCCTCGCATTTGGTCTTGTTAGGGAAGGGAATTCGTCGTTGAAGCCAGTTAGACTTTCGGCAAAAGAGGAGCAAGTGGCAGTGGCTGATGATGATGAGAAGCGAGAGGATGAAAAGGAGGGCGTGGAGTCGAGACAAGAGCCGGAGGAGGGTAAGAAAGAGGAAGAAGAGCTTCAGGAGAAGGACTGGAAGACGGATGAGGAGTTCAAGAAGTTCATGGGGAATCCTTCCATCGAGGCTGCAATAAAGCTGGAGAAGAAGAGGGCTGATAGGAAGCTGAAGGAGCTTGACAAAGAGAACAGTGACAACCCACTTGTGGGGGTGTTCAATAGATTGGTTCGTGATAGATTAGCTAGAGAGAAAGAGAGGTTGGAGAAAGCTGAAGAGACATTCAAAGCCCTTGATCTTAACAAGGTAACTGATCTACATATATCTATCAAATCCAAAACAGATTTAGTACTTATGGTTACAAATGAAGGATCAGGACATGTCCAACATGGGGTACCTAATTTTGTGTTGATTGTTTTTGGCCTGGCAGTTGAGAAGTTGTTTTGGGTTTGATACATTCTTTGCGACTGATGTTCGAAGATTTGGGGACGGAGGAATTTTCATCGGGAATTTAAGGAGGCCTATTGAGGAAGTGATCCCCAAACTGGAGAAGAAGTTGTCTGAAGCTGCAGGGAGGGATGTGGTTGTATGGTTTATGGAGGAAAAGAAAGATGACATTACAAAACAGGTATGCCATAAAGGCTCATTTGGAGTATCTACTCTAGTGTCAATGGTAAAAAACGTTTGCATAACTCATGTAGGCTTTCTTTGTTAACCATGAGTCCTTCCTAAGCTATTCTATAAGAATTCTGGTAACCAAATTATTAGTTCCATTATGGTGGCTAGTAGTTTACGAATCTGTACTTTTATGTGTTGGGCAACTAGATAGATGCTGGCTGGGAGTGCTTGAAGCTTTCTAATTTTGTACTGATGATTGGGATTCGATTGTCTAAGGGGCTACAGAGTGCCCTCAGGAGTTATTAGGCCGCAGTTCGACTCTGACAGGCTTAGCATAATCCGTCTTTCCCACTTCTCAGTCGATGAAATATTTAGCTTTTCAAACCTGTCCATGGACATGCGTATAATTTTGGTCCAATCGTCGTGTTTTATTGTGAATAAGTTTCTTTCCTTTCTCTTCTTTGTTTCGTAATTGTGTATTCTCGTTTTAAGGCATGTGCAGTGCAACCCAAGGCAGAGATTGATCTCCAGTTTGAAACAACCGAACTGAGTAACCCTTACGGATATTTCAGCGCTATTGTTCTCTGTGTGGCAACTTTTGGAACCATATCTCTCATGAGTGGCTTCTTCCTTAAGCCAAATGCAACTGTAGATGACTACATTTCTGATGTCATTCCTCTTTTTGGTGGCTTCCTCACCATCTTGGGAGTTTCTGAGGTATGCCTGCCTATATTTTGGTTTTCTTCCAGTCCAAGGTGTTTTGTTCCTGAATCCTGATATCAGTTCCTAGCTAGTTAATAACACGAGTCTTTTGTGTTCTGCAGATATCGACTCGTGTAACTGCAGCTCGTTATGGTGTTAAGCTCAGCCCTTCGTTCCTAGTTCCATCTAATTGGACAGGATGCTTGGGAGTAATGAATAACTACGAATCATTGCTTCCTAATAAGAAGGCACTTTTCGATATCCCAGTGGCACGAACAGCTAGCGCATATTTGACGTCCTTGCTGCTGGCAGCTGCTGCTTTTGTTGCAGATGGCAGCTTCAACGGGGGCGATAATGCACTGTAAGCCCTCTAAACCACTATACACTACTTCTATGTAGGCAGAATATTCTGGCCCTTGAATCTGGTGTACACATCATGTTATAGGCAGCAATAGACGTAAGAAAACAATAAGCTTTGTGGAAACACAGGATGTTTATTACGAGCTACTTATGTCTGCGATCTCTCTTGCAGGTACATAAGGCCACAATTCTTCTACAACAACCCCTTACTTTCTTTCATCCAATTCGTTATTGGACCTTACACAGATGACCTCGGGAATGTACTGCCTTACGCAGTGGAGGGTGTGGGAGTGCCTGTTGATCCTCTAGCTTTTGCTGGACTTTTAGGTGAGTTCAATGATGTCCTTTAAATCAAACAAGGGAGATCACATTTTTGTCAACTGCAGAAAAGCTTGTCATGAGATCACATTTCTCTGTTTCTGGACTAGCAGGAATGGTGGTGACTTCACTGAACTTGTTGCCATGCGGAAGGCTTGAAGGAGGCCGGATAGCACAAGCCATGTTCGGAAGAAGCACAGCGAAGCTACTATCCCTAGCGACATCACTCCTTTTGACGATCGGCAGCCTAAGTGGAAGCGTGCTCTGTCTAGCATGGGGACTATTTGCTACTTTCTTCCGAGGCGGAGAGGAGTTGCCTGCTAAAGATGAGATCACACCATTGGGAAGTGACAGGTTTGCTTGGGGGATAGTTCTTGGACTCATTTGTTTCCTCACTCTCTTCCCCAATGGAGGAGGCACCTTCTCCAATCCTATATTCAGCGACCCCTTTTTCCGTGGGTGAAAACATTAGGAGTAATGTAAAAACTGGAAAAAAGTGTGAAAGTATGCCTCTTCTTATTTCCTGTTAATCGTGCAATGTACAAAAGAGACTAAACATAAACAAGACTGAATGTTGACTCTCATGGTATAAAGAAATACTAATCTTGTCATTAGTTTGGAATGAGTAACCTACTAACCAATAAAAACAAAGTTAAGCTGTTGATCACGGATGTGAAATGACCCACCTACACATTTCATTTAATTTCATGTTATAAAACTAACCTAAACATAGTATGAAAACTGGAGTTTGAAAGAGACAGATCAGAAAACAAAACACAGAAGAAGAAGAAGAAGAAGAAGAAGAAGAAGAAGAATGGATGAAAGCAAAAGCCAAAGCAAAGTGTGTGTTACAGGGGCGTCTGGGTTTCTTGCTTCATGGCTGATAAAGCGCCTTCTCTTCTCAGGATACCATGTCGTCGGAACTGTTAGAGATCCCGGTGTGTTCTACTGCTTCAATTCGTCTCTCTTTTAACTCTGTTTTCAAGTGTTTGTTTCTTTATTACATGTACATTGCACAAAAAACAGGAAATGAGAAGAAGACGGGACATCTATGGAAGCTTCAAGGAGCCAAAGAGAGACTCCAACTAATGAAGGCTGACCTAATGGAAGAAGGCAGCTTTGACGACGCTATCATGGGATGCCATGGTGTTTTCCACACTGCTTCACCGGTTCTGAAACCTTCTCACGATCCCAAGGCATGCATCTGCTTATATACTAAGTTTGGGATACCATTAGGTAGTTGTGAATCAGGTGTCCGTACGTGACTAATATTAATCATAATGTTGTATGTAGGTTGAAATATTGGGACCTGCTATCCAAGGTACACTCAATGTGTTGCGTTCTTGTAAGAAGAATCCGGTCCTGAAACGTGTGGTGTTGACATCTTCGTCATCAACTGTGAGAGTAAGGGAAAGTTTCGGTGCGAACCAATGTGCAGATGAGTCGCACTGGAGCTCCGAGGAACTGTGCGAACGACTACAGGTAATAATTAATAAAATAGGTAGACT
The DNA here is from genome assembly GCA_034768395.1 of Linum lewisii. Taxonomy (NCBI): domain Eukaryota; kingdom Viridiplantae; phylum Streptophyta; class Magnoliopsida; order Malpighiales; family Linaceae; genus Linum; species Linum lewisii. The sequence continues at coordinate 79,810,948 of CM068296.1, forward strand.
TGTTCGTTAATTAATTAAAGACCAACCTTACCTAGCTAGCTAATTAAGCTTAACATGAATGCATGTAGATATGGTATTCATTGTCAAAAGTACTGGCGGAGAAGACGGCATGGGAGTTCTGCAAAGAGAATGGTATCGACATGGTAACTGTTCTTCCATCATTCGTCATTGGACCCAGCTTGCCCCCTGACCTTTGTTCGACGGCTTCTGATGTCCTCAGCCTCTTCAAAGGTCTTTCTTTAGTCACATATGTTTGTGTTGAGGTAGGTTGGAGTTGGCGTGATAGTCAATAACTATGATCATACAAATGAAACAGGGGAAATGGAGAAATTCCAGTGGCATGGAAGAATGGGATACGTTCACATAGACGATGTAGCACTCTGTCACATCCTTCTGATGGAGACTGAAGCTGCGAACGGGCGTTACCTTTGCAGCTCAGCTGTATTGGACAACAATGAACTTGCTTCCTTCTTGTCACTGAGATATCCATCATTTCCCATCCCTAAAAGGTATACGTTGCATTGCACATAAATCATAATGATAACTAGTTAAGAATGGTGATACATATGTAAAGTCGTCTGGACAGGTTTCCGGAGCTGAACAGGCCATACTATGAGTTTGATACGTCGAAGATGAAAGGGTTGGGATTCAGTTTCAAGTCTATGGAAGAAATGTTTGATGATTGTGTTGCATCCTTAGTAGAGCAAGGTCATCTCATTCTCCCTCCAAACACTACTACTACCACCATTGTTGCTGCTTGAGGGTCTCTGTATTTCCTTAGCAATAAGCTTTGAAGACTACTAATAAAAGGTTGTTTTGGTTGGATTGTACTATTTTCTTGAATTTTATTTGCCTTGATGCTTTGGTAATACTAGTTCTGTGCTTCTTACTGCACTCTACTTGGGAAGCAAACCTCTTTTTCCAGTTTGCAGCAGCTAAACCAGTTTTCGCCTCAGTTGTCCAGTGAACCAGATACATTCATAAACAACCCTACTGTTTCCAACTTCAACATTACTGATCCCTTATCCTGGCCCGGAAATCTGAGGAAGGGTATAAGAGATTGACGTCGTGAAAGAAGAACGCAACAAAGACCATTTTTTGGCTAGGTGGAACTATTAGCTTTGGGTGCTACCAGAAACAAGATCAAGCACAACAAAACCAGAGTGTAGAACAACTGCGTGAACTGCAGTGGACATAGATAGACACTCAAAGGTTGAGACTATGCTTTGAGATTGAAATTACTCAATTAAACAGATTACAAATGATGAAAATCAGTGAGTTGTATCCTACTGATTGAAATTACAAACTTAAACAGGTTACAAATGATGAACTGAAAACCCAACACAGCTCCCCGATAGCGATTGCTTACAACTGCAATGGCTCCATCAAGTATGAGACTTTGCCAAAATGAAAACCCAGTAAACAAAAATCAAACTAACTACCATTCTTTTATCAACGAAAATAGCAGCGAGTTGTTTCCAGCTTTGCTAGTTACCTGCACTAAATCTGCAGGCAGATGAAATGAAACAGAAGCTGATGCTATTTTTATTTGTTAAAGGATGGGAAAATCATGTCATATATTACAAGGACCCATCATTGAAAGAATGACTACACTGATGTATATGTCTTACAACCAATTACTCACCAAGCTACCAACCAATGCAAAAAGGAAAAATACAAGTATAGGAAAGAAAACCGTCAAGTTTGGTATGAATTTCTAACTATAGGAAAGAAGTCCCTGCACGGCCATGATGCAAGAGGTTGTGAGCGATGTGATCCCTTGCCTGAATTGCTCCAACAGATCTAAGATTGGTCTCCGGGATCATGTCATCGTCGAAATTATCGAACTTTAGTTCAGGATCCATCGTCTCATTCCTCATCTCGCATATATTATGCAACACACAGCAAGCCCCAAGAACAACAGGCAAGTCCTGGAGTTTGACCTCAGTTCGCTTCTGAAGACAAGACCACCTCCCTTTCAACCTGGCAAATGCATCCTTGGCTACCCCTTGAACTTCCCTAATCTTCTCATTGAAAGCATGCTGAGTCCATGTCAGGTTCTGGTGAGTGTATGGAACTAACACCCAGTCCATTAAAGGGTACCACTAGTCCCAACAATCCAAACATCTTTGAGTAAACCCCTGTTAGCTCGCTGGTAAAGAGCTGATTTCTCCAGCACTTGATCATCAGGCATTGAACCAGGCCAACCAATGCAAACATCTGTGAAAACACCTTTGGGATCCACAACCCCTTGAACAGTGATGGAGTATGACGTCTTCTGATTCCTCTCAGTGTGCCTCTTGTTGAAGTAAGCAGCCACACTAATCTTAGGAGCTATGATAGGGATGTGGGTCGTGTACATTGAGCCACCAACATTTGGTATCCCTGACAAGGATTCATAATCACCCTTAATCGACCTCATTTTCTCCTCATCAGGCCATTGGAGAAACTTGGGCATTAGCACTGTTCTGATAGCTGAGCATACCTCTAGAACCAGCTTGTGGCAAGTGGAGATCCCTAATCCGAACTTCTTCGACACAATGCGGAGAGGCTCTCCTGTGGCTAGCCTCCAAATGCAAACTGCAACTCGCTGGCGTACTGGAATGGCGTCCCGCAACATCGTATTCTTCTTGGTCACAACCGAATCCAACTCTTGGCAAATCAAATCAAACGTCGCCTTACTCATCCGAAATGCCTTTTTGAACTCTTCCTCGGGGAATTCAGGATGGTTACACCGTTCCCACCAGTCCTTTGATCTGTCCTTTACCCACAATCGGCGTTGATGAGGTGGCGGCGGCGTGCTGGCAGACCCACCACTTCCTACTCCTCCCCGCCCGTTTGAACTGAATCTCCAAAATCGACATTGGACGCAACAACAGCCGTGACGGCGGCTGTGGCCACCGCAGAAGCCGAGCGACGGGAGCGTTTTGTTCTGGATTGGTCTAATTCTTCCAAATTGGAGTGATGAGTTTGAATCTCCGAATTGAAATCGTTCATGGCACGCACCTTTTGATCGTGATTTGAATCGAAGAGGGAGTTGTCGAGCTGCGACTCAACGACGAGCTGGTTTTGCTCTTGCTTCTCTTCCTCGTCTAATAGCATGAGAGTGCTGAGGAAACCCTTCACCGCCGCATCATTGTTCTTCTTCTTCTTCGTCATCATCTTGTTCGATTCATCGCTTTTACTGCCGTCATCACCGCCGTCCTTCCTTGTGCGCTTCTTGGAACCGTTGCTACTAAACCCACCGACCCCGTCTCCAAAACTGACTGTGGTATCAGGTAGAGGGAAGTTGAAGTTATCCATTTCCTGGAATAAGGAGTAGAAGGAAATCTCTTCCGGATTGAAAAATGGGAATGAAGTTATTTCCATTCAAACCGACAGTGAAAACGAGACAAGGAAAGAAGAGAGGAAAACAGAATGAGAGAAGAAGAAGAAGAAGAGAAGAAGAAGAGGAATTGGAGATTGGTATAGAAAACCTGCATCAATAATATATAGGGTGTGGTGGAAATGGAAATGGAAGGAAGAACAGGGGAAGCAAGCAAGGAAGGAAGAAGAAGAAGAAGAAGATGGAAAATTGAAGCGTGTGCGTAAATGTGAACGCGTTTGTGTTGCTTTTTGACGGTGACTTCACTTTTTGGATTATTATTGATTTTACGCGGTGTGTGTGATTCAGGATTGAGTTGAAAGCTGCCGCAGCAAATCTAATTTCAAGCGATGAACTCCCCCATTTCTGCTTAATATCCATTTTGGTCATTAATTTATGGGTTTCTAACATAATGATCGTTAACTTTTGATTTGTGACTGAGTTATCATTAATCTATAGCACTTGTAATAATATTGTCATTTTGTCAAATCTCCTTCCAAATTTTTTGTTAAATGCTGATATCATCAAGCAAACTCATTAATTTTATACACGTAATCACTTGCCATTAGGGGTGGAAATTTGAAATTGGATTGGATTGGGGAATTCCATTCCCAAATTTAAATTCCCAAATTATTTAGGGAATTGGAACTCATATACCAAAATTAAAACTGAAAGTTAGGTTTGAGCTTAAGAAATGGGAATGAGAAATTAAGTTTGGGTCTGGGAAAGCCCAAACACCAAACTAACCCATCAAACAGGGTCTGACCCCTTAGAACAATTTGTTTGGGACTTAACCCATCAATTTTTATCGGATCAGATCGGATAAGGATTTTGAATTTAATTCAAGTTGGATTTGGATCGGATTTGGGTAATCCATTAACACCGCCATAAATTATACTTGCATAATTCACCAACCAACTTTTTTGCTGGTAAAGTTTGAATAAAAAAATATGTCGCCATAAATTATACTTAGATAATTCAATTGTCAGGATTATACCGCCAAAACCCTTTTAAGATTTGGGATTCTGCCGTAAACAATTTTCAATTGAATTCCACCAATTAGGTTTTAGGGGTTTATCGCTAAATTTTTGTCGACATCGATGGAAATCTGGCGGCAAATAAATTTTGATGACGTTCGATGAAAATCTGGCGGCCGAATTCTAGTGACATGGATGGAAATTTGGCAGTGAAAGTTTGACGACATCTGCGAAAGTTCGACGACAAAAATCTGGTGACGTCGACAGAAATTCGGGGGTAGAAGTTCAGCACATTGCGAAATTCTAACGAAGGAAATTCGGCGGCAAAATTTTGAAGGTGGTGACGGAAATATGGCGGCGGAGAAAGTCTGGCGACATCAATGGAAATTTTTTTGGCGAAATTTAGGCGAAAATACATTCATCAAAATTTGGTGGCGGAAGTTCGATAACATCTGCGAATGTCCGACGACAAAAATCCGATGGTGAAAGTTTGGCGGTGTTGACGAAAATCCGATGGTGAAAGTTTGGCGGTGTAGACAGAAATCCGACGACATAAGTTTGGTGACTTTTTGGAAAGTACGACAATAGAAATTTTGTTGGCAAAAGTTTAGCGGTGGTGATAGTAATCCGGCAACGGATAAATTCTGGCGACGTAGATGAAAATTCGTCGACGGAAGTTCGGTGACATATGCGGAAGTCCAATGATGAAAATCCAACGACAAAAGTTTGGCGATGGCGATGAGTTGTATAATCATGTTGAACTAGAAAACAAATGCTACAATTAGAAAGATTTCATGTGTTAATTTGAATTTGGGAATTTGGGATCCTGATTCCCAAATTAGAATTCCCGTTCCCGAATAAAAATTTCCAAATTAAATTCAGGATTGGGAATAGGAGCCATAATTCGGAAATTGGGAATTGAGATTTTGGATATATGGGAATGAGCTCCCATTCCCACCCAATTTCACCCCTACTTGCCATGTCATCTAATTCACTTTAGACTCAGCCCAACTAATCAATCCAACCCAACCGAACCTATTTTAAACCAATCAAATTCACCTTAGGATCATGAATCATGAACTACACGAACCTATAAATAATTTATGTAGATGCAAAACATGATCTTTCGCCATTTAATGAACACATATCGTAAGATTCTGTCGAGACAATTAGAACCAAGCATAAACGCCAAATCAATCGAACTTTCGCCTCAAAACTGACAAAATGCAAATGCACACCAAGTGTTCGATGAAATGACCTAAGGTTTTTTCAACCTAGGAAGACCTAGCACACACCCCTCTCCATTGAGCTTAATGCACTACCAAGCACAATTCCATGATAATATACGATATGAAAGCCCTCTCGGGTCAATCCAAATCAATTAGCAACCTAATCAAGCATCTAGGTCAAGAACACTTTGAATAGGAAATTAGAATAAGAATGACACTAAATCATCGTCTTGCAATACATGAAATCGAAACATCCATGATTTTTAGAGTGTACATCAATCATCAATCCCCCCCCCCCTAAGGTTCCACTCACTGAAACCTAGGGGGTTTAGTTACAGCAAGACTTGATGAAGAAATACGACCTAGAAGCAGGGCCGTCCCATGAACTTTGGAGGCCCTGTGATATAATCAAGATGTGGCCCCATTATAATATATTTTGACAAAATATTTTTTAAGTATATCAAAATATAAATTCACATTTTACATTTGAATAAATATTATTATATTTGAAACAAATATAACATTGTTGGTGGATAGATATATGAGTATTTAATTTTATATTATTCAAAAGATAACACTCCATAATCATAAGTAATTTATTTATGGCCTAATATCCTCAGATGTCATGAACTATTGCGATATTACTCGCATATATACAACGTATAGGCTATCTGGCGGGCGTCACCAACTATTGGATTCCGAGTTTCGGATAACACTCCGTTAGTTTTCGATAATTATTTTGACAGCTGGCTAGATGGAGTTAGCTGACTGTATAAACTAGTCTAGTTGGCATCCTATGTGACAATATTTAATAATTTCTTAAAACTAAAAATGAATGAAAAATAATTAAATAAAAAACCCTTCTTTTCCATTCTCCTCTTTCTCCACTCTCTCTCCCTCCTTCACCGCCTCTACTTTCCGGCATCTGATCCACTGTCAGTACAGTTAGATAAGGGCCGCCGGCTCTCTCTCGCCGTACAACTGAACAATATCCGTCACAGTCGCGGCCGCCGCTCCTCCTCTTTCTCCGCCGCAACGAGAATCAAATCCAAGCCCCTCAGCCGCCTACCACGTCCTTGCCCTAATCGCCTCCGCCCCCAAGACAAACAACGGCGGAGGACGAGAAGATTGCTGGAGCGAGGGAGCGACGGCGGTGTTGATAGATGCGTGGACGGAGAGGTACGTGGAGCTGAGATCATTGTGGTTTCCAGACAAGTTTGTATCCAGAAAATGAACGGCATAGGAAATCTCATAGCTTTAAGAGCATCCAAAACAAACTCCCAACTAACTGAATCAAAAGCCTTCATGAGATCTATTTTGATTGCACACCGAGGGGTAATATTCTTCCTATTGTAAGTTCTCAGCAACTCATGAGCTAAAAGGATGTTATCCCCTATGAGCCTACCCTTAATAAAAGCTGATTGAGAAGAACCTATAATGCTTGGCAAGACATCAATAATTTTAAAATGACACATCAATTAGAAAAATGATTCACTACCCAACATCTAAAAACTCAATTCAACCTGATCCAATCTAACTCAACCAACTACGATTGATCTAACTCAATAAGAAAACCATACATTTTGTTTCAAACAAAGCTCTCCCTCTCACCCTATAAAATATATTATATTTTTTTTGGTGTAAAATATTATGACATCAAACAGAATCCACACTAATTACGCAATTCAATCATCCAACTAATTACTTTTGCCGCCCCTTTGAGACTTTCTCACATGGTTAGCAACAAAGGCTCGAACTTCGTTTTGTCTCAGTAGTACAAATAAGAAAAAATCAAACATAACAGAGAAGTACAAAAAAGATAGTTTATCGCTAAAATCTCTTATACGACGAACATACCAACAAAGACACAACTTCAACTTTACTATCTACATACGATTCCTAGGTCCTCCTACATTGGCAACATCTTCTTCTTCATCTACCATCGTAGGTAGTTACAACATACATGTATGCCTCTTGAATCTCTTGATATCAGAAGCTTCACCCTCTAAAAATTCAAATCTACATGTAAATAAATGAAAAAAACTATCCAAATTTAAGTTACGTGCAGAGATCTTCTCCAATTAACTAATGAAACAAATTAAAATAAGACAAAGATGAAGATGACAAACCTCCTTCTAGATGAGCTTGGTGATCATTTCCCATGAGCGGTGATGTCGTCACGGTAGTAGTCATATTTATATCAAGGAGGAAGAGAATTGAGATTGCTCACAATGAGCTATGTGTGTCTTTGTCTATCATAATCATATAAGAATATTAGTAGTTCATATATACTTCTGAAACTCTTGACTCCATCATCCGCTAACGGGTGAAAAAAGTGAAAGGAACAATGTTAACATCTTCACTTGTTTTCCTCTAACCATTAACTACTAACTGTAGTACTATTAATTTTTTTTTAAAATAGTATTGTTGAAGAGACGGAGAAGTAGTATAGGATGTATAGGTATAGAGAAAAGAATGTGGTGTCGTAAATCTAGAGGATGCGGTGTCGTGAGTTTAATTAACATAAATGTTTGACAAAAAAATAATTAAAATAAATGTTATATGAAATAAAAAAAATTTAATTGGTGGAGAATCCACACTTAAGGATAATCTAGTACTTACCCCGTTGGTCGATTTAGATGTCTATTTTTTGCATAATTAATTTATATGAAAGAATTGTGTTTTTTTTCTCATCTAGTTTAATTTTAGTTTTTATATTCATCTATGAAGTAAAAATGAACTAATAAAATATAAAAACTATAATTGATTGTACGTCCAAATGAGAATTTGAGATCATTATCTCATATTGTAAATAATCTAGGATATAAGATGTTAAATTTTATTAGGTGAATTTTAAACAATGCCCAAATCAACCTCTCATTATTTTTTAAAAATTAGTGAGAAGTTGAGATATCTTTAATTTACTCCCTACAACCTGATTTGTCATAGTGATACTTACTAAGTCGTTATATTTTTATAATCATAATAATATAAAACAACCATCTTATGCGGACTAATAAATTTTTAATAAATTCTTAGCTAATGTATTTCTTCTCAATTGTTTTTTTTTTCAAAGCACATTAAAGATATACAATTATCTGTTGCTTACTCAATTAAAGAATACTAAATTATGATAATTTTATCATGATTAAGAAAAACTAAATAATGATTAAAAACAATTTATCATGATTAAGTGCAATTAAATAGTGACAAAAAACTAAGTTTCAAATAATTACTAAAATAAAATAATGAAATAATTTTTTATGTTATATGATAATTTTAGTTTGGTGTTTTAACAATTAATAAATTAATTAATTCATTACATAATTGTACTAAAATCATCCGAAAAAGTCACACTGATGAAAAAAATGAAGTTAATTTAGTAAAATTAATCAAATTATTAAATAAAAATAAGTGGGTACAATTAAATGCAAATTTGAAAAAGTAATTAAGCAATTAAATAAAAAAATGTCAAAAAAACAATGCCTCCTTTTTGAAGAAACTTACTGGCACATCCACGTAAAATAAAAAATTTGAAAAACTTTTTTTTTCGTAGTAAAACAGTTTTTTTCCCATAAATTGTCAAAATAATAAACAATTAAAAATTTGAAAAATTCTCATTGGATGAGGGCCTACAATCAAGGAGAGACTTGGCAATGAGGACCCTATATTATAAATGCTTATAATATAGTACTAGTATTTCTTTCGGCCCGTTGGCCGACTTTGTTTGGTATAATTGGTGAATGAAGAATAATTATGTAAATAAGTTAATTTAGGATTATGTTTAGACAATGAAAACTAACTTCAAATTTTGAATCAAACGATTGAAATCAAACTAAAAACTCAAGGGCCAAACTTTTTATATTTTAGTAACATCTTCAAGTCATTTTCTATTTACTTAGCTTAGGTAGCTCTCGTATAAGATAATTTTTTATTTTAATATAGTAGAATGTGATGGAAAAAAATAAGTGGCCCTACAGAGAGCATGATTGGAGAGTTTACGAAAATAAAAAGAGTTTTCGACTAAGTGATGGTTGGTCAAAGCAAATGACTGGCATGTTTTGTAGGTGTATTATTATATACCTTAGTCATGAAAAGTGTGTATTTATATTCTATTTAGAGCATCTCCAATGGCCCTAAATTTTAAAACTTTATGGTAAAAGCTCCAATTTGATTGGTTGATAAAAATATTTGAATTAAATAAATTAAAAAGATGAAATTATAAGAGAGAAGAGTGATTTGATTAGTTTAAACCTTTATGCAAAAGCTCTATGTACATAAAGCGTTATAAAATGAACCAATCAAATCATTTCCCTCTTCTATAATTTCTTCTTTTGTATTTATTTAATTCAATGTTTTATAATATCAACCAATTAAATTGGAGCTTTTACCATAAAGTTTTAAAATTTAGGGCCATTGGAGATGCTCTTAAAGACTGTATTTTTTTTTAAACTAAAGACTGTATTATTATGGTCACCATATTTTTTAATATTAATTTATTATTTTTTATTAAGTGTTCTAGTTGGTTTATTATTATTATATTTGGATGTGTATGATTTTCATCAATTAAATATTATAAAATGTGTAGTAAATAGTAATTAATAACTAATAATAATTATAAAAATATCTATAAAAAATAATAGAAATATAAAAAAAATTATCCTTAAAATTCTCTACTTGAAAATAGTTTATTTTGAGTTAATAAATAAAAAAAAATACTTTCCTTAAACTTCCCAATACTTCAAAGATATTATAATTTTATTTATTAATTTCTAAGTCTAACAAAAATTGAAATAAAATAATATTATTGGTTCGTATCTTCCATTTAAGGGGAGGACTTTAAATCATACCCCATCTAATTATAAGTGCTTATATAATAAGTAGATTATTATTGGCCCGTTGGTTAAGTTTATAAAATACAAAAAAATATATACTATTAAATGGAATGTTAAGATAAATTTAAGAATATTTTAAGAATTAATTAAATTTGATTACAAACTGAAATAAAATAGGTCTTCTTATGACCATTAAACAATTATAAAGGGGAAATGACATAAACACTCATACCTGTTGTTGAAACAAACTTTTCAAATGAGTGATGTCCTCTAAACCAATGCGGCTTCAAAATTTTATTTATATAACATTTAATTAATCCTAAACTCTTACTAACAAAAGCTAATTCAACAAAAATAAAAAAAAAATTAATAACAACTCATTTGATGCATCTGCAAACAAACAAAGTCGAGACTAAATAAACCATCATTTCTCTAAAAAAAGTATGTTCAGGTTTAGTTCAGCATAATAAAAATAAAGCCTCAATTGACACGTTAAAATAATATAGAAGTAAAGATCATGTTATATATATACTTAGATTTCATGAATATGCTCAAGTCGAACTGACTTAATTCGATCAATATTCTGAATTGGTAAAAATTATTGACATGTAACCTGTTTACTCTATATCATGACTCGTACCCTTAAACATTCATGACTTTAATAACTAATTACCATTGCTCTTACGAAGAATTCTGGATAGTTTTTCGCCCCGTCCGTTGGCCGATTCGAGATTCTTTCTCTCACTTTACTATTGACAACCTAAATAAATTGACTAAATAAATAATTGTCAATATTTTCCTTAGTTATTCGAACGAAAGAACGATAGTGAAATTATATATCTAGTATCATGTATGTGTCAAATTAGATGAATGTTCAAACTATATTCCAACCCGTGTCATTAACAAAATCCGGGAATTGGAATTTTGTAGCACAATTTTAAAAAATATGTACCGTCAGTAGCCAAACACGTAAAAATGTCCAGAAATAGCACAATCTGACCCGCAGCCAGCGCTGAGCCAGCCAGCCAGCGCTGCGCCAGCCAGCCAGCGCGTAGCTGGCCAGCTAGCGCAGCGCTGGCCAGCAAGCGAAGTTCCTGCAAATGAAATGCAACACAATTGTAAATATGGGAAAAGAGCAAATTAGTCACTTTTCTTTACCTTTTTGTAGATAGATTATTATTATTATTATTTTGATAATATAAGTCGGCCTTGATAAAATGATAATATATATAAACTAGGATTAATGACAAAAAAAATTATTAACCGCCACAATCTCTTGAATTACGGATCACGAGGTCACGTTTGTTGGAGACACAACAATGAAGGAGAGAAACGACAAACGTGACTTCGGGATCCGTAATTCAAAGTTAAAATAACCGTGACCCGAGGTCGTGTCCTGCTGGTCTGGCTATGCACTGATTGATTCCATGTTAAAAAAAATTATTGCAATTTGTTCTCTCCTTCATTGTTGTGTCTCCAACAAACGTAACATCGGGATCCGTAATTCAAAAGATTGTGACGGCTAATATACAATTTTCTTAATTAATCCTAGTTTATATATATTATTATTTTATCAAGGCCGACTTATATTATCAAAATAATAATAATAATAATCTATCTACAAAAAGGTAAAGAAAAGTGACTAATTTGCTCTTTTCCCATATTTGCAATTGTTTTGCATTTCATTTGCAGAAACTTCCTTGCTAGCCAGCGCTGCGCTAGCTGGCCAGCTACGCGCTGGCTGGACAGCAATGCACTGGCTGGCTGGCGCAGCGCTGGCTGCGGGTCAGATTGTGCTATTTCTGGACATTTTTACGTGTTTGGCTACTGACGGTACATAAAATTTTAAATTAGGCTACAAAATTCCAATTCCCACAAAATCCACTATAGGTTATGGAACAATACATATTATTTACTTTAATGGCCCGATGTATCTTTAAACATTTAACTTAAAAAATCTGGATAACAAACTTCGAACTTAATTTTTTATTTGAATGAATATACATACATAATATATTATTTACTTCAAAATCATGATGTATATTAACACCTTTAACATTAACATAAGAATGCTGGAAAATAAAATATTCTAACTAAATTTTATATTTGATTTATTATTTACTTCAAAGTCAATGTATCATCTTGATCATATTATTTTATTATGAGAAATCCAATTTAATGTTGATGATCCTCTTAGTTGATTGATTAACATCTTGATGATACTATTTTTGTAGAATGTTATGAAAAATTTAGAATATTAATGAAATATAGATTTTAAGTTAATCAAAGTTCAGGTGAGAGTTGAACAATTTTAGCCTTTAGGACCACTTATTGTGTCACTTGAGCCATATATTATAACAATTTACGGTGTCTTTATATATTTTATACTGATAAATATTTTAAATTAACAACATATTAGGCTTGTTTATTTGTAAGTAAACAATATGACTGGATATGTTTGGGAATTTTTGGTGTTGTGTAAGTAATGATTAACAATTTGGTCATCCTCCACATAGTTTTTAATATAAGATTAATTATTTAATAAAATATATTAAAATTGATGTCGTTGGATTCGAAAAATTAAAACGAACAACGTTTGTGAATGAAACGAAACAACCCTGTTCTCCCCCTTCCTCCCTCCTATTCAGGATCGAGGAATATTTCATCTGCTTGGAAGACGTTGATAGCGGTTGTCTTACTTGAGAACGGAAATTTTCTCAAGCTGATTCCGCTGACCGATTCGGTAGGTTTTAATTTGTGCCTTCTCTTATTCACCGACCATCTTCCTCTTCTCGCTTCTCGCTTCTCGCTTCTCGTAATGTTTGTTTTTAACGATCCCTAAACAGCAAGAATCCCACGCTCCTGGATTTCTCCATGTAAGTCTTGATTTTACTAAACACGATATTGATATTGCCAACGCCTACTGTAGAATTAATTAACCCATATATGTCCTGCCTTTTGACTGGGATATTTTACAATTTCACGAGTAATGCGGTGGATGCTTTATGGATGAAATTATGGATTAGTCTCGTGTGAATTGTGGTGGCGAGATGATAATTGGTGTTTGTTATAATAGGAAATTAATCGCATGTAATTATTGAGGAAATGGATGTGAACTTTGACTTGCTGATGACGGGCATGTAGATGATGAACTTGATATTCTTCATCTTTTCCCTTTTCCAATATTTAGGGATGTTAAACATCAACCCATCATTCCTGGATTACCAAATGACTTGATACTGTTAAGCACAAACTCCAGTTGCAGTGCTGTAAGAGACGCTTGCAGTTGCAGAGGTTACATCTAAGGATAGATAAGGTAGATGCAGAGGCAAGATTTTTTGTTCATGAGCATTCAATCGTCGGAGGGAAGGAGGTAGTTGATGCTACGATTCAATCAGGAGAATTCATGGCTTATGATTACGATGAACTGGAGTTGTTTGTTGCGAGTGATTCGGTCAGATCAACCTGCGATATTCCATGGGCCGACAACAAGCTAGTTGATCTCAGCTATGGTGTTGTGTCGGAAGGTTAAGCGCTGCCGATTCCTAAGTTCTCGATGATGGAAATAGATAATTCGTTCACTAACATGACAAATGTAAGTCCCTAGACTACTAAGAGCAAGATTAGTTGGAAGATGGTCATACCAGAGTTCTCACACATTCACTAGACATAAGCACACCATCATTCCAAAAGGTAAAAAACGGTAGATACGTAATTAATTTTGGATTGTCTACGTTTAATTTTGGATACCCCAAGATTTGAAATTAAAATGGTAGATACATATTATTAATTAGTTGTGCAATTAAGACAATTGATGTTTTAGCTATATTAGCTAATTCTCAATAGTCCTCTCTATCACAACAATTAACAACAAAGCAATTAAAAAACACCAAAACTCAACAATGGCGTCTTCTTCTTCATCATCATCATCATCTCATCCAACCGCTGTCAATTTTGAAGCCGTCCTCTTCGTCCTCCTTATTGGAATCGAGGCATCTAGAGTGGTATTGATTCTCCACCATCGCATCCGGCGTGGCCTGATATACGCTCCAGGGATGAGCCCCCATCGACACGTGGCCACAAAGTAACAGGAAAGGCTCCAACAACAGGCGAAATCTATCTACCATGCCCGTATTGTGAGCAATTATACAACGAGATCCACCAACAGACCCACTGCTTGGCCACCGCCTGAGAGTGGATGAGGGAATAGGGGAATCTTATGTCGTGTCTTGCATGAGGTGGCAATAGTGTATTTTGTTGTGCGCCGCTGGGGCTCATGAAGGTAATTGCGAAGGAGGATCAACTGGCGCGGGGCTCACAATCAATGTATTCAATTTTGGTGAAGAGGTAGATTGTGGATGTGGAGGAGGCAGAGGATGAGAGGCAGCGAGAGAAGATGACTGAGAATCGTGACGACAATCTTGTGGCATTAATTTTGGTGGAGGATATAGACTTCATTGTTGTAGGGATCACATTGCAGGCCATGGCAAGTGGAGTTCCTCTATCGTCGATGCATCTCCTAGTACCTTGCCATCCCTTGAGGGAATTATCATCGAAGACTATTCTTCCCTCAAGGGATGGCAAGATACTAGGAGATGCATCGGCTATAGAGGAACTCCACTAGCCATGGCCAACAATGTGATCCCTACAACACCGAAGTCTATATCCTCCACCAAAACTAATGCCACCAGATTGTCGTCACGGTTCTCCGTCATCTTCTCTCATTGCCTCTGTAACACCCGTCCCGAATCAACCCTAGTGAAACCCGTGGTTGAACTGGTCAAGGGCATTATCGAGTAAAAACCAAAGCGTAAAACAGTGCAACATCAATAGTTAAAGAGATAAAAACGTATGAGGCCTCCATAAAACATGAAAAGGTAATCTCGAGTACAAACCGAATCCAACATAAACCAAAGTACATGAAATCCCCCAAAATCCCAAAGTCAACTGAAAAGAAAAGAAAGGTCAACTCCGTGTGAACTCCAGTCTTCACCTCATAGCTTCGGTCCGGAACTTCTCGAAATCAACCCTCAAGCTCCAACTCCAACAATCACCCACACTAGCCACGAGATCCTGAAAGGGAGAAGGGATCAATTTCCTATTGAAATTGAGTGAACCCACTGGGCCTACCTACACGTTGTCCTAAACATAGGAGTGGTTCCAAACTCCGCACAAGACATCGACAGTGGAACCTGACCTTAACCCTTTCTAGATTTTAACATCCTATAACAGTCTAGGTGATCACATAGGTCAGTTCATCATTCTCATTCACAATCCAAGGCATTAAAGCGACATAATTGAGCAACATTCATACACATCACATGATTCACAACCAAGTCACATTTACCAACCAATATACACACCACATGCACACGCACAACCAAACACACATATTCATTCTAGGTCAGTTATTAGGCGCCAAGGAGTTATCCACACCACCACCACCAACAATCACATCGACACACATCCCGTAGGATCTTTCCCTCATAGGGAGATAGCACGACACATCCCCTTTTGTTGAAAAAATCAAGGTAAAAAATAGAAAACCTGTCATCTCCTTCCCTTTTCAAAGGGTTTTGAAAACCCAGTTGGAGCTCATTTGAAATCATGCCCAGATTTGAAATCCGCCAGTTTCGTGTACCCTGTTTTGCTCGGAAAACTAGGGAATTGACCAAACAGGAATTCAACAGAATTTCTTGCCCAATTACTGCGTGAAAAAGACCCCTTAAACTAGCCAGTTATGATCTTAAGGTAAAGGTAGTTCGAACCCAATCGATTTTTAAGTCTATAACATAACGAATAGAGACGAAACCCTAACAAGAACGATTTCATCATCAAATTTGTTAATGTTCTTTTCATTCAAATTGGGAGCAATGGTAACGTTTGTTGGTATAATATCATGATTGTATGACATTCGACTTCTCAATTATCATATACTCGAATATCAGATAAGAACTGTTCAATTAAAAGATGAATTATTAGAGAGAGTAGTACTCTAGAACTAGAAAAAATGAATATGAAAATATATTAATTTCAAAATTAAATATTGAATAATTTGCCACATATCATGTTATACTTATGAAAGTAAAAATAATGATTCAATCAAGTAACTAACTTATAGTTTAGGATACCCCGTGATTTGATAAGGCTCCAACACCACAAATGGTAAATCAATAGATGTTTTACAAGATTATCCCTAATAATTTGGTATTCCCTAACTTATGTGCTTATGTGTAGGGTTGGAGAACGAGGAGGGTTCAGGTACCCGTACTGACGTGATACGGAGCACCAGCCCCGATGCCAATGCTTATTCCTGCACCCCACCAGGGTCACCAACTAGGGTCAGAAACCTAGTGCCTTACAAGAAGCGCTTGGAGCCAAGACTTGCTCACAACCGGGCCGTACAAGGATTCCTCAAACCTAGGTATGTGACTCAATTCAAATACAAGTCTTCCCCAGTAGCTACAAAATCCAGGATGAGGGTCAGGCCACATCAGGAACTAATGCTGGCACAGGCCCCGGATCCGGACCCCTGACCAAGCCTACAACCGAGCCTAGCATCAAGCTTAGGCCTTGGCTTAATTCCTATGAGCCCCGAAGACAAGGACCAGCCCAGAGACCCCCTTGAGGTCTTCCTAGAGGAGTGCTAGAGAAAGAGGGATGAAGGCTTGGCCATAAAAGTTAGAAGCCCTAAACCAAGCCTCGAAGCGAGCCCCAGACTAGGCCTAGCACCGAGACTAGGTCCTAAGTCAGCAACCATGAGCCCAGGGGCCGCGACCGACACTTGAAGACCCCCTGGAGGCATTCTTGAAGACTTTAATCCGTTTCAAGAGTAGCTCATAGAATCAATTCAGGTGCACCAGTCAGTTATCCGTTACAGAAGCGAACGCACAGACGGATAATTGATCTTGGTAGCTAGTTCAATAGTAGCGAACGTTCGTGGACTTAGACCTAAGGGTAAGGAGCTACGACGGTGATTAAGAACTAAATGAATTTAAGTATGAAATTTGTCGGTCTTGTGATTGCCAATGCGTTGGTGATCTTAGGGGGATTCGAGTCTAAGCTTTTGTCTGTTAATCGAAAACCAACCTAATCAATCAATCTGTTAGTCTTAGTTATTTATTTTCCTTGCATGTTAAGTAGTAGAAATTTGTGAAATTCACACCACACAACTTGATTAAATCTGAATAATTACTACTTGCTTTGAGTAAACATTGAGAAGAAGCCCCATGGAATACGATCTATCCTACTTTTGTAGGTTAGTTATTTGACCATTGTTTTTACAATTATTAGCTTTGAAGGTAGACCTCATGAAAGCTTTTGATAGTGTGAATTGGAAATTCCTAATACATGTTCTGAACTGCATGAATTTCCATGCCCATTACATTTAGTGGATAAAAACTTGCATGAACTCTACTAGACTGTCTGTTAATCTTAATGCGAGGCTTTATGGTATTTTGATGCAAAGAAAGGTTTGAGTCAAGAAGATTCAATCTCTCCTTGCCTCTTTGTCATTACTATGGAGGTGCTGAGTTGTCTTTTTACAGCAGGGGTAAGGAATGGGGATTTTTCATAACATCCGCAAAGCAAAGGGATTTTTACTCACAATTACTTTGTGGATGACCTCATCGTCTTCACAAAGGGCCAAGAACAATCCATTATAGGAGTCAAATTTTTTTGGATAAATTCCATGGTATTTCTGGTTTATGTTACACCCCAGACAAAGTGAGTTGTGCCTGGCAAGGGCAGATGAGGACCTGTAGAATAGAATCTGGGTTGTAATGGGCTTCAGAAGAGGATACCTTCCCTTCAAGTATCTTGACATACCTTTAACTTCAGGAAAATTAAAGAAATAGGACTGTAAAACCTTGCTGGACAAGATTATGAAGAGGGTTACAAACTGGAAGTTGAAGTTCCTTTCTTATGCTGATAAGCTCCAATTGATTGATTCGGTTATTGGAGGGATCCTTCAATAATGGATGTCGATTGCCATCCTGCCTAAAAACCTTTTTGATGATATTGAAGTGTTGTGCAATTAGTTTCTTTGGGGAAAGCTTGATGGTGGCAGGTCTAAGGTCGCTTGTAAGTTCATCGTTGTACCAAAGAGAGCGGAGGGGGCAGGTATTAGATGTCTTCACACTTGGAATTTGGCTAATAGTGTTAGACACTTGTGGAATCTGTTTGTTAGGGGGGTCTCTTTGGGTGGCTTGGATCCACAAGTAACATTTGGGATGTGAAGGGGGGCTATGGTTCATGGAATTGGAAGAGAGTTTGAAGCTTCGACATGTTGTTAGGCCCTTCATGACTAAGTTTGCTTCAGGGGATTACTTATGGAATGGTAAGATCTTATCTTGCTTTAAACCTAGTACAGTCTGAGAAGTGATTCGAGATAAACAAATGGAAGTAAACTGGTTTGTGTTGGTCTGGAAATGGTATAAGATCTCGAGGTTCAACTTCATTGCTTGGTTAGTCATGATTGACAGAATCACCATAAGGGATAAAGTGCAGCAATGGGATCCCAATGTAGTGACCACCTGTGTTCTTTGTGATGATCCACTGGAAACCCGAATGCACTGTTCTTTGAATGCCCTTTTACCAGGAAAATTATGGGATGATATGATCCCAAAGTTGCAGGGACTCTCGGATTAGGATGCAGTGATTTCTAAAGCTATCTCTTGGGCTGGGGATTCTGCCAAAGTGAAAGTTCTTAGGTTGAAATGGCTAATGTTGATCAACATGGTATGGAGGGAGCGTTGCAGGAAGATCTTTGGAGGTACAAGTCGAAGTCCGGAGGATTGTCTCGCACAAATCAAAATGAATTTGTGCAGTTTTACGAAGAGGAGGACGGATGAAGTTGCTATATTAAATAGTATATAATTCTTGTACATATTTAGTTAGTTTTTAGATAGTATACAGACTCAGTTTATACTTATGCTTTTGATGAAATGAAACCCCCTAGTTCATAAAAAATGTAATTCTTTAAAGGGATAATATTAATAATGTAACTAGCTAATACGAGTTAGTTATAATAATAACAATACAATCTCTTCTCTTTTGTAAAAAAATTATAAGACTCAGTTAGATCTAATAATTTACTTCTTTAAGAAAGTAGAATTGACAAATGATAGTTGTTGTATAATGAAACTTTTCGCCACACTTCAATATAAGTTGTGAAGTGGTCCTCCCCAAGACTGTCAAACCGTCATCCTAGACTACCCCACTCTTGTTGGATTTGGTCTAAGGAATTTCTCATTTTTTGGTTCATAAAGACTCTAGACTTGATAGACTAGACTCCAGTTTCTACTTTGAGTCTATCCCACTTATTTTAGAGGTGAGTTGGTTTAACGGGCTACTATATTGTCATAGTTAATTTAAGTTATGTTTATTACATTTCATATTTTAGTTTTGTGTAATCATGTTGCTAACTAATAATTCTTCGCAATAGACAATAATAAGTGAATTAATAACGTGTCTCTCTAGCTAGACCCTCACCCCCTAGAACTTTAAGATATGTATGCGGGTTCAAGTCCCAATCAACCCTTACGCTATATTTGATGGATACGTGCTCCCAGACACTTACGATTATTTAAGTTTGAGTGGTAGGGCTAATTAGATGCTTTAGGGCGGCCTAGTTAAGGGTCATGATGAGTATGACTCTGTAAGTCATTAGAGATGACTAATACGATTAAGAATGTGAATGTTATGTGAACTATCTTGAGTAATAATTTGCAGTTGATTTTCTATGAATAATGTTATGAACCATGATACTTATGATACAATAACGTTTAGATAACCATGATAACTAGTCAATAACGTACTTGAGTCTTGATCAAGTTGAGATTCGAGTTTGAGCACAAGAGATTGACACCGAGCCACCCACCAAGTTGCGCAGGAGATACTCAAGAGGAGACCAAGACTAAAGGTTTTGAGCTGCTACAAGGGGTTGGTTACCTAAATAGTCACCAAACTATGACCAAATAACCCGGGCATCACCAAACTTTAAAAAATATCCCTCACATAACTGAATTTGACCGATTATCCTAGAGGTCACTACCATCTACGGACATCCAATTTTCCATCCATCCGCCTACGTGGATCTGCCACCTAGGCCAGCCACATCATCTAAAATCCACATCAGCTAAACCTATCCAAAACCCATACCCAAACTCATCCACCCGAGTCAATCACTCAACCGATTACTCAATCCCTCTTCTTCCTCATCTCCTTCCACCTTCTTCTCTCCTGCAGATCTCTGCCGCCACATCCTCTTCCATCATCCATTCTTTTTTCTCTCTCAGATCTATCTCCTCTTTACTAATCATCCCTTCCCCCAACTCCATTACCATCTGCCACCTCCCCGGGAAACACTGTAAATAGTAAATCAAGAAAGATAACACTGCTTTCCCCCTTATATCTTTCATCCTGTTCCTGTGTAAAAAGCTTTTGCAGAGCAAGCCAATAGTATCAAACAAGTATGCACTAAACAATGAAAGTGCAAAGAAGAGTGACTCAGTTGGTTTAAATACATTCACTAATCACTATCAACCCAGTTGGTTTAAATGGGAGAGAAGATATTGAGATTACCCTGTCTGTTGGGTGGAACCTATAACCCAGGCCGCTGCCATTGATCGACATTCGGCAAGGAAGTTAGTTCCAACTGTTTTGCGGCGTTAATTTCTAATTGGTTTTAAGGATCTACTGGAATTTGGGAAACAGAGTTGTTCAAGAAGAAGGTGAAGTTGGTTCCATTTTTTGTGCTTGAGAAAGGCGAGAAGGACGGCCGCTCAGGACGCCGGCGTCGGCGGTATTTTCCGGTGAGGTGGCAAAGGTTAACGGAGTTAGAGGAAGGGATGATCAATAAGGGGAGATAGATCTGAGAGAAGGAGGATGGATGATGGAAAAGGATGTGGCGGCAGATCGGGAGGAGATAAGAAGGTGGAACGAGGAAGAAGAAGAGGGATTGGGTAATCAGTAGGTAATTGAGTTGGATTCCTGAGTTTGGGTATGAGTTTGAGTAGTTTTGGCTGATGTGGATTTTAGATGATGTGGCTGGTCTAGGTGGCAGATCCATGTAGGCGGATGGATGAAAAATTAGATGTCCGTAGATGGTAGTGATCTCTAAGATAATCGGTCAAAGTTCAGTTATGTGAGGGATATTTTTTAAAGTTTGGTGATGCCCGGGTTATTTGGTCATAGTTTAGTGACTATTTAGGTAACCAACCCGCTGCTACAAGACATGTCACAACACTCTGAGTGAGTAGATGAGCATGGATGTAAAACTTCATTGCTCACACTACAAACAAAAAAAACTAACTATAACAGAGGGATAACATGCCCTTGGTATGTAAAACTCCCTCATCATTTATTCCGTCATCCGCTTACTTCATTCCTGAACTCGCTACTACAGATGATCTTATCTTTCAAGAAAACTCACTCAGAGACCGAGTGAAGTACCTCGATCACTCGGCCCGAAACAAACACAAACCTCATTATTCTCCTAGGCCACTTGCCAAGTATAGATACTTGTAACAGGACGAATTATATTAATTGGTAAGAACAAAACTGTATACTCAAATCTCAACAATCATGATTCTGGCACGTTCCTGAATATGTACACATTAATTAGAAAAGAAGGTAGGAAATGATGAAGTTGATTATTCCTATTTGTTGGACTTGAGCCACTCAATAATTCCTTTTTCTGAGTCAGAAAGCTCTTCGTCTTTTTTACCTTTCAGTGACCCTTCCACAAAATCAAAGTAATCCTTGTAGTTCCTCTTGTAGTAGCTATCCAATCTCTTTCAGCCAATTGAAAAATAAACATACACACCAAATTTAATGGCTATAATTCAAATACCACAATTTTTTTTAATTTTAAAACAAAACAAAAATGCAGCAGTATAACATAATTAATTATTGAAAAATAGCACTTTACCCCCTCTACTTTGCCAACTTAACAAATAGTCCCCCTATACTATAAATCACTCTTTTTACCCTCCTAGTTTCACCACTTTGCATTTTGGGTCCTTCCATTCGAGCTATCATCTTCATGACGTTAATTGGTGCAGCATTCAGTACACCACATTAGCTCCAATAGCCATGTATTAGCTTACTAAGTGTTTTTTAATTACAAATGATGAAATCAACAAATAAAACGTAAGATTATAAAACCCTTCATATTTCACCATACTCTTCGCGATACCTCCTCAATTTATCTTCCTGACCAACTCTTAGTGTCCTACCTCTGATATCTCTCTTAGTCGGTGTGTAGATGTGTCCAGATTTAATGTCATGAAGACTATAGTTGAAATGGAAGGACCCAAAATGCAAAGTGGTCAAAGTAGGAGAGGGTAAAAAGAACGATTTATAGTATAGGTAACTATTTGTTAAGTTGGCAAAGTATAGGGGGACAAAGTGCTATTTTCCCAATTAATTATTAGGGAAAATAGCACTTGCCCCCTTTACTTTTCCAACATAGATAGCCCCATATATTATAAATTATTTTTTACCCCATTCTACTTCAACCATTTTGCCGTTTGGGTCCTTTCGTTCCAACTGTTATATTCGTAACGTTAAATTTTGACACATTCGCACCCGATGAAGAGAGATATCGGAGATAGGAGACGAAAGGTTGGTCAGGGAGGTAATCTGGGAAGGTATTATTAAGAATATGGTACTGAAATACGAAAGGTTTTAAAATCACACATTTTTTCGTCGATTTTATCATATTTAATTATATATATTTATATTCCTAGTTAGAAAACGCTTAGTAAGCTAATACATGATTATTGGAGCTAACATGGTGTACGGAATGCGCATCAATTAACGTTACAAAGACGAAAGTTGGAATGGAAGGGCCCAAACGAGAAAATGGTAGAAATATGAGTGGGTAAAAAGAGTCATTTATAGTATAAGTGACTATCTGTTAAGTTGACAAAATAGAGAGAGCTAAAATGCTATTTTTTCTTAATTATTATAATTAAGCATACCTCCTTGTCATTTTTGGCCTTGTTGTCCTCTGATTTCTTCAAATATTCTGAATAAATAATTAATTAGCAGGCAATTCAAATTTCAGTATTTTGTTAAAAAAAAATCAAACTAGTTATGAGGAGGAGTTAGAAGATTACTGTTGAGAAGTTCAGTTTTGGATTCGGCAGCAGCAGCTGGATAAGTCCCAACAATGGCGGAGAAGATGACGCTTCTTCTCCCAACCACGGCGGCGGCGGAGGGTGAAGACGACGGCGAGGAGGAGGAATCTCTAATCCTGGGTTGTGCTCTGGGGACGGCGTGGACGTTTGATGAAGCAAATTTGTTGACTGTAACAGTGAATGCCATCAAAACGCTTTGGGAAACTAATGATGCTGAACTACTCATGGCGTGGCGGCTAATTGCAGCTTATTACAACAAGTACCATCCGCTTGATTGATTGATTTCTTTGAAGGTTTAGCAGTTGCTCTGGTTCTTTGTTTTGGTAAATCAATCTACAGCCACAATGTGTAAGCTTATCCTCTTTATTATTGATTGCATCTCTGTTCTGTTCTGTTCTGCCTTCCACTTGTGTACAAAATCCGAATATTTCGAAGGGCTATTTTAAATTAATGGGCTGGGCTTTTTGAAAAAAGATCCAACATTTCTGAAATATGGGCTTATCATAAAAGGCAATCATTTCACTTATAAAGGCCCAAGTATAAATCTAAATGGTCTTTTTAATCCTAAATATTCCCAAGTTTATTATGGTTACATGGGAGACTGGGAGTGGAAGTTTTTTTTTTTTGGATAATTTGTGTGGAGAATCAAGAGTTCAAGACAGCTAACTGTAAATTAACTATAATTTATTAAGGGAGTGAGGACTACTAACAAAATCTTTGGAAGATATCTAAGAGCTAGGCGTGTCATAGAATGGGCGGCTATGTTTGTTGAACGACGAATTAGGAGAAGCTTTGAACGACTGGTGGCCAGCAGACGGATTACTTCTTGAATGATATTCCCACCGGTGGATTTGGTACTTTCATTGAAACGAATGTCTTGGCTACCAAATTTGCATCTCCCTCAAAATCAACCTTAAAAAACCCCGAGGACAGACACCAAGACACAACATCTTTACAAGATAGAAGTTCAAGAAGGAAGGAATCGGTAATACCTGGATAAGGGGTTCCCACATCATGGAGAATCATCCCAAAAGGGTCACGAAGCACCCAGATAGATCGTGGATTCACCTAAGGGAGCACGAACTACACCATCAACATTAACTTTCGGCGGTGCTGCGAGGGAGGCGTCCAAGAATTACGGGGTGGAACAAGGACCAACTTGGAGGGGGGGGGGAAGAGTTGGGGTAGGTGGGTAAAAAGTAAAACATGGGAAATTCGGCTAGAAAAATGCCAAAAAATCACCTCATTAAGAACTGAGAATGATTAAAAACTACGTGATTTTTAGTCTTCTATAAACTCTTCACGAGGCTAAGATCCAAACTGATGCTAAATCTCGACGATTGAGGAAGATGGGTCTCTAAAACGTCTCGTGAAAACGGGTGGTGTACGGTTGGTGATTCAAAGCATATGCTCCAATAAACTGTGACAGAAGACAGCAAGACTATTGTCATGAGAAACGGGAACACAATCCTTCAAAACGGCATTGCTAGACATCAGGAAATTAAACACCCATACTGTCATCTCTATCTTCCTCATCAAAGCCTTAACAAGAACAATTGGGTTTTCTTGTACGATTGTAAGGAATAGAGGAAACAGACAAATGAAATGAAGGGAAAGGGTTGGAACAACACTGAATGCCTCTTCCCATACTGAACTGCCCTTCTCATTTTTGTCAACTAGCTTATTATTTCCGTATACAGCTGTGAGGAGGTTCACAAGTGAATTCGTACGGGTTTGGGATTACACGAATTTGTGCGAGAAATTTCAGAATTACCCGAGTTACCTGAATGACCCGAATAATACCAAATTATCCAAAACCCAATTCAAAAGTTAAAAAATGAGTGAGAGACATATATCTTTCCTCAATCCACGGAAATATATATATATTCTTCTTGTTTGTAAGTTGGATCCTTTGTTGTATTATATTATATTATGTTACTTATGTCCTATTTGTAATGAAAATGAAGACATTGTTTTCTTTCTCACAAACAATAGCTGAATTGGATGAGAGGATTATATTTGTAACTTGTAAGTCGGATCCTTTAGCATGATTCAAGTTGTTATATTATATTATATTATCCTATTTATATCGTTTTTAAACAATAGTTGAATGAATGAGTGAATGTTTATATTTTTTCGCAAAAATTTAAGTTATCAGTAGTCTACTTCGTGAATTCGTGGGTACTGACTTTGCAAATCCGTTCGGATTTAGGGTACCCGTAACCCGAAAGGAGAATCCCGAGCATTAGGATACTCGTAACCCGTAATAGTTAGGGTTAGGGTACCAGAACCCGGCCATTCACCCTCCCCTAGCTGTGATTTTGCATTAAAATACACTGGCCAACTCTGCTGCACAGTCATCATTCTTGAAGGTGGAAAAGGTAAATTCAAGTGGATTGATTAATCCAACAATGTTTAATGTATGAAGTTTGACTGCATGGAAGACTGGCGTGTTCACATGTGCAAACACATTGCTCAGAACATTGACACATTCCCAACTCATATTTCGATTTTATCTATATATTTAATGAGAAAAGTGGTGAGTGAGATTAGAAGGAGGAAGGGGACATATAATTGTGGATGACATGAACAGTTGGTAAGCAGACAAGCAGTGCTTGAGCCTTGGAGCAAGAGTCTTAAGTTATATTTTGATCAATAATAATTTAGTTTGTACTTGCAACAATAATAGAGAGGGAAAGAAACAAAATGCATGCAGGAGCATGTTACATTGGGTCAGGAAGATCTCGCCCGGATCTCCGGATAACCGATTGATTAGATGCATATCCAACTCATTTTGTTTTCATACTTCACTCTTCAACCCCAAATATTCAACCAACTAATTGCCATAAGCTCTATGTTTAATCCAACAAAAACTGAAATTATCATAGCCCAACCATACATGCTGCTACAACTAAGGCATACATGCCACACTCAAAGTTTTAGAGAGGCCTATTAGTACAAGCCCGAGAAGACCCAACACTATAACAAACTACATCGTTGTTGGCATGACGAGATACCATCTGTCGTGGTTATATAACTTCTTTTAATGATTGAGGTCAGGGTTATCGCAAGTAAATCATTCACATCAAATAGTTCATTGTAGTAGTTACATAACTGGGACAACCATATCGCCTCGTTGTTCTGATCTTGTTGCCCTATCAGTTTTAACCTGTAAAAATGGTGGTAAGAAAACAACGTACTATAGAATATATTTTGTTATTAGTTTTGGGTTTTAATTCATTTTCAGATTTTGTTAATTTCATCATTTTTCATGAATTTAAGACCATGTCAATAATCGTTGCATCCCAATAACGTGAGTTGTTGGGAGAGGGTTTTGAAGGGATATTATATTGTTTACTAACATCTCCCCCATATGAATAGCTCATGAAAGAGCCTAAAGTTTGCACAACCTCGATAAGACTTATGCAACGGATTGAGGGCCACATATGCTTCAATAAACCTTTATACATGGACTGGTGGTTACGGGGATTCAAAACATTGATCTCTTGTTGGTCAAAGAGTCTGATACCATAATAAAAATGATGATTGAAGAGAAACGAGTACTAGATAAGAAGGACAAGAGGCTGAGATTACATGGTTCACTAGCGTTGTGTTAGCTACTCCACGAGGAGAAGGATATGAGATTGTATTGATGATTAAGGATATGAGATTGTATTGATGATTTTGTGTGTTAGACGGCTAGATTACAAGGTAAACTCTATTTATACACTCAACCTAGGTTTGGCCAAGAATTAGTAATAATTCTAAACTTTATTAAGAATATTATATTATTACTAATACTATATTTTTTTTACAAGAGATTCGATATTTTTATTCATCCTCTGAGAGCAAGCAATCTTACAAATCAAACATCGAGTTCACAGTAGAAAACCAATCGTAAGGTAGGATGCTTCTGCTAGCCGCTACTGCTCTCCAATCTGCTACCCTATTATACTTTCTTGGTGATGGGCCACCCTGGGTCGGGTCAGCCCAGTAGGCGATGTGATCCACCCAGAAAGGAAGGTCAACGCCTCTGACGAGGATTGACCAGGCGACTATCTAGAAAACCTGAAAGGCAGGCCCAGATATGGCCCAGGAAGCAGTCAACATGTCAAGCGAAGGTTGACCAGCTAGGTGCCTTGAAGGTCGCTCTGAGAGTGGGCCCAGTCGCGGCCCAGGAAGGGCCCTGAGGCGATGTTATGCGCTTACCATTTGGGAAACCCTAGAAGGACGCGTGGAGCAATCCTGAAGGTTTCGTCTTCACCAAGCGACGGTTAGGATTCGGTGACACGTGGCGAGATTTGCTGGGCGCCGTACCATTGCCCAACGGTCTTGGCAGACCTGCCAGGCTATAAATACAGAAGGATTGGACAGACTGCAGGACACGACCAAATTCTGGGAGCAATCCCTAGGTACACTCTGTTACATCATCATCCATTTCATTCCTCATCCTCTGTTCTGATTACTACCCCCACTCTCTTATTGCGAGGCGATTCGGAGTCACTCAGGCGACCGGGTCGGCTCCCTCATTGTTCCAGGCGACAAGAGTGGAACAATTGGCGCGCCAGATAGGGGACTAATCAAGAACTGAAGAAACTGAGCAATGGAGCATGGGAATATTGGAAGAATGATAAGAGGAGAAGCATCGAACGTAAGGCCCGAAGGAGAGACGGAAGAAACACCATTGAAATACGTGAATCCTGGAGCCCAAAGCATACCACTCGAGGGAAGAAACTTGAGAAATGATTTGGAGGAAGAAGGGGTGCCTAGAGACACAGACACCAACTCCTCATATATCCCTCGTGACACCAGAGGAAAGGGTGTGGTACAGGAAGAAGCACCGAACTCAGAGGCATACAAAGTCCTCGAACAGCGTTTTCAGGTGCTGGAAAAGCAGAATTTGGAGCTTACTCAATTATTAAAAACGGTTATCGCTCAGCAGGCGCAGGCACCCAAAGCTCAACACGTCCAGGCCCCGGACAATGACACCCATGCGGAAATGCTACGGGCATTTCGACCGCTAGTCAAAACCGGAGCCGAACAAAGGGTCATTCGGCAACCTCTGGCAAGGGCCATCTTCGCCGAAACACTACCAATTGGCTTGGTCCCACCAAACATGGAGAAATATTTGGGGTTGGGCGATCCTGAAGAGCATCTGCAAAATTTTCAAATCGCCATGCAAATGCAGGGCGCCAGCGATGCAGCGTTTTGCAGAGCATACCCAGCCACTTTAGGAGGGGCAGCAAGAGAATGGTACATGAGCTTGCCAGAAGGAATTATTCACACATGGGATGAGTTTGCCAGGGTTTTTTTGATGAAGTATGAGAGTAGGCGACACCGAAAGGTCCCAGTACAGGTCCTAGTTAACTTGCGACAGTGGCCGGAGGAGTCGCTAAGAGATTTCTTTGAGAGATGGATCAGCACGGTACAGTCCGTTAGAGACGTGACTTTAGACATTGCTACTGCAAGTATGATCCAGGCGACGCACAATAGGCGACTGAAGGAGGCGTTAGTAAAGAAAAAGCCTACTACTCTGTCCAACTTGGAAGCCAGAATAAATAGTATCATTCTCATTGAGGAGCAGTTAGCGGAGATTGGAGGGGACGACAGCCGAAAAGGACGAAAGGACGGACAGGCGGATGCGTCGCGTGACGGCACTGACAGGCGAGGACGGTGGCAGAGAACGGAGCGATCTCCTGAAAGAAGGGAATATCGGGACGACAGGAAAAACAATGATAGACGCACGTATCAGGAAGACAGAAGAGAATACACTCCGCTCAACCGATCCCGGAAAGAGGTATTCCTGTACATGCAGCACAAGGATCACCACATTCAGTGGCCCGAGCCACTGCGAGGCGACCCTGAGCAGCGTAACCCCCGGAAGTTTTGCAACTTTCATGATTCGCACGGTCACACCACAGAAGAGTGTCGGCAACTCAAAAATGAAATTGAGCGATGGATTAAGGAGGGTCGCCTAAAAGACTTTATTCTCCAGACCAAGCGAAAAGAAAGGAGTTCAAATGATAAAGAAGATAGCCCAGTCCCAGGCGACCAACCTAGAAAAACAGTTTTCGCCCGATTGCAAGAGCCGCAGGGCGATGCGACCAAAAAGGCAAATGATACGGAAGAAGTCACGAAAGTCTATCAAACTATTTTCGGAGGAGAAAGTTGTCCGACAAAAAAGCAGTCAAGCGATTGTAAAGAGATGTTGATCATAAACAATGAGGCGCGACGGTCTCCCATCATGTTTACGGAGGATGACATAATTAAAAGTGGAGGGCCTAGCCTGGAGGCAATGGTGATTCAGATTGTAACGCTCCGGAGTAGAGTGGAGCGGGTAATGGTAGATGAAGGAAGCTCAGCTGATATCCTGTTCTGGGAACTTTTCCAGCAGATGAAACTCCCCATTTCAAGCCTGAGACCGACAAAGACAACTATTACAGGTTTTTCTGGCCACCAGGTGCCCATTAAAGGAATCGTTACCTTACAGGTCATGATAGGCGATGAGCAAATTAAGGCGGTGCAATCCATAGATTTCCATGTGCTGGATTGTCGATCCTCGTACAATATAATTTTGGGGCGACCGGCGCTTGCTGCTTTCCGGGCTATCTCTTCACCAGTATATCAGGTGCTGAAGTTCGTCACCAAGGACGACGTCGGAGTCGCTTGGGGACACCCGGAGGTGGCTAGGCGATGCTATCGGGCAGCGACGAAAGGAGCATGTTACAAAATCGACCTGGAGGAGGGAACGGAGAATAGAGAAAGAATACAGTCAGCAGAATCTGACGTTCCTGTAGCTTTGTGGGAAGGCGATGAAGAGAGAACAGTGAGGCTGTCGACTTACCTAAGCCAAGAGGCCAAGCAGGCGATGATGACACTAATCAGGAAATATTCGCATCTATTTGCATGGCAGCCCAGCGACATGCCTGGGATAGACCCAGCGATTGTGAAGCATTGCCTATCCATCGACAAAAGCTGCCGCCCTGTGCAACAGAAGAGAAGAAATATCTGCCGAGAGCGACAGCTAGCCGTCACAAAAGAGATAGACAAATTACTGGAGGCAGGTTTTATCAAGGAGGTTCAATACCCAGAATGGCTGTCAAATGTGGTTTTGGTTAAAAAATCATCAGGGGCATGGAGGATGTGTGTCGACTTCACAAATCTAAACGATGCCTGTCCAAAAGACGCTTATCCACTCCCGAACATTGAACAGTTGGTCGACGCCACAGCAAATAATGAAGTATTGTCTTTTCTCGACATGTTCTCTGGGTATCACCAGATACCACTCAATGAAGGGGATCAGGAGAAAACGGCGTTCATGACTCCTATGGCGAACTATTGCTATAAGGTTATGCCTTTCGGCCTCAAAAATGCAGGAGCAACTTACCAAAGGATGATAGATATGGTCTTCACTAAGCAACGAGGACGTAACCTGGAAGCATATGTGGACGATCTTCTGGTAAAGAGTAAGAAGAGCGACGATCATCTAGGCGACTTAAAAGAAACGTTTGAAACGTTACAACGCTTCGCGTTGCGATTAAACCCACAGAAGTGTGTTTTTGGAGCTACATCAGGCAAATTCCTAGGGTACTTGGTCACTCGACGGGGAATAGAGGCGAATCCAGCACAATTGGAGGCCATCTCCGCCATGGCACCACCCAAAATGGTTAAAGAAGTACAAGTTCTAGCCGGAAGAATAACGGCTATCAATCGGTTCATTCCAAAGGCGGCAGAGCGATGCGCTCCGTTTTTCTCTATTTTGAAAAACACGTCAAAATTCGCCTGGAATGACAGGTGTGATAAGGCATTTGAAGAACTCAAGCAATTCTTAGTCACTCCTCCGGTGCTGGCCTCACCCAAGGAGGGCGATGAGTTATTCATGTACATTGCGATATCACCAACAACGGTAAGTGCGGTGTTAGTGCGACGGGAGGAACGAAGCGACCAGCCCATTTTTTACACGAGTAAAACGTTGGTCGACGCTGAAACTCGGTACCCTGCCATCGAGAAGATGGCCTATGCTGTGGCAATGAGCGTGGCTGGGCGACTTGCAAAGTGGGCCATTGAGCTCAGCGAATATGACATCCGGTACAAACCAAGAACAGCAATCAAAGCCCAGGTTCTCGCTGATTTTATCGTAGAAGGGGCAGTACAGGAAGAAAAAGGAGGGAGCCAAACTTGGACACTCTTCACGGATGGTGCCTCCAGTAAAAATGGTTCGGGAGCCGGCATAGTACTAAAAAGCCCTAAAGGAGCTATCCATGAGGTCGCCCTGCGCTTCGCGTCGCCTAGAACCAACAACGCTGCCGAATATGGGGCGATGGAGGCAGGACTCAGGATTGCAAGAAGTATGGGGGTCAAATATGTGAAAATTTTTTCCGATTCAGCAGTGGTGGTCAACCAGTTAAATGGGGAGTTCGAAATTAAAGAGGAGTCATTAATGCCATACTTCGATGAGATAAAGCTAGCCCTGGCAGATTTTACTAGAGTAGACATCTTGCAAATCGCCCGAGAAGAGAATTGCCACGCTGACGCGCTATCAAAGCTAGCCACGGGCGGTTGATTTTGAAGAAACAAGAATGGTGACGGTGGAGAAAGAGGTAAAGCTAAACACATGCTTCCAGATTGACGGGTCTCAGGAGGATGAAGGCACACAAGACGATTGGCGCACTCCCATTATTAGGTTCCTAAAAGATGGAACAGTCCCGGAGGATCAGGCGATGGCTACAAAAGCAAGGAGGCGAGCCAGCAGATGCACCTTAATAGGCGACGATCTGTACAGAAAGTCCGCCGCAGGCCCTTATTTAAGATGCCTCGGACCAGTGGACGCTGATTATAGCCTCCGGGAAGTACATTTTGGAGTCTGTGGGACACACTTAGGCTCTAAAAGTCTGGAGAAGAATCTATTATACCAAGGTTATTACTGGCCGACGATGCGACGAGAGGCGACGGAGTTGGTTAAAAAATGTCACAAGTGTCAGGAATATGCCGATTATCATAAATTGCCTTCCACAGCTTTGTAGGCGATTGTTAGCCCTTGGCCCTTCGCTCAGTGGGGAATGGATATTTTGGGACCTTTTCCTGAAGCCCCTGGGAAGCGGAAGTGCTTGATTGTAGCCATAGACTACTTTACAAAATGGATTGAGGCTGAGGCGACGGCCAGCATCACCGCCAAGCAGATTGAGAAGTTCACATTCAAACATATCATCTCACGATTCAGCATTCCTCACAGCATTATATGTGACCATGACACCCAATTTGATTGCCAGAGCTTTCAAGCGTACTGCCAAGAATACAAAATCCTCCTACGATTCGCCTCGGTCGCTTACCCACAAGCCAACGGGCAAGCTGAAGCAGCAAACAAGCTTATATTGCGGGGATTAAAGCGACGGATCGAAGGCAAGAAAGGCACGTGGGTTGAGGAGCTCGATCATGTACTGTGGGCACATAGAACGATCTACAAGACGTCAACAGGCGAGTCGCCTTACACATTGACCTATGGATCAGAGGCGGTCCTTCCGGTGGAAATAACAATACCTTCCGTCCGTTTGGATAGCTACAACCCAGAGGAAAATGAGAAAAACCTTGTCCATAGTCTCGATATGGTTGAAGAGAAGCGCGAGGTCGCCCAGATGAGGTTAATGGCGGAAAAGGAGATGCTAGCCAGGCGATACAACAAAAAGTTAAGGCCACATCACATCAAATTGGGTGATCTAGTACTACGAAAGATCTTCAGGCCATCAGAGGGAGCCGCAAAGCTTGATCCTGGATGGGAAGGGCCATTTCAAATCAGGAAGGTCGTGGGAGCAAACACTTTCAAGTTAGGCAGGCTGGATGGAACAAAGATCCCCCGGACCTGGAATGCGATGCACCTCCGCAAGTACCATGAGTAGTCGCCTAGGAGCATGTATGGTTTTTCATTTCCCTAATTAATGAAAGAAAAGCGTCCGATAGCTATATCGCTGGATGACTTATTTTATCATTTATATCCTACCATCGCCATCGATATTACCTAAAACTTACGAGTTAAGAAGTCGCTTAATCGCCACAAAAATTCCCGTACGACATGGATTCATCTCGCCTACGAGGCCTAAGTTTCAAACTTAGCTAAGGCCTAAAGGTAACGACATCGCCTAAATGGCATTATAAGAAGGCAAAACGTCGCTCATTAGAAAATCACCAATCGCTAAGGCAAAAAAAAAAGAAGAAGAAAGGTGCCGCCTATGACGGCTGCAAGCAATCGCGCTAAGGCTTTCAAAACAATCGCTTACGAGCCTACCTTATAAGATAAGGGCGAAATAAAGGGCGTTTACCCAGATCGCGGGCAGCTTGTCTTACAAGTACCAAAAAAAAGAGAGAAAAGGAGTATCAAAAAACAAAAAAGGAGAGAAAAGTCATCATTTATGTTTCCCTTGCCCCGAGCTTTGCCCATGATCGCCTTGGGAGGATGCCAGGCTCTTTTCAAACACCTTTTCCCCTCTGCCACCATCTGCCTTCGCCTTCGCGGCTGCCTCAGCTTTGGCCCGGGCCCTTTTGGCCTTCTCAGTCGCTATATACTCCTGATCCGCCGCCTGAACTTCCTTCATCACGCTGATGTACTTAGGGTCGACGTCAGTATTGGGATCGGGCACACCATTCAGCAAGCGATTCACAGCCCTGAAGGACGCCGTGAGAAATTCGCGTCGAACGAAAGGAGGGGAAGGCCCAACAACGGCGACGAATTTCTGACGAACGGCGGTCATGATCACAGGGATGGACCTTCGGATCAGTGACACAGCAGTCATATATTGCCGAGAGCTGAGTGCCTCGGTCTCCTCCTTGATTTTCAAAGTACGATCCCTCTCCGCTGTCATTGTTTCAGCTAGCTTCTTCGCCTTATCCCTCTCCTCAGTCGCTTGGTTCCGCGCAGCAAGGGCAGCGTCTCTCTCCTTTGTCAGAATTTGAATCTACTTCTGAAGGACATCTTGATCCTGGAGCTTTTTGGCGGACGAGGAGGCAGCTTCTTTTGCCTCAGACAGGCTCTTCTCTAAGCTAGTAATAGAGGCCCGGCTGTTCGACAAATCTTGAGTCAGGCGCTCCACGGAAGCGGAGGCCTCGCTTAGTTTCTGCTCAAGCTGAGAGTGAGCCTCAGTCAGGCGAGCAAGCTCGTTCCTGGCAGCTTGATGATCAGACTGAAAGAAACAAAACAAAGACAATAAAAATCAAAGCATCATCATCATCGCTAGTGGCGAAGTTTTTGCTTACTTCTTCGTTGTCCAAGCGGCGCTGAAGAGCTGCGTGATCGTCGCGAAGCTCACGAGCCTTGCGCATCAACAGGTCGCGCGACTTGTCAGCAATGCTTAGTGCCAGTAACATCTGAATATATGATAAGAGCCATACATGTTGGAAGGTGACGGTTGATTGAATCTTTGAAACTTAAAAACAAGAAATAAAAGAAAGAGGAGAGACGATTAAGAAAGAACCTCGTGATGCTTCACATAAACGTTCCCCATCGCGGGATGGAAGTCACCAACCTTCACGTCATCCAGACCCTTCAGAACTCCAGAGATCAGCTCCTCTGCGATATCCCGGGCCACGTCAGCAGAAAGTTGTGATCGCTGGGGATAGACTATGGGAAAGTAGCCTTCTGGTTTCTCGTAATCGGGCGCCAGGAAGTCTGACAGGACGCGATGGGATAAGGCACGGCGACCCTCTTCGTCGTTATGAGGCGACGGGGGTGAGTCGTCCTGGATGAAGGAAATGAATTCCCGCTCTGCAGGGGCTTGGCTTTCCTTTCCGGGGCGTTGAGGAAGGGGCTCAGGCATTGAAGCGTCGAGATGCTCCGTGTCAGGAGGCAATTCAGGGTCGGCGACGGTGGTAATTGGTGGGGGATCCGCTGTCTCGGCCCGATCGTCTTCCACAACGATAATTGGATCTGATGTACCGGCGGAAGAAGACTTGCGTCGCTTTGTTGGCACTGCCGCAGGTGATGACTTTTTTTCGCGGGAGCGGTGCGCCCCCCCGTTTCTTTCCCTTCCCATGAGGCGAAGGAGGTGGTGGCTCAACTTCCGGTGGCGGCGCATGCTGCGGTTGAGTCGTGGTGATTGACCCGTGGGCTGATGTGCTGATCAGCACGTTAGAAATATCTGTCATCCCTGCACAATGGAGTAAAGAGAGGTCAGAAACAGGAAAGCAAAAGGGAACGCGATAGGAGATAATAGAAAGCAGGGATAAATTTAAAAGTAGGGGAAGATAGTCCCATCTACCTCCAGGCAGCTTCGCCAGGACTTGTTTTAGGGTGAAGGGGTCGTTCAGATTGAAGTTCTCCCTGTTGATAAATGACAACAGCTGTTGTTCGACCTCCGTGGCTGAGTGACCACGGGGGAAGTTATTGGCGTCGCCTCGCGACCAGCAGGGCGGAAGGGCCGTCGTCCAAGTGTCTTCAGGCGAGGGTTTAAAATAAAAAAAGGCATGATACCATGTGGGATGCGGTTTAACTGTTCCCCGCATCCCCACATCCCTATACGGACCTCGCTTTACAAAGCTAAGGCCGTTGGTGTTATTTTTGGCACTATACAAAAGGGAAAAAAGGTGAAGGGTAGGAGTAATTTTCTCGCGTTGGCAAGATATCTCAAAACTGGCTACAACGGACCATGAGGTCGCGGTATAGGCGCCAAGCGACGCTTTGAGGTTCTGAAGTAATGATACAACAAATGGAGAAGGGGGAAGGCGCAGGCCGTTGGTAAAGCTTTCTGACCACACACCATGCCAGCCTCCGGGACAATTCCCAATGGTCGACAGGAACGAGGGAGCAGCATAGTCCCAACAGGTCGGAAGGGAAAGTTTTGGAAGAAAGGAGCATATAGTGGTGGCAGAGAGATAGGGAAAATAGCCTGGCCCGATGACGTAGCGATCCCGGCCAACGCCGTCGTACCACATGTCTCTCCAAGCTCGGACAGTGTAGCCTTGGTCAGAGATGGGGGCTGTCATGTTCACAGACCAAGGGCGGAATCCGGGAACGAATCCAAGCTGATGCATTCCCCATTCTCGGGGTTCAGAAGGGTCGGGAGAGTTTTGAGAAGCGTCGGAGGCAGTTCTCTCTGAATCGGTTGATGACGAGGCCATTGGAGCCTTAATATACAAGGGGTTTTATAGGGAGAAAGAAGCTAGATAGCAGAGAGGGCAGTCGGCAAAGGTAAAAAAGGGAAAAACGAAGAAAAAATTCAAGCAGAGAACAGAGACATACCAGGACAGCTGAGAAGGTAGTCAAGATCGTCGGACATCTGGAGAAAGAAGAGAGATCGGACAGAGGAGGAGGAAAGGCGAAGGAAAGACAGGAACGGTTGAGGAAGAACGTAAGGGGCAAGAAAAGGAGAAAAGTGACAGAGGAAGAAGAGGAAGACAGTAATGGGAGCGGAGCATTTTATAAGGGAAGACGGAGACGTTTGAGTGGTTGCATCGGAAACGGAAACGATGCGACAGTTGAAAGGACGGATGGAGCTATTGGCATTGGGAAGGGGAAAGCGTCTCGGAGACGCAAGCCGCGAGAGGTGGAGATTGGGCAACACGGCCCATAAAAAGGAATATAAAAGGAGGAAGCTATTTCGTAGGCAATGATCGAGTTAGGGGGCTATAGAAGAGGGAAAAGACTAAACAACCCCTCGGTTGTGGCGGAAGTAGGGTTCCTCAGGGAACGCAGCGGGCGACGGGAAAGAGTAGTCCGCCAGTGTACTCGGCGACAAGTACACAAGCGGACTAGGGGGCTCATGATGGGCCACCCTGGGTCGGGTCAGCCCAGTAGGCGATGTGATCCACCCAGAAAGGAAGGTCAACGCCTCTGACGAGGATTGACCAGGCGACTATCTAGAAAACCTGAAAGGCAGGCCCAGATATGGCCCAGGAAGCAGTCAACATGTCAAGCGAAGGTTGACCAGCTAGGTGCCTTGAAGGTCGCTCTGAGAGTGGGCCCAGTCGCGGCCCAGGAAGGGCCCTGAGGCGATGTTATGCGCTTACCATTTGGGAAACCCTAGAAGGACGCGTGGAGCAATCCTGAAGGTTTCGTCTTCACCAAGCGACGGTTAGGATTCGGTGACACGTGGCGAGATTTGCTGGGCGCCGTACCATTGCCCAACGGTCTTGGCAGACCTGCCAGGCTATAAATACAGAAGGATTGGACAGACTGCAGGACACGACCAAATTCTGGGAGCAATCCCTAGGTACACTCTGTTACATCATCATCCATTTCATTCCTCATCCTCTGTTCTGATTACTACCCCCACTCTCTTATTGCGAGGCGATTCGGAGTCACTCAGGCGACCGGGTCGGCTCCCTCATTGTTCCAGGCGACAAGAGTGGAACACTTGGGATAGACTCTAAGGAAATTTTGTCGTGTTCTAGAAGTATTCCCTTCATTAATTTGCAGCAACCAAGCATAGCATTGCGAAGGTCAAGATTCCTCCTTTCTTCTTAATGCATGAACCAACGTTTGACAATTAGAGTAGATAGTAGAGTTCCTGGAAGAATTTGCCGCCATCCTACAGGCCTCCAAGATGGCCTTTGCTTCCGCTACCATCGGGGATGAACACATGATCCTACCCATCCTCCCATCGATCGCCTGTCCATGGTGGTTTGTAATGACAACCCCATATCCGCCGCAGAAGAGTTCTGGTCAAAAGCTCCGTCACAAAAGATCTTTTGTACGTCGGTGACGGTGAGTCAAGTCTAGCGGGGGACTGCATCGAGGTCGTAGCGGTAGAAGGACTTGGGTTTTGGTTTAAGGAAAACCATTCCTCCCCTAGCCTCCCGACAAATAAGACAATTGTATCTGTCACGAGTCAAATATCTCAAAAAACTCTCTCATTTCGCGCTTTCCATATGTTCCAAATGAATTGCAATTTCGCGCCTTCTAATAGTATTTCAATAATGAGACTATTCATGGAGTAAATCAGCAGGCTAGAAATTGAAATACTAAAGAAAGTGAAAAACACTCATTTCAACTGCTTTACTCCATAAATAGTCTCATTAGTGAACGTTAAGAGATCATCAGCAAAACACATGCAGATGATTAACAATTTTTTTGCCGCAAGAATGAAAGATGTAACTGTTAGTTCTATGGGCCGAAAGCCCAAATTATTCCTAAGTAGGGTTGCCGGTTCATACTTCCTACATCATATATATATTATTGTAACAGCCACAGCAGCTTCTTTAAGAAGCTTTTCTATATCCCTCTTCTTCTCCTCTGCAACTTTTTCCCTTGCATCCTCGGCTGCTTCTCTGAAAAACATAATACAAAATACTCTCCTCTATTCTGTGGATTAGCTAACACTACGTTAGTGAACCACGTTACATCTGTGTCTCGTCTCTATCTTCTTCTCGATAGTTGCTCGTTCTCTTCGTTTAACATGGTATCAGAGCCTCACATTCAATCATACTCTGAATCGATCAATGTTCGTTTTGATGGCAACAACTATGCTTATTGGGCATACTCTTTCCGCACCTTCATCAAAGGTAAAGGACTTCTGGGTTATCTTGATGGATCACGTCCTCTTCCTACCGCGTCTTCTGTGAGCGACGCTTCTCCAAAATCTGTCGATTCCGAATCTGATCTGGGAAAGTCGACGACCTCTGCTAGCATTGACGAGCTGATCGCTTCTTGGGAAATGGCTGATGCTCGGGTCCTCTCTTATATCCTTGGCTCTGTCGATTCATCTATGCGCTGTCTCTACGTTCCTTTCCCACATCAGCAGCTGTTTGGTTGCATCTACAAACTACTTATTCTCACATAAGTGCTTCGAGACTCTTTGATCTCGAGTTTGCATTGGCTAATCTCTCTCAAGGTGAGCTGGACATCAATCGTTACTACCTGGCAGCGGATAATCTCTGGACTGAAATTGATTTGTTGTCTACATCTATGCTATCTACTGCTGCCAATCTGGAGATTCAAGCCGAGCGCCGCCGTGCTCGCTCATTCCAATTCCTAATGAAGCTAAGGCCAGAATTTGAACAAGCTCGATCACAGTTAATATCAGCAAATAAGACTGAGATGTCAGAAATTATTGGCGAATTGATTCGTGCAGAGACACGCCTACGGACACAAGCTCAACTAGATAACTCTTCGATTCCAGCTACTCCTGGTACCGTGTTTGCAGCTGGAAAATCTCGACTACAGTTTTTCTCTTCCAACTCGAAGACTCACAACACTAGCAATGGGTATAATCCTTCATCAGTCACCTTGAGTAAAAGCCCTAATGAGGTTCGTTGTCACCATTGTCAGGAGCTTGGACATTACATTTCGCAGTGCCGCAAACGCAATATCTGTACTTATTGCAAAAAATCTGGTCATCTCATACCCGATTGCCGACTCCGTATCCGGAATAATGCTCGCACGGGTCGTGGTTCTTCTAGTTCTGGTTATATGGTTCATGAATCAGCAGCAAGTTCCAGCTCAACGTCTGATGTGGGCTCTGTCTCGTCTTCGAACTTCCCGAATGAAGGCTCGCTTGACTCCATGGTTCAAGCGGCTCTTACTCGGGTCCTTCCTCAGGCCCTGAATTCAGCTTTTGCCTCCGTTGGCATCTCAGGTAATGACCATCAGTGGTTTCTCGACTCTGCTTCGTTTAATCACATGACTGGAAATTTGGATCTTTTCTCTTCTGATTATAAACCTATTATGAATCAACAAGTTGAAGTGGCGAGCGGTCAAAAATTATCTATTCATGGAGTTGGCACGGTTGCGACCCCTCACCTTGTTTTACCTAATACTCTTCATGTTCCCGATTTAGTTCCCAATCTGATTTCTGTGGGTCAACTAACGGAGAATGGTTGTCTTGTCTCGTTTGGCACTGATGGTTGTGTAATACAGGATCGTCAGACCAAGAGTACGATCGGAACGGGAAGTAAACAAGGACGCACCTTTCTCTTGGATCGGTTGGTGACACCATCCATGAAAAATGCTACTGCTTCTCCTCTTTTGTGTTGCTCTATTGTTCCTAGCTCTAATAGTTTGTGGTCATTGTGGCATTCTCGTTTAGGCCATCCTCATTCAGCTAGACTTTTGGACATGTTTCGGAAAAATAGGTTGCCAGTTAAGTTTCAACCTAAGGATTTTGTGGTTCCAGAATGTGTGGATTGTATTGAAGCCAAAACTATTGCTCATACTTTCCATTCTAGTACTACTACTGTCTCTAATATGTTTGATCTGGTGCATACCGACTTATGGGGACCTTGTTCAACCACATCTCGGCTAGGCTTTCGCTATTTTGCCTTATTTGTTGATCACAAGACTCGGTTTGTTTGGGTGTATTTCCTGCGGCTGAAATCTGAACTTACTAATGCTCTTCAGGAATTTGTTGCAATGGTTCAAACTCAGTTTCAGAAAACCATTAAGATGGTTAGATCTGATCCGGGTGGCGAGTTCACGTCTACAGTTCTTCATGATTTCTATCGTCATCATGGAATTCTATTTCAGCAATCTTGTCCAGGGGTTTCAGAACAGAATGGTTTGGTTGAACGTAAACATCGCCATATTCTTGATCTTGCTCGAGCTATACTTATACAATCTCGTGTTCCGGCTCAATTCTGGGTTGAAACTATACGCACGGTGGTCTATCTAGTGAATCGGCAACCTACCTTGGTTCTTGGAAATTTATCCCCTTTCGAGGTATTATATTCTCGTTCTCCTGACTATTCTCGACTTCGGGTATTTGGTTGCACGTGCTTTGTCCTCTTACCCAAGAAAGATCGCACTAAATTATCCCCTAAGACGGTTCGATGTGTTTTCTTGGGGTATACCGATCATCACAAAGGCTACCTGTGTTATGATCCGCAACAACGACGTATATACACTGCAACTCATGTAGTGTTCCAAGAATCAGTTTTTCACTTTCATACTACTGCGTCCTCACATCATCCTCCTATTACCACTTTCCAATTACCTCACT
Source organism: Linum lewisii (assembly GCA_034768395.1). Lineage (NCBI taxonomy): Eukaryota > Viridiplantae > Streptophyta > Magnoliopsida > Malpighiales > Linaceae > Linum > Linum lewisii. Next base: position 79,852,416 of record CM068296.1, read on the forward strand.
TTGATGACCTCCACCCAACATATATAAATCCCTCCACCAATCTTAACTCCATCCATACTCCTTCCTCTCACCAATCTCCAGCCACTTCATCCCCATCTTCCCATGCATACACTCCCACATCTCATCCTACCACTCCAATACCCTACATTGACTCCTCTGCCTCCTCCATCCACACACAGTCTCCAACACCAACTCATGTCTCAAACCAACCCATAACACGTCGATCCACTCGTACAACCCAAGGCAACCTCCCGCCTCGTTACACCGACTATATCACCTACGCTACCTCCGGAATTTCTATTCCACAAACATACCACCATGCTAAGGATGATCCCCATTGGCAACAAGCCATGCAAGTGGAACTTGATGCCCTCCATGATAACCACACGTGGGATTTAGTTCCACGTCCTACGATGGCTCCAGTTATTGGCTCTCGTTGGGTGTTTACCGCAAAATTTCATCCTGATGGTTCTCTAGAACGGTATAAGGCCCGACTTGTCGCTCAAGGGTTTCGTCAAGAATATGGAATCGATTATGATGAAACATTTGCACCGGTGGCCAAGATGCAAACAGTTCGGGTTTTATTAGCACAAGCCGCGCAAGGGGCGTGGCCTCTCTATCAACTCGATGTCCAAAATGCATTTCTTCATGGAACTTTGAAGGAAACTGTTTACATGGAGTGCCCTCCCGGTTATTCTAGATCCACTTCTGGTCAGGTTTGTCTCCTCCGACGCTCTCTTTACGGGTTGAAACAAGCACCTCGTGCTTGGTTTGAAACCTTTCAGTCTCTAATTCTGAGTTCGGGATTTAGTCAAAGCCGGAACGATCCCTCTCTTTTCACTAAACATACCGTGGTTGGGATAACAGTTCTTCTTATTTATGTCGACGACATGATTCTTACTGGTAGTGATGCGTCTGGGATTGAGGATATTCGTGGGATAATGCGTGATCATTTCAAACTCAAAGAACTTGGTGCTCTATCATATTTTTTGGGTATACAGGTCTGTCGCTCCTCTACTGGCATTTTTATTAATCAAGAAAAGTATGTGACTGACCTGTTGCAGTCGGCCAAGATGGACACTTGTCGTGCATGTCCTACACCTATGGAAGCCAACTTAAAGCTTCGACGGGATGAGGGTGAATTAGTTTCTGATCCTACTATTTTTCGTAAAATTGTTGGCAGTTTGATTTATCTGGCAGCCACTCGTCCGGACATTGCTTATTCAGTTCAAGTTGTCAGCCAGTACATGACGACTCCACGGATACCTCATCTTGATGCTGTCTTGCGGATTCTTCGATATTTGAATGGTACTCGTTCCTCTGGTATGTTTTTTCCTTCCACTGGGTCACAACAACTCTCGGCATTTGCAGATGCGGATTATGCAGGATGCATGGATACCCGTCGATCCACATCTGGTTGGTGTGTTAAGTTTGGTGACTCATTTATTTCTTGGCGTTGTAAGAAACAGGATAAAGTATCTAAGTCATCTACGGAAGCGGAGTACCGGTCCATGTCAGAAGTCTGTTCTGAGGTTGTCTGGTTGAGACGTCTCCTTCTTGACCTTGGTGTACAGGTTCAAGAGCCAGTTCAGTTGTTTGGTGACAATACTAGTGCGATTCAAATTGCCACAAATCCCGTTCTCCATGATCGTACTAAACATATCGAGACCCACATTCATTATATTCGAGATCTGGTGAATTCTGGAGATATCCGCCTATTTTACTTGTCTTCTGAAGACCAGATTGCCGATCTCCTCACTAAAGCGGTTCCTACAAGCCGTCATTGGTTCTTATCGAGCAAATTGATGTTGCGAGATCATCATCAATTTGAGGGGGGCTGTTAGTTCTATGGGCCGAAAGCCCAAATTATTCCTAAGTAGGGTTGCCGGTTCATACTTCCTACATCATATATATATTATTGTAACAGCCACAACAGCTTCTTTAAGAAGCTTTTCTATATCCCTCTTCTTCTCCTCTGCAACTTTTTCCCTTGCATCCTCGGCTGCTTCTCTGAAAAACATAATACAAAATACTCTCCTCTATTCTGTGGATTAGCTAACACTACGTTAGTGAACTACGTTACATCTGTGTCTCGTCTCTATCTTCTTCTCGATAGTTGCTCGTTCTCTTCGTTTAACAGTAACTAATAGTTGCAACTCTGGAGATCTAATTTTGTCATGGTGACAAAATTCCTATTTGGTCACCCACCATAATCCGTGAGTGACTGAAGTTTCAAAGTAATATCGGTCTCCACTCTACTAATTAACAAAGCAAGAGTTTTCCATTAATATTTGGCAACATATGATAAAATTAAGGGCTCACTAGCAAGCAGATTAGCAAGAATATTCTGTGAGACAGATGGCCACCATAATTGACCCCCTTTTTAGCGTATAATTGACATATTTATATTTCATGTGGATACAGACGCACGAGTAAGCTTGAGATTTGCCAATACTTATAATTAATTAATTCCTAAAAAAATAAATTATTTGTCCTCCTTGCTATGATCTTCATCGACAAAACAAGACAAAAAGTACCCACGCCCACGCACCTAACTTTGGTAGCTAGATATCCCAACAAGGTATCCATGAAAATTTAAAAATGAAAAAAAAAATTAATTATTGACTAGAGTTTACCCAAAACAGCCAAGTAATCCAGAAAAGTAAATGACAAGGTTCAGGTGCTAAATGAAGACAAGTTTCACAAGTTACTTAGGTTAGAATTTAGTATCTTCGACTTGGAAAATCCGTTGCCTAAATAAGTGACATAATGAAGACAACTATCACTAAGACCCAGCTGCAACAAACTCGGAGGCCCAACACAAGAGCTCATTAGGGTGAAGGTTCTAAGGCCTAAGGGCTTATAAAAGCAAAGGTCATTGTCACAAAGAAAATAGTTCTCTCTCTTCCTACTGAAATGTTAGGCTAGGCGACCAGCTTGTTAGGCTATCAGCTTCTTGCTAGGCGACAAGCTTCCTCCCAGGCGACTAGCTTGTTAGGCTATCAGTCTCTTGCTACTTGCTAGGCGACTAGCTTCCTCCCAGGTGACTAGCTTGTTAGGCTATCTGCTTTCTGTTAGGCGACTAGTTTCTTTCCAGGCACTTGTTAGGCTACCGACTCCAGACTATTGGACACCTCTCAGAATATCAACTATCTGCTAGGCTATTAGACAACACATAAGCAAGCCTCTAAGAGACCATCGCTAAGGTGGTCAAAATTTACACAAATACTATTGTTCTCCCAGAACTGGTTGGAACAAGGGTAAAATGAACTTTTTACCATATGATTTAAGTTAACTGGCTATTTACGGCATGTTTTGCAGTCAATCAAGAATTGGCTCATGACATTTTTGTTAGAAGAACATTCATATGTCGGTTAGTATTCGTTCTTGCACTCCTATGTAAGATTTCAAAATTTTACCAAAAAGAAAGTCTCCTAGTGGTTATCATGAAAATTAGTCTTAAGTTAAAAGTTTGTGCAGCTGAAATGACAAGAAAGAATGGAGAGAAATCTGATTCCAGAGGCAAAGGAAAAGGACAAGTGGGGTTCAATCTGATTGTCTCCTAATGAGATAGGGCTCCACTCCATTCCTCCATTGTTATTTCTCATTTGGTTTAAAGCACAAATACAAATGATGATTGCATTACCCTGCCACTGATTTAACTTCATCGTGAATAGGAATGACTATCACTCCAGTTAGGGACAAAATTTTAATATTATAATGACTGTTCAGTGTAGGATGTGGGGCAGGTCCCCTATAGAGGTAAATGAATTTAAAATTGCTGGTATAATAGCTTAGAACACGAAATATCATCAAACTTTCAATTTTTTTTTAACACTCACCACTTAAATATGAAAAAGTTAAAAGTATTTTTAGGATTTTTTTAAAATTTATTTTTGTAAATATTATAGAATTAAAATTTAAAATCTAAAAAAACAAATATACTAATTTTTTAATTTTTAATCTATTCATTTATAAATTAAAATTCAAATTAAAATTAAAATTGTATTTTTTTTTTTTTTATAGTTTGGTTGAGTCAACAACAAACATGAATGAAAGATGCTGATGTGGCAAGGTATTGCCATCTTTAATGAATGAGTCATATTAATGAGTCAATCATTTAAAAAAGTTTTGGATGAAAATTTAGATGAAAGTACTTGATTGTTAGGTTGGTATAGTAGAAGGGGTAAATAGAGGATTTTGTAGTATAGAGACTAACTTGGCAAAGTATAGGGCGCAAAATAGCCATTTTGCCTTTTAAGTTTACTAGATTTTTTAGAGCGCATTGCCGCTTCGGGTGTATGTAAGGTGTGGTGGGCGGTTGCCAACCAGTCGAGAAAGCAAGGGTGAACGAGAATAGGAAGAATATAGTGATCGGCAATCTAAGGAGATAAAGGTTGTTAGCAATGATATTTAATCAATCTCATGTATATGATTAGAACCTAACAGTCAACAGAATTGTCTTCAACATACATGCTGAAATTATAACATCATAATTAATTGTATGCCAAGCACCTTGGATTGACCACAAGAAAACAAAATGCAGTCAAATAGCTGGGAAGACGCATAGTGTAAGTGTACTTACCCATTGGCGGAGCTAGGGGAGGCCACCCTAGGCTCGAGCCCAGGGTCCTCTTGACCCAAATAGCTAAAATATAGGTATCTTTGGTACAAAAAGTAATGTTCGGTCCATTATATCTATGTATCGGGCCCAGGGTCTACTTGAGTCCTGGCTCCGCTACTGTACTTACCCGATAATTAAGATTAATTATGCGAGTAAATGCATGAAATTAGAGTTACCCAATATAATGATTAACAATATAGCACGTGATGGCGTTTTCCAAATGATCACTCTATTCAACATTCAATTGGTCTGAATGCTAAAGTATCTTAACTATTTCTAGAGTAGTGTAGATGAAGGTTTCATTTTGACTTGGCCTATGTGTTCAACCCAGATTGGAAACCTTATCAAAATTAACCAAGTGACGTGTTGTATATCATACCCACAAGCTAATTAAACACGTAACAATATTTATTCACAATTGAATTAAACCACTCAACATCCCTATTTAACAACTGGGGTCGTCCGATAGACACAAACAACTCAAATGGTGAGTTTTAACTGAAACCAGGGAGACAAAGACATGTGGGGACAGAGAAAATGACCCGACAAACACAAACTAATCAAGAAACATATATAAGCATTTTGGCTAAAAACCTATTGCCACATCAGCATTTGCCCTCCTCTCATTGAGTTTAAGTTTCTCTCTCCTCGCCCATTCTTTCTCCTACGCAAAGTACTATCTTACCAATTTATTTTTATTTAATTTTTCAAACTCTCTCTCCACTATTTCTTTTCATTTTTAATTAGTTTTCTTTTCATAACATTTATGTTTACTCCAAACATATTATTTCATTCAAAACGTTGTTCGTTAATTTCGAATCCAACGACATCAATAATATATTTTATTAAATAATTAATCTTATATTAAAAACTATGTGGAGGATGACCAAATCGTAATCATTACTTACACAACACCAAAAATTTCCCAACATATCCAGTCATATTGTTTACTTACAAATAAACAAGCTAATATGTTGTTTAAAATAACTATTAGATAATAATGTTAATCATATTACAAAGCTAAAATTCAACTACTCTAAATCCTAATTTGTTAATATATATAGCTCAAGTGACACAATAAGTGTCCTAAAGCTAAAATGTCAACTCTCACTAACTTTGATTAACTTAAATCATATTTCATTAATATTCTAAATTTTCATACATTCACAAAAATAGTATCATCAAGATGTTAATCAATCAACTAAGAGGATCATCAACATTAAATTAGATTTCTCATAATAAAATAATATGATCAAGATGATACAGTGACTTTGAAGTAAATAATAAATCAAATATAAAATTTAGTTAGAATATTTTATTTTCCAGCATTCTCATGTTAATGTTAAAGGTGTTAATATACATCATGATTTTGAAGTAAATAATATATTATGTATGTATATTCATTCAAATAAAAAATTAAGTTCGAAGTTTGTTATCCAGATTTTTTAAGTTAAATGTTTAAAGATACATCGGGCCTTTAAAGTAAATAATATGTATTGTTCCATAACCTATAGTGGATTTTGTTAATGACACGGGTTGGAATATAGTTTGAACATTCATCTAATTTGACACATACATGATACTAGATATATGTTTTCACTATCGTTCTTTCGTTCGAATAACTAAGGAACATATTGACAATTATTTATTTAGTCAATTTATTTAGGTTGTCAATAGTAAAGTGAGAGAAAGAATCTCGAATCGGCCAACGGGCGGGCCGAAAAACTATCCAGAATTCTTCGTAAGAGCAATGGTAATTAGTTATTAAAGTCATGAGTGTTTAGGGTACGAGTCATGATATAGTAAGTAAACAGGTTACATGTCAATAATTTTTACCAATTCAGAATATTGATCGAATTGAGTCAGTTCGACTTGAGCATATTCATGAAATCTAAGTATATATATAACATGATCTTTACTTCTATATTATTTTAACGTGGCAATTGAGGCTTTATTTTTATTATGTTGAACTAAACCTAAACATACTTTTTTTAGAGAAATGATGGTTTATTTAGTCTCTACTTTGTTTGTTTGCAGATGCATCAAATGAGTTGTTATTAAATTTTTTATTTTTGTTGAATTAACTTTTGTTAGTAAGAATTTAGGATTAATTAAATGTTATATAAATAAAATTTTGAAGCCGCATTGGTTTAGATGACATCACTCATTTGAAAAGTTTGTTTGAACAACAGGTATGAGTGTTTATGTCATTTCCCATTTACAATTGTTTAATGGTCATAAGAAGACCTATTTTATTTCATTTTGTAATCAAATTTAATTAATTCTTAAAATATTCTTAAATTTCTCTTAACATTCCATTTAATAGTATATATTTTTTGGTATTTTATAAACTCAACCAACGGGCCAATAATAATCCACTTATTATATAAGCACTTATAATTAGATGGGGTATGATTTAAAGTCCTCCCCTTAAATGGAAGATACGAACCAATAATATTATTTTATTTCAATTTTTGTTAGACTTAGAAATTAATAAATAAAATTATAATATCTTTGAAGTATTCGGAAGTTTAAGGAAAGCATTTTTTTTATTAACTCAAAATAAACTATTTTTCAAGTAGAGAATTTTAAGGATAAATTTATTTTATATTTCTATTATTTTTATAGATATTTTTATAATTATTATTAGTTATTAATTACTATTTACTACACATTTTATAATATTTAATTGATTCAAATCATACACATCCAAATATAATAATAATAAACCAACTAGAACACTTAATAAAAAATAAAAAATTAATATTAAAAAATATGGTGACCATAATAATACAGTCTTTAGTTTATAAAAAAAAATACAGTCTTTAAGAGCATCTCCATGGCCCTAAATTTTAAAACTTTATGGTAAAAGCTCCAATTTAATTGGTTGATATTAAAAAAATTGAATTAAATAAATACAAAAGAAGAAATTATAGAAGAGGGAAATGATTTGATTGGTTCATTTTATAAAGCTTTATGTACATAGAGTTTTTGCATAAAGGTTTAAACTAATCAAATCACTCTTCTCTCTTATAATTTCATCTTTTTAATTTATTTAATTCAAATTTTTTTATCAACCAATCAAATTGGAGCTTTTACCATAAAGTTTTAAAATTTAGGGCCATTGGAGATGCTCTAAATAGAAAATAAATACACACTTTTCATGACTAAGGTATATAATAATACACCTACAAAACATGTCAGTCATTTGCTTTGACCAACCATCACTTAGTCGAAAACTCTTTTTATTTTCGTAAACTCTCCAATCATGCTCTCTGTAGGGCCACTTATTTTTTTCCATCACATTCTACTATATTAGAATAAAAATTTATCTTATACGAGAGCTACCTAAGCTAAGTAAATAGAAAATGACTTGAAGATGTTACTAAAATATAAAAAGTTGGGCCCTTGAGTTTTTAGTTTGATTTCAATCGTTTGATTCAAAATTTGAAGTTAGTTTTCATTGTCTAAACATAATCCTAAATTAACTTATTTACATAATTATTCTTCATTCACCAATTATACTAATTAAATAGAAAGTAACTTGGAAAAGGCAACTAAAAGTGAGAGGGAAGGGGATTACAATGGGAATCAGACGAGAGAAACCCCTAATTAATACTAGGGGAGAGAAAACACGTAAAAGTAGGTAAAATAAGGCCAACTAAAAGTAAGTGGAAGGGGATTACACTTATCATCAGACGAAAAAAAACACTCAAGGAACAATGTAAGAAGGTATGGTTGAGAAGAAAAGCTTATGTGACTGTTGTGAGGAACAAAATAGAAGCCTCTTGTGAGGGAGGTGTTTGTGCTTTCAATAATTTTAATTTATACTTGATCAATGATCTTATCATCTTGCATAATACTCCTCTAAACTTCCACCTCAGATGTACCCGTTTTACCCTCGACGGAAACTCTATCCCGTTCTTCAGATCAAGTAACTGAGAAAGAGTAATTGACAAAACTTGTACGTCTTATTCAACTTATAGTCAACGACTCTTGTTTTTCTTACCTGTGAATCACTAATCGACAATTGCAGAAATCATGGGTAAAGTAAATATCCTGCGTTATTCATCTATGGTTTTACATAACTGGATAACTTTGCTTCATTCATCGGCATTCTCCTTTTAGTTTTGACCATATGTAAGCAATCATTTACCGTTGGTTACCATCGTTATCTATTTACAAATCTACATCAAACAAGAGCAGAACGTAACATCAATTAATCACATATACCTTTTACCTTTCCTTTTCATCGTTTGATTCTACTTTTAACAATGATGAATGAACAACGAACACAGAGACAGAGCTGCATGCACATCTATTTCACTGCATCAATTTTCCCAGAAGAAGGAAATACTTTTTAAATTTTTATTCCCATGATCTTTTTTTTTTTGGTTGCATTGCAGCTATTTAGCAGCAGCAGAAGAAGAAAGATGAAGATCAAAAAGAATAAAAGAACTTCCCAGGAAGGAATAAAGAAAAATTTGGGGAAGATCTATTCCATTGGAGGAGATCCCCAGTTCTTCTTTTTTTCTCATCAGCCTTTTCTTTCATCATACTCAATTAAAACCACCTGAAACGCAAAAGGGTATTCGTACCCAGTTCCTGTTAGTTTCCAGCTAAAGGATAATCATACTGTTAATGAATTGCTGAGACACTTAACTGGTTATTTTGAAGATAATTTCCTGATGAAGAAGGCTGTACATATCCGAATTGGCCATCATATTCTCCAGATCCCCTCTGCTGCAAAACAAACCCATTAATCAACAATATGTAGAGCGAGTTCTGACGAGTACCAATTAGACTTTACTAATTTAAATAGCATACCTGAAAATGGGTAGCAGAGAAAGGTTGAGAGTAATCCAAGACATGGTGGTGGGGAATGGTAGCGGTACTGTTGAGTGCAGGGGAGCTAGCAGTGTCATCCAAGAAGCTATTATAACCCAATGCCAATGGCCGCATAACTTGATTTGGAGGAATAGTCTGTTCCTTAGGTTTCCTGTTCTTCTGGTTTTTCTTCCTTTTCCCACTACTAGTACTAGTAGTGCTCACAGTGGCCTCTTGAGAGTGGTTATTGTCAAAAGAGCCATCTTCGTCTTGGAAATACAGAGGAGGGCCAGAGGATGCATCTGAAACCATGGACAAATCCCCATCAGTTCCTTCCTCCGCCTGCTCCTCCTCATCGTGAATCTGTTTAGGACGAAGAAAAGAGTGTTCAAGGTAAAGAGTCCAGCCAGATTCACACCCACTACTGCATTCTTCTTCAGAATTATTCATTGTCTGGTCTGTAATTAACAGAGATAGAGAGATGAATAATGCGGGTCTATATTTGGGGATTTTATTGGGTGTGGGGAGAAAAGAAGGTTGTTAGGGGAAGAAGATGAGAAATACACATTATATATAGACAGATAGATGGATGGATAGAATGAGTGAATGAGTAACAGAAGAAGCTGTGATTAAGTAAAATGAAAAGGGTAAAAGAGATGGAATTTGTCGTGAAATGATGAGTGATGAGGTTATAGTAGCAGCAAGACCAAATATAATTGGGAGGTGGGAAAACAGGTCTTTAAGAGTAGTAGCTGCTGCAAAAATAGGAAGGGAAGAGGGGAATGCAGCAAGTTGGGGCACATGGGGGGGGGGGGGGGGGGGGGGGTTGGAATGGACAGGCAGGCAACTGTACAGATGTACGCTTCTCCTTAACAAATCAAGCCCAGGCCAGGCCAGCTGCAACCCTCTTCCCCCACTCTTCATTTACCCCTTTCTTCCCTTTGATTTTAACTCTCCCTCCTACCCTACCCTACTACTATCCTCTGTATCGTACCATCTAACCAATACAATTTGTTTTCAAGTAAATATACATCAACTTAGGCGAACCAAACAATGGCTATTGTTTTGACCGCATCTTTCCGGGCCTGTCGCCTCCTTCCCAACCATGGTTTCCAATTAACAAGGATACAACCAATTTCCTTGATATACTATTCCGAGGACCATTAAGAGCCGTTATACGATGACACTCTTTAAGACTGTTGGATGATAATTCTAATTTATCTGCGGGAATCAGATATGGGAAAAAAGGAAAAAAAATGAAGTAATTAATTAAAAGTGGAACCAAAACAGGAATTACAAAAAGCAGTATCAATTAGTGTCCTTATATAAGGACACTTAGGGGTACTCATATTAGTAATTGCCACTTAACTTATACTGCTGCTAATGAAGAAGAAGCTAACCACCACTCTTCCGGAACATCAAACGTCAGTCACGACGAGTTAAGTTAAAGTGTGGTTTTCCCTCATTGAAAATTGACAATTCAAGTAGAATTGATGCTAGGCCACCGTCAATGCAGCCGCAAGCCAATGCTGGACGGCCAAAGACTGATGCTGGGCCATCGCAAGCCCATTGTCAGAAATAATTACCTCACCTTCGAATTGTAATAAGTCCAAACACAAGAAGAGGGGTAACATCATTTCTTTCATTGTTTTTGAACCTCAAAGACCCTTGTTTTTAAGTGTTTTGCTACATGGTAATCGAGTCATAGAAAGGAATCGAATTTTCCCTAGAGTAAAGCCTATGTTAAGTTTGATTGTTCTTTGTGTTACGTTCTTACTAACTAGAAGAGTTGTGAAGAAACTTGCAACTGCTAGAAAGAAATCGTACGCTGATGTCGATACCGAGATCGATGTTGGAGTTGATGCCGAAGCGGATGCAGGAGTTGATGCCGATGCCGATGCTGGTTCAGGCACTGATGCCGATTCGATGTTGGACAGTACGAGAAAATTCTCTGTGGTGTCTCAAAGAATGTTGAGTGATCAAACCGCCCAAGAAGGCTGGGTGCAAGGGAAAAACCTATTCCACACCAAGTGCGTTATCGAAAATAATTTTTGCAAAATGATGATCGACGGAGGGAGTTGCACCAATGTTGTGAGTCAAGCTTTGGTCGATGGAATGAGGCTTCAAACTGTCAAACATCTAAAGCTCTATAGGTTACAGTGGTTGAGAAATATGGGGATATTAATGTGACTAGGGCTGTTGACGAGCCAAGCCGCTCGTGAGCGGCTCGGAGCTCGGCTCGAGAAAATGGCTAAAAAGCTCGCTCGAAACTCGGCTCGTTTGTAAATGAGCTGGCTCGCGAGCCGGCTCGATAGTAAATGAGCCGAGCCCGAGCCTACCCAGGCTCAGCTTGGTAGGCTCGTGAGCTGGCTCGGCTCGTCGACTTGTTGAGCCTGGCTCGCGAGCTATCTCGTTTACGGCTCGCGAGTTGGCTCGAATAATATAGCTCGCGAGCTGGCCCGTTAAAGGCTTGATTAAGAGCTCGTGAACCAGCTCGATTATGGGCTCAATCATTTTTAGATTTACTAATTAGGATTTGGAATAACGATTTAAGGTTTAGGCTATAGAATTTAAGGTTAATAAGATATTGTGGTGTAAGAGTAACGATTCAAGATTTCAACTCGATACGTTAATATGGTTTAAGGATTGATTATAATGATTTTGGTTTATACTTTATAAACTAAAGGTTAGAGTTACTAATTAGGACTTCAAATAACGATTCGGTTTAGTCTATGGAAATTAAGGTTTATGGTGTAAGAGTAACGTTTCAAGGTTTTCATTAATAAATGTTAGAGATTGATTGTAATGATTTTGGTTTATACTTTACAAATTAAAGTTTAGAGTTACTAATTAGGGTTTGGAATGATGATTTAAGGTGTAGACTATATAAATTAAGATTAATAAGGTTTTGCGGTGTAAGAGTATTTCAAGGTTTAAACTCGATACATTAATATAGCGCCGAACTTGTACAACTTCTCTATCTTCAACCAATTCAATATCATTTTCCAACCATAACTTACCCATTTACCAGTTCAAATTTCTAAGAAACCAAGAGTAACTACTATTGATATTTTCTCTATTCAACCACAATGAATCTTGCGGAAAAGTTTTGAAGGATTGCTAGAGAAGTTGTGAAGGAAGTTTAACTTGGTAAGTTGATTGTCCCTAAAAAGTCACACATCATCATAGATACCACATCGCTTCATAAAGACCCTAAAATTTGGGGAGAAGATGCACATTTTTCAATCCATAAAGGTTCTTTGAAGGAGTTGTGAAAGCCATGAAAAACAATCCATCAGTGTTTCTGCCGTTTGAGATAACTTTCCAACCAATAAGGTATTGTTGTTGTAGCCCCTCAACAATACCACACTAGTGGTTTAGGTAAACGAATACCACATTGGTGGTTTAAGAAAAGGAAGGGATCCATCAAGATTTATAAATAATAAGACCTGGACATTTAAACGAATAGTCTCACATAATGTAGAGACTTGGATGGTCCATGGATCATCTGGTCTTAATGAGTTTGTATTGGGTTAAACTCATTTTTAAGTAAATTATTATGGGCTTTGAGCCTAACTTGAGCTTGTTAATGGTTTTTAATGAGTCGACTCGAGTTAGTTAAGTGTTTATATCGAGCTAAACTCAAATCGATTTGAGTTGAGCTTGATCTTAAAATTTGTAGGTCGATCTGAGCTCGAGCTAGAATTAATGGCTCAATTCGTACTCAAACCGAGCTCAAAAATCTTATCGAGCTTGATCCGAGCTCGAGCTCGACCTTGAATCGAGCATGAGTCGAGCTCGAGCCGAGCCTGAGCTCTAAATTTTTTGAACGAGCTGAGCCCGAGCCCGAGCCCGAGCTCAAATATTGGAGCTCGAATCGAGCCCCAGCCGAGCTTGAGCCAGCCATAACCCTTATGGAGCCGAGCCCGAGCCTGGGCGTAGCTCGTCTCGGCTCGGCTCGGCTCGGCTCATATACAACCCTAAATGTGACCAAGCAAGCATACGTGCCTTTTAGCATTGGAAGATACACCGATGTCAGACTTTGTGATGTCGTGCCCATGAAGGCCGCACATGTGTTGCTCGGAAGACCGTGATAGTTTGATAGGTTCTTCAAGCATGATGGACGAACCAACAGTACGAGCTTACCTATAGAGACAATAAATTAAAGCTGAATCCTCTTACATCATCTGGGATCTTCCAAAATCAAGTGGCTAGACAGGTTAGTTGTGCGAAACGAGAGAAGAAATAGAGCGAGCTCAAGAACCGATAGATGATGGAAGGAATGAGTGAACCCTCGAGTGCAAAAAAAAGAAGATACCATTGTAAGAGATCAAAAGAGAAAGGAAAAGAGGAGATAAAACCTGTTAGTGATGTCGAGTGAGATCAAGGAAGCCTTAGTTTCTAAGAATTCTCTTGTGGTGATCCTTTATAAGGAGTGTCTTAACATTAACACATCACCCCTTCATTTACTAATGTTGTTGCACCTCTTTTGCAAGAACTTCAAGACGTGTTCCCCAAAGAAACACCAAGTGGGTTGCCTCCCATTTGAGGCATTGAGCATCAAATTGACCTAGTGTCAGGCGCCTCACTCCCAAATAATGCTGCCTGTCGTACCAATCCGGACGAGACCAAGGACCTTCCACTACAAAAAAATATACATTTAGCGTCGGTTAGACCAGGTTTTTAGCGTCGGTCCTAGCCGACGCTAAATACATGTTGCATCGGTCGATTCAATCGACGCGAATAACAGTGACGCTAAACGTTAGCGTCGGTCGAAACGACAACCGACGCAAAATGATAACCAACCGACGCCGTTGCGGCCCAGCAACCCACAGGTCGGTTAGCCGGTCGGGTGGGTATAGGGTGTTTAGCGTCGGTAGTAGCCGACGCAATATGCTCTCGACCGACGCTAAATTACATGCCCATTTTGCGTCGGTCTTAACCGATGCTAAATATTTACGACAGACGCTAAATTACGGGTCCAGTTAGCGTCGGTTCCAACCGACGCAAAATTTAATTGATCGACGCCATTTACAGATTACAGGTCCCCTATTTTCCTGCCTTCTTATCATTCTCATACTCTTCTAGTGCCAAAACCTGCATACAAAACACATTTTCACTATCCCATTTTCGCTATCACATTTTCACTAAAACCATCACAAACAGGAAATCATAGCAAATTTTACTAAAACAACTAATATATCGATAAAACATCCAACATATGCAAATAACATCCATCCAAAACTAAATTGGGATCTACCTGATTTAGTTTAGAGCAGAAGTGTTCAGCGGTGGAAATCCTAATCTACATTAATTAACGTAATCAAAAAGATAATATGTTGTAGGATATACTATAAAGTACCTAATTAATAAGTAGCTAAGCTAAGAATACATTATTAACTAGTGTTTGTAAGAAATTATCACTTAAGGAAGAAACTAGAACTATTAATTTTACTTAGCTACCAAATTGAAGTTAAGAAATAGAGAAGAAGAAAGGAATATATATAATCAATTATAAGAGGCATAGACAGAGGCAAGCATACATTTTCCTACAAATTAGCTATATATGCTTAGCTATAAATAAAATTACTCAAAATTTATAAACTAATCTTAACAGGTTGAATCACACTAATCATAATTACAGCTAATGATGAACTACTAACAAACTAAAATTAGTGGGAATTAATCTTAACAGGTTATAAGAAACTAATCTTAACCGGTTATAAGAAAATAAAGGGTTGATAAATATTATATCCATGGATATGAACACCAATTAGAAAATCCCATTAAACACACAATTAAACACCAATTATAGCCCGCAAGAAAATCGCATTAAACACCACCAAGATTATTCATAAACTTTCTCATCCACATTAAACGACATTCCGCATAAAACTATGAATTCAACATTCCTTTGAAGGTACACAATCATAAAAATATTAATTCACTATGAAGACAACATACCTTGTCAGAAGAAGAAGAGAGCAGTAGGCTTTCAAAGCTTCTGATTGTGTGTGTACCTTCAATCAGAACATAAAAAATTCATTACCAAACAGCAGTCAAACATAAATTCAATCAGAACATCAGAAATTCAATCAGATTCAATCAGAGCATCAAGGATGTTGTTGGTGCTTTGATCACTGACCCGTAGACTGCTGAGTACGAGAACTGATGCGTGAGTCCGAGCTCCTGCTGGCGGAGAGAGTTGGTCGATGGTATCACAGACCTCACACTGAAACTAGCAGCTTTTGACCAAAGAAAGAAGCAATTAGTATTGGAGATTGTACAACTGCCATTGATTGTTCATCTTTGTTGGAAAATAGATAAAACTCCAATTTTCAAGAGAACAATTCCTCCATCCATCCACAATTCATTATTTCCAATGAGACAATTAAACTCGTAAATTGTTCAACATCTGGCCAGACAAACCACAATTTCATTAATTCGTAATTCGATTAACCTGTAACACGGTTAACATATCTTGTCATTTTTCTAACACGATCATTTGACGTGTCAAATTTCGCTTAGTAAAATACAACTGTCCAAACTACAAACAACTCAAGTTTACATGGTGAAACCAGAGACATACATTACCATTTCTACCGACAAACAACCAACTATAAAAATTGTACACTTGAATGAATGAGTGGCCATGTTACATGGACCCTATCCCAACCCGCACAAATCTAACACATGATCAGTAGTAGACTAGTAGTCAAGACTATACATTTATGCAAACGAAGACAAGAAGAAGACTATTTCATACAGACACGTCTGTCTAAAACCTGCGTGCGTCCACATACACACACGTCCAAGAAGATTGAGAAAAAACTAGGGCAGAATAATTAAATCAAATATGAAAAAGGGAGCAAAATCAACACAAATCCCACCTTGAAGCTATAGATGAGCGGTGGCGAGGGAGCGGCGGCGAGGGAGCGGCGGCGAGGGAGTGACGGCAACTAAGCGACAGCGAGATGAGCGGTGGCGAGTTTAGCCTTTTGCAGAGAGAGAGATCGGAGAGGGGAGCGACAACGTGTGAGCATCGGCCAGTGACCGACGGCGAGACGAGCGACAAAGAGATGAGCGGCGGTGAGGGTTTCCTTTTTTGGAGAGAGAGATCGAAGCTGTTTTCGCCAGAAATGAGTTGTTTTCGTTGAAGAGGGGCTTTTATATGTGGTGTATTTTGCGTCGGTCGTCAATCGATGCTATTTTCCCGTGTAAATGGCGTCGGTCAGAACTGACACCATTTACTTTCTCAGAACCGACGCAATATTCCCATGTAAATGGCTTATCATATCCGACGCTAAATTACACGTTGGTTCAACCAGCAAATCGGGTCAAAATGGCATTTAGCGTCGTTCTTTTTTGCTACATTTAGCGTCGATCGTTTAACGACCGACGCCATTTACGCGGGTCAACACACACACCGTATTTGGCGTCGGTCTTTGATCGACCGACGCCATCCTCTTTCGTTTCAAATGACGCGAAATTCCCTGTTTTTTGTAGTGTTCTGTGGCAAATGGAGGATCTCATTGAGAAAGGCTACGTGAGGGAGAGCATGGGTCCTTGTGTCGTTCCAGTTATCCTAGTTCCCAAGAAGTATGGAACATGTCGGATGTGCATTGAGTGTTAAGCCATCAACAATATCACTATAAAGTATCGAGATACTATACGTAGACTTGATGATATGTTAGATGAGCTTCATGGTGCTTTGATATTTTTGAAGATTGAATTAAAATCGGGTTACCATCAACATAGAATGAAGGAAAGTGATGAATGGAAAACTGCTTTCAAAACTAAACACAGATTGTATGAATGAATGGTCATGCCTTTTGGTTTAACTAATGCACATAGCACCTTCATGAGATTAATGAATCATGTTCTTAGGGATTTCATAGGCAAATTTGTTGTGCTGTACTCTAATGATATTCTGATTTATTCACCTAGCTTAGAACATCACCCTGGTCACATAAAAACGTTCCTATAGAAACTCTAAGGAAGGAAGATTGTATGCTAATATGTCTAAGTGCACCTTTTGCATGAATCATCTTGTGTTTCTTGGCCTTGTTTCTATTTCTACAAGGATATGAGTGGATGAGGATAAAATTGAGGCCATCAAGTGGTGGCCAATCCCTAGTAGCATCACAAATGTCTGAAGCTTTCATGGTCTTGCAAGCTTCTATCAGAGATTCATTCGAGACTTTAGCACTATCGTTTCCCCTCTCACGGTAGTGATCAGGAAGAATGTGACATTCCATTGGGGAGAGCCTCAACAAAAGTCCTTCAAAGCCTTGAAGGAGAGGCTGACCCACGCACCCTTGCTGATGTTGTCAGATTTCACAAAGACATTCGAGATCGAATGTGATGCTTCAAGTGTTGGAATTGGAGTCGTGTTCGTGCAAGAGAAGAGGATCATTGCCTACTTCAATGAGAAGCTCAATGGAGCTACGCTGAACTATACCCCACGTATGACAAAGAGTTAGATGACGTAGTTTGAGCCTTGAAGACATGGCAACACTACCTTTGGCCAAAGTAGTTTGTCATCCACATCGATCATGAGTCCCTCAAGTTCTTAAAGACTCAACACAATCTCAACAAGAGGCACACACGATGGGTGGACTTCATAGAATAATTTCTCTATGTTATCCAATACAACAAAGGTAAGGAGAACATAGTAGTCGATGACTTATCTCAGAGGTATATGCATTGAACATTAGTACTAAATTCATTGGATTTGAGTACATTAAGGATTTATATACTAACGATGCTGACTTTGGGGATGTGTCTGAGGCATGTGACAAGGGAGGATTTGATTGATTCTAAAAACAAAGTGGTTATAATTTGTTTCGAGAAAACAAGCTTTGTTTACCTAACACATCTTGTAGGGTCATTTTGGTTCGAGAAGCTAGCCCATGGAGAAGGCTTGATGGGACACTTTGGAGTTTCCAAGACCTTGGCTTGCTTGAAGGAACACTTCTACTACCCACACATGAGGCATGGCATGGAGAAGTGTATAGCTCAATGCCCAACATGCCAAATAGCCAAGCCACATATCCAACCATACGGGTTGTATACTCCCTTACCTATTCCTTCTAGTCCTTGGATTGATAATTTATGACTTCCACGGTAGAATTTACCATATCTTTTACATATTCTACTTATGTGTCTTTGGCTTCCATGGTAGAATCCACCATATCATAAAATATAAAACCCTAAATTTTAAATCTTGAAGAAAAAATCTTAAACCTTTATAAAAAATCATATTCAATTCTATTCAATTTTGTTTTAGCGGTTATAAATCAATAATCTTAAAAATTCAAACCTAAAATCTATCTTAGTCTATTCAACTTTATTATAATAATAGTAACATTTTTGTTAATTTCATTCTTGCATCTAAATCTCCAAGTAATCTATGGACAATACATGATTACTATAAAATTGTTATCTCAAGCATTACTTCAGATCTTTTCTAAATTTAACTTTGTCGAGATATAAAACTGGTTTCGAATGTTGACTCTCATTTTTCGTTATTAAGAATCCATTTTTTTTTATAAACAAATTATCATATTATGTTATGTAAATTTCTTTTCACATGATGTGAGATCTCTCGAGTAGACTCGTGATTCACTCACCCAAGATTCGATGAATCTGGATCCAATATACCCAGATCTGACTAACCCGCAATTCGATAAACTCTTGATCCCATAAACTCACACTCCAATAAACCTTAAGCCTGATAAACTCACGACTCAACAAACCAACAACTCGAATAACTCATAATCTAACCAACCTGATCCGTGACGGGTCCAATCCACCCCATTAACACCTTTAGATATAAGACTCTTAGGCTATTGAGCAATTGATCAAAACTTTTTATCGTAGTCCGACGATCCCATCAAAATCAAAAAGTTATGAGCGTCACAACTTGATGAATGATGGACATATATATGTGTGTGGTCCTTGAAAGATTTAGTGAAAGTAATATTTGGATTTTTCTCTTTTTGGCATTGGAGTAGCTAGCTATTAGATGTACGTCCATATGCAATGCATATGTGAATTAAAAGCTATGGGAGAAGGGTAGCTAGCTAGGGAGGGGGAGGAAGTTCCACTCAAGAGGCACACACAAAAAAAAGTACATAATAATACATAGATAGAGTACGTACTAGCCCTAGTGCTACCACCATATACCCATCATGAGTTGTTAAGCATGTGTTGTGTTTTGTCAATTTTGGTTAAGGATTCCTAAAGTGCCTTGTCACGAAACAGCCTAAGAAATAGGGAAAATCCCGACTCAAATTTGAAAAAAAATCCATATTACACACTCTTTAGTAAAATAAACGAGATCTACTGGCATCACGATACCCCTTAGTGTCCTCATATTAGGACACCTCTTAAAATCGTAGTATTTGGAAACTAGATCTAATGGACTAGATCAAAATAGATAAAATAGTCATTTGGAACTGGTATGTATAGTAAATAATATTAGGGTTTCACCACAAACCCTAAGATTATACAATTAACCCCTAAAAAAACCCGTCTCTATTAACCCTAATAGCCGCCGCCTATCGTCCCACAAACTTCGTCGACCCTAATAGCACTAGCACGAGTTGCCGCATCAACACGCCATTGACGAAGAGTCGTCGCCGTGCCACCTCACACGAACCTCATGGATCTCTTGAATCTGGTTGATCAGTGAGTGTGGTCTCATCTCATGAATCTGCCCGATCAGTGAGCATGGAACTAGCACTACACGGCTCGCCAATACCATCGTTGAACGCCCTCGCCGGCACCACCGTTGAACGCCCTCATCAGGCCAGTTGGCGCTGTGCAACCTCCCGCCACCGTCACATTTTGGAGAAGGATTCGTCTTCTTCTTCAAGCCTCATACTTTTCCAGTACGATGTACTTGGATCTACCATTAGTGATAGGCAAGGTCCTGAGTCAAGGACTTGAGTTCTTCCGGGGATTTTCATACTTGGGTTAGTGCGATGAGGATCTGCACTAAACAACCCTCTACCTTCCTTCCATGTTTTTTTTCGTTTCATTGGATTATATTACTACAAAAAACAGGGAATTTCGCGTCGTTTGAAACGAAAGAGGATGGCGTCGGTCGGTCAAAGACCGATGCCAAATACAGTGTGCGTGTTGACCCGCGTAAATAGCGTCGGTTAATACACGACCGACGCTAAATGAGGCCACAAAAATCGACGCTAAATTCCATTATGAACCGATTTGCTGGTTGAACCAACAGGTAATTTAGCGTCGGTTATGATAAAGTGATTTGCGTCGGTTGAGTTCCCCCTCTATGGTATGTATTGTGGTATATACTTGGAAATTGTTTTAAACTAACATTTAAATAGTAATTTTTTGATTATCTGTACTTTTCATGTAGGTTAATATGAGTAGGAAGCGTGGTGGAGCCAGTCAGAGTAGTAGTTCAGCTACTACTACTCATGTCTTCGGTCTTTGTCCTGCTGAGGATCGTATGAGGACGCTGGAGGCTGAGGTTCAGCGACTGAGCGGGCTGGAGGCTGAGGTTCTGCGCCTCAACCAGTTGGTTGCAGATGGAGGTTCATCATCCACGAGGACGGGGAAGGGGAAGGAGAAGGAAGATGAGACCAGATGATCATGCAGACGAGGATGAGGGGTTGTATGAGACCGATGATGATGAGGATGAGACCGATGATGAGGAGGATGAGACCGATGATGAGTAGATAGGACTAAACACTTAGATTTAGTTGTGTTGCTTATTTAGTTTTGGATGGATGTTATTTACATATGTTGGATGTTTTATCGGTATATTAGTTGTTTTAGTAAAATTTGCTATGATTTCCCGTTTGTGATGGTTTTAGTGAAAATGGGATAGCGAAAATGTGCTTTGTATGCAGGTTTTGGCACTAGAAGAGTATGAGAATGATAAGAAAGCAGAAAAAACTGGTGAACTTACTATGATTTCCCGTTTGTGATGGTTTTAGTGAAAATGGGATAGTGAAAATGTGCTTTGTATGCAGGTTTTGGCACTAGAAGAGTATGAGAATGATAAGAAAGCAGAAAAAACTGGTGAACTGTAATCTATAATTTGCGTCGGTCAATCACATTTAGCGTCGGTCATATCCGATGCTAAATGGATCCATAATTTAGCGTCGGACGTTAGCAATTAGCGTCGGTTAAGTCTGACGCAAAATGGGCATTTGAATTAGCGTCGGTCGATAGTATATTGCGTCGGGTAAGTCCAACGCAAACAAACCCTATACCTAGCTGACCGGTTAACCGACCCGTGGGTTGCTGGGTTGAAACGGCGTCGGTTGACTGGAATTTTGCGTCGGTCATAGTTTCGACCGATGCTATCATTTAGCGTTGCTGTTATTCGCGTCGGTTGGATCGACCGACGCAATCTGTCTTTAGCGTCGGCTATGACCGACGCTAAAAACCCGGTCTAACCGACGCCATATGTATATTTTTTTGTAGTGTATTGTCTTCTAAGAATATACAAAAAGATGGAACATGGGTTGTGTTTAGGTTATTGGTAGAAGCTATCAAACTATGCGCTTTCTATGGGTTGAATTGTTAGTTGGTGTGATCCTTGCTCGTAAAATTACTGTAGATACAACTAGGGCTGGCAGTCGGTTGCCGGTTTTTTCGGTTTTAACCGAAAACCGAGCCGGAACCGAGTTGACCGAACCGAGAATAAACCGAGTCGGCTCGGTCATCGGTTGCTGAAATCAGCTAATTTCGGTTTCTGCCGGTTTTCGGTCAAAACCGGTGATAAACCGAGAACCGAGAATAAGACCGAGTTAATCATTTAACTCTCTCTCTCACTCACACAGTATCCGCCTCCGTAATCATCCCATTCAACTCCTCCACCGTCAACGCGTGCCCTAACTTCGCCATCGAGTGAGCCAGCTCGGCCGCCGTTATGTACCCGTTTCCATCGCGGTCAAACATCCTGAACAGCTGCTTCAGCTGCTCATCGCTGTACGGCGACTTCTCCCTCTCCTCTTCCTCTTCCTCTGCCGAATTCTTTCCCACCAGATCCAGCGCCACCAGCGCAAGAAACTCCGAGAACTCCACCATGCCGTTGCTGTTAGTGTCAGCGGTCTTGATCAGAGCGTCGAGCTGGTCCGGGCTGGGATTGAGACCCAAGGATCGGAGCAAGGAGCCTAACTCGATCTGAGTTAAGCTTCCGTCGCTGTCTCTGTCGAAGGATCGGAAGATCTCGCGGAGGTCGGCGATCTGAGTTTCTTCCATGATTGGCCGGCGAATGATCAGATCAGAGGAGGAGTCAGATCAAGTACAGAGAGGATCGAGATTGGGCATTTGAATAAAATTGGGGGAATTTGGGAAGATTATCGGTAACTGGATAGTAATAACGTGATAGGTTGGAGAGTGGGACAGAGAGAAAAATAAGAAATTGGCCGGCTCGGTTATAAACCGAAACCGGCCGGTTCGGCTCGGCTAAAAAACCGAACATTTTCGGTTCGGTCGCCGGTCATGCCTTCGGCCACAATTCGGCTTCGGTCAACCGACCTTTCGGTTCGGTTTTTGACCGAACCGGGCCGACTGCCAGCCCTAGATACAACCTTCGAATTGGGTTATTGAGTTTATTGATTCTGGGAACTTCTTGTTCCTGGAATAGTCTTTTTATGAATCAGATATGAGATTCGGTAACAAGTTATTCTGGTTGACAATTTAGGGGGTTGGTTACACAAATGGTCACTGACCTTTGGCCAAATAACCCGTCACTCACTAACCTTTAAAAAATGTCCCTTCCATTACTGAGTTTTGGCCGATTATCCTATAGGTCACCACCGTCTACGGACATCCAATTTTCCATCCATCCGCCTACATGATGGTGACAAATCAACTGCCACATTATTAAAGTTGCCACATAATTTAAAATCCTATCTGCCCAAAATCAAACCCAATTACCCAATCTGACCAAAAACCCAATCTTGAAAAAAATACATATAAAACCAAAAACCACAATCCATACTCCTCCCTCCTCCTCCTTCCTCCTTCTCCGATCTGGCCGGAACTGCACCAGATCCTTAGCTACCCAACATAGCAAGAAGTGGACCAATAATAGCGGTGGTTAACGGTAGTGAATCTTTCTCTTCAATGGAGTTCGGGTCACCGTCGTCTCCTTCTTCTTTATCGTTGACGTCTGTTTCGGGTTCAGACACGGAAACCCCGTCAACGGCAAGGAGACCCGGAGCTGACTTTGATTTGTTTTTATTTGGTGCCGCACCAGTGGGGAATCATTGACGATGTGGATTCCGGCGAGGGATAAGAGAAAAGATCGTCGAAAACAGAGTGCAGAAAACAGAGGATCTTCCCGGAGCTGGTATCCTATTATTGGTATGCTACAGAGCCTCTTCAATGGAGCTCTTGAAGCATCTTTCCACCTCGACTAGTTAACTTAAACCTGCAGCAACAAGGAAGAAAGTGAAATCTGATGGGCCACCCTCACTCGGGTGACCCGACGGATAAAAGAACCCGCCAAGGAAAAGCAGTCAACACCTCAGGGCGAGAGCTGACTAAGCTAAAACCCTAAGATCGCCTAAGAGCAGGCCCAACCATGACGGACCTAGAATAATCATTGGGGCGATGATATGCCTATCATCCCCAAAACCCTAAAAAGGCCACGTGGAGTAATCCTAGGAGTTTCATCTTCACCAAGCAACGGTCAAGATTCGGCAACACGTGGCGCGACCTGCTAAGCGTCGTACTATTGCCTAACGGTCTTGGCAGACCTGCCAGGCTACGAGGAGCAATTGCAGACAGAAGGACAGAGCCAAAATAGGGAACAATCCCTAGGTACGTTTCACTATCTCATTTCCCTTTCTCCTTTCCCATGCTCAAGTGCTGATTACTACCCCTACTTCGTACTTTACGAGGCGATTCGGAGGCTCCAAGGCGACCGGGTTGGCTCCCTTATTGTTCCGGGCGACATGGCTGGAACAATTGGCGCGCCAGATAGGGGTCTATGTAACATCCCCGCCCAACCGAACGGTTTAGAACTCGATTTTGGATGGTTGAGACATTGGAAACAATGTTCTTGAGGCCCCATCGAAGTCCGGTATGTCCACAATTGAGTCGGGTTGAAGTTACAAGCGAGTACGCGAAAATTTGTCAAGGTGGGCAGACCATGATACATGGCCGTGTATCAGCAATACACGCCGTGTATCTGTAATACACGTCGTGTATCATGGCCTGACTATTAAAGGGTGATTTTCACGGATTTCCATAACCTTCTCTTCTTTCTCTTTCCCCGAAAATCCCTTTGATGAACCAAAAACCCCCCTTAGCTTCAATCCTTGATTCCGGGAGTTGTAGAGCTCTGATTAGCGATCTGTTTCTTGCTTCGGGTTCGTGTTGACGAGAGGAAGAGATCGCAGGTCGTGGTTCTGGGTATTTCAGAGTGAGATGCTATCAGTGGCAGAAGGAAGAAGCTTCATTTTTCGTGTCTGAGAGCTTGGCGGTTCGGGTTTTCTAGAAGAGTTTAGAGCCTCGTCTTCTTGTCAGGTGAGGGTTTAGCGTACGATAGGTAGTATGGTTGGTGTGAGGAGTTGTAATTTTAACTTAGAAGAATATAGGGATTGCATGGAATTGAAGAGAGTTAAAGGGGAAAACTGTACTGCAACTGATTGTGATGTGAATTGGATGATTGATGCTTGTTGTGTGGTTGTTAATTGATGCATTGATTGATGATTGTGGGCTGTTGTGATGTGGTTTGATTGGGGGAAATGATTAACAATGATGTTGTAAGGATCAGACTTAGTAACGAGTGTAGGAGGGTTGGGATGTGATTCTGTAAACTGTTTCTATATCTCGTGCTGTCAGTTGTGGTTGCAGGAAGGTGGTCCTGCCAATGTGGGGTCGCTCTTTATATGATGAACAGGTGGATGGCCCTAACAATGTGGGGTCGTCCAATAAAGGATGTATAAGAGGGTAACCCTATGACACATGACATGGCTATCCCTGTACTTGAAGGTGGGGGTGTCCGCTGAGCAAGCCGTTTACCCTTTAACTGTTTGTGTTATGTGAATGATGGATGAAGTGTAATGTGGTTGTGATGGGGATACTAGATGTTACGGTGCCTTGTGTGATTCGATGATCGGCGTTATGTGTTATTTGGGGGTGATAGGGGTGCTATGATGAGATGTGGAAGGATAATATGACAAGTGTTGTAGATTTATGCTTAGAATAGAATAATGGAATTGGTACGTGGAATTGGCTTAGGGAATTGGTAAATGGAATTGGACAATAGAATTGGATGAAGGATTGGAGTTTGGGTTGATTAATTGACATTGTGTGTATGTGGGTTGGAATTGGTTAATGATGGAATTGAGGGTGGAATTGATGTTGGACTTGATGATTGAATTGATGTTAGAGTGGATGAGGGAAATGAGAAATGGGTTGATGTACGAACTTTGTGCTCGTTTTAATTGTTGTAATTAATTGAAGTGATAGAACCGGATTGGAGCCTACACTGCCCCCAAATTGTCACCTCTCCTGGAAGAGTGAGGTGTGGTCACGCCTCCTGGAAGAGTGGCGTGATCTATTGTTGTTGTTGTTGTGATGTGTTAATGTAAGTTTGGGCCCTGGATCCTTTTGTAAGAAAGGATGCGTCTTGGACCCTCCTGGAGGAGTGGGTGCGTCTGGCCGGCAGGGGTGGTGTATGGGTAAACTCCAATGGTACCTGATGAACTCACATAGATAATTGTATGAGTCGAGTATGTGGTTGTGATGTGTGTGTCGAATATGTGGTTGTGAGGTGCCTTGTGATGTGTGCTGGACTATGTTGGATTGATCTGTGAACTGAATGGTGTCGTTATGCTGAGTTGTGGGATTGATGTGAATGGTTTAAGAATATGATGTTGTTATGATATGTGAATTGTTAGTTTGGAGAGATGCTTAATAACTCACTTAGTAAATTGGAAAGTGATATGAGATTGTGTGCAAGGTGATTGTGTATGATTGTTGTGTGACGTTTGAGATGACGAGTTGACTTATGATGCTTATGATATTGAACTGTATGTATGATGCTTCTGACTGTTGAACTATATGAATTGGATGTAATGTTGAATCGTATGAATGATTGCTTTTGTCATATTGATGCTATTGTGGATTATGGATGTTGAATTGAGGTTTGAGCTTATGGGATCGCCTAGTAGCATGATAGGACTTAAAACGTGAATGGTTGTGTCATATCCCATTGTTGTTTGTGTGCGGAGTTGGGATCGCTCTTGAGGTTAGGTTCGGCGCATAGTTAAACCCAGTGGGTTCACTCAATTTCATTAGGAAATTGATCCCCCCAGTTTCTCCTTTCAAGTGTTCGGTTGAGTTCAGAGGAGTTGCAGTTTGGAGTTGAGAAGTGAAGATTAGTGGACTACTTTGGAGTGACTATCGTTTTGGTTTTGTGTTCAGTTGACACTTTTGGGTTGGGGAATTTTGTAATCGTTGTTGTGGTTTGGGTTTCGGTTTTGGATTTATTGGTTGTATTCGGTTTTTAAATTGTATTTAATGAAAGCCTTCGTTCGTTTTTGAACCTTTTAATAAGAGTGTTTATGTTTCCGCTGCGTTTTACTCTTTTCTTTTAAAGCTGGTTCTTCGAGTAGCACTCATACCGGTTCGACCATGGATAAACCCGGGTCGGTTTGGGACGGGTGTTACAAGTGGTATCAGAGCCTAGTTTGCCTCTGCTGCATAGGTGAGTTGTTCTTTCTTCTAGGGGATTAACTACCCTCTTGATGGAAAGAACAGAACGTCGATGCGGTACTGGCATTCCGGGGATTTTCAAGCTGTTTAAAATGGGTGGGAAGTTTTGAAAAGAGAAGTGTTAGTTTTGAAAGGAAAGTGTTTGAATTGCAAAGTGATTTCTGAAAATGGTTAATTGAAACGTTTTTGTGTCCTCCTGTAGTGAAGAGGGTGTCGGAGTAGTTTGAGAGTAGTAGTAGGTTGGGAAGTTGGTTGAAGGAGTAGAGCTCTTGTAGATTTTGGGTTAAGTTTAGTAGAGTGTTTGAGGGTGTGGAGTTCTGGTCGAAGGTGTTAGCTAGTAGTTTTCTTGCTTTGCTTGTGTTGTAGTTCTTGTTGGTGTGAGTTGTGCTTTGTTGTGCTCTTGTGGTGTGTTGTGTTCTTGTGATGAGTAGTGCCGTCGAGGTTCGGTTGTGCGTGTTTGTTAGGTAGAAGTTCGAAGTAGTGTGGTAGTAGTACCCTTAGAAGGTGTGTGTTGCTAGAGCCGTTAAGAGGAAGTTTCAGGAGGTAATGTGATCCATGTGTTGTTGCATTTGTTGCTGTGATTTGTGACTGCGTTGCTAGAGCGAGCTGGGTTGTGATTTCGGGGACGCAATCTTTTGAAGTTGTGGAGACTTGTAACATCCCCGCCCAACCGAACAGTTTGGAACTCAAGTTTGGATGGTTGAGACATTGGAAACAATGTTCTTGAGGCCCCATCGAAGTCTGGGACGTCCACAATTGAGTTGGATTGAAGTTACAAGCGAGTACGCGAAAATATGTCAAGGTGGGCAGACCATGATACATAGTCGTGTATCAGCAATACACGTTGTGTATCTGTAATACACGTCGTGTATCATGGCCTGACTATTAAAGGCTGATTTTCACGGATTTCCATAACCTTCTCTTCTTTCTCTTTCCCCGAAAATCCCTTTGATGAACCAAAAACCCCCTTAGCTTCAATCCTTGATTCTGGGAGTTGTAGAGCTCTGATTGGCGATCTGTTTCTTGCTTCGGGTTTGTGTTGATGAGAGGAAGAGATTGAAGGTTGTGGTTTTGGGTATTTCGGAGTGAGATGCTATCAGTGGCAGAAGGAAGAAGCTTCGTTTTTTCGTGTCTGAGAGCTTGGCGGTTCGGGTTTTCTAGAAGAGTTTAGAGCCTCGTCTTCTTGTCAGGTGAGGGTTTAGCGTATGATAGGTAGTATGGTCAGTGTGAGGAGTTGTAAGTTTGACTTAGAAGAATATAGGGATTGCATGAAATTGAAGAGAGTTAAAGGGGAAAACTGTACTGCAACTGATTGTGATGTGAATTGGATGATTGATGCTTGTTGTGTGGTTGTTAATTGATGCATTGATTGATGATTGTGGGCTGTTGTGATGTGGTTTGATTGGGGGAAATGATTAACAATGATGTTGTAAGGATCAGACTTAGTAACGAGTGTAGGAGGGTTGGGATGTGATTCTGTAAACTGTTTCTATATCTCGTGCTGTCAGTTGTGGTTGCAGGAAGGTGGTCCTGCCAATGTGGGGTCGCCCTTTATATGATGAACAGGTGGATGGCCCTACCAATGTGGGGTCTTCCAATGAAGGATGTATAGGAGGGTAACCCTATGACAAATGACATGGCTATCCCTGTACTTGAAGGTGGGGGTGGCCGCTGAGCAAGCCGTTTACCCTATAACTGTTTGTGTTATGTGAATGATGGATGAAGTGTAATGTGGTTGTGATGGGGATATATCCTAGATGCTATGATGCCTTGTTTGATTCGATGATCGGTGTTATGTGTTATTTGGGGTGATAGGGGTGCTATGATGAGATGTGGAAGGATAATATGACTAGTGTTGTAGATTTATGCTTAGAATAGAATAATGGAATTGGTACGTGGAATTGGCTTAGGGAATTGGTAAATGGAATTGGACAATAGAATTGGATGAAGGATTGGAGCTTAGGTTGATTAATTGACATTGTGTGCATGTGGGTTGGAATTGGTTAATGATGGAATTGAGGGTGGAATTGATGTTGGACTTGATGATTGAATTGATGTTAGAGTGGATGAGGGAAATGAGCAATGGGTTGATGTACGAACTTTGTGCTCGTTTTAATTGTTGTAATTAATTGAAGTGATAGAACCGGATTGGAGCCTACACTGCCCCCAAATTGTCACCTCTCCTGGAAGAGTGAGGTGCGGTCACGCCTCCTGGAAAAGTGGCGTGATCTATTGTTGTTGTTGTTGTGATGTGTTGATGTAAGTTTGGGCCCTCGATCCTTCTGGAAGAAAGGATGCGTCTTGGACCCTCCTGGAAGAGTGGGTGCGTCTGGCCGGCAGGGGTGGTGTATGGGTAAACTCCAATGGCACTTGATGAACTCACATAGATAATCGTATGAGTTGACTATGTGGTTGTGATGTGTGTGTCGAATAGGTGGTTGTGAGGTGCCTTGTGATGTGTGGTGAACTATGTTGGATTGATCTGTGAACTAAATGGTGTCGTTATGCTGAGTTGTGGGATTGATGTGAATGGTTTAAGAATATGATGTTGTTATGATATGTGAACTGTTAGTTTGGAGAGTACCTAATAACTCACTTAGTAAATTGGAAAGTGATCTGAGATTGTGTGCAAGGTGACTGTGTATGATTGTTGTGTGACGTTTTAGATGACGAGTTGACTTATGATGTTTATGATATTGAACTGTATGTATGATGCTTCTGACTGTTGAATTATATGAATTGGATGTAATGCTTAATCGTATGAATGATTGCTTTTGTCATATTGATTCTATTGTGGATTGTGGATGTTGAATTGAGGTTTGAGCTTATGTGATCTCCTAGTAGCATGATAGGACTTAAAACGTGAATGGTTGTGTCAGATCCCATTGTTGTTTGTGTGCGGAGTTGGGATCGCTCTTGAGGTTAGGTTCGGCACATAGTTAAACCCAGTGGGTTCACTCAATTTCATTAGGAAATTGATCCCCCCCCAGATTCTCTTTTCAGGTGTTCGGTTGAGTTCAGAGGAGTTGCAGTTTGGAGTTGAGAAGTGAAGATTAGTGGACTACTTTGGAGTGACTATCGTTTTGGTTTTGTGTTCAGTTGACACTTTTGGGTTGGGGAATTTTGTAATCGTTGTTGTGGTTTGGGTTTCGGTTTTGGATTTATCGGTTGTATTCGGTTTTTAAATTGTATTTAATGAAGGCCTTCGTTCGTTTTTGAACCTTTTAATAAGAGTGTTTCTGTTTCCGCTGCATTTTACTCTTTTCTTTTAAAGCTGGTTCTTCGAGTAGCACTCATATCGGTTCGACCACGGGTAAACCCGGGTCGGTTTGGGACGGGTCTACAGTCTAGTTCAGAACAAACCACACGTCCACGTTTCTTTTGGAAGGTTAGGTGATGGAGCAAGAGAATGTGGGAAAGCATGTGAGAGAAGGCACGTCCGTTATGCGTCCCGAGGAAGAAACAGAAGAGACACCCTTGAAGTATGTAAATCCCGGGCCCCAAAACCACAACATGAAGGAAGAAATCTAAGGGCTGAGCTAGAAGAAGAGGTGTCGGTTAGGGATACCAATACTGACTCTTCATACCACTCTCGGGTCAACAGGGGAAAAGGGGTGATGCAAGAAGAAACATCAAGCATGGAGGCTTACAAAGTCCTTGAGCAATGATTTTAAGTTCTTGAGAAACAAAACTTGGATCTCACCCAGCTACTAAAAACAGTTATCGCTCAACAGGCACACACACCTAAATCCCAGAATACTGCACCACCGGATAACAACACTCACGCGGAAATGTTACGGGCATTTCGACCGCTAGTTGAAACCGGAGTAGAGCAGCGAGTTATTCGACAACTGTTGGCCAGGGCCATATTCACATAAACACTACCAATCGGCCTTGTGCCGCCAAACATGGAGAAATATTTGGGTACTAGTGATCCAGAGGAGCATCTGCAAGACTTCCAAATTGCCATGCAGATGCAGGGAGCAAGCGATGCATCATTTTGTAGAGCTTATCCGACTACTTTGGGAGGAGCGGCAAGAGAATGGCACATGAATCTTCCAGAAGGAATCATACATACTTGAGACGAGTTTTCCAGAGTCTTTTTGGTCAAGTATGAAAGCAGGCGACACAGGAAGGTGCCGATACAGGTTTTGGTCAACTTACGGCAATGGCCAGAAGAACCGCTAAAAGACTTCTTTGAAAGGTGGATTAACACGGTCCAATCCGTCAGGGATGTTACCCTTGACATAGCTACTGCAAGCATGATCCAAGCGACACATAATAAACGCTTGAAAGAAGCACTGGTGAAAAAGAAACCTACTTCTATGTCCAATTTGGAGGCCAGGATAAACAACATAATACTTATTGAAGAACAATTGGCCGAAGTAGGAGGAGAAGAGGGCCGAAGAGGGCGCAAAGAAAATCAAAATGAAGTAGAGCGCGACACAAATGACAGAAGGGGACAAAGGAAAAGAACAGAAAGATCTCCAGAAAGGAGGGAGTATAGAGAAGAAAGAAGAAACAATGACCGGCGAGCATATCAGGAGGATAGGCGGGAATATACTCCACTCAACCATTCTAGAAATGAGATATTTCTGTATATGCAACATAAGGATAACCACATTCAGTGGCCCGAGCCGCTCAGGGGCGACCCAGAACAGCGAAATCCTAAGAAATTCTATAACTTTCACGGATCACACGGGCACACTACGGAAGAGTGTAGGAAACTTAAAAATGAAATTGAGCGATGGATCAAAGAGGGTCGTCTGAGGGAGTTCATCCTAAATTCAAAACGAAAAGAAGTGAGCTCGGATGATAAAGAGGCTAGCCCAACACCTGGGGAACAATCTAAGAAAGGAGGAGTCTTTGCCCGATTGTAAGAGTCGCAGGGCGATGCTAAACAAAAAAACAAAGGACACAGATCAGGAAATCACAAGGGTATATCAAACAATTTTCGGTGGAGAAAGCTGCCCAACAAGGAAGCAGCCAAGCGACTACAAAGAAGTGATGATCATAAACAATGAGATCAGGCGATCCCCATTACATTCACGGAAGAGGACATGAGTAAAAATGAAGGCCCTAGCTTGGAGGCAATGGTGATTCAAATCGTAACACTTAAAAGCAGAATAGAAAGGGTGATGATCGATGAAGGGAGCTAAGCTGACATTTTATTCTGGGAACTTTTTCAACAGATGAATCTTTCAACAGCAAGCATGCATCCGACGAAGACAACTATTACAGGGTTCTCTGGGCATCAGGTACCTATTAAGGGAATCATTACTCTACAAGTAATGATTGGTGATGAAGAAATCAAGGCAGTACAAACAGTTGATTTCCATGTACTGGACTGCAGATCCTCGTATAATATAATCTTGGGGCGACCAGCACTTACAGCTTTTCAAGCTATCTCATCGCCAGTACATTAGGTGCTGAAATTTGTAACGAAGGAAGGAGTTGGAGTCGCAAGCGTCCGTTGCCGAGGCTCAGACTATTATGAATGTGTTTGCTACTTATGGTCAGTGCACGGGACAAGAGATAAATCGAGATA
This sequence comes from Linum lewisii, assembly GCA_034768395.1. Lineage (NCBI taxonomy): Eukaryota > Viridiplantae > Streptophyta > Magnoliopsida > Malpighiales > Linaceae > Linum > Linum lewisii. The sequence continues at coordinate 79,885,136 of CM068296.1, forward strand.
AGTCTTCTATCTTCTTCAGTGCTAACACTCCAAATACCCTTAAGATAGACATTAAGGATTTGCTGGGGTTTGCTTCATTGGACTGTCACTCGAAGTACCTTGGAGTCCCAAGTGATTGGGGGCGCTCTAAAAAGGAGACCTTCTCCTTTCTTATTGAAGAATGGAGAAACAAGGACAGGCATGGCAAGGGAAGATGTTATCTCAAGCAGGCAGAGAAACCCTCATTAAATCAGTTATCCAAGCCATCCCAACCTATCTCATGAGTGTCTTCTTCTTACCCCTGGGTCTCTCCCAAAAGATGGATTCTATTGTTCGAAACTTTTTCTGGTCAGGGGACCCTCAGAAGCGCTCAATCCACTGGAGCAATGGAGAGACTCTGTGTCGCTCTAAAATGGAAGGTGGGCTTGGGTTTCGGAACTTCTCCGACTTTAATCTCGCTCTCTTAGCCAAACAAGGGTGGAGGATTATGAATAATCCAAATGCTCTTTGGGTTCGCCTTCTCAAGAGTATCTACTTCCCCCGTTGTGAGTTCATCAAGGCAAAAAAGGGAGCTCGTCCTTCTTGGATTTGGTCAAGTATATCCAGAGCTCGTGATACTATTTCTCTGGGAGCGATTAAGATGATTGGAGACGGTCACACTGTAGACATCAATTACGACCCATGGATCCCCACTTTGCCTAATTTCCTTACTCCGTTCAATGGCTGCCCATCCAGATTTGTCTCCGAATGGATCAACCCCGAGACTCGTGAATGGAAGGAGGAAGAGATTGCCCGCTACTTATCCCCTATCCACGCTAGAGCAGTTCTCTTTGTCCCTATTGCTCCTCAGGGAATGACAGATGATTGGAAGTGGAGTTTCACTATGAATGGTGATTTCACTGTGCGCTTAACTTACCATGCAAAGAGAAACGTTCGATCGAGCCATCCCCCTCCAAATCTGGGCAACAATAATGAAAAGTTATGGAAGTGGCTCTGGAGTCTCTCCCTCCCGCCTAAGATCAGATTCTTTCTTTGGAGATGTGCCATGGATATATTAGCCACTAAAGTTAACCTCAACAAACAAAAGTGTTCCCCTGATGACCTTTGTCAGATCTGCTCCAGAGAAGCTGAAAGCACGTGGCATTGCCTCTTCTCTTGCCCTCATGCTAGGGAAGTCTGGTTAAATCTTCTTCCCACACTATCTCCTCCTGCGGTTGACACGGACTTTGCCCAATGGATTTTCCCTCGATTTTCCTTATTAGGTATTCAGGAGACCAGAAAAGTGGCAGCGATCCTCTGGAATATTTGGAAGGCCAGAAACGAGAAAATTTTCAGAGGGATAGATCCAGCTCTATATACGACAAATTTTAAAGTATCTCGAGATCTAGAGGATTGGAAGGAATGCAGTATCAACACTCATCATTTGAAACCCCATAATTCAAGCAACGACTTTAACCACTCCCTCCCGCCCCATCGACCTCCCTGTCCACCGCCGAGAATTGCTGATTTAGTAATTCACTGTGACGGGTCTTTCCAAAAAGATTCCCTGAAGGCGGCTTATGGTGTTGTCATGACAAACATCCATGGTCAAGTTTGCGATGGTAGGAGTGGTACCTTTTTCTGCTCATCTCCAATAGTTGCAGAAGCAAAAGCAATCAACGAAGCGGTCAGTTTGGCATCAACTAGGCAAGTCGCAACACAGATAAACTCTGATTGCCTCTCCCTGGTCAAAGTACTCAATGATACTCAAATTCAGTGGCCGTGGGAGTGTTCGGCCCTAATTTCACATATTTCACAGAGACTCTTAGAGTGCCCTTGGATCACGGTATGCTTCACGCCACGATCCTTAAATACCAAAGCTGATTGGGTGGCTAAATCAGCGCGAACGAATAGTCTACCTGAAGACTGGATTGATTTACTGAATGTTTAGCTTTGGTATTGAGGATAGCTTGTTTGTTGCTTTCGAAACTGTAACTTGTTTCTTGGAATGAAAAGAAGTTTTACTCAAAAAAAAAAAATGGGGGCACCCAGAGGTTGCCAGGCGATGCTATCGTGCAACAACTAAGGGGTCATGCTACAAGATCGACCTAGAAGAAGGAGCAGAAAGCAGAGTAAGGCTACAACTAGCTGAGTCCGACGCTCCGGTCACCCTTTGGGAAGGCGATGATGAAAAACAGTGAGGATATCATCCTATCTAAGCCAGGATGCCAGGAGATAAATGATAACAATAATCAAACAATACTCACACCTGTTCGCGTGGCATCCAGAGACATGCCAGGAATTGACCCAGCAATCGTCGAACACCGTTTGTCGCTTGACAAAAGCTGTCGCCCCGTACAACAAAAATGAAGAAATATCTGCCGAGAGCGACAATTAGCAGTAACAAAGGAAATAGACAAATTACTGGAGGCAGACTTCATCAAAGAAGTGCAATATCCAGAGTGGCTAGCAAATGTAGTTTTGGTCAAAAAATCGTCTGGCGCATGGAGGATGTGTGTAGATTTCACTAATCTCAACGAGGCCTGTCCCAAAGACGCATATCCACTTCCTAACATTGAGCAGTTAGTGGACGCCACCACAAATAATGAAATGCTATCTTTCCTAGACATGTTCTCAGGATATCATCAAATCCCACTCAACATTGAGGATCAGGAGAAGACGGCGTTCATGACTCCCATGGTGAATTATTGTTATAAAGTCATGCCTTTTGGACTCAAGAACGCAGGAGCTACTTACCAAAGAATGATAGATATGGTCTTCGCCAAACAAAGGGGGCGTAACTTGGAGGCATATGTAGACGATCTCCTCGTAAAAAGTAAGAAGAGCAACGATCACCTAGGTGACTTAAGGGAGACGTTTGAGACATTACAACATTTCGCGCTGCGGCTAAACCCAAAAAAATGTGTCTTCGGTGCGACATCAGGCAAATTCTTGGGATACTTGGTGACAAGAAGAGGAATTGAGGCAAACCCAGCACAGGTGGAGGCCATCTCAGCCATGGCACCACCAAAAACAGTCAAAGAAGTACAGATCCTGACCGGAAGAATAACTGCCATCAGTCGATTCATTCCAAAGGTGGCAGAGCGATGTGCACATTTTTTCTCCATATTAAAAAACGCGTCAAAATTCACGTGGAACGAGAATTGTGATAAGGCGTTTGAGGAGCTCAAACAATTTCTGGTCACTCCTCCAGTACTAGCCTTGCCTAAAGAAGGAGATGAATTATTCATGTACATCGCGATATCACCAGCAACAGTCAGCGTGGTATTGGTGCGACGAGAGGAGAGGAGCGACCAACCGATCTTTTATACCAGTAAAACGTTGGTCGATGCCGAAACAAGATATCCTGCCATTGAGAAAATGGCTTACGATGTGGTATGCGCAGCAAGAAAACTTAGGCCATACTTCCAGGCACACACTATCACGGTTTTAACCAACCTTCCTATTCAAAATGCACTAAGAACTATGAGTGTAGTCGGGCGACTCGCTAAATGGCCTATTGAGCTCAGTGAATATGACATCAGATACAAGCCCATAACTGCCATCAAAGCTCAAGTCCTTGTAGACTTTATTGTAGAAGGAACAGTTCAAGAAGAGGGAGGCGAACATCAAGCTTGGACACTATACACAGATGGTGCATCTAGTTTAAACGGGTCAAGAGCGGGTATAGTGATAAAAAGTCCTGAAGGATCTATTCATGAAGTAGCTTTATGGTTCGCGTCACCCATAACCAATAACGCTGCGGAATACGGGGCGGTGGAAGAATTGCTAGGAGTATGGGAATCAAACACGTTAAAATCTTCTCCGATTCAGCAGTAGTGGTCATCAGTTAAACAGAGAATTTGAAATCAAAGAGGAGACCCTAATGCCTTACTTTGATGAAATTAAGCTCGCTCTATCGGATTTCAGCAAAGTTGAGATCATACAGATCGCCTGAGAAGAGAATTGACACGCGGATGCTCTCTCCAAGCTAGCAACAGCAATCAATTTTGAGGAAACTAGAATGGTGACGGCGGAGAAAGAAACAAAGCAAAAAACATGTTTCCAAATCAACAATACCCATGTTGAGGAGGACGTGGAGGAAGAGGATTGGCGAACTCCTATCATTCAGTTCCTGAAAGATGGAAAAGTCTCGGATGACCAAACCATGGCTACGAAAACAAGGTGACGGGCTGGAAGATGCATATTTATAGGCGACGAACTATACAGGAAGTCAGTGTCAGGGCCCTACTTAAGGTGTTTAGGTCCGATAGATGTGGACTACAACCTAAGAGAGATACATTTTGGGGTATGTGGAACACATTTGGGATCCAAAAGCCTGGAGAAAAATCTATTGTATCAAGGCTACTATTGGCCAACAATGAGAAAGGAAGCAGCAGAGCTGGTCAAGACATGTCACAAGTGTCAGGAATATGCGGATTATCACAAGCTACCATCAACAGCCTTACAGGCGATTGTCAGTCCTTGGCCTTTTGCTCAATGGGGAATGGACATACTAGGCCCTTTCCCCAAAGCATCTAGCAAGCGAAAATACCTAATTGTAGCTATTGATTATTTCACGAAGTGGATTGAGGTTGAAGCGACGGCCAGCATAACTGCTAAACAAGTGGAAATATTCACGTTCAAACACATCATCTCAAGATTCAGCATACCTCATAGTATCATATGCGACCACGGCACCCAGTTCGATTGTCAGAGTTTCCAGAAGTACAGCCAGGAGTATAAAATTCTTCTACGATTTGCCTCAGTCGCATATCCACAGGCCAATGGGCAAGCCGAAGCTGCAAACAAACTTATACTTAGGAGTCTAAAGCTGCGAATAGAGGGAAAGAAAGGAACTTGGGTTGAAGAGCTTTATCATGTACTATGGGCACACATGACAAGTTACAAAACCTCAACGGGGGAATCACCATACACTCTCACTTATGGTTCAGAGGCGGTACTACCAGTAGAGATAACAATACCTTCCATAAGGTTGGAAAGTTCAGAGCCCGAGCACCCGACGCCGCCGCCAATTCCAAGCCCGACAGTAAAGGCGGCGTCGGCTTTCCTAATCCGGCCCGCGCGTGAGCGACAAGCCCGACCGGATCCGCCGATTTAGGGTTTTAGCACGTTTTTATTTGTTTTATTTCTTTTTAAGTGTTGAACTCGGATTTTCCCTTTTAGTTTCGATTCTTTAGGAGCAAGTAAGTCATTTTTATATTCTAAAAAGGACTCTAGGTTATTATTTTAATTATTTTTGAGTTATACCCTAAGTAGGAATCGTGAGCCTGTTCACGAATTCCTCTAGTATAAATAAGAGGCTTCGGCCTCATTGTAAGACAGACGCCCCCTTTTGAATCAAATATAAATCAGAACTTTTGTTCTTCAATCCTTTAAGTTTTTGCTGCGTGCATAGCTTAGGATCGGTGTTATCAATAGAAGTATTCCCCTTCTGTCGTGGAGCCATTCCCGGACACTTAGGGTTCTCGGTTAATCGCGACCGACGGGTCCAAGTACTTTCCCGCCCCCGGTGCCGACGGTTTAATCAAGCAAAGGACCAAGACAAGCGGTGGTTAGGGTCGTCTGCCCACAGTTGCAGCGGTTCACATCAACGTCTGTGTTAGGATCAGGTACCTCGTTCAGAAGACGGTTAACAGTTTTGAAGGCAACGATTAGAAACTGGCGACGGGGAAAGGGATGGTTTGGCCCAACAAGCGCCGTAAAATTCTGATGATTGCGGTCATTATCACACGAATGGATCTCCTGATAAGTGCTAAGCCAGTAGAGTACTGGCGAGCACTAAGCACCTCAGTCTCTTTAACACTCTGGATCACTTTATCCTTCTCCACGGTCAATGACTGGGAGAGTTTCACTGATTTATCTCTCTCATCAGTCAGTTGTTGAACACGCTTCATATTCCCTGGCTCACGCTTCTGAGCAGCGACAACAGCATCTCGTTCCTGAGTTAGCTCGCGAATCAATCCATGAAGGACGTCTTGGTCCTGAAGCTTTTTTGCAGAGGAGGAGGCGGCTTCTTTGGCATCTTCCAAGTCCTTCTCCAGTTGGGCGAGGCGAGATTTGCAGGAAGTAAGCTCAAGGGACAGACGCTCGCTAGAAGAGTTAGCTTCTGACAGGTCATGTTGAAGAGTTGCATGAACGTCAGTTAGGTGGCCAAGGTCATTGTTAGTAGACTGATGAGTGGACAGAAAAAGAACACAGTGGTGAACATAAGTTTTGCTTTTTTCAGAGAAGGCATATAAAAAGGGGTGTAAGAGCATACCTGCTCAGTATCCAAGCTACGTTGCACAGCGGCCTTTTCATCCCGAAGTTGTCGGGCCTTCTGCATTAGCAGCTCACGTGACTTATCATCAACACCTAAGGCCAACATCATCTGAAGGCAGAAGCCAAGGATGAAGTAGAAAATAGCAATATGTAAAAAAGAGGAAGATTAGAAAGAAACACAGACAATTAGGGGGGAGCAGCAGGGCGACAACTAACCTCGTGATGCTTCAAAAAGACGGTACCCATCGCAGGGTTGAAATCTCCAATTTTCATATCATCAAGGCCGCGCAAAACCCTAGTTGTGAGTTCTTCGGCAATATCACGGGCCACATCAGCAGACACTTGAGCACATTGGGGATACACGGCCAGAAAGTAGCCTTCGGGTTTCTCATAGTCAGGGGCGAGGTAGTCAGCGAGTACCTGGCGAGAGACGGCGCGACGGCGATCTAGATCATTATGGGGCGACAGCGGTGAGTCGTCTCGGGCGTCCGCAGTGGCTTCGTGAGAGCCTGACGCCTGAGTCTTTGTCTCCGGAAGTGGAGGTAGGGGCTCCGGAACATCGCCATGCTGATTCACGTCCATTATATCAACAGGAGGAGGCATGGGAAGATTGGGGATGATGGTCCTCAAAGGGGAAACTACCGGAGCAGTAGGAATTGTTTCCTCGGAAACAGAGGAGTCTGGAGGAGCAGTAGCAGAAGACTTGCGTCGCTTGGATGACTTGGTCACAGAAGGCGGGTTCTTCTTGTGAGAGCGGCGCTTTCCTCACTTCTTGCTCTTTCCCTTAGGGGAAGGAGACGGTTGCTCGATTTCAGGAAGGGGCTCAGTTTGGGGTTGAGTAGTGTGAATGATCCCCCGAGCAGTGGTACTAATCAAGACATTGGAAATGTACGTCATACCTGCAAATAAAAATAAGGGCAAGAGTTAATAGCGATAAAAGATGAGTAGAGGAGCAGGCAAAAGCAGCGATGACAGATAAGAGCAAAAATAGCATTTGAAAGAAAGAGCCCCATCTACCTCTAGGAAGCAGTGCCAAAACGCGAGCCAGGGTAGAAGGGTCGCTCAGATCGAAGGTTTCTTTATTTAGGAGCGATAGGGCTTGTTTTACCTCGAGAGTAGCATAGCGACCGCGAGGAAAATTACTGGTGTCACCCAACGACCAATGAGGCGGAAGGATAGTCGCCCAGGTTTCATCTGAAGAGGGTCTACAATAAAAGAAAGCATGGTACCACGTGGGATGCGGTTTTCCAGTTTTCCGCATTCCTACGTCTTTATACATATCTCGCCTAACGAAACTTAAACCGTTAGTGTTATTTTTTACACTATACAACAAGGAGAAGAGACGTAGGGTAGGCACAATCTTCTCATGTTGGCAGGAAATCTCAAAGCTCGCCACCACAGACCAAGAAGTCGCGGTATAGGCGCTAAGCGATGCCTTTAGATTTTCAAGAAGCGAGACAACAAAGGGTGAAGGAGGAAGACAGAGGTCGTTGGTGAAACTCTCGGTCCGAATCTCGTGCCAACCCTCGGGATAGTTCCCAATTGTGGATAAAAAGGAAGAAGCGGCATAGTCCCACTTATTCGGAAGAGAAAGGCGAGGAAGGATGGAACAAACGGTGGTTGCAGAAAGATAGGGAAAGTAGCCTGTCCGATAATATAACGGTCCCTGCCAAGGCCATTGAACCACATATCTTTCCAAGCCCTAACAGTATAGCCTTGGTATGAGACGGGTGCTGTCATATCCACAGACCAGGATCAGAAACTGGGAATGAATCCAAACTGATGCATGCCCCATTCCCGTGGATCGAGGGATCCGATAGATCTTGGGGGGTCTCCATAGATGAGGTTGAGGGTTTTCTAAGACGAAGACACTTCTCAATTATCTCGCCTTCGTCGTTCAGGATGTTTTCTACAGATACACTAGAATTGGAAGGGGTTTTTTGTTCGAAATCGGAAGAGTGAGAAGAAGAAGACATGGTGGTTTAAGACACTGAAGGGACTAGTATACAAAAAGGCCTATAAAGAACGAAAGAAGAAACTAAATCGGAGGAAAGAAGTTTAGGCAAGAAGTGATAACATAACAGGACAGCTGAGGAGATAGTTAAGGTCATCAGACATCGGAGAGGTAAAAAGAGAAAGGAAGAAAAGGATGGGAGAATGAAGGTTGATGGTTGAAGGAGAGTAGGAATGGGAGAGGATGGATGTGAAGGAAAAGAGAAGGTAAAATGGGAAGATCATGAGGTTTTATAAGGAGAGGTGAAGGGACCCTTGAGTGGCTTGCATCGAGAAGGGGAAACGTTATAAAAATTGAAAAGACCCTTGGGTTGCTTGCATTGGGAAGGGGAAACGTTTTGAAAAAGCAAGAGAGGAAAGACGGGGATTGGGTAACCACCCTTAAAAGAGAAGGGGGCTACTCTGTAGGCAATGATCAGCTAGAACTAGTGGGGGAGAAAAGACGGGAAGGCCCCCGAGGGGTAATCAAGCTAGGGTTCTGGATAACCTTTTCCAGAACGACAAGCGACGGAAAGGAAAGTCCGCCAGTGTCCTTATTATAAGAAAACTGGCAGACTTGGGGGCTGATGATGGGCCACCCTCAATCGGGTGACCCGACGGATAAAAGAACCCACCAAGGAAAAGCAGTCAACACCTCAGGGCGAGAGTTGACTAAGCTAAAACCCTAAGATCGCCTAAGAGCAGGCCCAGCCATGATGGTCCTAGAATAAGCCTTGGGGCGATAATATGCCTATCATCCCCAAAACCTAAAAAGGCCACGTGGAGTAATCCTAGGAGTTTCATCTTCACCAAGCAACGATCAGGATTCGGCAACACGTGGTGCGACCTGCTAAGCGTCGTACTATTGCCTAACGGTCTTGGCAGACCTACCAGGCTATAAATACGAGGAGCAATGGCAGACAGAAGGACAGAGCCAAAATAGGGAACAATCCCTAGGTACGTTTCACTATCTCATTTCCCTTTCTCCTTTCCCATGCTCAAGTGCTGATTACTACCCCCACTTCATACTTTACGAGGCGATTCGGAGGCTCCAAGACGACCGGGTCGACTCCCTTATTGTTCCGGGCGACAGGGTTGGAACAGAATCCTACACCATTAGATGGATTGACTTGATAACTTGTTTCGCTTCTTGCTTTGTTGGGTAGCGATTAGGGATTTGGTGCAGTTTCGGCTAGATCGAAGAAGGAGGAGGGAAGAGTAGGATTGGGTTTTTGGTCAGATCTGATTTTTTTTCAGGATTGGGTTTTTGGTCAGATCATTATTTTTTTTAAGACTGGGTTTTGGTTAGATAGGTTAACTGGTTTGATTAGATAGGATTTTAAATGATGTGGAAACTTTAATGGGTTGCTTACTTAAATGGTCACTGAACTTTGGCTGAATAACCCCGTGGTCATTAAGTTTTAAAAAATTTCCCCGCCATCACTGAACTTCGACGATTTAACCAAACGGTCGATGTTAGCTACGGACATCCATAATTTCGTATGTCTACCTATGTGTACTCACCACATCAGCTGCCACGCAAGATAAACCCGCCAAGTCACATTTTTTAAACTCAAATGTGCCCAATCACCAGACCAAAGTACCCAAATCAATTCCCAACTTAACACCCCACCCAAAATTAGATCTGGCCGAAAAAAAACTAATCTCCTTCTCCTCCCATAATCCTCCCAAAATCATATCTGACTAGAGCTCCTCCTCCTCCCAAAATTAGATATGCTTTCTCTTTCTTCACCACTTCCAGTTTCCACATCTCTCTGATTGATCCTCTTCCTCCAATCTGATCTTCAAGAAAATCCGGAAACTCAATCAAAACCCTCTTCAAGAAAAACAACAGCTCTTAAAATCCGAACCTGAGAAAACGGCGTCTCAGATTACTCCATTAATATATTCACAATCTCTCTCGTCTCATTCTACTCCTAAATGGAAGCTGACGTCTCCATCTTCTTCCGATTCCAAACCCTAGCTTCTTAGCTTCTTTCCTTCTTCCTCTTTCTCTATGTTTCTCGATCGAGTAAAAGCTTCAGCTGATTCTCCCGATGGGAAAAAATGTAGTTTTGAACCTTCTTCTTCTTTTGCTGCTGTGTTTCTTAGCTTGTTCTTTCGTCATGACTTCCGCGAGTGTGGTTCTGATTGGGGATAACGTGACCATGTCCTTCGACGACATCGAAGCGAATTTCGGTTAGTTAATTTGAATCCCCCTTTGATCTTGCGGAGGAAATGAATTTTTTGGTTCTGAATTGTGACACTACAAAAAAAAAATTTGATCTTTAGCTACTGCAAAATTACAACGGCATGAAAATGCAGTAGCAAATAGTTGATATTTGCTACGGCAGTCACTATTTCATTTAGTAATTTGCAGTAGCAAATACTATTTGCCACACCACTATTTGTGACGGGATGCTGAGTTTAGCAAATAGTGGTGTGGCAAATAGTATTTGCTACTGCAAATTACTACATGAAATAGTGATTGTCGTAGCAAATATCAACTATTTGATACTGCATTTTTCATGCCGTTGTAATTTTGTAGTAGCTTGCAGTAGCTAAAGGTAAACTTTTTTGTAGTGTGAATTTTTTAATTTTTTTTATTTGCAGGTCCAAGTTCTTCTTCTTTGTGGCTCCATTGATTAACAGTTACCTACCCAGAACATATAAAGAGGTGGTGGGGCACTGTTGTCGGCGGACGGTGGTGAAGAAGTAGGAGAGTGGTGGTGAACTTGTTTGGCAATGGAAAAAGGTGTTGGGGTAGGGGAGAAGGAATCCGCGACAGGGAGGATTTGTCGATGGAAGTGGGTGGGAAGTTGGGCTGGGATCGATTTGGGTGGGTAATTCGGTCGGGTGCTTGGGTTAATTTTGAGTAAATAAAGAGCTGACATGGCAACTATAATGACGTGGCCGACTGGTTTTCAAGTCCACATAGACGGATGAACAGAATCATGAATGTCCGTAGCTAACAGTGACCGTAGGGTTAAATCGTTGAAGTCCGGTGATTGCTAGGAAATTTTTTAAAGTTTAATGACCATGAGGTTATTTGGCCAAAGTTCAGTATCATTTAAGTAACCAATCCCAACTTTAATGATGTGGCAGTTGATCATGTAGGCGGATGGATGGAAAATTGGATGTCCTTAGACGGTGGTGACCTCTAGGATAATCGGCCAAAGCTCGGTAATGGAAGGGAATTTTTTTAAAGGTTAGTGAGTGTCGAGTTATTTGGCCAAAGGTCAGTGACCATTTGTGTAACCAACCGACAATTTAGGAACATGTATTTTGATACCGGATTTTAAATCCGGATCTTGTGATTTGGCTAAATAGGGTCTAGATCCTCATCTTCTTCCTCAATGTGTGTTCCAAAATTTTAATTAGGAACAAAGTCTTCATCTTAATCATCTTCTTCTTTTTTGTGTTCCGGATTCATAAATACGAACAAGGTTCACCTAATGTTCCAACAAATTCTAAGGTTATTACTTTTTTACAAAAAGTTTGTTGCTAAATATGAAAAAGAAACAATGAACAAAAATGAATTATTTCAGAAAATAAAAATGAAACCATTCCAAAAAATAAAAAAAGGATCTGGAGAAGATTACCAGAAAAGTTGAAAAGAATGGTCGGAAAAGGTGATATTGAAAATAATTAATTAATTGTAATTAAAGATCAAGCAAATAACTGCAAAAATTAACAAAATAAGGCTGGACGGAGAAAATGAGTTTAAATTATGATTTTACTGATTATAATATAGAAGGCCGTCGTGGATGTCAATGTGTTGCCGGTAGGGATGAGTGTGCAGCTGACATGGAGATGAACGTGCAGTCGGCGAAAAAAATAGATACTATGGAAAGATGGATAATAAAAATAAAATTAATTTAATTGCAATTAAACATCTTAAAAATAACTGAAAATCAATCATTAAAGTTAATGATTATCATTAAGAAAAAAATAAGTAAAATTAAAATTCTATGATTACACTTAATATCCATTTAACATGGACCATTAGATCTTCTCTTAAAAATTGGATGATGATGATCAGTGTCCTCATATGAGAACACTAACGGGTGTCATGTTGATAGAAATTTTCAAATAAACGCATGTAGTTTCTTTTTCGTTGTACAAACATTAATTTTGCCTAACATTCATATTAATTACTAGTGATTTTTTTTTTTTTGGACTAGCTTGCCATCAAGAAAATGAGTTCTTTGATTTCATCAAGTAAACATCACAGTAGTTGAATTAAATACAATCAATCTAACAGTTCGAAACTATAGTGATAGTTTATAAATTTAAAAAATATCATCACAGCTGGTCACCAGCCGCCCGCCGTCAGTCACCCACCGCCAGACAACCATCTCAGTAATAATACAAAAATTTGGGTGTTTGCGAGATTTGAAACCATGACTTGACATCCACCTCTCAAAATCAAACTCTTACACTATGCTACTTAACATTATTAGTATTATGCAATAATAAAATTATTTTATTAAGTAGTGTGCACATGATTTGTACAAAATATGTGCACACGAGTATGAAATAGGTGTACATTAGTATAAAAATAGGTGTACAAATGTACGAATAGGTGTACAAGTGTACATACATACATGTAAAAAGAGTGTGTGCACGTGTACAAATATGTGTAAATGTGAAAAATAAAAATGTAAAAGAACTTCTGTACACATCGATAATTAGGTGTACATGTGTACACGATAAGTGTACTCGTATACAAAAATGTATGTAAATAAATGTGTATGTGTGTAGAAACGTGTACAAAAACGTATACACATGTACAGTACGCGTACGAAAATATGTACAAATTACAAAATTTGTGTACGAAAAACGTATACAAATTGTGTATTCATTTGCACACATTTTCGTATACGTGCTATACATGTGCACACTTTTTGTACATGTTTCTACACATGTGCACATATTTATGTACATACACTTTTGTAACGAGTACACTTATCTTGTACACATGTACACATATTTGTCGATGTGTACACAAGTTTCTTTGCATTTTTTTGTGTACGTGTACACATATTTGCATAATGTGCACACACTCTTTATACACTTGTCCACATATTTTATATATGTGCACTTACTCATTGTACACGTGTACATAATATCTTCACAATTTTTATGTACACATGTACACATATTTTGTACACGTGTATGCATATCCGTACACGTGTACACATATTTTGTACACGTGTATGCCTATTCGTACATATGTTCACCTATTTTTTATACTAGTGTACACATATACAAACCATGTTAATACTACTTAATAACGTAATTTTATTTATACATAACATTAATAATACTAAGTAGCATAGTGGTAAGAGTTGAATTTTGAGAGAATGAGGTAATGAGTTTGAATCCCACCAACATTTTTTTAAGTGGCGGACGGTGGCCGGCGACGGTGGAATGTGGCCAACGACCGGAGGCGGAGGGGCGGCGGTGGAGGGTGGCCAACAATGGGGGATGGCTGTTGGCGAGATGGACGATGGCGGAGGGTAGCTGGCGTCCGGCGGCAGAGAGGCGGCGACGTCACCAACTGATTGTTTGGGTAAATTTTTTGAAATTCCCAAAATTTCCCTATATTTTGAACCGTTGGATAAATGGCATTAATGCAACGGCTGAGATCTTCCTTAACGGGGTTAAGGAATCCTCATCCTTGATGTCAAGCTGGTCTCCATAAAAGGTATAGGTCATGTCATTAGAAAAGGAATAGGATAACCATTGAATTGGGCTTGTCATTTGGATTGTGAATTTGAGGTCCAAGGGACGAACAAAAATGTGGGTATGGCTAGTCTGATGGTTAAGTCTTTGGTTTTTCAAACTCAATGTCCTGCAGCTGGACCCAAGTGTTACAAGAGAGGGATACCAACAGTCTTTTGAAGGGTACGTATAAAGCTCGAGTAGTGTTTTTTATCAAGTAGTAAGATATGGAGTACATACTAGAAGGGAGTTGAACCTGTAATGGGTTGTGGTGGATCGAGGTTCAAACACACAAATGGTCAATGTGAATCACAACTATAAAAAATCAAACTAGAAGTACTAGATATCAAGAAACTAGGCTAAAAACCAATAAAACGGTGATATAGAAATAAGAGGGAAAAGTTTTTTATTTTTTGGGGACAAAAATGCTTAACAATATACCCGCAGTAGCACATTGTCAAACTATCCCAAAATCAGACAAATGTGACACCTAGATGGTGCTGCATTATCCAGTAGTAGCCAAAACAATTACATAACAGTCATTAGTAGTTCGCTATTTGGGTGTCATCCAGGCTTGCCTATAAAGGCATCCCCATCTCTTAACGTTTCTCCACATCTCCTTCTCAAATCTTAATTACCCACTCAATTACTATCTCATAATGGCTATTGTGATCCCCATGTGCGAATGTTGTCACCCAGTGAAGGTGTTTGTGGTTTACCCCAAGTGCGCTCAAACCTGTACTCCGTTCCAACATTACCTTTGATGCTGAAAGGAGATGAGAAAATTTTGTATGGTAATGTGGTGCAAGCTATAAGAAAAAGGAGTTCCCAAGGAAGAGGATGCAATCGAGGTGTACGTGTTAGAAATTGGCTAAATTTCATTGGAATTAATTGGATACATGAATTTTGGTTCATGTATTGGTGGTTGTGAATGCACCAAGTATTCATTAGGTACATGGAACACATTCTCCAATAGTAAACTTGGGAAAATACATTTGTGTGGTTTCATGTATGAGTGGTTAGATTTCTTAGGTGATTTGAATGTACTCGTCTAAAGAGTGGAGTGTGTGCCTATAAAAGGCTTTGGTATTTGGTAGAATGATGTAGAGAACATCAATCTCATCATCCATTTGAGAGTGAGTGTGAGTCTTCTTAGACGTTTGTGAGTTGAGAGAGACTCTTGTAGAGATAGGAGAGTGTGTGTGTTCACTTCCTACTCTTTGTGATCACTTGAGATAGTGGATATTTGTGTTGGCTGCTGCTCGTGGAGTAGGAAAAACATTTTATCTGAATCACGTTAAATCATTGTGTCCCTTACCTTTAGCTTTATGTGGGTGTGTTGGTATACAATCAATTTTCTTCCGTTCATGACGTAATAATTGGTATAAGAGATTTGGTTGTGGCTTTTGAGCTACTCGTAGAGATGGAAGAGACATGTCAATAAAGGCGTGATCTAAAGGTTTCGAGTTCTCGTCTTGAAGTTGAGAAGTTTGATGGAACAAACAACTTTGGAGTTTGGCAAGGGGAAGTCTTGGATTTGCTTGCTATTCAAGATCTTGATTTGACACTCGATGAATTGTCAGAGACAGAGTGGACGAAGTGATGCTGCAGTTTTAGCGGTATCAAATACTACCAAGTTGTGAAGCTAGGGTAGATCGTATTCCACAGGGTTTCTACTAATTGACTACTCAAAGAAGCTGACAATTTATTCAGTTTAAGCACTTAGTGCGTGGTGTGAGTTCCACGACTTCTAATCTAATGAACAAAGGAAAATAAAAGACAGAAAAGTAAAAGGTTGACTAACGAGAAGATAGACGAACTTAGATTTCGAATCCCCCTTAGATCACCAGAGCAACGGCAATCACAAGATCAACGGTTTTCAATTCTAATTCAATCGGTTTCTATACACCACCATAACTCTTTACCCTTAGGTTTAAGACCGGCGAACGTTCGCTCTATCCGTTCTAACTACCAAGATTAACTAGCCGCCCAGGTACGGTCGCCTCTCGCAACGACTTAATTAACTGGTGCGATTACTAGTGATTTATGAGTTACTCTTGCAGTGGATTAACCCTAACCGGTTCCTACGAAAGGCACACTCCAATTATAAGGTTAACTGGTTGAATTGATGTTTTAAAGAGAGGCGAGCGTTCGCTTCTATCCTCAACTTAACAAGAATCTAAACTAGGTGATCAAGGAAGACAAGTTTATGCGCCAAAGCAGGGAGATGTCTGGCGACTAACCCTAACTTGCCAAAACCTAATCTAGGCGATCAACCAGAGAAGAAACATAAACAATCAAGAACAAAACAACCATGCAAAGAGAAACTGATTAAACTTCGAATCTAATTACCGCCGATCCGTGACCGCTTTAAAGCCCTGGGTCACTTAGGGTTCATCTAATCTAAGCTCTACAAGTTCAGTTACTCATATCAGAAACAAGAGAATCAAAGGCAACAATGAAGATCATCATACAGAGGAAGAACAGTTAAGAACTGAAAAACCTAATTCTGACGACTCCCGCGAAGCTTCAATCTCCTGGAACTTCAACTTTAAGCTCCGAGTTCTCCGAGGTGAAGGATGGCGTCACGATCTCTCCACGGATCTTCGAACTCTCTAAACTCTATCTATCGACCCTAGAGTCGGCTGACTCTCAAAAGTCTGATTTTGAAAAGATGAATAATGATTGATCCTCTGTCTGCCGGCTGCCTCTATTTAAATAGGTACGATTAGGTTTCCAATACAGCGCCGGATTTGGAAGGAATTTTCGCCGAAAATATCAAATAATTTTCGGCGAAATCTTTAGTTAAAGTCCCCTGTGTGATTTCTTCTAGGATTTTCGGCGAAAACTTAAGGAAGTTTTCGCCGAAAACTTCAGTGTAAATCAGCCTGTGAGTTTCTGAAGGTAATTTTCGCCGAAAACTGTGTAGTATTTTCGGCGAAAATATTGTGTTGGGCAGTTGGATCTTCGGTTCTGAAAACCATCAAATTGACCCAAAAAGGGCCAAAGTAACCAAATCGGTAGGAAATAGGGTAGTTGAGTGAATGTTCGCTATTTTACCCCTAAAACCACGTTTCAAGTAAGGAAATGTCGCTTAAATGAGGCTGATAATCACGTCAAATCGAGTGTCATCACGAAGCTAAACCGTCAAGCTTGTGGGACTATCCGTTTTTGTCTTGAGAAAGATCAAAAGTATCCATTCATGAAGATCATGATGGCAAAGGAGTTATGGGACAAACTCAAAGCCAAATACATGTAGAAAAGTGTAGAGAACAAGCTCTACTTGAAGAAGAAGCTTTTCCCCTTTAACTACAAGAAAGATACCTCCATGATTGACCATTTGAATGATTGTAATTTGCAAAATTTGAACGTTGATATCGCTGATGGTGATAAAGCTTTGTTATTGCTAAATTCACTACCTGAATCATATGAATTTCTAACGACTACGTTATTGCACAAGAATAGTAAAATTAGTTTTGATGACGTTTCAAATGCTTTGATGAATAACGAGGTACGGAGGAAGAACAAGGGATCTTATCGAGAGTCAAGTTCTGACGCCCTCATTGTTCGTGGAAGGACCAATTCTCGAAAGAACGGAGAATACGAAAGGTCAAGGTCAAAGTCTAGAGGAAAATTGGTGGAGCATAAGAAGCTTGAGAAAGATGATTGTGCTTATTGTCATAAGAAATCCATTGGAAGAAGGACTTACCAATCATTAAGGAGAATGAGTCAAAAGTAAATGTGGCTAGTGAAGATGACAACGACAGAGATGATGCTTTGTCGGTCTCACTCTCAGTTTCTCATCCTCACGAGTGGATGTTCGATTCGAGTTGCTCGCACCACATGTGTCCTGACAAATGAATGTTCTTCAAACTTGAAGAATTTGAGGGTGGAGTTATTTACATGGGAAACAACACCACATGCACCATAAAGGGGAATGGATCAGTGAAATTGAAGATGTTTGATGGCATTGCTCGAACACTCACTGATGTTCGATATGTCCCTAATTTTAAGAAGTCTTTGATTTCTCTTGGAGCTTTGGAAGACAAATTTTATCGCATCACCATGGAAGGAGGTCAACTCAAGGTGACCCAAAGTGTTTTGGTGGTGATGAAGGGGACTCGAAGAGCCAACTTGTACTTTCTCAAAGGGAGCACAAAATTTGGACAAACAGTTGTTGCAAAATCGAACGACGTGGATATGTCAAAATTGTGGCATATGAGAATTGGACACACTGGAGAGAAGCCGCTTCAGATTTTGGTGAACCAAGGAGTGCTCAAAGGTGCAAAGACGGTGAAATTGAAGATGTTTGATGGCATTGTTCGAACACTCACTGGTGTTCGATATGTCCCTAATTTTAAGAAGCCTTTGATTTCTCTTGGAGCTTTGGAAGACAAAGGTTATCGCATCACCATGGAAGGCGGTCAACTCAAGGTGACCCAAAGTGTTTTGGTGGTGATGAAGGGGACTCGAAGAGCCAACTTGTACTTTCTCAAAGGGAGCACAAAATTTGGACAAATAGCTGTTGTAAACTTGAATGGCGTGGATATGTCAAAATTGTGGTGTAACATCCCCGCCCAACCGAACGGTTTGGAACTCGAGTTTGGATGGTTTAGACATTGGAAACAATGTTCTTTAGGCCCCATCGAAGTCTGGGACGTTCATAGTTTAGTCGGGTTGAAGATACAAGCGAGTACGTGAGAATTAGCAAAAGGTGACAGATTACAACACACAGCCGTGTGTTATAGAAACACACTGTGTTGTCTGAAACAACACGCCGTGTGTTATAGAAACACACCGAGTTTTTTGTGACTGCCATAAATAGCTCATTTTCACGGATTTCCATAACTTTTCCTTCTTTCTCTTTCCCGAAAATCCTTTTTGATGAACCTAAATTCCCCAAGTTTCAATCTTTGATTCCTGGAGTTGTAGAGCTCTGATTGGCGATCCGTTTGTTGCTACGCGTTCATAGCGACAAGAGGAAGAGATCGCATGTCGTGGTTCTGGGTGGTTCGGATTTGGCTGCTGTCAGTGAGGAGGAGAAGAGCTACGAGTTTGGAGTTGTAGAGCTTGGTGGTCCGGGTTTTGGGAGTTGTTTTACAGCCTCGTCTTCTTGTTAGGTGAGGGTTTAGCGTGCGATAGGTAGTATGGTCGGTGTGAGGAGTTGCAATTTCAACCTAGATGAACATAGGATTGTGATGTGACTATATTTGGTGCATTTTAAGCCTTTTATTAGCCTAAGGATTTCCCATGTTTGATCTCATTTTGCTATGATTTATAGGCCTTTATGGATGTTTTATGCAAAGTGCCCTTTTATTGCCCGGTTGCTACTTTGAGGCCAATTCTATGCCTACTGGAGTTGTTTTCCTTGCATTTTCAGGTTTTGGCATTGTTGTACTGGTGACAAGGAGCACGTAGGATCAAACGGGAGGTCAATCGGAGCTAGGACGGGGGAGATATGGCCGTTGCAAAATCGGGAAAAGTGCACAGCATTTCTTAAGGAGTTTTCGGCGAGAACTCTAAGTTCTTGACCGAAAACCTTAAGCAGAAGGCGGACTTCCGATTTGTGAAGAAATTTTCAGTGAAAACTCGGGGAAGTTTTCGCCGAAAATATATGAAGGAATGTCCAGCCGCTCGGGGTTTTCAAAGACATTTTCAGCGAAAATCTTACAGAATTTTCACCGAAAATACCAGGCAATTCCAGCACAGTATATAAAGAAGAAGTAGGCGAAAATAAAGGGGGATTGTCATAATTTCAGATTTCACACTTCATCAAAACCCTTTTCTCTCAACTTCTCAAATACTTTCTCCTCATCTCCAATCCACAGCCCTAGAGCATGGTGCAAATCAAAGTAGAGGAGCTTGGATTGAAGTCCACAACCTTGGAAGAGGAGCTTGCAAGAGGAGGATTGCCATGGTGTTCTTGGTGATCATCTTTCTTTCTCTTTCCTTCATTTCCTTGGCCATGTGTGGCTGATTTCTTAGGTTTCCTTGGATTGATAGATTAGTTGTGCTAGGATAGAGGTTGATTGTACAAATTTGCCATGATTGATCTTGGATTGTAAGAAGATGGTCTCTAGACTTGTTGTTAATTCCAAATTGTGTTATGGCTTGATTTGGTCTATCATTTGTGATGTAATGCATGAGAGTGCTTAGATTACATGGATTGTAGGTCTAGGGATTGAAGAGAGTGTGTTCTAAGAGATTAGATCATCTCAATTCAACCATAGTTGCATGATTTCTCACTTGTGCATTTTATCGAACACTTGGTGTGCATTAGGTTTTTCATTCAATTGAACTTTGATTAGTCTTTTGATGATTCTCTTAGTGTTAGGACATTGACATGAGAGTGTGGTGTCTAGCCTAGTGGTCATAGAGTCATAGGAGAGGGTTTTGTAGCTTGGCATTTCATCAAACACCTTTAATGCATCCTTAGTCACTTAGCTTGAGAGCGAGAGCCTAGGTTGAGTGGTTCTAGGATAGGGATTTAGTGCGACGAGAGTGCATTGAGTCTATAGAAGGGATTTGCGTGGTCATTCGATTGCATCCTCGATCATGTTTGGCTTGTTTGTGCATTTACTCCTCTTGAGCATGATGAAGCTATCTTTCCAAGTTAACCTCTTTTATCTTTGTTTTGCACCATTTTGTTTGTTTGTTTAGTTTTCTTTATGTTTTCATTTGTTCCTATTCCAAACCAAAACTCTTTTTAAATGAATAGATCGTCCATGAACCGTGTGAGTATTAGCTATTGAGAGAGCCCTCGTGGAATACGACCTTGATAGTTGTGAGTTAAATCTCGCGCATCAGATTGCATGAATCTGAAGAGAGTAAAAGGGGATTTGTTCTGTGGTTGATTGCTGTGAATTTGTAGTTGATAGTGATTGTTGTATGCATGTTTATAGAATGAATTGTGTGATCATAGAGGGTTATTTGTTATGTGCCATGAATGGGGGGAAAGATTAACCTTGATGCTTAATGGATTCGATGTAGTAACGAGTGTAGGAGGGTTGGGGTATGATGTTGTAACTGTGTTTCTGCCTGGAATTGATAGTTGTGGTTGCAGGAGGGTGGTCCTGCCAATGTGGGGTCACCCTTAATTGGTGAACAGGTGGACGGCTCCACCAATGTGGGGTCGTCCAATGAAGGACGTACAGGAGGGTAACCCTACGACTCATGACATGACTTCCACTGTACTTGCAGGTGGGGGTGGCCGGTGAGTTAGCTGTTTACCCGTAAAGTGTTTATGCCGTGGGAGGCGTTGAATGTCTTGTGATTTGTGGTTATGTGTAATGTGGGATTACTGAATGATTTGGATTGTGTTGGTTTATGAGATGTTGGGATCGAGATGATGCTAGGTGTTGATGTATAAATTATGCAACGTGCATTTTAGGTAGAATCGATGATGCGTGTGAAGGTGGTTGTTAATGTGTTTAGGGTGGTAGACTATGACTTAGAACTGGCTACTGGAATTGGTAGGGGAATTGGTACGTGGAAGTGGACGATTGGTACTTGGAATTGGCTAATGGAATTAGTTAATAGAATTTACTAATGGAATTGTTACGTGAAACTGGCTAAAGGAATTGGGACTTGGTTTGGTTGGTTGAAATTGCGTTGTTGATGTATGTAGTTGATTGGCTTGTGATATGTGCACGTGGTTGGGAATTGGTTAGTGATGAAATTGATGATGAAATTGTTGGTGGACTTGATGATTGGACTTGGTTGTGTTTGAATGAGGAATTTGAGCATGATGTTGACGTGGAAAGTGATGATGGATTGATGTTGGTTTGGATGGATTTGATGGGAAATTGATAGATGGTTTTGGTTGTTGGGTTTAAGTGATGAACTCTTGATTGTGATTAATGAATGATAAAATTGGTAGGAGTCCACACTGCCCACCTTGAGATGTGTTGAGTTGTGTCTGGTTCACGTTGAGTGAATCACTCTGGTTAGCTACCAGGGATTATGATAATTCGGTCTACGTTGAGTGGATCACCCAGGGCTAGTACCTGGGATTATGGTTGTGGTGTCGGTCTACGTTGAGTAGATCACCCTGGGTTGTTTTACCAAGGATTGTTTTCCGGCAGTGGTGGTGTGGAGCAACTCCTAGGCGCCTGATAACTCACCTAGAATGTAATGAGTCGAGTCGTGTTGTGGTGCGTAAATTAATGCACACTAGTTTTAACTCAATGGATTTCTCCAAAGAGATCGTTTTTCCCTAGGGTCTTTCTTTTTCTATTACTCAACAGTTGTGGAATAAACAATTCGGGTTTTCGTGCTGGGTTTGAAATGGTTTAAAAATGAACTAAGTAAACTAAGAATGCAAATTGAACAAGCAAACAAGTGAAGCAGATTGGAGATTTGAATATAGACTAAGGCGTTTGTCCAGACTCGAATCCGCTCTAGCTCGATTAAGATGGATGATGCAATGCAATTTCAGTTTATCAGACTTGATGACTCGACACTTCCTTGGGTAATCTCTACTCCATGGTCAGGACGCAGAGAAACTATCCTATCAAACCTACAAGTTCCTATGGTCAAGATAACTCGCAAATCCTCAAGAACGCACGAAGAACAGTGAAATGCCACAAAGATATGTAAAGAGATTAGTTTCACCGGCCCTATGGTCAAGACACCGGCAACCCTAACGACCTCCTAAACTCTAGAATGATCTACGTCCATGGTCAGAACCGCAAATCAAAGATGAAACAAAATCCTACGATATGGTCAATCAACGGATTCTTAGAGCTTCAAATTAGGGTTTAAGAGAAAACTCATCACATGTCTGAATAAACTTCAATTAACATTAACGGGTTAGAAACCCGACATCATCCATACAAAATCTCACTAGAGTTTCATCTAATCTGAACAAACTAAGGAGTTTAGCTCGACATCACTACAGAAAAAATCACAGAAACAATGGAGAAGAAAACCGGAGAAGAAGACATCTTACTCCGAGAAAACCTAATCCTGATGAATCTTCAGAACTCCTGAGTTAATCCTCGCTTCTCCTCGCTTAATCGTCACTTCAAAGCTTCAAAATCCTCCTCCGAGAGTGTCTGGTTCGTCGAAATCAGAATGAAGAATGAAGTCTGTCTGTCTCTCCCTTGAAAACCCTGTTTTACTCTCCGAAATCCGTCCTGGGAAAAAGTGCGCCCGGCGGCACTTAAAAAGTGCGCCGGCGCACTTTTCCATGAAAATGGCGCACTTTTTGTGGCCGATGGAAAATTTACAGGACGCCAAAAATAAAGTGCGCCTGGCAGCACCAGAAAAGTGCGCCGGCGCACTTTTCATGGATTTAGGCGCACTTTTGCCCCTGGAAATGACCTTCAGCTCTTTTGATGATTCCCGCTCCGTTTGAACTCCAAATTGATCCCCGTTTGAAGTGCCGAGCTCGTAGAAAAGTTATCCACAACGTGGTAACCTGAAATCTCAACAAAAACAACTCGAAACAACATCAAATTGCCAAAAGAGGGCCAACGGGAGATAAAACATATTTTTCATAAAAGTCATTCAAGTTCATCACAATTCGAAGTCAAATAAGGGGAATGTCGTTCAAATGTGGCGAGATAAACGCGGTAAATCTAACGTCATCAAATCACCCCACACTTAAACGTTTGTTTGTCCTCAAACAAGAACTTTACCACAACAATGCACCAACTTGAATGAGCAAACCGAAAACCTCTTGGTTCCTAGAAAGATGTATACGGTGCTTCTACCAAACAAGATGATTACCCAACTAACCACACAATTAAGAACCAAACTTTTGCCAGAGCGAAAGAGGAACAAGACTTTAACGAGCTAGTGAACAACCTGACTTGGTAAAGGCAAGACAACGCTTACTTCCGCAACACTTACTCTAGAACGCAACCGGACACTTGCTAGATAAGGAAACACGACTAGAACAAAATTAAAGAGCATTTCATTTTTCTCTTCATCTTTTTTTTTTCTTTCTTTTTTTTCTTTTTTTTTTCGAATGGGCGGTACAGTGTGGATACTACCGAGTACGGAGCAGCCGGAAACCTTTGGAATTCCGCGTTATCCTAGACCCCAGCCACGATCGGGAGTAGGTTAGAAGAAGAATGCCACATTGAGACTTCCCTTTGGGACTACAGCAATGGGCAGGCACGTATGCCAGCTCGTGAATCGACCCACAACTTCAATACCAAACCATTCATTTTTCAGATTTTCTTTGATTGGGAAAATCAAAAACAACTTAAAGCACGAAATTAAAAGATCCCTTATCTAGACTCGATCCAGGCATTGAACTAGAGAATTCGAGCATCAGACAGACCAAGTCTTACACATTAACAAGTCAACTGTTCACTAACACGATAAGGGCAAGCTCCTAGACTACTAAGAGCAAGAAGAATGGGAGATGGTCATAATTCAGGTTCTCACACACACATTTGGTTAAAGCCAAAGCACCACATCAATCTCATCATATGGAAGACAGTAGGCAATCCAAGAAGTTATTAAGCAATGTGGAAAATTACTTGCTACCGAGAATGGGAAGTTGTGAAAGAGTGACAAAACAAGGCACAATCACCGCCCATTACTTGGCAAAACATGCAAACAAACACCCCACCCCACACTTAAATTTGGATATTGTCCTCAATGGACTGCACAACAGTGAAGAAAAGTGTAAAGGGGTACCGAGAAGTAGATCATGAGGATGCCAGTGGAGGCAAGAGTGAAGTACCGACGGACAGTCATGGCGGGAGCTGAGGATAGCCTGAAACTGGAGAGAACCTCACAACACGATTAGAGTATTCAAAGTACAGAATAGACCACTGACTCAAAAACTACAACAGTTCGACACAAACTCAAAATTAAACAACTAATTCAAAACTCAAAACAGACTCCAGACATGGGTTGCCTCCCATGAAGCGCTCTCCTTTAACGTCCTTGAGCTAGACGATACCTGGTTATGCACCCCAACTCAAAAGTTCCTTGAAGTCAAACAGCTTCTTCAAGGCTGGCGGTTTAGTTCCAAATAGCACGTCAGAAGGAGCAAGATGCAGTCGATGGTGCTCAAGTAGATCCTTGTTCTGCTCGGATGACCTTTTCTTCTCAAACTTTCCTACTGGAGGAGGAAAGAGATAGTATGGTGTGTTATAATCGATGATTGCAGTCTGCTCCACACCAATGTCATCCAAGTTGCTCTGGAAGTTGAGCTCATACACCTCAGAATCATTGCCCTCCTCAGTTTCAGTTGTCTGAATTACCAATGCAGGTGACTCCTCGATATCCATGTGCTCATCTCTATCTGGAACTACAGGCTGGCTCGACGGAAGCACAAATGAGGATAACTCCTCAATATCCAGATGCTCATCTTCAGCTTCAATCAAGAGATGGATAAGCTCCACATCTTCATCTACCACCATTGTCAAAGATTCTTCATCAGGTACCTCTAGCTCACAACAGTCATGGGCTAGGTTATCATTTTCTTCTTCGACCAGCTCTCGAGAATCTTCTTCCATCAGTTGATACTGTTGCTCAATCTCGACGTTCACAACATTAGGAGCTCGTAGAGTCGAGAGGATCTTATTCAGCATAAAATCTGTATAAGACTCCTGTTGTTGGTACTGGTGCGAATGTAGATATTCCTCTTCGTAATCTCGGTAGTAGTGTGTAGCTTGTGGCTCTGGCCAAGAAGGCAAGGGTGGTGGTTCCTCATTCCAGTTTGGCATACATGGTTGCCATGATGTACTCCACTCTTGGTTGTAATCATTAAGTGGCATTCCATTATTGTACCATCCTTGGTTGTTATCGAACCTGTAGTCCTGCATCTCAAAACACAAGAGCACTACCCAAGTAAATCATGAAAAAGATGGGGAGAAAAGAGATGATAAAAGAGTGAATGAAAAGCTTAAACGCACAATGCCTTTCCTAGAAAAAGAAAAGTCCCCGGCAACGGCGCCAAAAACTTGATGCGCAAATTAATGCACACTAGTTTTAACTCAATGGATTTCTCCAAAGAGATCGTTTTTCCCTAGGGTCTTTCTTTTTCTATTACTCAACAGTTGTGGAATAAGCAATTCAGGTTTTCGTGCTGGGTTTGAAATGGTTTAAAAATGAACTAAGTAAACTAAGAATGCAAATTGAACAAGCAAACAAGTGAAGCAGATTGGAGATTTGAATATAGACTAAGGCGTTTGTCCAGACTCGAATCCGCTCTAGCTCGATTAAGATGGATGATGCAATGCAATTTCAGTTTATCAGACTTGATGACTCGACACTTCCTTGGGTAATCTCTACTCCATGGTCAGGACGCAGAGAAACTATCCTATCAAACCTACAAGTTCCTATGGTCAAGATAACTCGCAAATCCTCAAGAACGCACGAAGAACAGTGAAATGCCACAAAGATATGTAAAGAGATTAGTTTCACCGGCCCTATGGTCAAGACACCGGCAACCCTAACGACCTCCTAAACTCTAGAATGATCTACGTCCATGGTCAGAACCGCAAATCAAAGATGAAACAAAATCCTACGATATGGTCAATCAACGGATTCTTAGAGCTTCAAATTAGGGTTTAAGAGAAAACTCATCACATGTCTGAATAAACTTCAATTAACATTAACGGGTTAGAAACCCGACATCATCCATACAAAATCTCACTAGAGTTTCATCTAATCTGAACAAACTAAGGAGTTTAGCTCGACATCACTACAGAAAAAATCACAGAAACAATGGAGAAGAAAACCGGAGAAGAAGACATCTTACTCCGAGAAAACCTAATCCTGATGAATCTTCAGAACTCCTGAGTTAATCCTCGCTTCTCCTCGCTTAATCGTCACTTCAAAGCTTCAAAATCCTCCTCCGAGAGTGTCTGGTTCGTCGAAATCAGAATGAAGAATGAAGTCTGTCTGTCTCTCCCTTGAAAACCCTGTTTTACTCTCCGAAATCCGTCCTGGGAAAAAGTGCGCCCGGCGGCACTTAAAAAGTGCGCCGCGCACTTTTCCATGAAAATGGCGCACTTTGTGCCGTGAATTTACATGACGCCAAATAAAGTGCCCTGGCACACAAAAGGGGCCGGCGCACTTTTCATGATTTGCGCACTTTGCCCTGGAAATGACCTTCAGCTCTTTTGATGATTCCCGCTCCGTTTGAACTCCAAATTGATCCCCGTTTGAAGTGCCGAGCTCGTAGAAAAGTTATCCACAACGTGGTAACCTGAAATCTCAACAAAAACAACTCGAAACAACATCAAATTGCCCAAAAGAGGGCCAACGGGAGATAAAACATATTTTTCATAAAAGTCATTCAAGTTCATCACAATTCGAAGTCAAATAAGGGGAATGTCGTTCAAATGTGGCGAGATAAACGCGGTAAATCTAACGTCATCAAATCACCCCACACTTAAACGTTTGTTTGTCCTCAAACAAGAACTTTACCACAACAATGCACCAACTTGAATGAGCAAACCGAAAACCTCTTGGTTCCTAGAAAGATGTATACGGTGCTTCTACCAAACAAGATGATTACCCAACTAACCACACAATTAAGAACCAAACTTTTGCCAGAGCGAAAGAGGAACAAGACTTTAACGAGCTAGTGAACAACCTGACTTGGTAAAGGCAAGACAACGCTTACTTCCGCAACACTTACTCTAGAACGCAACCGGACACTTGCTAGATAAGGAAACACGACTAGAACAAAATTAAAGAGCATTTCATTTTTCTCTTCATCTTTTTTTTTCTTTCTTTTTTTTTCTCTTTTTTTTTTCGAATGGGCGGTACAGTGTGGATACTACCGAGTACGGAGCAGCCGGAAACCTTTGGAATTCCGCGTTATCCTAGACCCCAGCCACGATCGGGAGTAGGTTAGAAGAAGAATGCCACATTGAGACTTCCCTTTGGGACTACAGCAATGGGCAGGCACGTATGCCAGCTCGTGAATCGACCCACAACTTCAATACCAAACCATTCATTTTTCAGATTTTCTTTGATTGGGAAAATCAAAAACAACTTAAAGCACGAAATTAAAAGATCCCTTATCTAGACTCGATCCAGGCATTGAACTAGAGAATTCGAGCATCAGACAGACCAAGTCTTACACATTAACAAGTCAACTGTTCACTAACACGATAAGGGCAAGCTCCTAGACTACTAAGAGCAAGAAGAATGGGAGATGGTCATAATTCAGGTTCTCACACACACATTTGGTTAAAGCCAAAGCACCACATCAATCTCACCATATGGAAGACAGTAGGCAATCCAAGAAGTTATTAAGCAATGTGGAAAATTACTTGCTACCGAGAATGGGAAGTTGTGAAAGAGTGACAAAACAAGGCACAATCACCGCCCATTACTTGGCAAAACATGCAAACAAACACCCCACCCCACACTTAAATTTGGATATTGTCCTCAATGGACTGCACAACAGTGAAGAAAAGTGTAAAGGGGTACCGAGAAGTAGATCATGAGGATGCCAGTGGAGGCAAGAGTGAAGTACCGACGGACAGTCATGGCGGGAGCTGAGGATAGCCTGAAACTGGAGAGAACCTCACAACACGATTAGAGTATTCAAAGTACAGAATAGACCACTGACTCAAAACTACAACAGTTCGACACAAACTCAAAATTAAACAACTAATTCAAAAACTCAAAACAGACTCCAGACATGGGTTGCCTCCCATGAAGCGCTCTCCTTTAACGTCCTTGAGCTAGACGATACCTGGTTATGCACCCCAACTCAAAAGTTCCTTGAAGTCAAACAGCTTCTTCAAGGCTGGCGGTTTAGTTCCAAATAGCACGTCAGAAGGAGCAAGATGCAGTCGATGGTGCTCAAGTAGATCCTTGTTCTGCTCGGATGACCTTTTCTTCTCAAACTTTCCTACTGGAGGAGGAAAGAGATAGTATGGTGTGTTATAATCGATGATTGCAGTCTGCTCCACACCAATGTCATCCAAGTTGCTCTGGAAGTTGAGCTCATACACCTCAGAATCATTGCCCTCCTCAGTTTCAGTTGTCTGAATTACCAATGCAGGTGACTCCTCGATATCCATGTGCTCATCTCTATCTGGAACTACAGGCTGGCTCGACGGAAGCACAAATGAGGATAACTCCTCAATATCCAGATGCTCATCTTCAGCTTCAATCAAGAGATGGATAAGCTCCACATCTTCATCTACCACCATTGTCAAAGATTCTTCATCAGGTACCTCTAGCTCACAACAGTCATGGGCTAGGTTATCATTTTCTTCTTCGACCAGCTCTCGAGAATCTTCTTCCATCAGTTGATATTGTTGCTCAATCTCGACGTTCACAACATTAGGAGCTCGTAGAGTCGAGAGGATCTTATTCAGCATAAAATCTGTATAAGACTCCTGTTGTTGGTACTGGTGCGAATGTAGATATTCCTCTTCGTAATCTCGGTAGTAGTGTGTAGCTTGTGGCTCTGGCCAAGAAGGCAAGGGTGGTGGTTCCTCATTCCAGTTTGGCATACATGGTTGCCATGATGTACTCCACTCTTGGTTGTAATCATTAAGTGGCATTCCATTATTGTACCATCCTTGGTTGTTATCGAACCTGTAGTCCTGCATCTCAAAACACAAGAGCACTACCCAAGCAAATCATGAAAAAGATGGGGAGAAAAGAGATGATAAAAGAGTGAATGAAAAGCTTAAACGCACAATGCCTTTCCTAGAAAAAGAAAAGTCCCCGGCAACGGCGCCAAAAACTTGGTGCGCAAATTAATGCACACTAGTTTTAACTCAATGGATTTCTCCAAAGAGATCGTTTTTCCCTAGGGTCTTTCTTTTTCTATTACTCAACAGTTGTGGAATAAGCAATTCGGGTTTTCGTGCTGGGTTTGAAATGGTTTAAAAATGAACTAAGTAAACTAAGAATGCAAATTGAACAAGCAAACAAGTGAAGCAGATTGGAGATTTGAATATAGACTAAGGCGTTTGTCCAGACTCGAATCCGCTCTAGCTCGATTAAGATGGATGATGCAATGCAATTTCAGTTTATCAGACTTGATGACTCGACACTTCCTTGGGTAATCTCTACTCCATGGTCAGGACGCAGAGAAACTATCCTATCAAACCTACAAGTTCCTATGGTCAAGATAACTCGCAAATCCTCAAGAACGCACGAAGAACAGTGAAATGCCACAAAGATATGTAAAGAGATTAGTTTCACCGGCCCTATGGTCAAGACACCGGCAACCCTAACGACCTCCTAAACTCTAGAATGATCTACGTCCATGGTCAGAACCGCAAATCAAAGATGAAACAAAATCCTACGATATGGTCAATCAACGGATTCTTAGAGCTTCAAATTAGGGTTTAAGAGAAAACTCATCACATGTCTGAATAAACTTCAATTAACATTAACGGGTTAGAAACCCGACATCATCCATACAAAATCTCACTAGAGTTTCATCTAATCTGAACAAACTAAGGAGTTTAGCTCGACATCACTACAGAAAAAATCACAGAAACAATGGAGAAGAAAACCGGAGAAGAAGACATCTTACTCCGAGAAAACCTAATCCTGATGAATCTTCAGAACTCCTGAGTTAATCCTCGCTTCTCCTCGCTTAATCGTCACTTCAAAGCTTCAAAATCCTCCTCCGAGAGTGTCTAGTTCGTCGAAATCAGAATGAAGAATGAAGTCTGTCTGTCTCTCCCTTGAAAACCCTGTTTTACTCTCCAAAATCCGTCCTGGGAAAAAGTGCGCCCGGCGGCACTTAAAAAGTGCGTCGGCGCACTTTTCCATGAAAATGGCGCACTTTTTGTGGCCGATGGAAAATTTACAGGACGCCAAAAATAAAGTGCGCCTGGCAGCACCAGAAAAGTGCGCCGGCGCACTTTTCATGGATTTAGGCGCACTTTTGCCCCTGGAAATGACCTTCAGCTCTTTTGATGATTCCCGCTCCGTTTGAACTCCAAATTGATCCCCGTTTGAAGTGCCGAGCTCGTAGAAAAGTTATCCACAACGTGGTAACCTGAAATCTCAACAAAAACAACTCGAAACAACATCAAATTGCCCAAAAGAGGGCCAACGGGAGATAAAACATATTTTTCATAAAAGTCATTCAAGTTCATCACAATTCGAAGTCAAATAAGGGAATGTCGTTCAAATGTGGCGAGATAAACGCGGTAAATATAACGTCATCATGTTGTGACTGTGTGATGTGTTGAGTATGTGGAACAGAGTTTGGTTGGATTGTGCTTGGTTGATGTTAGTAACTGTGAAGTCGTGATATGTGAGTTGTGTGATTGTGGTGTTATGCTGCTGTTCTTGTTGCTATGGGACAATCCTGCACTAAATATCGATCCGTGTGCATGATGAACTTGATTATGTGGTTGCGTTGCCTAGTGATTGTGTATGGCTGAATTTGTAAACTGTGTATTCCGGTTGTTGAGGTAAGAACTTGTGTGACCGCATAGTAGCATGATAGGGATTAAAATGAGCTGGCTGTGTCAGATTCCACTATTGTTTGTGTGTGGAGTTGGGATCGCTCCTAGGCTAGGTTCGGCGCATAGGTAGACCTAGTGGGTTCACTCAGTTTCATTAGGAAACTGATCCCCCCCCCCATTTTCTCTTTTCAGGTTCGCTTGGTAGTGAGAGTGAGTTGGAATTCAGGTGTGCTGTTGAGTTCAGAAGAGTTGCAGGTTGGAGTTGTGAAGTGAAGATTAGGAAGCTACTTTGGAGTGACCATTGTTTTTAGTTTTGTATTTTCAGTTGACACTTTTGGGTTGGGAGATCCTGTAATCGGTTGTTCGGATTTTGGATTTAATGTAATGAAGGCCTTCGGTTGTTTTTGAACTTTTTTATAAGAGTTGTTTCTATTTCCGCTGCGTTTTACTCCTTTATTTAAATGTTGTATCTTCGAGTAGCACTCAAATTGGTTCGACCACGAGTAAACCCAGGTCGGTTTGGGACGGGTGTTACAAGTGGTATCAGAGCCTGGTTAGTTGCTGCTGTGTTGGTGATTCGTCTCTTCTTCTAGAGGAGTAATTAACCTCATAGGGAGAAGGGATGAAGCATTGGCACAGGACCAACTTTCTAGGGATTTTTCAAACCGTTTTGAAGTGGGTGGGAAGTTTTGAAATGAAAGGTGTTTGATCTTGAAAGGAAAGTGTTTTGAATTGCAATGTGATTTCTGAAATTGGTCAACTGGAATGTTTTTGCGTCCTCCTGTAGTGAAGAGGGTGTCAGAGTAGTTTGAGTGGAAGCAGTAGTAGGTTGGGAAGTTGGTTGGAAGAGTAGAGATGTTGTAGATTTTGGCTAGGTTGGTGGAGTGTTTGAGAAGTGTGAAGTTCTGGTCAGAGGTGTTGGTTGGTAGTTTTCTTGCTTTGCTTGAGTTGTGCTCTTGTGTTGTGGTTGTGCTCTTGTGTGAGTTGTGTTTGATTGTGTTTTGATTGAGTTCTTGTGGTGAGTAGTGTCGTCAAGGTTTGGTTGTGCGTGTTTGTTAGGTAGAAGTTTGGAGTAGTGTGGGAGTAGTGCCCTTAGAAGGTGTGGGTTGCTAGAGCCGTTAAGAGGGAGTTTCAGGAGGTGATGTGATCTTTGTGTTGTTGCGTTTTGCTGTGATTTGTAGATTCATTGCTAGGGTGAGTTGGGTTGTGATTTCGGGGACAAAATCTTTTGAAGTTGTGGAGACTTGTAACATCCCCGCCCAACCGAACGGTTTGAAACTCGAGTTTGGATGGTTTATACATTGGAAACAATGTTCTTGAGGCCTCATCGAAGTCTGGGACGTTCACAGTTGAGTCGGGTTCACTACAAGAAAATGGCATTTTAACATCGACATTCTAACGGCGGGCGTAAATCTGCTGTTAGAATAAAACTCTAACAGCGGATTTTTAAATATCCGTGTTAGCTAACCTTGAACAACCATCCGCTGTTAAATATCCGTTGTTATCCATTTAATTCACGGGGCGCCAAAATATCCCGCCTTAGCGGGAAATCAAAATTTTTTGGGAGAAACCTAGCAACGGATTTGACCGCTGTTAGGTGATCCGCTGTTAGGTGTTTGCTGATGTGGCGATCCGTGTGCCCATCACCAACCAATGATTTGTTTTTTTTCTTTTCTTCTTTTACAGATCCAAAAAAATTCCTAATCCAAAAAAAAAAGAATCCTCTCTTCTTCCTTCTTCCCCCAAAAATGATTTACCTCCCTCCTCCTCCTCTGAAGAACTCCGACTCCGGCCAGCAGCGGTTGCGGAAGAAGAACAAGTGGCCGAACACTCCGACTCCATTTAATTTCAGGTTTGGTTGATTCTTCTTTACTTGTTGATGAACTAGGGTTTTAATATGAGATTTAATTTTTGTGTTTGATTGATTGTTTGATTGAAGGTAGAAGAAGAAGAAGAAGAAGCAGAAGAAGAAAGAAGAGAAGAAAGTAGAAGAATAAGCAGAAAAAGACGAAGAAAGAAAGGAAGAAGAAACAAGGGAAGAAAAAGAAGAAGAAGAAGAAAGAAGAATCAAGAAGAAGAAGAAGAGAGGAGGAAGAAGAAGAAGAAAGAAGAAGGAAGCAGAAAGAAGAAGAAGAAGAAGAGGAAGACCAGCAGAAACCTGCTCCGGCGAGCAGGTTTCTGCAAATTTTTTTCATTCTGATCGGAATTCTAACAGCGGATAACATCCGTTGTTATTATTTTAATCCGTTGTTACATTTACCAGCGGATATAGAGATATCCGTTGTTAGGTTTAACGGCGGACGCGTATCCGCTGTTAGATATTCTTATGTTAGTCAACCTTACAGCGGATACGTATCCACCGTTAGGATGGCTAACAACGGCCTATCCGCTGTTAGACTAAATAAAAATCTGCTGTTAAACCTCCTTTTTCTTGTAGTGGTTGAAGATACAAGCAAGTACGTGAGAATTGGCAAAAGGTGACAGATTACAACACACAGCCGTGTGTTATAGAAACACACCGTGTTGTTTGAAACAACAAGCCGTGTTTCTTGTGACTGCCATAAATAGCTGATTTTCACGGATTTCCATAACTTTTCCTTCTTTCTCTTTCCCCGAAAATCCTTTTTGACGAACCTAAATTCCCCAAGTTTCAATCTTTGATTCCGGGAGTTGTAGAGCTCCGATTGGCGATCCGTTTGTTGCTGCGTGTTCATAGAGACGAGAGGAAGAGATCGCATGTCGTGGTTCTGGGTGGTTCGGAGTTGGATGCTTTCAGTGAGGAGGAGAAGAGCTACGAGTTTGGAGTTGTAGAGCGTGGTGGTCCGATTTTTTGGAGTTGTTTTAGAGCCTCGTCTTCTTGTCAGGTGAGGGTTTAGCGTATGATAGGTAGTATGGTCAGTGTGAGGAGTTGCAATTTCAACCTAGATGAACATAGGATTGCATGAATTGGAAGAGAGTAAAAGGGGATTTTTCTTCGGTTGATTGTTGTGAATTTGTGGTTGATGGTGATTGTTGTATGCATGTTTATATGATGAATTGTGTGATCATAGTGGGCTGTTTGTTATGTGCCATGAATGGGGGAAATATTAACCTTGATGCTTAATGGATTGGATGTAGTAACGAGTGTAGGAGGGTTGGGGTATGATGTTGTTATTGTGTTTCTGCCTGCAATTGATAGTTGTGATTGTAGGAGGGTGGTCCTGCCAATGTGGGGGCCCTTAATTGGTGAACAGGTGGACGGCTCCACCAATGTGGGGTCGTACAATGAAGGACGTACATGAGGGTAACCCTACGACTCATGACATGGCTTCCCCTGTACTTACAGGTGGGGGTGGCCGGTGAGCTAGCCGTTTACCCTTAAACTATTTGTGTCGTGGGAGGCGTTGAATGTCTTATGATTTGTGGTTATGTGTGATGTAGGATTACTGAATGATTTGGATTGTGTTGGTTTATGTGATGTTGGGATCGAGATGATGCTAGGTGTTGATGTATGAATTATGCAACGTGCATTTTAGGTAGAATCAATGATGCGTGTGAAGGTGGTTGTTAATGTGTTTAGGGTGGTAGACTATGACTTAGAACTGGCTACTGGAATTGGTAGGGGAATTGGTACGTGGAAGTGGACGATAGGTACTTGGAATTGGCTAATGGAATTAGTTAATAGAATTAACTAATGGAATTGGTATGTGGAACTGGCTAGAGGAATTGGGACTTGGTTTGGTTGATTGAAATTGCGTTGTTGATGTGTGTAGTTGATTGGCTTGTGATATGTGCACGTGGTTTGGAATTGGTTAGTGATGAAATTGTTGGTGAACTTGATGATTGGAATTGGTTGTGTTTGAATGAGGAATTTGAGCATGATGTTGACGTGGAAAGTGATGATGGATTGATGTTGGTTTGGATGGATTTGATGGGAAATTGATAGATGGTTTTGGTTGTTGAGTTTAAGTGATGAACTCTTGATTGTAATTAATGAATGATAGAACCGGTAGGAGTCCACACTGCCCACCTTGAGATGTGTTGAGTTGTGTCCGGTTCACGTTGAGTGAATGACTCTGGTTAGCTACCAGGGATTATGATGAGTCAGTCTACGTTGAGTGGATCACCCGGGGCTAGTACCTGGGATTATGGTTGTGGTGTCGGTATACGTTGAGTAGATCACCTTGGGTTGTTTTACCAGGTATTGTTGGCCGGCAGTGGTGGTGTGGAGCAACTCCTAGGCGCCTAATAACTCACCTAGAATGTAATGAGTCGAGTCGTGTTGTGACTGTGTGATATGTTGAGTATGTGGAACAGAGTTTGGTTTGATTGTGCTTCGTTGATGTCGGTAACTGTGAAGTCGTGATATGTGAGTTGTGTGATTGTGGTGCTATGTTTTGTTGTTCTTGTTGCTATGGGACAATCCTGCACTGAATATCGATATGTGTGCATGATGAACTTGATTATGTGGTTGCGTTGCCTAGTGACTGTGTATGGCTGAATTTGTAAACTATGTATTCCGGTTGTTGAGGTAAGAACTTGTGTGATCGCCTAGTAGCATGATAGGGATTAAAATGAGTTGGTTGTGTCAGATTCCACTGTTGTTTGTGTGTGGAGTTGGGATCGCTCCTAGGCTAGGTTCGGCGCATAGGTAGACCCAGTGGGTTCACTTAGTTTCATTAGGAAACTGATCCCCCCCCCCCAGTTTCTCTTTTCAGGTTCGTTTGGTAGTGAGAGTGAGTTGGAGTCTAGGTGTGCTATTGAGTTCAGAAGAGTTGCAGGTTGGAGTTGTGAAGTGAAGATTAGGAAGCTACTTTGGAGTGACCATTGTTTTGAGTTTTGTATTTTCAGTTGACACTTTTGGGTTGGGAGATCTTGTAATCGGTTGTTCGGATTTTGGATTTAATGTAATGAAGGCCTTCGGTTGTTTTTTAACCTTTTTATAAGAGTTGTTTCTGTTTCCGCTGCGTTTTACTCCTTTATTTAAATGTTGTATCTTCGAGTAGCACTCAAATCGGTTCAACCATGAGTAAACCTGGGCCGGTTTGGGATGGGTGTTACATGTGGCATATGAGAATTGGACACACCGGAGAGAAGCCGCTTCAGACTTTGGTGAACCAAGGAGTGCTTAAAAGTGCAAAGACGAGAAAAAATGACTTTTGTGAACATTGTGTCTATGGAAAACATAGACGTGTGAAGTTTGTTATTGCAATACACCGAACCAATGGTGTTTTGGATTATGTTCACACTGATGTATGGGGGCCAACGAAGCATGCATCATTTGGGGAGAAGGTGGTTCGTCACTTTCATTGATGACTACTCGAGAAGAGTTTGGACTTACCCAAAGAAGCACAAAGATGAAGTTATGCGAGTCTTCCTTCAGTGGGAGAAAATGGTGGGAAACCAAACTAGCTGGAAGATCAAGAAGATGAGATTAGAAAATGTTGGAGAATACAAATCTGATCCATTCCTAGAGATATGCCGAGAATAAGGAATTGTTCGCCACTTCAAAGTTCCTGGCAAACCTCAACAAAATGGAGTCACTAAGAGAATGAATCAGGCTTTGATTCAAAAGGTTAGATGCATGCTTTCTCAAGCTGATCTAACCAGAGCATTTTGGGAAGAGGCTCTCAGCTATGTAGTCCACTTAGTCAATCGATTACCACTACAGCTATTGGTGGAAAGGCGCCTCTTGAAGTTTGGTTTGGTGAGCCGGTGAAATACTATGACCAATTGCACATCTTTGGTTGTCCAGCTTACTATCATGTGCAAGATTCGAAGTTGGACCCATGAGAAAAGAAGGCCAAGTTCATGGGTTATAGCAATGGTGTCAAGGGATTTTGACTTTTGTGTTCGGAGAGTAGGAAGATCATCAACAGTCAAGATGTGGTCTTTGACGAATCTATGATGTCTTCGAAGAAAGAAGACAACAAGGATGGCACACCAAGCGAGGGAAAACATGTTATTTTCCTTATTGTTAAAGAAGTCATCGAGCAAGAGGTGGAGAGTCCTTAACAGGTGAAGGAGAATTCACAAGAGGTGGAGGAAAATTCACAAGAGTCAAGAGGTGGAGCAGAATCCACAAGAAGATGAGTCTGAGTCTATCGCAAAGAATAGACCTAAAAATGAGACTCGAAGACCTGCTCGGTTTGATGACATGGTGTCATATGCACTCCCAATAATTGAAGTTTTGCCCAATATTGGGCGACAATATTGATCGTGTGTTTTTGGCGGCATCCACACTTGGTTTCGTGTTTGGAGGAACTTTTACCAAGGTGGAGATTGTTGGAAATTGGCTAAAGTTCATTGGAATTAATTGGATACGTGAATTTTGGTTCATGTATTGGTTGTTGTGAATGCACCAAGCATTCATTAGGTACATGAAACACATTATCCAAGAGTGAACTTGAGGAAATACATTTGTGTGGTTTCATGTATGAGTGGTTGAATTTCTTAGGTGATTTGAATGTACTCATTTATAGAGTGGAGTGTGTGCCTATAAAAGGCTTTGGTACTTGGTAGAATGATGTAGAGAACATCAATCTCATCATCCATTTGAGAGTCAGTGTGAGTCTTCTTTGACATTTGTGAGTTGAGAGAAACTCTTGTAGAGATAGGAGAGTTGATGTGACTTTATTTAGTGCATTTTGAGCCTATGATTGACCTATGAAATGCCCGTCTTTGATCGTGAGATGCCATGCTCTATATGCTTTTATTGATATTTTGCGCAAAGTGTCCATTTGTTGTTCGGTTGCCACTTTGGAACCAAATTCGTGGTCTATTGGAGTTATGTCTGTGCATTTTCAGTTTATGGCATCGAAATACGGATGACAAGGAGCACATAGGAGCAAACGGGAGGCCATTTGGAGTCCGGAAGAGGGAGATGGGACCATTGCAAGATCGGGATTTCTGGAGAGTGCAGGGGTGCACGCGTGCATGGGTGCACGCCGTGCACTGCCCCCTGCTCTATAAAACTCATGTTTTTTACCATTTTGGGGCATTCTTGCATCTCTCTTGAACCCCAAACACATACCCACGACCCAATAACACCCCATTTCGTCCCCAACACCTCTGGAACCCTAGGAGGCCATTTGAAGACCCAAATTGGAGCAATTGGAGCAATTGGAGCTAAGGATTAAAGCTTCTCACCTTGGATTGGCATCTTGAAGTGTAAGAGTGAAGATTCCTCCATGGAAGCTAGGATGATCTCCTCCTCTCAATTTCAGGTTTCTTCCGTAGTTATGCTAGGCTAGACCTAGGGTTTAGTTTAGTGGGGGATGGATCAAGCTAGGATAGATGATTGATTGTGTGGATTGAGTTTCTCATAGCCTTTGTGTAAGATGATGATCCTAGACCTTGTGCTTAGGTTCCATGTGAACATGATTTGTTCTTATCGTGCTTTTCTTATGTCTTTCAATACATGAAAGTGATTGATTGATGTTGATCAAAGGTTGTAGGATTGTAATTTATTGTTTGAGAGATTAAACTTTCCAATTGCAACCATTTTAAACTTGTTTTTCTTGTTGTCATTTTGTCGAACACTTGGTGTGCACTTAGTTTTCAGTTATTTGGAGGTTAAAAGACTCATTTGATTGTTAGACTAGTGTTCTATGACTGGCATGGAATGTTTTGCATCATTGCCTTGTGTTAGATGGATGTTAGCTAAGAGATTAAGTGTTGAGCATTTCATTGAGCTAGATAAAGCACTTCATTCCTTTGTTCACATAGCGAGAGCACTATCCATTTGGTGTAGGAGTAGAGAGTCAATTTTGTGTGAGAGTTCATTGATTCTAATTAAGTGTTTTGCATGGTCATTCGCACATCGTTGCTTGAGATTCAATTCAACTTTCATGATCTTTGAGCTTGAAGAAACCCCTTACTAAGCTAACCTACTTCTCTCTTGTTTGATCCTCAACTTTACTTGTTAGTTTTGCCTTGTTTGACTTAGATTGTTTAAGCTTTTGAATTATTCTTGTTTAAACCGAACTCAACTCAAATATTTAGACCGTTCATGACCAGTGTGAGTATTAGTTTATGAGAGGACCTCGTGGAAATACGACCTTGAATGTTGTGAGTTGAAATTCACACGTCAAGAGTGTGTGTCCACTTTTTACTCTTTGTAATCACTTGAGATAGTGGATTTGTGTGTTGGATTTCGCCTGTGGAGTAGGAAAAATATTTTCTCTAAACCACGTTAAATCCTTGTGTCCCTTACTTTAGCTTTGTGTGGGTGTGTTAGTGTATGATTCGCTTCCGTTCATGGCGCAACAGTACAACGAGTTGGTCATTCACAATTTGGAGCTCGAGGATCACATTGATGAGCATGTGAACGAAGTCAAAGGCCTTAAAATTGAGATCGATGACTTTTTATTTAAACTATTAGTATTTACTATATATATGGTCCTTGTAATTTAATATTGTTGTTGTTCATGGTTGGTCGTTGTACTTATTATTGTTGTAGTTTAATAAAAATGGGATTATGATTACACGTATTGTTACACAAACACGAAGTTCATTAAACATCTAACAAACAGTACAAGGAGCAAGAAACAAAATTAAAACAAAAAAGACAAGAAACTAAAACTGAATTAATGATTGATGGAGGAATTCAGATTCCTACTGCTTCGCTTAGCCATGATACATGTCCTTATGTTATGGCCATCTACTTTGCAAAAGTTGTAGTGAGGCTTGACGTCATCAATCCAACATCTCATCATTTATGTGAAAATGTCATAGCCTCCCCTTCGCATAATTTAATCTTTGGTTTGGTACGATCGTGGTCCCAAGATGGCATGTCTAATCATTGTGACTATTGATGGGATAGAAGTTGGTTCCATAATCCACGTGGACTTTTCAGAACTTGAACATGGTACAGATGTATGTATTATTTTATGAGAGGACCTCATGGAAATACGACCTTGAATGTTGTGAGTTGAAATTCACACGTCAAGAGTGTGTGTCCACTTTTTACTCTTTGTAATCACTTGAGATAGTGGATTTGTGTGTTGGATTTCGCCTGTGGAGTAGGAAAAATATTTTCTCTAAACCACGTTAAATCATTGTGTCCCTTACTTTAGCTTTGTGTGGGTGTGTTAGTGTATGATTCGCTTCCGTTCGTGGCGCAACAGTACAACGAGTTGGTCATTCACAATTTGGAGCTCGAGGATCACATTGATGAGCATGTGAACGAAGTCAAAGGCCTTAAAATTGAGATCGATGACTTTTTATTTAAACTATTAGTATTTACTATATATAATGGTCCTTGTAATTTAATATTGTTGTTGTTCATGGTTGGTCGTTGTACTTATTATTGTTGTAGTTTAATAAAAATGGGATTATGATTAGACTCATTGTTACACAAACACGAAGTTCATTAAACATCTAACAAACAGTACAAGGAGCAAGAAACAAAATTAAAACAAAAAAGACAAGAAACTAAAACTGAATTAATGATTGATGGAGGAATTCAGATTCCTACTTCTTCGCTTAGCCATGATACATGTCCTTATGTTATGGCCATCTACTTTGCAAAAGTTGTAGTGAGGCTTGACGTCATCAATCCAACATCTCATCATTTATGTGAAAATGTCATGGCCTCCCCTTTGCATGATTTAATCTTTGGTTTGGGACGATCGTGGTCCCAAGATGGCATGTCTAATCATTGTGACTATTGATGGGATAGAAGTTGGTTCCATAATCCACGTGGACTTTTCAGTACTTGAACATGGTATAGATGTAGTAGTATGGATCTTGATGTGGAACATTACAGGAGGCAATGGCGTGAGAACATGAGATCTTGGACTGTTGGAACTTGTCGAACAAACAATGTTCTTCCGTCCTCATAGTACAGCTGCATAGTGTGCATGTTTTTTTCCCTTCTCAAATCGGGGGTTTATCGCAATAACCACATCAAATAATCTATTCTTGTAGTTGTGGGTCATCATACTGTGAGTTTTTTACTTATTTAGTCATTTCTCCAATGTGTCGCGACACCTTTTGGTCCAAACTTCACCTTTCGCCATTTGAGTAGTAGTGAGCTTGCGACGATCATCGAAGTACCCTATCAGTTACTAGATAGTGGATTCAACCAAAGAAGACATAAAAAATGCATTGATAGCCATAAAATCTCCATTGACGCTCCCCTACATGTTGATTGTCATGATTTCAAACCATGCACCACCTTAGAAAAGAATCTGCAACTTTTGACCAATGGATATGATTCTTAGTCACCTGATCGATCTTTCCAATGGATTGTCTAGCGTCAACTGTCATGAATGCTCTCACGCCTTTCACAAATTTTCTCATGGAGTTTTTTCAAGTTGCACAGGTATTCCAAGCTGTCATTTAATTTGTACGTTATTGAAGGGTAGTAAACTTAATACATACATTTTTTAAGAGTAATGTACATAACTAACGAGTCTAGGTGACTCTTAATATGTGGTTTCATAATGACATTGTTGTAGTTTCTTGCATAGTGGCGTATGCACCAACATCAATGTCATCCTCTCAATTGTCATCATCCCAAACTGCCATGTCGATCGCATATTAGACAGACTTCATGTATGTTTGTAACTAGATGTTCTATGCACTATAAGAACCACTTTCACGTATCAACGCATTCCATATCAATAATGGAAAATGCTATGATGAAAATATTGTGATTTTCATCAAATGATCTAGCCATGAACATAAGTTCAGAGTATTTTCTCGTAAGATATGTGTCACCCACAACCAAAATAGGAGGATAATGCATGAAACCGCTAGGTTTGAAACTCCAAAAAAAATTCAAATTCAAAAAATATATATAAGCATTTTGGCCAAAATCCTATTCCACCCTTTGGCCTCTTCTCATTCATTTTAAATTTCTCTCTCCTCACACCCTCTCTCTTCCCCATGCACAAAACAACTATTACCTCATTAAATTTATTTTTTATTTAATTTTCCAAACTCTCTTCTCCCCTGTTTCTATTTATTTTCCCTTTTAATTAGTTTTCTTTGCATAACATTTTATCGGCTACTCCAAACATATTTTTTCATTCACAAATATTATTCGTTTTAATTTTTCGAATCCAAAGACACCAATCTTAATATGATTTAGTAAAAAATTAATATAATATTAGAGACTATGTGCAGGATAATCAAACACCGCATTAAGCATTACTTGCACCTACACATTACACCACAAAATTTTCAAGTATATTTAGTCATATTGTTCACTTACAATGTAAACAAGCCTATTATGTTGTTTATTCAAAACCTTAATTGTTATAAAAACATAAAGACAGCTTAAATCGATCTAATATATGGTTTCAAGTGACAAAATAAATGGCCATAAAGACTTAAGCAGTTAAACTCTCATCCACATTTTGATTAACTTGAAATCTGGAATACATTAAAATTTTCCAAGCACATTCAATCATATATTTTATTGACAACGTTAATGGAACGAATACATAATTAATTCAAAATCTTAAATTTTTATACATAATTAAATACATCATAAATTAGTATAATATACAATTAAAATAACATACTAAATGATACAAAAAACTTTAGCCAATAGTCACACTTTGATAATTTTACAGTCTACTATAAACATTCAATAAATTTGTTCTCTAACATCGTCAATGGCCTGATATACGATTCATTCAACATATTAAATCAATAAAATTGTAAATCATTAAAATCATCCTAAATCGATATAATATATGGTACTTTATCTAAAATTTTAAATCGTCCAAAAAAAATTTAACTCATATTTTCACTTTGATGAATAAATTTTATTTTGGATATATATTTGAAATTTAAATAATATTTGTAAATAAATTATTTTACATGCGAGTGTTAATCCTATAGTATAAAATAATTAATATAAAAATAATATGATCAAGATAGTAATCAATCAACTAAGAGGGTCATTAACATTATAAATTGGAATTCTCATATTAAAATAATATGATCGAGATTGTACAGTAGACTTTAAAGTATATAATAAATAATAAATAAAATCCATTTAGAATGTTGTATTTCCAACTTTCTCATGTTAAAGGTATACATATACATCGGAATTTGAAGTAAATAATATATTATGTATGCATGTATATTGTCCCTTTCAAATATAAAATTCAGTTAGAATGATTTATTTTCTATATTTTTTAAGTTAAATTTTTAAAGATACATCGGGCTTTTAAAGTAAATAATATGTATTGCTCCATAACTTATAGTGGATTTTATTAATGAAACGGGCTGAAATATATTTTGAACATTCCTCTAACTTTAGTCATGTAGAAAGATTTTAAGAATTAAGTAAGTTCATGTGCCTCAAAATCATAAGAGTAATTTTAATTTGGTTGTCATATATAATTAAAAATACATATGTTACCATATGATATTATGATATATAATTAAAAATACATGATATTTAGATATATAAATCAACTTTGTAAAATATCTATACCATTTTTACAAGTCATTTACTATTAACAAATTCAAAGTATTGATCAAGTTCAGTGAGTTTGAATTTGGCATATTCATTAAACCTAGATATATTCATATAACATGATCTTTATTTCCATATTTCTTCTAAGTTTAAACGGGTCAGTTGAGGTTTTATTCCTCAAAATTATTTTTTGGACAGTTTTGTTTAT
Organism: Linum lewisii; assembly: GCA_034768395.1. Classification (NCBI taxonomy): domain Eukaryota; kingdom Viridiplantae; phylum Streptophyta; class Magnoliopsida; order Malpighiales; family Linaceae; genus Linum; species Linum lewisii. Next base: position 79,929,096 of record CM068296.1, read on the forward strand.
AATCTCGACTTTATTTGTTTGTAAATATTTTGAGAGAGTTTCAATTTCGTGTTCTATTTGTCTTAAATTTACTTTTGTTGGTAAATTATTTCAATTCATATTGATTTAATGGACTTCACTCATTTGAAATTTTTTTTTTTGAAAAATAGTATAATTGTTTATGTATTTTCTCTTTTGCAATGATCATAAATGGACCTATATAAAATTCTTTTTATATAAAAACATAAAGAACATTGCTCCTCGACATTTTATTGCACAAATTGAAGCATATTTCATCCTTAATGATTTTGCACATTCATTTATTTTATGATAATCAATAGTTTGTTGTAGAAAATGGAAGTGACAAATTGAACAGAGAGTAGAGTGAATGAAAATATGATAATAATTCATTCATATAGTTTATTGTGAGATAATGATACTTTTGGTTCAATCGAGCTCTGTGTTGATATTTAATTAAATGAGAAAATTTATTTCTTTGCCACATATAATCTCTTGCATCATATACTCGAACACTTTACTTATCACTCAAGGAATGTATATATAAGACTAATATGTTTACACGCGTGATGATAATTGTGGGAATGAGACATATTATAAACTTGATATTGATTGAATCTTAGCCAAAACAAAAATATCTATTGAATCATGATATTTTATAGAATAGTTAAAGCACATTATTTATATGTATTGAAGACATTCAAGCTAACTAAGTTATGGATATTTAAAACAAGCATTTGTTAGTTAATATATCCATTGAGCTAGAGAAAATTAGAGAGATAAGGTTGTGCCTTAATAAGAGCAATGATCAGTGAGGTCATGAGTGTGTAATAGTATGACTCATGAGATCGTAAGTAAATCAGGTTTCAAGTCATTTACTATTAACAAATCCAGAGTATTAATCCGGTTGAGTCAGATTGAATTGGCTATACTCATCAAACCTAAATATATTCATATAACATGATCATTATTTTCATATTCTTCTAAGTATTTTTTTATGATTCATATTGTTCCAAGTCTTAAGGGACCAATTAAGATTTCATTCCTCAAAATAATTTTTTTTACAGTGTTGGTTCTTTTAGCCTCAATTTTACTTATTTGCAAATGTTTCGAGAGAGTTGCAATCATTTTCAGCTTATCTTGAACTTACTTTTGTTGATAAATCAAATATTTTGTTATAAATTTTGTAAAGTCATATTAGTTTAGAAGAAATCACTCATTTGATAAGATTGTTTAAGAGAAGTATAAACTAAAAACAAATTTGAGCTGCATAAATTTAAAAAATCATGAATATTTCAGAGAAGTATTTGTCAATTAATATATTCATTGAGCTAGAGAAAATTGGAGAAATAATATGGTACCTTAGAAAGAGCAATGACCAATGAGGTCATAAGTGTGTAAAAGTATGAGTCATGGGACCGTATGTGAAGCAGGTTCAAGTCATTTACTATTAACAAATTCAAAGTATTGATCGGGTTGAGATTGAATTGAGCATATTCATCAAACCTATATCAGTAAAGCGGGTTCTAAGTTATGACGGGCCATTTGAGGTTTTATTCCTCAAAATATTTTGTTTAGTGTTGATTTTTTCTTGACTTTATTTGTTTGCAAATGTTTCGATGGAGTTTTAATTTTGTTTTCTGATTTTCTTGAACTTACTTTTGTTGATAAATCAATTTTTTTGTTACAAATTGTTTGAAGTCATATTGATTTAGAAGACATCACTTATTTGAAAAGTTTGTTTGAACAAAAATTTTAATTGTTTATTTTCTTTCTTCTTTGCAATGATCATAAATGGACCTATTTCATTTTAGTATGTAATATGAACTTAATTAATTCTCAAAATATTCTAAAATTAATCATAATACTCAATTTAAATATTATGTGTATTTGGTACTATATAAACAATTGTCTAGCTATGTTTATATTTTCTACTTTAAAATACTTAAGTTCTCAAACAAGTGACATGTTAATTATTTTGACCTATGAAGTTTAATCATTCCATTCAAAATTTTAGTTGGTTTATAATTTTTAAACATAATCTTAATCTATCATTATACAACAAGATAGTTACTCATTTACTAATTATACTAAATAAACAATGAAAACATCACATATCGGCCAACGGGCCGAAAAAATGCTAGTTGAGTATAGTACGTCTAGCATGGTCTACATATATGTATTATACTTGGGTACCAAGATTCTAATTCTTTATGGCAATGATGAAATTGGGTAACTCATTGTAAGATCCTTCCCAACTCTCATAAATTTTCTCCATGGCTTGTTACTTCTCATGCCATGCCTTCTTGTAGAAAAAATTCCGACGACGCCGGACCGCGAGCTCATATTGGAGAAATTAATCCAGACACGTGGCCAAATTAACACTAGATGAATCACAGTATCAACAACGTAACAACACTGGCAAAATGGTCGTTGCAACTTAAGTGACAACGACCGTTCTCCATGAACAACGATCGTTTTCCATGGACAGCGGCCATTGCCATCGAGAGGAGCAACGATCATTGCTTTAGAGGAACGCCCATTGTCGACGAAATCACTACGGCCATTTCACATAGTGCAACGCCCGTTGGCACTTGCACTTACAGAACCTTCTGCCATAAAAATTACAAGTCCTTACACCAACTAAAATCGACTCACTTCCAATGATTTTCACCAGTAACGACCCAGGAAAGGGTCCTTACAAACATGTGGTTGTGCTTCAGTACATATTGCTTGAGGGCTAGTCGGGCGGCCTCTTTCGACTTAAATTGTTGACCAATCACATACTTAACCCAGTGTAGGTCAAAAAGTGGAACAATGCCAACACTGTATTCTCTATTGTTCACCATCATCTGGTCTCCAATATTGGCTGGCAAATTAAAAAAGTGTATAGGTTGAGTGTATACATGCAGTGGTTTCGTAGAGGATGACAGAGCTAGCTTCAACACATGAATGCACACCATCTGGTTTAGAATCTTCTCCATCTTCATCTATCAATCCAATGCATGAATTTTTTTTCACTCACTCATGAACCACCATCATCAGGAATGTCGGCTTCGTCAAAACAATACAAAAAAAAAATTGTTTTTAGCTACTCTAAATTACAATAGTATGAAAATACAGTAGAAAATATTGATCTTTTGCAAAAGCAGTTACTATTTTATGTAGTGATTTGTTGTAGCAACTACTATTTGTCACACCACTATTTACAACGGGGATGCCGAGTGTAACACCCCAACCTTTTCTGACAAGATATTGTCCGCTTTGGGCCCAGCCTTCACGAATATGTTTTTGGGTGTTGGTGGGATTCAAACCAATGTCCTCCTCCTCTCAAGATCAAACCCCCACCACTACGCCCCAAAACGCGTCATGTCAGTTAAGGTTGGATTATTCCACATAGCCCATGGATTCCCCGTGACTTGTCGATATGGAATTTACATAGAATGTCACACCGAGTATGGCACACAAAAATGAAAAACTCAAATTCAAACCTCAACCTTTTGTTCCTGAATATGGACAAAATCCTAGAAGAAAGCATATGGAGTGGGATTGTAAAAAACAAGTCTAGAAAATACACACGTACGTTATATAGAGAAGGTGGGTTAAAATTGAAATGAATGGAAACACGCACCACGCCCCACGCACCACCACATCACATGGGGTTCAGTACACAATACTGGGGGCCGGGGCGGCATGCAGCAACTCTGGATCTCCTTCCTTCTCTACTGCATACTGCATGCCTTGTTATTGATTACCACATTCTCAGCCGGCCGGCAGCATGCAGCAGCTTCCTAGTAATTAGCACAAAGCATATGCAACAAACCCAATTGACGAATGAGGTTAGATAAAAGAGAGTTAGATGGCTGTAGAAAAATATATATATCTTAATTACTACTAATTTCATGCATGCATGTGGGCACGTGTGCAAAAATGCGAGCTTCCAAATATTCACTACTCCTTTTAGGCCCCAACTATATTATACATATTAGCACGTGCTAACACTCTTTCCAATCCTAATTCCTACCTCCTTCATTCTTCTTCCTTATCTCATAAGTCATATCTAATATGATTTCCCACACAAACACACTCCTACCCACTAGCTGCTCATTCCCATCTCCACACTTCATTTTTGTTTTATTTAATTTTTCGTCATTCACTCTTCAAGTCTTCTTAACCCAACTTCTCACTAACAACATTATATTGCCTAAAAGTCGTGTGTTGAATGCCGGATTGGTGGCCGACTCACAGTCAAACCGTCCGGCCTGATCCCTAAATATGATTGATCTTTTTCTTTACTCCATCGTCATCATACTGCCAAATACCCTCCATATTCTGTCCTCAATGCAGCTCATACATACATGGGGTACTATAAATTCCGTATATCCTATTAGTTTGATAGTCCATCCTCATTTCCGAAGGGTGGGTAGTGGCCCACTGGCCCATAATGTTTGGATTTTGAACAGACGGCCCATAATTATTTGTCGTATGGAAGCAGACCACTCCCCAAGTAGAGGCTTGTATGTATCCGGAGCTAGCTGGCAGATGTGTCCCACGAGGAGGCATCTGGTCCCCACCCGGGGGTAGATAGAATCCGTTTCGTTTCGTCGGTCACTCACACCCTACTACACAAGTACATCGTACGAATCGAGGCGTACGAGTTGTTTGATTTTTGGTGGGGAAAAGCCGGCCGGGAGGGATGGGCCGCCGCAGACCAGTAGCACCGACCATGCCGTGCCTATAAGACGCAGCGCTTGCCACGTTCATGCCCCAGCCTTCTCTCACATACAGAGAAAATATGATCTCCCCTCCAGCCCTCATTCCCACCCACCGTCATGGATCATACCAGTGGGGATAATGTGGATATATTTCACTTCAAGGATGAGAAGAAGGAAAAAGAGAGACAACTTTTTCAATATATATAACATGTGAAATCAACGAATTACAAACCATCTCATGGTCAGGGAGAGCAGAACACTGTAATTAGAAACAAAAAGATTCATTTAACTAATCCCCCAGTGTAGCAGCTCTTACTATATATAAGAATCCTCACGTCCACATTTTGGTCATTTTGGTCACTTTCTGCATTCTGTATGTTTCCAAGCATATTTAGGGATTGGAAAATATATTAAAAAAAAATGTAATTAATTTTTCCCTCGGGCAGTAGAATCTTCATTCATGAGGTTTAGAAAGAAGGGAAGTATTTAGTGAGGTTGTAAGGGAGGCAGTAGAATTCTTCAGTCCTGCTATCCTGACAGAAAAATATAAATTTCTCTGACCAGTGTCTTCCGCTGTCTCTCCTTGTCGATTTATGGCTCCGAGTATGAGTACTGTCCAGGAGGAAAGCAATCAAGAAGGCCACTGTTGCTTGTGATGTGAATATCACTTGCATCATGTCATTGAACTGCCACCCAATATTAAGTACGGACTCAGATGACAGAATGAAAAATTAGCAACAATTGTTATGCTTGTACGTACCCAAGTGGATTTTGTGTGTAAAGGGCCGTGTCCTGTCACTATGACAACTTCACTGAAGTACTGTGGGATCGAAAGTCCAAGGAATAGGGAAAACCCCAGAATGAACTTTGACCTGAAGCTGTTCAGGTGGCAAAACTGTAGAAGCCCAATCCCAGCTGAAGCTGCTCATTTCAGGCAGCGACTTAGCTTAATTAATATGCTTATTAACAGTGTAGAGTAGCCAGTTACAAAATACAGCAAGGACTCGGTACCTAAGGAATTGACCTAGTGATGATGACTGATAAATAACTAAAATGATGGAAGATGTAGAACCACGTACCCATGTAACCATAGAGGACACAATAAACAGCTCCGAAAACTGGCAATGGTATAGAAGCAATAACGGCCCCAAATTTCCCTGTTACAAATTGGATCAATACGGTAATAAGATTAAGCTAGTCCACAAGTTCCTATTAGTACTATGATTACTGTGACAGGAACAGAACAAAGCTACATCAATTAATTAATTGAGAATATGAAAGATTGCAGAACTGCAGACCTAGGATGGAGAAGAAAAGCATAAAGCCTGCTGATACTTGAACAACTCTCCTGCTTCCAACTCGTGTTAAACCCAGGAGACCTGCATTTTCTCTGCAGATATGAAAGCCTTTATCAAACCCACTTGCACTATATAACAAATCTACTCAATCTGGCTACTGATAACAACAATTCACCACCGAGCAATGAACATTTTTCCAGATTGATCAAGAGGTATTAAATTTGTCGGTTTGTAAACAATCTGACTATATGATTGTAATAATAGCAGATGAACATTTTTTGTATGGCCGAGGCCCTGACTGATTTCATTTCATTTTATTAGTAACATTATACTCTAGCTATCAGCATTAACTCTAGCTCGGTCCTAGCTAGGTTAAAACTTCCCTCAAAACTCAAATGGTTTCAAGAAGTAAAGACCACTCGAAGATTTACAAGATGTGTCATAAGTTTGGTGTGCTTACACTGAAGCAGTAGAGCCGGTTGGAGCTCCACACAAGCCATTCAGTAAAGTTCCTATACCCTGTTGATACATAACAGTTAAACAAGGCAAACCATAGATGCATAGATTAAGACAATAGACATGAATGACCTGCTACCAACCTGCCAGCCAATACCACGACTCAGGACTGAAGGTGGCACTGGTGTGCAACTAGCATACCTAGACGCTGCAACAAAGGTACCAGTAGACTGCAAGACATTTTATGTACGTGGTTAATATGTTGTCAGTGGCAACGATACTTGTAGTCTTGTACATGTACAAACTTGTACTTTGATTTCTACATGTGCCATGACTTATTGACTCGAGTACTCGATCCTCAGAAGCAAGTATTTGTATTAGCATAAATTAGGACCAGAATTATTCAAGAGCATCATGGATAATTCAGTTTATATCTATCATACCTCAATGGAAGCAACTAGACAAGCAGCCATCATAGCAAACACGAAGCCAGCATCAAATGTGGGCTTTCCCCATTGATATGGATAAGGAAAATTTATCCTACACACAGAAGTAAGCACATTTAGGAACACACTAATAATACAATTAGCTGCCCAGATGAGTGAAGCACGAGGTCTAGTAAGTTCACTTGGCCTCACCAGGGAGCTGAACTGATAAGCCCAGAGCGATCTGTCCGACAACTCATCTGGGTCTTGGGAGAACTCTTATTATATGCACCTGAGGCAGTCAAAATTGCTGCCAAGAACCATGCTACTGCGATAGAGATAAGGACGCCAAATCTATCTGATATAATTCTTTTCGAGTTCAACATATGAGGAAGATACTGCAAGAAAGATGGTCACCCACCCTGTGAGACGACTTCTATATGGCAGTTTTCAATAAATGATTGAAATCTCAATACAGACAAGGTTCTGAAGTTTCAATTTTGTGCAGAGCATGCACAGTGCAAGCTCATCCAAAACTAGAATGGTTAAAGGACATAAGTTGAACAGCACCATAAGAAGTACAGTAAAATGACCGGTGGATCAATTAAGATTTACAACTTGCTTCCTAAATTCCCTCGTCATAAGTTAAAACCAGTATTAGAATGCAAGATAATTGTGTGTTAATGATCCTCAATCTTCCTAATGATGCTCCGCCTTGCCATATTTCGGAGACATAAATATCTCATGTGTCATATGACCATATAATAAGATTCAAATAGCAAAAGATATACTCACTTGAGACAAGAAAACGAGCAAAAGTAGTGCTGGGAGTGCAACTTCTGCGCATTTGGCCACCTACAGGCATCAAACAGAACATTCAACTTTGCAGTTTATATAACAAAAATTACCATTAAAACAGAAAGCAGTTATCCAGGCAATGAAATTCCATATGTCTAGTAGTTTATCTACTGTTCTATACGATAAAATCAATAGGCAAGTTCTTGTTTCACACATAAAACGAAGAAGAATTGTTCAATGAATTTGTACCTGTGGAAACCCATGGACAAAGAGACCTAGACCAGTGAGTATCACAAGAGGTGCGGCAGCAAGAGGGCTTAGAAATCTGCACCACAGGCGATCAATATTCAACTAATTAGCCAACAGAAAAAAGCAATTTGACTCGGATAGAACACGCGAATCTTACCTTGAGCAAACCCTAGCGAGACCAAAGTAACCAATCACAACTTGAAATAAAGATGCAATGGTAATCGCTCCTTGTATGGCTGCCAGCGATTTCTTAAACCTCTGTATTACCAAACACAGACAAAAATAAGCCCCAGCAACGCTGTTAGTATTAATCCACAATAGATATACTACGCTTCCATAAACACTGGAAGGATTAAGACTTGATTTCGTCCAAGTCAATCATCATATGAAGAAACGACATGGTTAGTATTAAGCATGGGCATGGGGACTAACATCATGGTCACTTAATTTTGCGCTGCTCTTGCTACTGTTAATGGATAAAGCAATGGAGATTGCAGGGATAACGAAAGCATAAGATCCTCCCATCACGACTGGAAGCCGAGTGCCAAACCAAGTTTGCAATAGAGTACTTATTGCTGAGGCGAAGAGCAATGAATTGATCATCTGAGCCTTCTCCACCTAATGCAAACCGCGAAAGTGCATGGAAAAGTCACTCCAACTAGCAAAATGGTGAGAAATTCGAAACAAAAAACAAGAAAAAATTGAACGATTGTATATTCTTACATTACCACCGCCCATCAGAGGAACAAGTAGAGTTGGGATGGTGATGGTAGTGCCGAGCATCACCAGGTACTGCTGAAAGCCCAAAATTATTGCTTCAGCTGCATTCAGATTGTAGAGATGTTTAGCAGTCCAAATGAGTTTCTCAAAAATGAAACTAGTCGCCTTAACATCGGCATAATATTGGTCTACACTAGCGAAGACCTCCGAAGATTTCCGGAAGGAAATCGACGTAAAATGTGTACGGAAATCGGAAATAAAAAGAGTAAGAGGACATGGAATCTGGACATCGGACTCCCTGTATAGTGACGAGGCAGAGTAAAACCACGACGAAGGTCACCGGAGAACACACAAAAAAGCGCGGGAAAATCGATGAACAGCGAATACAATAATAGAAACCCGAAATTTTGAAAAGATGCACTTGCTAAGATTCACACTATTACACTAACACTAGGATGATATTCAACAAATGACGGTGAAATAGAAGGAGCCAAACGGAGTGCCAGTGGAAACAGAAGAAATAATTTCTATAGAATGTGGGGGAAATTGCTTACACCAGCAAGGATTACTGTTGACGCAGTACTCAACGCCGGGAAGCTGATCCTTGATAGGGAAAGGCTGGAAGTCGTCATCGTCCTTGGTAGTTGCGCAACCGGCTGCTGCCACCATCAGTCCGAGTTTGCCGTAACCGAGCAAAGAGGAGGAAGAAGAAACAGAGGAAATGCAGCTGGGAAAGGTAGCGAGGGGAGAAAATTGATATTTCTGGAAGGGATGGATGAATTGTTGACAGTGAAATAAAAGGAGAGTGGAGTGTGGGAGAAGAGAAAGGGGACGACGAAGAGATGAAAAAAAGCGTGGAGTTGGCGGAGTCAGGTACGACTGTATGCGTGGAGTAGGCGGAATCTGGTACGACGTGATGCACCATAGAAAGCAAGCTTCCATTCTTTAGCTCTTCCTTCATGGTAAGCCTACCAACTCCCAACTGATTTTGCAACTTACCTCCCAATTCTTACATTATGTACCCACACACTCCTAATATTGCGATTAATTTATTCCACTAGAATTGATTTGCCTGACAAGAATATATTTGATTTGCGCATATCTAACCTAACCGCATATATCTAACCATAGTTAGAAATTCTAACATCGGCTTATCCGCTGTTAGAGTTTAGTTTTCTTGTAGTGATTGTGTTTAAAATATTTATTTGTTTTGTGTTGTGGGTTGGTTGCGACTTGTATAACTCCTCCTTTGGTCGACAGATCATCTAGGCTGAATACAAACCAAGAGGCACATTTCAGATTCTAGCCTACCAAATTCTGTTTTTTTCCACCAACCCAACAAGAGACTAAATTCAGCCTATGCACATTAACCCAACAAGGGTTCGATCCTTTGATTTGAACAAATGAAATAAAGCTTATGGTTTATTAACTAACATTGTTTGTGTTCTATTTTATGTTTTTTATTTTTATTATCGTTTTGGTCTCTATTATATTGATATAGTGTTAATATAATTTTATTATTCGTATATAAATATATCATTTATTCCAAATCTTTATTGTTTTAACAAAACTTCATATAGGGTAGAAATGATAATGAGTCTAGGTCAGGGTGGGTACCTTAGTATCCAAGTCGGGACCCGTGAAAGATCGAGTGGGTATTTATTATGGAGCATGGGGTTGGGAGTAATATCCATTATGACAAATGATTCAAAAACATAAACATGAAAACTCGACTTTTGACCTAAAAATTAGTAAAACATATTTTCAAAAGATGTGTGAATTTAATAAAAATTATGATAGAGTTATAAGTATAGAAAAAAAAATGTAATTTAATAAATATTATTGGAAGTTTTATATACAACAAGCCGAGATAGGGTGAGATGATGTGTAAGAAAATCCAAATTTTGCCCTAAACCTATTGCGAGTCAAGTTTTACATGATTGAAATCATGTCGGGTTATATTGATAGAAGCATATCGAGTATATATTACCATTTCTAATATGACTATACCAAAGTTTTGGAACAGGGCCTCCGAAATTCATTGCACGACCCTGTTCCAACACACTTCATTTTTCGTGATACTTTTGGTTTTAGTGAGTTGTAATTTTGTGGCATTGATCAATTTCATCAATGGACAAGTAATGAATGATTGATCTCCTCTCTCTCTCTTCCGAAAAACTCTTTAACCTTTCTTCTTTCTTCTTCGCCCTTGGCTGTCGCCGACACCTTTTTGGTGACAGGCGGCAGCCCCTTGTCATTGCCACTGTTGATGTTCGCTCTCTTTTCTTGTTTTATGCTTTCCCTAAGTGATTTCAGTCACATTTTGTTTCTTCCTCTCATCTGATTTTTAGATCTGAGCCTTGTTATGTATGGTTTTCTCCCCTTGTGGTGCATGTTTCCTTCTCCTCATGGAGCTTGTTTTTCTACCCTTGAGTAGCTTTGTTCTTCTACCATTGAGTAGCCTTGTTCTTCTACTTTTAAGTAGTCGGGTTTGCTATGGGAGCTGTAGAGTTTCTCTATGGTTTGTTTCTTTCTCTTTGTATCTGTTTATTCCTCCTCCTTGCTTCACTCGATTTGTGCATTATTTCAGAGATCACTACAACAAGACCCATAAATAGTCGGGGGCCACTTGTCGGGGGCCAAATGCCCCCGACAATTATAGTCGGTGGCTGGCCAACAATGGTCGGGGGCAATTTTGTCGGGGGCCTGGCCCCTGACTAATTGACCCCCCCGGACAATAAAGCCCCCGACTAAAATAGTCAGGGGTTTTATTGTCGGGGGTCGCGCCCCCACTAAATAATCATTTAATGGGGGGCGCGGCCCGCGATAATAATGCCCCTGACTATTTTAGTCGGGGGCTGGCCCCCGACTAAATACAATAATTAAATATAATATATTATTTAGTCGGGGGCCAATAAAGCCCCCGACAAAAAATAGTATTCCTCCTTAAATTTTCTCATTATCCCCTTTCTCTTTATTTCTCCTCCCAATTTCTCCACTAGCCAAAGCCGCCGCCGCCGTCCGCCGCCGTTCGCCATCCGCCATCATCTCCCGTCTGTCCGTCGCCATCCACAGTCCGCCGCCGGCCGCTTCCGCCACCACCACCACTATCCACCGTCGCCGCCACCACCACTACCACCATCGCCGTCGTCGCCGTCCACCACCACCACCTTCCACCGCCGCCACCACCACCACTATCTACCGCCGCCGCTACTACCACTAAAACAACCGTCGCCGCCACCACCGTCGCTGTCGTCGTCTGCCGTCCGACGACCATTAGTTAAAAAAATAATTTATATTTATTATTTATTTAATATTATGTAATAGTTATTATAATATAATTATTTATTATAAATGTATATATTTATATTATATATAATAAAATAAAATAATTAAAATAATTATTCTATATTTATTATTTCATATTTCATAATTATTAAAATACAATAAAATAATTTAAATATATATAAATATATTTTTATATAAATAAATGAATATATATATTTATATATATATATTAATATTATAATATATATATATATATATATATATATATATATATATATATATATATTATATATATATATATATATATTATAATTTTTCGGGGGCGTGGCCCCCCTATTTTTGTCGGGGGCCACACCCCCGACAAGATTTGTCAGGGGGTGTGGCCCCCGACTAAATGCCCCCCCCCCCAATTTTTTATCAGGGGCCATGGCCCCCGACTATTTTTTGTCGGATTCTTTCGCCTCGACAAAATATCCCTAGTCAGGGACACTTTAGTGGGTTGCAAGGGTGAATTTAGGGGGGGGGGGGGGGGGGCAGCGCCCTCTTCAAATTTCATATGTTTCAGGAAGCTTTTTGGCGATTTCTTCCTCTTGCAGATTGGCGGCTGCTATGAGTTTGGTGGAGTAGATTAGGGTTTTGGTCCTTTCTCTTTGGCTAGGCTCTTTTTTTGTTTTCAGATTTGAGTTAGGCTTCGATTAGGCCTACTTTAATTAACTTTTCTGCCTTTTCCTTCCCTTTGTAAGTATGATTATTAAATGAAATGAAACATACTTTCCGTGACAAAAAAAAAATCAATTTCATCAACTTTGTCATGACTTGTCCAATCAAGAAGGGTACCCCCACCTATGTCATTGATTCATTGATGAATAGCATCACATGTGGGTTACTTTGGATTGTAGCAGAAGGGTATCCCCACTTCATTGTTTCATTGATGAATTAAATCACCTTTGACATGTGTCGTCCACTAGCAGAAGGCAACTCATCACATCCTCGATTGGGTAGTTCATGATTCATGATCCCTAAGGGGAAACTTGCTCGACCCTTCCCCGAGCACTTCCCTCTTAACGAGTAAGTTGATCAAGGGAACCTCAAGAAATACGATCGTAGCTCGTCTAGGTATCTTTGAGAGAGGCCCTTGGCCCCGCAGCCCCCTTGTCTTTAGGAGACTGACAACGCTCGTTGTCCACAATAGACATGACTTGTTGTTGACAACAGTTGTGGCTCTCAGCCAATAGGTGTGTCCTCCATATGTGTAGAACACTAAAATGAAGCAAAATGCATCATTTCTAGCACATCAATACATGTTTCTCATCTCTATTACCCATAACCATAATCAGGGTGCTACATTTGTTAATTTCGTCAAAATATTTCCACGTACAGAGTTACACTATTGGAGTTTACCCATTATATTTTTTTCACTAGAGTTCCTCTACTAAAGTTCCATTGTCAAATTTTCATCATCAATTTCTACTGGTAGAGAGTCCACCGTCTTTCATCATCAATTTCTACTGGTATAGAGTTGAAGATTGTTGTGCAGATCTTAATATAATCTCATAATGTACAAGTGCAACTCGACCTCTATTATGTCGTGAGAATTTTAAGCCATATAGAGTAGGTGGATCACCAACACTCTACGAGATGTATTAGCCATATAGAGTAGGTGCAATTTCTAAGAGATGTGGAGAGGGTACAAGAGATTAAGATCATAGGGCACATAATGTTAATAATTGTTTAATTGTGAATAAAGGTTCGCTACATTTTTCCTAATGTCTTGTATAAAAAATTACCTAATATCATATTTTAATTTTAAGATATTATACCATTTCCATACTGTTAAAATACAAAATGTTAAGAATCCCTCCAAACTTTACTCAGTCAAAATGTGAGACTATATGTTTTAAGAGGTAAAGCGAATGTTAAGCGGAGTGTTAACTTCTTCATTTCCCCTATATCAACTATCGGTAATCTAATCTTCATTCTCAATCCCACAAATTAAACCGCAAACCGCGCCATGATTTTGATAAATTAGAATATAGAAAAAGGGGAAAAAAAAAATAAAAGATGAGTTTCATTTTATTACATCACACTGAAATTCAAGAGATAAAAAGGAAAGAGAGAACAAAAGTCACTAGGTGTGTCTTCCTAAGCTAAAGATTAAATTAAAAAAAAAGAGAGATTTTTTTATGGTTTGGTAAGCCACTATTACATTATTATTATTGCTTCCCTTTGATTTTCTGTCCCTTGGACTTGATTAAGTTTTGAATCACTAAGAAGGAAGAATCATGAGCTATTACAACCAGCAACAACCTCCTGTTGGTGTTCCTCCTCCTCAAGGTCGGCTATTTGTCTCCATTTTCGTGCACTCGCTACCTTTGATTTAATGATTTTGATCGTGGTTTTAATTTATGATTTTAAAATAGGTTATCCATCGGAAGGATATTCGAAGGATGGTTATCCACCACCGGGATATCCCCCACAAGCTTATCCACCACCGGGATATTCCCCACAGGCTTATCCTCCTCCTGGATATCCTCCTAATCCGGGATACGGTCCTCCTCCACCTTATGCTCCTCAATATGCTCAACCACCGCCTCAACAACAGCAGAGCAATAACGGTGGTTGTTTAGAAGGATGGTATGTCTCTTATTATTTTTGTTATTCTTCCGTTTTCCTAATTTAGTCTTTAAATTCTGCATCTTTTTTGAACAAATAGTTAGAAATTTTGAAAGCCTTTATTTAATAATTGGATATGTTTGCAACTTAGATATAAGACTGTTTTATTCTGCATGTGTGTGTTTGTTTTGTGGGAGCGAGTTGAACGTGAGTCAACTCGATTAACCACATGAGGTTGGATAGTTGGATTAACCACACAATGTTATAATGAGATTGATATCTTTTATAAATATAATACATAGCTAACTCTACAAGTGTATGCATGTACTCTTAGGTAAAAGTTTGTGACTTTAAATGGTTGAGTTGAGACTATGGTTAACTACATGTCATTTTGTATTTACTAATGTAATTTTACTTGTTGTTCAGTTTGGCTGCTCTATGTTGTTGTTGTCTATTGGATGCGTGCTTTTGAGTGAAGAAATGTGACATGTGCAACCTCAAAACTGAACATAGTAATGAAAGATGGAAGAATACTACCATTTCGTGAAAATCTTACTAATGTACTTTGGATATTGTGTGGATTATTCTCCATTTCTTAACAAAATTAGATATTTGTCATGGTGTTTTTCCCCTTCATCTTTGTCGTATCATATGTGGCTTCACTTTCTCTCTTTTTCCTCCGAGCCTCACGTATATTGCTTTCGTTAGCATCATGTATGTCCTTGTTTCAAAGGTAACATTAACCCTCATCACTCCCTCACTTTTATTGGGAATATGGCGTTACCTGAAACAAATGGATGATATAAGATTTGTAACTGAAAAGATAGATGAGCTTCAAAGATAACAAGAACCAAAAATTTGTGATCCGGTTCATAATAAAAGGGGATAAAAAACTTATGTTCATTTTATGCATTTCAATAAAATAGAAATAATTGACGTCCATTGTGGGTCTTTGTGAAATGATTGTAATGGAAGGACTAGTAATACAACACGAAAATCAATGACCATTTTAGATGGAGGATAATTTGGGCGAAAACTTACAAGTAAATAGAAGTATGAACTAGTTTTGAGGGAAAAATGAAAAGGCGACAACCATGGAACAACCTTCCGTCAACTCGGAGGAAATACACTAACATGAAGTTTATCAGTACCAAACAACCCCTCCACTCGAATCATGATCAACCCATCACATAGTGTCATAATGGCCACAATGTCAAATTACGAGGGAATCACAAACCCATAAACCACATTTACACTATAGATGTGACTGGAAAATCTCTTTAATGTAGTGATACGTCGAGTGTTCACATTGACTTTAAAGTGGGTGTCTCACGAGTGGTAACAAGAGTTCCGTCAAATTGACAACTTTCACTAGCTAGTTTTTGGGGAAGTTCATGAATCGCACTATTACGAAGGAAGGTTTGCATCAATTTTACACACGATGGTCCAACATGACCACGACCATGCAAGACTTGACTTCATCATTATCCACTTTAAGTCTTTTGGAAGCCACCTCAAGCTCGAAGCTAGTTAGAAAATTGTCTTTTGGAACACACCAATGAGTGTAGCTGCATGGGAGGAGTTCAAAAAGAAATGACGAATAAGCAGTTAAGCACTTTAAATGAAAGTCTTAAGAGATCCTCAAACCCATTACATATAAGAATCTCCTAATAAAATGGCTAACATCCATAAATTACAAGGCCATGTAAGAAACATACATACAAATAATGTGTTTTCCATAAAGACAAATGTCACTTGACAAAGGATTGTTACAACCGTAAGCAAGAAATTTCCACTCTTAAGAGGGACGCAAGTCATACAATTAGTGAAGGGATTGAAGCTAATATAGAGATATATCACCCATATAAGAGGGTTTACACACAAAGAAGGCTAAAACATAGTGTTTGCGATGTCTGACAATAGTGAAGCTGCTTCCTTGAACCCAACAATCATCACAATATAACTATATAATTGAAGTCAGTTTGGACTCTAACTTAGAGTCCGCGTATCATCTTGCTCTTCAGTAGTAGAAAGCTCTGCTTCCTAGTTCTAAAAAGTTTGGTTCTTTCATCCACGACCAGTCGTTCTGGAAGTTAGTTTGGACTCTTTCGTTTCCTCCAAAGATTCGTTTTTAATGGAGGATTTTAAATCAGCCCTTCCCATTGGCCATTTTCTCTCTAAACGAGTCCGATCTCACGACCCATTTTGTCCGGTTTGTCTGGATTTCGTTGAAACTCCATAACACCTCTTTCTTCAATGCCACCTTGTTAAAAATGTCTTCTTCACCGCGATACGCCCTTTTTCTTCGTGACTGCAAGGACTCGAACATTTCTCTTGCATGGCGCTACCTCTCTTGTCTGGGCCAAGGGGTTTGGTCTCTGTTGCCCTCTTCTGGTAGAGGGTCTAGAAAGTGCGCAATGAGTTGTGTTTTCAAAACTCTTCAATTTGTTCACTCCCTGCTTCAGAACTTTGTGTCCCAAACTCAAGAGTTATAGGATGTTTTTCCATGTGTACCCCCTTCGGGATAGGCCCTCTGCTCCTCTTCAGCTCGCTAATAATTGGTCCAAGTCTCCTCCAGGTTGGGTCAAGGACAATGTGGACGCGAGGACTAGCTCTGGGAACTTGGGAGGAGTGGTGAGTTTGGTTGTGCGTAACTATGATGGACAAGTGTTGGATGCTCGTGCACAAATCTTCCTTTTCTAGTCCAATGTTACCTCCTTGGAGCTTCTGGGTTTTGGTGAAGTAGTCATCTGAGCGCGAGAGAAAGGTTTGAATCACGTATGTTATCTTTGAAGGAGACTGCATGAATGTTGTCTCGCATCTTTGCCAAAAGAATCCACATCACTCCACTTGCGATGCCATTTTTAGGATGTTTTGTACCTTTGATCTAACTTTACTCATTTCTCATTTCACCATGTTCCATGTCTTTGTAATGTAGTTGCCGACTTTGTGGCTAAAAAAGTTCTTTCATTGTATCCTTTGCATGGATTGGTGAATTTTTCCCACCTTCTTGCCTCTTTGAACCTTTTATAATCCTTCAATATTTCTTTCGCTGAATTTTTTTAATAATTAAAACAAAGATCGGGCGTGCGCGTGTGGGGTGTTTATTCAAGCAGTGGCCACGGACGGTGATCACGGTCACATATATGATCATGATCGGCAACCGTCGGAGACCGACTATCAGCTTCAGGGAACCACTAAAATAGACCCACTGAACCCTGAAATAGGCCGACTGACCCCGAATGCCGACCACCGACATCTCTCACGAGTAGCCATGGAGAAGAAATAAAATATCATTGGAACCTTTTTCGTGTCAACCTTAGGAAAAAAAGCCCAAGTAACGGCCCATAGTCTGATTTTGCAGCTACCCGACCCGACAGATCGCTGTCGATTTCAACACGTTGATAAGGTAATTGGGGCAAAATTAGGGTTAGGGGTTTCGAGTTTCCTAGCAAAAAAAGCTGGCCATCAGGATACACCAACATCAATCTGTGCCCCCCTCTTTCACCTCTTAGTTCTATGACCTCGTCCGCATACGCTTCAACACCTAGAAAAAGGCCAAGCGGAAACGGAAGCAGGAAATCAGTCCTAGGCTTAGGTAACTGCAACGCTCTGGATCCATTGTATCTCATTTACCCTTCAGAGCTTTCGTAAATATTCACAGTTCTTGGACGTAATTAATTCTCTATTTCGCTTTGATGAATTTTCTGTATCTCTAGTTTTTTTATGAATGATGGTTAACTATATATATCAAAGAGGCCAAAACCTTATGTACATGTTGAGGCACAACAAACCCCCAAAAGACCTCCTGGTAACAAGCAAAGGGAACATAAAACTCCCACTCACCCAACAAAATCAACCCCACAGAGAACTAACTTCCATGTACCTCATCCAATCCAACAGCCGAAAACCACACCCAAACCCATCCTAAAAACAAAACCTAAACACTCTCAACCCGGGTCAAAATGTCTTGCCACAAGGACAACCACACTCGCAACTTGTCCTTAGAAAAATCCTGACAACAATCAGCCACCTACCTATCACCTTGGCTACCTTCTAAACAACTAAGGCCCATCCCCCTTCATTGTCCCTAAAAATGCGATCATTTTGCTCCCTCCAAATGTACCAGAAAACGGCATGAATCAAACGCTCTCCAAACCTCTCAAAGCCACATCGGAAGTTCCTAGCCTTCCATTGAATGATAAAATCTCGAATATCAAAATGATTCGGACCCCAGATGGCAAGCTTGGAACTAAACGTGGTCCACACTTGTGCGGAAAAAGGACACGACAATAACAAGTGCGACACTGACTCAAGATCAGCTCTGCACAACACACAGATATTCGGCCCAATAAAACCCCGCTTATGTAGAATCTCAAAGGTCAAAATACTTTTGTGCCAAACCTGCCAAACAAAACCTGAAATCTTCGATGGGACATTCGCTCGCCAAATCATGGCCTCCGGGAAATCCATAGGACTTAAATCTCCCTGTTGTTGGAGCACCTTGAAGAAAGACCTGACTGAAAAAAATACCTGAAGCATTCCTCTCCCACCAAGGCGCCGGAGGGCCCTGAGTGAGCCACCTGAGCTCCAAGCCTTCCAGAAAACTCATCAATCTGCGTCTCTCATCCTCCGCCCCACCACGTAACATAGTAACCATAGGAACTTGCCACCTCCACTTGTCAGTCAAGAGAAAAGACTCGAACAACAAAGCTTCCCTAGATTGAGCCGCAACAACAATTCTAGGGAATCTAGACGCCAGACACTCTCCCCCACACCAAGAATCATACCAGAAAGATACTCTCCCCCATGGATCAATCGAAGCGTAATTCCAAAAAATAAGGCTAGTCTTAACGATATCTCTCCAAACCGACAATCCCACAGTTTAAAAATTTCAGACCGGTCTCCACTCAGACAAGCCAACGCCACACTTATCCACCAACAATCGACGCCACCATGCGTTCCTTTCTGACGCAAATCTCCATCCCCATTTTCCCAGAAGAGCCAAATTCATTTTCCTCAAATCAAGCACGCCTAGGCCGCCCAAATATTTTGGCTTTTTCACCACCTCCCAGCGGACCAAATGGGGTTTGCTAACTTCCCCACATCCCTCCCACAAAAATCTCCTTTGTATTCCTTCAATTTCTGAGATCACAGACCTTGGCGCCTTAAATAGAGGCATATAGAAAATTGGAAGTTGTGACAAGACGCTCTTTAAGAGGGTAATTCTTCATCCAAAAGAAAGAAATATTGCCTTCCAAGAGTCTAAGCGGCGTGTAACCAAAGTGATAATCGGATCCCAAAATTGTTTGCTTGAGGTCTTTGCACCAAGGGGTAATCCTAAATAAGTTGCAAGAAACGACCCTAAGGAACACCCCCAAGATATCTGTAAGCCTTTGCCCGTTTCCAACCTCACCAATAGTGTACATAATGGATCTATGCACATTAACTTTTAAACCGGAGATCGCCTCGAAGCAAACAAGAATGGCTAAGACTTGTTGAACTTGCTCAGGATTAGCCTCACAAAACACCACCACATCATCAGCATAGAGAATGTGATTGACCCCCCCCCCCAAACTTGCGCCTTCATCTATAAAAAACCTCCAAACAGCCTAGCCTCTCGAGCCTTTACAAACAGCTGAGAAAGGATCTCCATCACCATAGTAAAGAGAAACGGAGAAAGGGAGCCGCCCTGTCTGAGACCTCTAGAACTAGGAAAGTAGCCCATAGCCTCACCATTATACAAAATCGAGAACGTGGCTGAAGAAATGCAGGAGTGAATCCATTGCGACCACAATTCCGGGGAATCCCATGGCTCTGAACACCTACATTAGACAGCTCCAGCTGACATGATCATAAGCCTTTTCAATATCCAACTTAAACACTAAACCAGGTCTCTCTGATCTACATCTTGAATCAATAATCTCATTGGCTACCAGAGAAGCATCTAAAATCTGTCTCCCATCAACAAAAGCACACTGGTTCACAGAAATGCACTGAGATAACTGTCTTCAATCTCACCGTCATGACTTTAGAAAGTATCTTATAGAAGGAATTAACCAAGCTAATTGGTCTCAATTGCTTAATATCCTCCACCGCTTCAGTCTTAGGAATCAAGCACAAGAAGGTGCTATTGATCGAGCGAGGCAAATCCTGCAAAGTAAAAAAATCATTCATTGCATCCGCAACATCCTTCTTGACCAGATCCCAATGAGCCTTGAAAAATCCCAAAGAGAACCCATCGAGACCTAGAGACTTGTCCGTCGAACATTTCCTCACCACCTCCCAAATCTCCTTTTCCGAGAAAGGCTTTATAAGGTATTGCGCCCCCTCCTGATCAATCCTCCTAAAATCCATACCCTAAGGAAAAGGTCTGAGCCCTTCCACATCTGTGTATAACCCCGAGTAGAATTGAACAATCGAACCGGCTAAACCATTACTCTCATCGAAAACCTGATCACCAATCTTCAAAGAGGAAATCCAATTTCGCCGTCTGTTAAAGTTCGAAACTTTGTGAAAAAATTTCGTGTTCCTATCTCCATCTCTTGTCCCACTACAAAAATCCGCCTGTTTAGCGTCGGTCAAAAACGCTGGATAGCGTCAGTCACTGACCGACGCTAAGGGATTTAGCGTCGGTCAAAAAAGCGACGCCAATTCTTTCGACGCTAAAATTTAGCGACGCTAAATCCTTGATCGAAAGGGGTCGCTGGCCAACCCAATTTTTTTTGTTTTTGTTTTTAATATTCATTTTTTATTTTCGTTTTCAGATTCGGTCACTCCATTTTCTAGTTATGCAACTTGGTCACTTAGATTTATTAGGTCACCATTTTGGTCACTTAAATTTATTATGTCAAAACCGTGATGGTGGCGGCGGCTGACTGGACACGGATGGCTGGGGAGAAACAGAGAAGAGGAGAAGAAGAGGAAGAGGAAGAAGAAGAAGGTGGATCTGGAGATCTGGAAAAGGAAGCAGAGGAAGAGGAAGAAGAAAGAGGAAGAAGAAGAAGGCTGGAAAAGGAAGCAGAGGAAGAGGAAGAAGAAGAAGGCTAGAGGAGGAAGAGAGGAAGAAGAAGAAGCCTGGTTGGAGAAGAGTTTCAGAAAAAGAGAAGAGGAAGAAGAAGGCTGGAGGAGGAAGAAAGAGATGAGATTAGGGTTAGGGTGGCGGCTGAGAGGTTTAAATATGTACGTGGTTTAGCGTCGGTCGGTGACCGACGCTAAAACTCGTCGGTAATCGACGCCAAAGCTGGTTTTTGGGTACAGGCTTCGTTTCTGGCCCAAAATCAAATTTAGCGTCAATTTTTTGTCAGTTTTAGCGTCGGTCGACAAGCGACCGACGCTAAACCCTTGGTCAAACGCGAGTCAAGGGTTTAGCGTCGGTTTCTAATCGACCGATACTAAACTCTTCCCCTTCAAGCGACGCTAAAACGCCTTTTTTGTAGTGTCCATCTATCCCTAGCCTTTTGCCGCCACGAAATTTCCTCTATTTTCCATAACTTGTCCAAATCACACTTTAAAAAGCACCTCTCCACCCTATCTCCTTCGGAAAGTAGCTGTCTCTCCTCAAGACTATCTAAAATTGTGATCTTGTCCAGGGTTTCCTTTATCAAAACCTCTGTTCTCCTGAAAGTAGAAGAATTCCACGCCGCTAAAACTACCTTAAGTCTCTTCAGCTTAGACGCAATCTTAAACAAACCATTGGAACATGATCCTCCTAGTTCCCACGCCGCCCTAACCACATTTTTAAAATCATCAGCTTCCAGCCACATCAACTCAAACCACCAAGGCCTTTTGATTATCTGCTCAATCTCAGTACCCAAGACAATCGGGCAATGATCTGAACAAGTCCTCACGAAAGCTCTAAGGTTACAATCCCTGTAAAGGCCTTCCCAGTCTGTAGAAACCAAGGCCCTATCAATTCTTGACATAGAGGCCGACTCCTGCATATTTGAGAAAGTGAAGGTAGCACCCCTAGAGGAAAATCGATCAAACCAAAATCATCTATGAACTCATTGAACAAATCCATCTCCCTAAGAGAACGAAGACCGCTCGCTACCTCTTGAACATCTCTTACCATATTAAAATCTCCTATGATGCATATAGGGAAATTCCACCAATTCATCATGTCCCTAAGTTCCTCCACAAAATCAACCTTATCTTCCGAATAAGACGGACCATACACATTACACAAATTCCACACCACGTTATCCGCAATATTCCTAAAGATGGTCACCATTATAAACCAACCCTCCTAGTGATTTTCAAGCGTAACCACATCCTCATCCCAAACAGTCAAAAGGCCGCCTCACGATCCTATAGCCGGAACCATCTCCCAACCCAAATTTCTTCTACCCAACAAACTATACACCACCATCCTATCCACAGTTGACAAATTTGTCTCTTGAAAGCACCAGATATTAGCATGCATCTCTGACAATCTACTTTTGAGCCTAAACCTCTTAGAAATATCACCTAACCCTCTAACGTTCCATGAGACAATTCTATTGCACATTAGGGATAGGGCTAGAAGTAACATATCGTGTACTACGTGAAGATCCTGCTAAGGAGGTCTCTGCTAAACTCTACTTAATTCTTCTAAGCTCCCTCTCCTTTTTTGTTTTTGGCACCGATTGGCATCTCCTTAGCAACACCTTCTTGGTCGTCTCCTCTATCCTTGCCAAAGCTTCCTCTGCATCACCGTTCAATTGGAGGTCCAAAATTTTGGCCAAATGTTTGCCCTTAGCGGAAATAACCGAGCACTCCTCCTCAAAAGACAATCGACTCTCATTATCAATCAAATCCTCTACCTCTTCTTCAGACTCGCAATCTAAAACATCCTTTTCCCCCATCCTATCCGAGACAGAATCATAGAGCTCCTGATCTATACACTCTGGAAGCAGAGGGCCCTGATGATCCGAACAAACAACCTCTGTCCTTTGCATTTGGCCACTCTGTAAAATAGAAATAGAAGGCTCAGCAGAAATATTGCCCAAATGGGCCTTAAGAAGGGTTGGCCCGCTGGAAGTTTCATTTAAATGCCACAGATCAGGAAAAAAGGCCTATGTGGGCTTAAAAATGTTCCAGCCCACTTCTTCTAAACCTGGCCTGCTAGTCAACTCCTTGACAAACTCCTCCTCTAAGAAGGCTTGAGTCGGCCCAGCCACATCGGAACAAACCCTAGCCGCCGCCCAAGCATCTCCTTCTCCAACCTCTTTCTCCTCTTCGAACGCCTGCCGGAACTCTTCTGACGTTCGTCCGAGGAAAAGCTTCTTCCTTTCTTCTATTGGTAATGAGCAAGGTTCCTCCATCACTTGAACCTCAAACTTGGAGTTTTTCCATTTCAGATCGAGAGCTTTCGGGATCTGTCCTACCCTTCTCACCTTAATTCGAACCGCTGAAAAACTCGTGTCTTGGCTCTCCAAGAAACCACCACAACGATTTCCCACCTCCTGAAAGAGCGAAAATCAGAATCCAACAAAACTGCTGAAGATGGTTCAGATTTGAGCAGCCTGCGGTTGGGGACCAACGATTGACTTTCAACGTGACTCCTTTGTAAACCCAACCTCCCTACTTACAATTCTCTTTGCCGACTCCTCTGACTCGCACTCCATCAACCAGCTATCATCCCCGAATTTCTGATTTTCCTACCTTAGACTTGTTTTCGGTTAGCATTTACACTTACCCCTTCCTTGGACAGATTGTTTTCAGATGGTTTACACTTTTTCTCTTTCAACCAAAGTCCTGCGTCTTTGTTAATGTTTGTTGTTTCATTTATCATCAACTCTTGGTGCCTGCAAAGTTGATGTATGGAGGAGTTTCTTTGCAGTTAACATCTTATGGGTGCGCCCAAACAGAAGTGGACAGCAGATGAAGAAGCAGCACTTAAAGCTGGAGTGATAAAGCACGGTGCTGGAAAATGGCGAACAATACTTAAGGATCCTGAATATAGTGGTGTCTTATACCTCCGATCAAATGTGGATCTCAAGGTTATCATTTTCTTCTTGTTAGTTTGTGTTGTAAAAAGGCAAAAATTTCCATAGTGAACTGTGGACTAACATCTTAGGTTTCTTACAGATGATAATCAAATGGCTTCTGCTAACCTTTAAAATGCATTTCTGGGCTGTTCATGTTGATTTAAAGCTTGATTTGGAAACAGGACAAATGGAGAAATATGAGTGTTATGGCACATGGATGGAGCTCTAGGGAGAAGTCTAAGTTGGTCACTAAAAGGGTGCACAATGTTCCAAAACGAGAAGATGCTGTGGATAATGTTAAAAGTGATGAAGAGGCCGTGGATATCAAGGCTCTTGAAGCTGCTGCCCCTTTGATGCAAATCCCTGCTCTAAAAAGATCTGCCATACGGTAAGTCAGTTTTATGTGGCGTTACTTGTGCTCTCAGTTTTTCGTAAATTGCACATGCATACCCTTCTGCAAATTTTACAGAACATTTTGAGTGTGAAGAATGCGGAATTCACCTATAAAACAAATAACCGACAGACTTGGTGAATTTTTTTTTTCTGTGGTTTAACAGAGGATATAACTTACATTTTTATTTGGCATAGCTGAAATAAAATTAATGATTATGGGATATGCTGCTTTTGGTTGAGCTTTTGGCACAGTTCTCCTCTCCACCGAAGTTCCATTTTTGGTCGATCCCCTCTTATGAAATGCCTCAGTCAGCTCTTTCTTCCCGGCCATCTGCGCTCTCTTCTTAGGTTGTGTGCACGCCAATCATCTCTCTCTGCTGGGAAGCAGCTCCATGCTGTAATCCTCACTACTGGCCTTCATGGGTCCTCAAATTCATTCCTTCTGAATGCCCTTCTTCACTTGTACTCGTCTTGTGGAGTTCTCAATTATGCCCGCCACTTGTTCAATCAAATTCCACACTCTAACAAAGATACTGCAGATTGGACCTCTCTCTTGAACTGTCTTTCACAAAATAAAAATAATCCTTCAGATAGCTATTTATTGTTCACCGAAATGCGGAGAAAGAGTGTTATTGTTGATGATGTTGTGTTGATTTGTATGCTCGGTTTATGTGCCCGCATGGGAGATTTAGAGATGGGAACTCAATTCCATGGATGTATGATGAAGATGGGTTTCACACACAGTATTAAGGCCTGCAATGCAATGATGAATATGTACGTGAAATGTGGATTACTTGCAGACGCAAGGAAAATTTTTCGTGAAATGGATGAGCCTAATGTGGTGTCGTGGAGTATACTTTTGGAAGGTGTGATAAAGTGGGAAGGAGTACAAAAGGGGATGGAGTTGTTTGATGCAATGCCGGAGAGGAATGAAGTTGGATGGACTATAATGATTGCAGGTTGTGTTGGGAGTGGATTTATCAAGAAAGGGTGTAAGCTTTTGAATGAAATGTTTTTATGGTCTGGCCTTAGGTTGAATCATGTTTCCCTATGCTCTATTTTATCAGCTTCTGCACAGTCTGGTGGCGTAGCAATTGGGAGGTGGGTTCATGTTTTCGCTTTGAAGGAAGGGGAGTTGAATTTCATGGTAGGGACAGCTTTGGTGGACATGTATGCTAAATGTGGCCGGATAAATATGGCAATCAGAGTTTTTGAGAATTTGCCTAGGAAGAATGTGGTGACATGGAATGCTATGCTTGGTGGTTTAGCCATGCATGGAAAGGGCAAAGCCGTGCTGCAGATGTTCACTAAGATGTTAGAAGAAGCTAAACCTGACGATTTGACCTTTATTGCTGTGCTAAGTGCCTGTAGTCATGCTGGCTTGGTGGATCAAGGTCGGAAGTATTTTCTTAATCTACAATCAGAGTATGGAATAATTCCAAAAATAGATCACTATGCTTGTATGGTTGATTTGCTTGGACGAGCTGGTCATGTAGAGGAAGCCGGAGTTTTAATAGAGAATATGCCAATGCCTCCAAATGAGGTAGTTCTAGGATCTCTCTTGGGTTCATGCAATATATATGGGAAGTTGCAGCTTGGTGAGATGATTTTACAACGTCTGGTGGAGATGGATCCACAGAACACTGAATATCATATATTACTATCTAATATCTATGCTTTATCTGGAAAGCATAAGCAAGCTAATTCTATGCGGGATGCCCTTACTGGGAGGGGGATTAGGAAGATGCCTGGAATAAGCTCTATTCATGTAGGAGGGCATGTTCATCAGTTTACTGCTGGTGATAGGTCACATCCTCAAACTCCACAGATCTACCATACTCTGGATGATATGGTAATTAGGTTGAGGCTTGCTGGTTATGTCCCACATACTTCCTCACAGATTTTTGCGGGCAGCGATGGCAATAATAACATAGAGGAGAAGGAGCAAGCGCTGTTATTTCACAGTGAGAAGCTTGCATTATGTTTTGGGCTCATAAGCACGGGACCTGGAACACCCTTGTATATATTTAAGAACCTGCGCATCTGTCATGATTGCCATTCTGCAATGAAGATTGCTTCACGTGTATACCAGCGGGAAATTGTTGTCAGAGATCGCAACAGATTCCACTGCTTCAGGCATGGTTCTTGTTCTTGCTCCGATTATTGGTGATCTCAGTTGGAAGATCGGTACAGAAAAAAGTGCCTTACATAATGACAGATGAGTCTACTTGATATCATCATCAAAGTATTAGTGAAGGTACTGTGGAATGGAATCCGAATATGTGTTGTAATCTTAAACGCAAATTCTTGAAGATATGCTCCCCTGAGTCAATATATCTCCAGACTTGGCTTATTTGGGATTCTGCTAACAGTAGGATGGACCATTATGAAGTCAGGACATCACTTGAAGGAAAGAGCAAGTGGGAGATCTGCTGATCAGGATTGAGGATAGCATCAGAAGATAAAGTTGTAGCTGGTCTAATATATGGAACTGCAGCTCCCTTGCAAAATGAGAATATTCTGCTGAAATGAAACATGAGAACATCTCAACAAGGCTATTAACGTTCACCAATGTTTCCTCTGAATTTTACATTGTTCAGTTCACCTTGAGGGTACTATAGATGGAGAAGAAAGGGATTGATACAAAATTAGTTTGCACTAGCAGTTACTTGACAAAATGGACGATAAATACTTAACATCTTATTTTATCTTTGAGCTTTTAGTTCTGAAAATGGAACATAGAAGATTTCATGACCCTGCCTGAATAATCTGTTGGATTCCTCAAGATTTCATGGGCAATGTGGTTCCGCTTTTGGATTTATATTTTATATAGTTATTTATTACAACTCCTTTTACTAATCAGACTGAGAAAATTTGTTTTCACTGTTCTAGGCTGGATAATCTTATAATTGAGGCTATTACCACCTTGAAGGAGCCTGATGGTTCAAATAAGACTGCAATTGCTTCGTACATAGAGGTAGGTAATCTCTTGCTAGCAAAATACAGATGCTGGGGCTACTGTCTTGAATGATTAGTTGAATGGGATCGATCTTCCATGATAAATTACTGATTTTTATTTGACTTTTAATAGGTGGGTGTGCAATTTGTTATTTCAATGTTTATTATATACTTCAATTTTGGTTTCATATTTAAGAATTAATCTGATATTGTTATTTCCTATTTATCTGTAGGAACAATATTGGCCACCTCAAGATTTTAAGAGGATATTGTCAGCAAAACTGAAGCATCTGACTTCAGCTGGTAAACTTATCAAGGTAACTAAAAATAGAGAAGAATGGAGTTGATATGCCTACAAACAACGATATGTGTGTTTTAGTTAGGATGTATATATGTGTGTTTTATTCATTCTTGAATCTTGCTTTGTCCAATCGGTTTGTGTAAAATATCAGGTAATAATAATGTTCTGATCTGTATTATTATCTGAGAACTCTATATATACAGAGTTCACAAGAATAGAGAAATACTCCTATTAGGAGTAAACTGTCTACATCAGTAAACTTCCTATTGTAGACACGATAAATACGGAAATACTTATCATAGACATAAAAGCCTTGTCTCAACAGTTTGTTGTTCTATATTTCATGCGTAACAGTTACTTTAATATATTCTCTAAGTGTTGGTTTGTGGATTTGATGCATGTCATTCTTGCTTAGTACATGTTAGCCAGCCCCTTGATGGCCTGGCCTGCATTAGGGACTAGTGGTCTCAGATTGTGCTACCGTGTAATCGACAAGGGCTGTAGAAGGGTTAAACAGCATGAGACTAATTCTTTTACTGTGCTACATTATATGTAGGGTTGGGTGACACCTTTCTTTATTTTCTTAGCCTTGGTATTTTATTTTGAAGCTGATTCTTCTTCAATTCCCTTGTGCAGGTGAAACGGAAGTACAGGATAGCACCTACTTCGTTTACGAACAGGAAGAGGAGTGCATCCATGTTACTGCTGGACGGAAGACAGAGGGTGTTTCAAAGAGCCGAGCGGGAGGATTTCAATATGCCTACAAAAGCACAACTTGATGTGGAATTATCCAAGATGAGAACAATGAGTGCACAAGAGGCGGAAGCTGTGGCTGCTCGAGCAGTTGCGGAGGCAGAAAATGCTATTGCAGAAGCAGAAGAAGCTGCAAGGGAGGCAGAGGCTACAGAAGCAGATGCAGAGGCTGCGCAGGCATTTGCAGAAGCAGCTATGAAGACAATCAAAGGGAGGAACAATGCGAAGACGGTACATGCTTTTTATCCAATCTCTCATCTTGATGCACCCTATGTAAAGTAGTGATTCTGAATGCTAATATCAATATGCGTTGTTGCAGATGAGAGTCTGAGAGAGACGTTGCAGCAGAAAGTAGGGAGGGAAGGAGTAGTTTGTTTGGTGAATCATGTAAATATGGAGAGGAGGCATTGCCCATGATGTTTAGATTCATCAAAGTAGAATATTGATCGAAGCAGCTGGGGTTTTGGTCGATTTGGGCAGAATGTTTTAATAAGTCATTCATAGAAGAGGCACTAGTTTGTTAAACCAAAGTAGAAGCTGTTGCAGTATTTAGTATTTAGTTGGCCCTTTGTCTGTTCTCTGTGGAAGAGTGCAGTCTTGTTTTTGTGTACAAGTGTTAAGTGAAGAATAACATTTTTAAAGGAATGCCAAAGAATAAATGATGTACTCTGTTTGTTTGCTAGAACATAATTGTACCGAGAAGAATAGTAAATATTTTTAAAATCTTCTGGTGAATACCATCTTATCTAGGATCTCTTCTCTTGTAGCTTAAAATTTTATGGTCTGAGATAGAAAATTGGTCTAACTCAAAATTTTACAGTTGGGATTTGAGATTTGGTCAAATGAATTTGGGGGGATTTGAGAGAATTAAGGTGAAGATGAGTATTTAGTGTCGTTTTTTCCGGTTTTGATTCAAGTAGGTTTTGAAATTCATTCAAATGGAAGAGAATTGAAGGGAATTGTTATTTTCTTTTCAATTTTGGATCGTCATTAGACAGAAACAATGAATTTAATTATGATGAAATTTCCAGTTTTCCCAACAATCAAATTTTATTTGATTTATCAATTTTCCCAATAATTTCTTTTCATGCGAAAAACCACCCTTAGCTTCTCTTGATTTGGGAATAGGCACAAGGATGAGAATTTGACTTCAAAACTTAGCCACCTAGTTAGGATTAGTAAACAAAAATAACGAACATAAATTAGCTTTTAGAAGAGGTGAAAATTGTGCAGAAGAAAGCAGTTGTTTTGTGTGTATTGTGTAATTCAAATGTAATATTTATGTGCGAGGAAGACACCTATGTGTGAATTCTATCTAAATGTAATTCAAATTTAATTCCGTTAATACAAGTTATTCGGTTTGACCTCGCGCTTCTTATAAGTGAAAGTAGACCTGGCAGTTCGGCCCCGGTTATTCGGTTTGACCGAAAATTGATCGAATTCAAAGGGAGTTTTCACTAAAATAAATAAATTAAAAAAACTATTTACGTAAATAAATAGCATTACAAACTATTTATTTTGGTAGGTAAAAACGCCTAGGGCCCAGGCGAGATCGCCCAAGCCCCAGGCGAGATCGCCAAGGCCCTAGGCGAGCCCTTGTAAAAACCACCCGTGATCAGATTCCTGACCAGTGGGTCCGAAAATGGGCCATCTCGCCTAGGGGATGAGCGATCTCGCCTATGGCTTGGGCGATGTCGCCTAGGGACTGGGCGATCACGCCTAGGGTTTGGGCTATCTCGCCTAAGGCCCAGGCGATCTCGCCTAGGGACTGGGCGACTAACGAGCCTTTAAATCCTTGTTAGTTTGGGGTTTAGGGTCACCAAACCAAAATTATTCAAATACTAAAATGTCCGACCACACTTTGTCACGAGAATTCCGGATCCAAGTTTTCTGGGGGGGGGCGTATCGTCCAGGATTGGACCGGCTTATCCTACGAAGGGGGAAATAATGTCCGTCTGAAGATGACCAAGCGAGCGACCTATGATAGTGTGGTTACCGTGTTTCGGCGAAAAATGGGTCTTGGAGCGGATCAGATAATCCAGTCATTTGTCTGGAGAATGCCGATATACAGTTCGAGGGAAATCTATCGCATTTCGTTTCTAGGCCGATATCGGACGACAACGGTGTACAAGTCATATACGACTTAGTTCGCGTCAACCCATTTTTCGAAGTTGCCGAGTTGTACGCCTTGTTGGAAGAGGAGCCGTCTCACTTCTTTGATTTCTCGGGGGTCATTCCAACTCAGATGGCGGAGCAGAGCCAAACGTATGGTGGGGAATACATGGCGACCAGTCACGTCGGTCCGGAGGAGGAGGAGGTTGATCAAGAGGGGTTGGCGCGAGATGAATATGTCACCACCGACGATTCGGGTGACGAAAGGAGCCGTTGCTCGGCGGACGAAGGGAACCCTAATGTCGACGATGACATTGGCCAAACCGACGAGGAAGAAGAGGATGAAGAAGGGGGAGCCACAGCAAATAGCGTGGAAGTTTATGTGCCACTGGAACATGCCACGAGCGTGGGTGACGACTGTGACGACATCATGACAATCTCCAACACCTACACTACAAGAAAAAGCCTCATTTGTCACGGTTAATTAGTCACGGTTTTGTGAACCGTGACTAATTTAGTCACGGTTTTGTGAACCGTGACTAATTAGTCACGGTTTCTGACTAATTTAGTCACGGTTTCTTAAGAAACCGTGACTAAGTCAATCCGCCGCTTTGACCAGCATTCTCCTTCTTCTCTCTTTCCTTTTCCTCTTCTTCACTTCTTCTCTCCACCGAGCCTTCACTTATCTTCTTCACTTCTTCTCCCTCTGCTTCTTCTCCTCTGCCTCACTTCTTCTCCTTGCCTCAGCCACTTCTTCTTCTTCTTCACTTCTCTTCCCTCCTCCTCTATTCTTCTCTTTCTTCTCCCTACTATTTCTCTCGCCGTTGCCGTCTTCTTCTTCCTCCACCAGATCTCGTTCCTCCGGCGGCCGTTCTCCTCCGTACCGGCAGCGTCTTCCGGCGACCGTTGAACTGGATCCAAGCGACATGACCAAAATGGCGACCTCATAAAAAGAAGTGACCATTCTGTAGTGACCAAACCAAGATTATGAGACATTAAGTGACCAAGTTGCATAACTGGAAAAGTTGAGACATTACTATTATAATTGGACATTTAAAAATGGAGTGACTGATTTGTAATAACGGAATTAGTTTGATTTGAGACATTTTGTGAACTTTCTAAGTTTATGGACCAGTATGTATAAAGGAAGAAGTTAAGGCTCTGGTTCTAAAAATGGATGAAATGATAATTTGGGTCACTGAAACTTTTTTTTTACGATTTGATCACTACACTTTGTCACGGTTTCTATACGAACCGTGACTAAATAGATCTTTTTTTGTCACGGTTTTTATAGAAACCGTGACTAATATTTGTCACGGTTTCTTAACAAATCGTGACTAATATTAGTCACGGTTTCTATGAAAACCGTGACTAATATTGGTCACGGTTCCTTTAGAAACCGTGACAAAAAAAATTAGTCACGGTTCCTACTGAAACCGTGACAAAAAATGATCGATTTAGTCACGGTTTACAAAACCGTGACTACTTTTTTTTTGTCACGGTAAAAACCGTGACTAATGTTAGGTTTTCTTGTAGTGCTACTCCATGAACAGGGGCTTCCAGATCCCAGTGATGTCGTACTAGTCGGTGGAGATGGAATTCTACTTGGGTCAGACGTTCTCTACAAAAGGTCAACTGGTGTCCCTAACGAAGAGCCAACCCGAAGGAATGGGCTATCAAGTGCATCGACCCGACGTGTCCTTGGAGGATGCGTTCTACACTTAGCAAAAGATATGGCTTCTGGATAATACGACAACTCAACAACGGCCACATTTGCGATCGGTCAACAACCTATAATCCATAACCACCCTATATGAATAAGCTAGTCAAATATTCATAGTTCACAATGAAATAAGAGCACTAAATAATGTATGAACTATGTACCTTGTATGACGGTGCGAATGAATCTCCAAAGCGAGTTGCGTAAAAATCAAAATCCTACAACATCAACACGACGGTGTCAACAAATTACCACACAGGATTTCTA
Source organism: Linum lewisii (assembly GCA_034768395.1). Classification (NCBI taxonomy): domain Eukaryota; kingdom Viridiplantae; phylum Streptophyta; class Magnoliopsida; order Malpighiales; family Linaceae; genus Linum; species Linum lewisii. The sequence goes on from CM068296.1 coordinate 79,962,130, forward strand.
AGAACCTTTAACTAAAAACATAAAACCAATTCTCTAATCTAAAATCCCTAAACCCTAATTCTCTAACTTAAAATCCCTAAACCCTAATTCTCTAACCTAAAACCCTAAACTAATTCTTTAACCTAAAATCCTAAACTAATTCTCTAACCTAAAACACTAAACTAATTCTCTAACTTAAAACCCTACTAAATAATGTACTTAAAAAAAAGAGGGAGAAGGGGACTTACCTTTGCCTTAGGGGAGGTTAAAGAGTGGTGTGGGGGGAGTGGTGGGGTGGGAAATGTGGTATTTATAAGGGGGTGGGGCGAGTTTGCCCAATCCCAAAACAGGGGGCGAGATCGCCTAGGGGCCGGGCGAGATCGCCTGGGATCCTTATACACAACATTTAATCGGTGGTTAAATCGGGTGGTTCGGATAATCGAAGGGCCAGGCGATCTCGCCTGGGCCCTAGGCGTTTTTACCTACCAAAATAAATAGTTTGTAATGCTATTTATTTACGTAAATAGTTTTTTTAATTTATTTATTTTAGTGAAATCCCCCAAAGGCATAGGACATCAAGTACAATACCTGGTACCATCACTGCTGTGTCTTCTAGAGTTCCAACAACAATTAGACCACAAATAACATAACTAATCAAGGTATGTTAACAAGTTATGAGTCCCATTACACGTGCAGTAGATATTACAAAGCAACATAATTGTTACGAGAGACTTCAATTTCAATCGATGCCCGAAATTTGAAGTGCCTAACACATGATGCTTCTAAACTCGACATATCACTACAACAAAGACTATCGTTTGTTATGACTCATCGCCTACTAGCGTACGAGGGTCGGGGGGGAGGGGGGGGGGGGGGGGGGGGTGCAAGACTCCCAACCAAATTTCAACTAGGTTGGTTTCAAACCAACCAGTTCGAATGTGTGGTCGTGGCTAGGCCCCGACTATTTCTAGTCTCTCTCTTCCTTGTAATCATGGAAAGCAGAGGACTTGAGTCTCTGTTTCTTTACTCTTGCGGGAGGGCCAGGGAAGGAAGAGGAGAGAGAGAGAGAGGAGGATGAGAGGTTATTTTATTGTTTTATTTGTTTAATTTTTATTTTTTTTACTTTGTGAATAATTTATTATTATTTATGATGAATGGCTTAGTTGAATCACTTTCTATGGCAACACTAGATGTAAAAATTGGATGAGAATTAGATGAAATATATTTTTCTGCACCTCCTTACGAGCTTTAATCGAGCCATCTCACGAAGTTTATGTTCGAGCTTCTCCACGAGCCATATAACGAGCTTTATAAATCAAGCTAACGAAGTCGAGGTGACTGGCGTGCCAGCCGAGCTTGTATCAGCTCGAGCTCGGCTCGTTTGTTATTAAGCCAGCTTGCGAGCTAGCTCGTTAAATGTCGAACCGAATTCCAATTGAGTTTTTTTCGAAGCGATCGTCAAACTGTTTACGAGCGACTTGATTCGTCAATAACCCTAATTATAAGTGTATTTTTTTCGGTTTGTTGGTCGTCTAGAGCAATAGTTGTTGATGAAATGGAAAACCAATTCACAAAAAAAGAAACACATTGTTGACTTTTGTCCATCAAATTAAACTCCACAACAATGTATGTCAAGTCAATGAATAAATAGCATTGGGCTAATAAATTGTCCGTCTAAATCAGAGTGAGGTGTGAGGTGTAGTTTAGTAGAAAGAAATAGTTACAACTCAAGTACTAGTTGTGTTTATCAAAAAAAAAAAAGTACTAGTTGTAATATTAATATATTATTATAGAAATCTCCACCTAATAATGCGCGTCAAGGACTAATAATTTAGTAATTAAATATACAACAATTAATTAGTGTAAATGAAGATGCTCCCTAGCTAACTAGCTCTAGCTGTCTTCCCAGAAACCTTGATATGTAAAATAATTAGCGTACCCAAAACACAAAAAAAGCTTTGTATCTTTCCTCTCCTCTCTCTAGTCTCTACCTTTAAATTTAGTCTTTCACTCTTCAGCTACGAGTGGAGGGATAGTGCTGTGCTGTGTACCCGATATACATATACCACAACCCTCAACGGCTCTGATCATTTGACTCAGTACTCTCACTCCATCCGTACTGTCTGTCCTAGCAGACTCATAATCCCAGGTACGTACTCTACTGTGACTGTCTATCATCAATTTTCAATTGAACAAGTAGTTCTGTAACTAGTTTGGAGTTGATTGAATTCAACAAACTGACTGGGGATTCCTTCCTTTAATTCACTCAAGACGATTTTACAGCTTTGGATCTAATCAAGATGCTTCTTCAATACTAATTATTAATAAGCCGACAAAAGTTAGTATGGTGTATCCAAATCCAATATGATTATTGATTAGAAGAAGGTCAACTTTAGTCTCTACTTTATCTCTTATTTTTGGGTGGTAAGTATAATAATAGTGTTATGTTTTAATTATATGAGATCAGCTTTAACTATGTTACAAACTCTACACGTTAATGACCAAAATAGATATTAAGCGGGCTATTTTAATACTTACCCTTAGTAGGCTAGTATGAATCAAAAAAGAAGTGGCGGAGGAATTAGGGGCGAAATTATATTTCCTAATACAAAAATGTGGAGTGTTAATCAAACTGATCATTGATTCTTGATTGGTAACGATTATATTTAGTATTTACAAACATGTACAGGGTGCAGCCTAAAGAAAGAGTGAAGACTTGTATGGAAATGGAAATGGAAATGGGAACAAGTTTGATTATCATCACGGTTTTCATTTGGCCGATGTTCATCACAATATGCCATACGGCGCCGTTGTCCTTCAACTACACAAACTTCGACAAATGCAGCGACGCCTCCATCAAACTGTTTGACTCCGCAGTTTGTGTAGATTCCGGCGTCCAACTCACCGGCTTTGACTACTACAAAACCGGACAGGCACATTACCCCAAACCAATGCGGCTATGGGACGCATCCACGGGCAAACTCACAAACTTCACCACCACATTCACATTCTCTATGGACAACAACAAAAGCACCTTTGCCTGCGACGGCCTAGCATTCTTCATCGCCTCCTCCAATTACTCCACTCCTGCAGTCAACGCATCAGATGGCCTCCTTGGCCTTGTAGACAATAACCACATCTACAACTCTAAGGGGAATCCGTTTGTTGCGGTTGAGTTCGATACCTACAGGAACCCGGATTGGGACACGCAGTATGAACTCGACAGCCACGTTGGCTTTGATATAAATTCCATAAAGTCCGTCGCTAGCAGAAGGTGGAGGAGCTATTCGAATGGGACCACTATGCGGGCCCGAGTCTCTTACAAAGCTGGAAACCTCTGCGTGGAGTTCACGGGACTGACGGAGGAGATGGTGGCCGTTCCCGGGGACACACTGTGCTACGAAGTGGATTTGAAGGATTACCTGATAACGGAGTGGGCTGTGTTCGGATTCTCCGCATCAACGGCGTTTAGGTACCAGTCGCACACTATTAAGACGTGGTCGTTTTCCTCAGATTTAGACTCCGAAGGGGGGCCCACCATGGTCAAATCGGGAGTCAACAAAAGCAATACGGTGGAATCTGGCAACAAGAAAACGAACAAGAGCTTGACTATTGGATTAGCGTTGGGGATAATTGGTGCTCTTGCGGTAATACTAGTGGTGGGTATGGCGATTTGGGTTCGCTCCAATAAGAGGCCAGGACGCCACCTAAGTTCGGAATCAGGACGCCGTAACCCAGAAGGATTTCTCCGCGCAAGAGCCGAGCGTCCCTCTGGATAAATAAGAGGTCGGGACGCAACCTACAGATGGAATCAGGATGCCCAAACCCAGAAGGTTTCATCCGCCACAAAGCGGAGCAACCGTCGGGATATCAATTAACTTTTCTAAGTAGTCGGTGTTTGTCCTTTAACCATTTGTATTTGAAACATATGTATTCCAAAAACTCAGTTTGTTTAGACTTCATAATACAACCATTTTTTCTGTTCGTATATTAGGAGATATTGAGATAATAACACTTAGAATTTTAAACATCCACCTAATTAGAAAAATTTACAGCATTCTAATTTGAGACACATGAGTTTATATAATAGACTACTCTGATTGTCGAACACGAAACAACAATGAGGCACAACGTCGAGGCAACATCCAAAAAGTTGCAAATGTCGACAATAATGACGATGAAGGAATTGAAGTAGGATTTCACCATCGTGCTTGAACAAAGAACCAAGGGAACGAAGATGAAAGAATTCTCATGAAAACGTCTTAACCGCGAGAAATAAAAAGAGGAAACACAGCCCACCAACCAATCTTGGGTAAGGGATACCAAAAGGATGAAGTATATATCGTGTCACTGAAGATACCTTATTTTTTGGTAAGGTCGTATTTGTCTAAGGGTTCTTTTTTATATATGAGATTTCTCATAGGGGAGAGGGATATCAATAGGTGTTCATGGTGTAGGTTTCACACTAAAATACAATCAAACCAAGTACAAATGTTGTATGCAACTATTATATATCATTTTTCAAAGGATGAACCAACATCTTTCCATGTTTTCTTTGTGGATGACCATATCCTTTTTAGGGATTCTAGCCTTAAAAACTACAAGGTGATAAACCATTGCCTTCGCGCTTTTTGTGAGGCATCAGGACAGTTGGTCAGTCCGGAGAAGTCCTCGTTGCATTTTTATTTCTGAGAATAGTAGCACGACCAACTGTAAGCGTATTCGTGCTCTGTTGGGTTTTAGCGAGACTAAGGACCTTGGTAAGTAACTTGCTATTCATGTTCTTTATGGAAGGGTATCCAAGCATACGTACGGGTATATGCTTGATAGGATGAGGAAAAATCTTGAGGGGTGGAAATCTAACACGCTCTTCTTAGCGGGACGGGTTACGCTTGCCACTTTTGTCCTTAACTCGATTCCTTCTTATGCTATGCAGACGACGGTCCTCTTGGTCTCTGTTACAAGTTGTGTTGATGATATCATTCATAACTTTGTTTGGGGTGATACTGATACCAAGAGAAAAACTCATCTTTTCTCGAGATGTTCTTTGCAGGTAAAAAATGCAAGGTAGACTTGGTCTCAAAAAGGCAAATGAGCACCATGTGTATCTCATGAAGCTCGTGTGAACTATTCTGAAAGATTCAGACAAGTTGTGGCTGAAATTGATCACATCTAAGTATATATCTTAAGGAAACCACTTTAGGGTCACAACTGAGAAGGAAATCTGGTGGGTCTTCACTATGGAGGGGCATTCACAGTGCGTGGCATGAGACGGGGAAGGCCACTGGACATCTTGTTGGCTTGATAAGGACATTCGACTCATAGATCATGCCGCAGTGGAGCTCTCAGAAGATTATCTACTTTTGACTATTGCAGATATCGCGAACTTGGAGGGAGAGTGAGATTGGGGATTCTTACCGCACTCCCTCCCTCCTCATATCTGCAGTATTGTGGTTGGTATGGAGTCTCCTAGCAGGGATAGCCAGGAGGATAAAATGATTTGGGGCCTGGACTCGAGTGGCTAATTCACTTTGAAATAGACCTATGATATATTGGTGTGTTTGAATGATGCAACTGAATGGAGTATTTGGAAATGAGAAGGTCCTAACAGAATTAAACACTTTTTGTGGATCCTTGTTCTTGACAGGTTTCTAACAAATGTCGAGCGGCGCAGACGACACCTTACCACTGATGAGAAGTGCCTCCGTTGTCCATAGGTAAAGGAGGACTCACTCCATGACGTTCGGGATTGCCGCATAGCTAGAGAGGTTTGGCTCTCTCTTTCTCATACATGATTGGGCAACTCTTTTTTCGTGGATAATCTCCATGAATGGTTGTTTAAGGGCCTTCAGTGTCAGGACCTTAGCCTCACTTTTGGGGTTTCTATTTAGGTGTTGTGGAAATCCTTGAGCGAAACTATTTTCGAGAACAAGTTTTCGACAACCGATCAGCCCGCCTACGAGTCCTTCATTGGATCGTTGGGGTTCGGGAGACAATGAAAAGGACTCGCAAGTGGTCTCGAAAATTGCTCTTGGAGATGGGAAACTCAAGTTAGTTGGTGCAGGGAACCTCCTAGGTGGGTGAGTGGGTTACCATCAATACAGACGGCTCAGTGTTGCAGCAGTCAAACCAAGCAGCTGTAGGACGCATCATTAGAGACTGCCAGGGTCGTCGGTTGGCAGTTTTAACGAAAAATCTTGGTGCATGTTTTATTACGCGAGCTGAGTTTCGGCCAACGAAGATATGAGTTTTAGGATCGCTTGGGAGATGGACCCTCAAGTTGTTTTTTTTATGAATGATGTAATTTCATTAAAATCATATCGAAACAAGCTATACAAAGGGACCCAAAATATCCCTGCCCAAAAATATACCCCCCCCCCGTCCTACACTACCAAGGAGCAAAACAAAAACCGACCGGTTTCTTTGAACCCGGCCAGCCCCCAATCCAACCCAAAAAATCCTCCCCAAAACCGAGATGGAGCCCAAAAACCATCCCAAGCCAAAAACCCCCTGGGACGTTACCTTCCCTGCACCCTAAAAAAGAAAAAAACTGTGCAGCCACTGAACAAACAAAAAGGCCCCTATACTCCAGCCAAACCGATTCCCACCCAAAACAAAACAACGTCTCAGCCCGGCTCAAGATTTTGGTGCCACAAGGCCATCCAATTTCGAAGCTCGTCGGAAGAAACTCGGCCTGCAACCCTTGCCCACCTACCTACCATTGTCGTGATCCTCCAAACAATATGCTTCGTCGAACGACACCTCTCTCTGAAAATCCTGTCATTCCTCTCGCCCCAAATACACCATAGAAACGCGTGCATCAACCCATTTTTGAACTCCCCCAAACCACCCGTACAGTTCCTAGCTTGCCAATCCTGCATAAAAGACGATACATCCCATGATTTGGACCATGGATGACAAGCTTGGAACTGAGAGTGGTCCACACCTGCTGAAAAAATACAAGAAATGAACAAATGCGACATCGACTCAAGGTCGGCTCTGCATAGAACACAAACATTCGGCCCCACGAAGCCACGCTTCTGCAAGTTCTCGAAAGTGGAAACCCTCTTGTGAAAAACCTGCCAGAGAAACCCTCCAATCTTAGTAGGAATCCAATTAAGCCATACCAGCTTCGCTGGGAACTCCTCCACACCGTAGTCCAACTGCTGGGACATTGCTCTGTAGTAGGAGCTGACAGAGAAAACACATGTTGCCGTGAAACGCCAATACGAAAAAGGTGGGCCCTGGGAGATCCGACTTGGGGTCGCCGTGTCCAACAGCACCATCAATCGTAATCTCTCACGCTCAGCTCCACCCCGCAACTCCGTCCTCAATGGAATCTGCCACTCCAACCTGTCTGACAAAGTAAAACAGTCGAACAAAGATGCATCCAAATCAAGAGCAGCAGCAGCAACCCTAGGGAAGCTAGACACCAAACACTCCCCCGGAAACCAATTGTCAAACCAAAAAGAGACCCCCCCCACCCCCAGGATCGATGCAAGCGTAATCCCAAAATCTAGGGCTATTGATTACAATATCTCTCCACACTGAACACCCTGTATTCTGCAACTCCCACCTCGGCTTCCAATCAGAACGCCCAACACCACACTTTTCTACAATCAGCTTCCACCACCAAGCATTTTTCTCAGTTGCATATCTCCACCCCCATTTCCCCAAGAGAGCCCTATTCAACCTCCTAAGATCCAAAACACCTAGACCTCCTCTTCCTCTAGGAGCTTTAACAGATCCCAATTCACCTAATGAGGTCTTCTGTCCTCCCCACATCCTTCCCATAAGAATCGATTCTGGATTCTTTCCAGCTCTTTCAGAATTGAGACAGGGGCTTGGAAGAGCGAAAGATAGTAGACCGGAAGCTGCGAGAGTACACTTCTAAGAAGAGTCATCCTCCCCCCGAATGAGAGCAATCTCGCTTTCCAAGACTCTAACCTAACCCTCACTCTAGCCACCACAAGATCCCAAACCTGTCTAGCTGGACCTTTAGATCCCAGAGGAAGTCCAGGTAGGTAGCGGGGAAGCTTCCTAAAGCACATCCCAAAATATTAGCAAACACTTGACCGTTCTCAACCTCTCCCACCGTATACATGACTGACTTGTGCACATTGACCTTGAGACCCGAACCCTCAAGTTGTTGTTGCTGTGATTCTTGGGGATTCCGAGGACGATACAAGGCATGGTCACACGCTCCAGGACATTGAAGAACTCCATAGTAAAGAATGGGAAACCAAAGTTTCTCATATTTTCAGGGAAGACAAAAAGGTTGTTGACCTGCTCGCTCACCATTTTTCTTCGAATTTTGATAATTTATGATAAAATATTATAATTATTACATACTATAAGTTGATTAGGAGTAATTATTATGTAAAGTTTAAGACAACATTTCAACAAATTAATGTAGTGGGGCAGCTAAACTTCAAATACCCGTCGTCAAATTCTGAAAATATCAAAATTTACATATAATTTTATACACGATACCAGGAAGTAGCGTCATGGGCCCATGGCTCCCATAACTCCCCTAGTGCCGTCATTGGATGGAGTGGTAAGAGGTTGGCAGATTTGATTTTTTAAGAGAATACAGATCGAGAGTTTCTTTTTCATATCGTTTTCTTTTTTGAAGATCGATGGAAGGAACCGAATTCAATTTCCAGTTGTTGACCTGGGAAGACTAATCATGGTATGTATAAAAATAATATAATATGAAGGCTCGCTGTCACGCAGTACCTTCCTTGTTTATAAAATATAAATAAACAATATGTATGTCTTATGAAATTCTCCTGGTCATTGATTTGACTCATTGCTCTCCATCTTCCCTAACTAGTTATATACCGTGGGTTAGCTGAGCCGCTGTCTGTCAGTCCACATGATTCATGAGATTGTTGGTTTGTAGGAGGTAAACCCAGTACTGCTCTCCAGCTCCAACCCTCTTTTCCAGGTACTCTGCTCTCTACTCTACTTGTTAAACATACATATAGGCAGTTTACTGTGTTGTAATTTTCAGATCTGTATACGGAACTCCTTGTTGCAAGTATATACTATATAGTAATTTTCAGCGATTCCATGTCTCTTTAATTGTTGTTGGGTTTGGTTCACCATTTCGGTACTGGATCTGAATTATGAATTTCTCAAATCTTTATTATTATTCTCGGATTCCAAAATATACTTCAAAATCTTTGACTAATCCAGTGTAGCTACCACTACTGGTGTTTGTATTACATATACAGGCTGCAGCAGCTAGCTAGCCTACGAGTGAAGAATTTTATGGAGATGGAAGTCCCAACAATCATCATTATTATTTTCATTTCGCCCTTCTTCTTCATTGCAATCTGCCATACAGAGCCCTTGTCATTCAACTACACCAACTTGGACCAATGCAGCGACTCAATCAAACTGTTTGACTCCGCAGTTTGTGTAGATTCCGGCCTCGAACTCACCGGCTTTGACTACTACAAAACTGGACAGGCCCATTACTCCAAGCCAATGCGGCTATGGGATTCCTCGACCGGCAAACTCACCAACTTCACCACCACCTTCACCTTCTCTATGGACAACAACAACAGCACCTATGCCTGCGACGGCCTCGCCTTCTTCATCGCCTCCTCCAATTACTCCACTACCCAAGGATCAGATGGGCTTTTAGGCCTGGTAAACGGTAACCACACTTTTAATTCCACCCAGAACCCATTCGTCGCCGTTGAGTTTGATACCTACCGAAACCCGGATTGGGACACGTGGTCCGGCTCTAGTCACGTGGGCATTGATGTAAATTCCATAAAGTCCGTCGCCAGCAAGCGGTGGCGGAGTTATTCTAATGGGACTACTATGTCAGCTCAGATCTCTTACAAAGCTGGAAACCTCTGCGCACAGTTTACTGGGTTGACGGAGGAGATGGTGGACGTCCTCGAGGACACACTGTGCTACGAAGTGGATTTCAAGGATTATTTGACAGAGTGGACTGTGTTCGGATTCTCCGCATCAACGGCGTTTAGGTACCAGTCTCACACTGTTAAGACGTGGTCGTTTTCCCCTGGTTTAGACTCTGAAAGGGGGTCCACCATGGTCAAACAGGGAGTCAACAAAAGCAATACCAATACCCAAACCATGCTGGAAGATTCTGAGCCCAAGAAAACAAACAAGACCTTAATTATTGGACTTGTGTTGGGAATTATTGGTGCTGTTACGATAATACTAGTCGTGGGTACGATGATTTGGGCTCGCTCCAACAAGAGGCCAGGACGCCACCTAAGGTCGGAATCGGGACGTAGAAACCCAGAAGGTTTCCTCCGCGAAAGAGCCGAGCGTCCATCTGGATAAAATTTTCTAGAAATGGGACCCAAAAACATTAACTTGGTTATGTTTTAATTTTGTTCATTTGTGTTAGAATATTTGGATGTTTTTATAAAAATGCATTATAAACAGTACAATGATTAGCTATGAACTACTTAAAAGAGCAGATGGAAATCTTATAAAAAAATTCTCCACTAATCTTATGTCACAAAATTCTCCACCAAACTTATAATTCATAAAAAGTTCACTTCAATATCTCAATAAACTTTATAACATATATTAATTATTTTATAAACATTAAAAAGAGAAAAGAAGAGAGAAAAAATCTTATTTGTTAGTTTGGTGAAAGAAAGAAGGATAATTTTTTTTGGGCATAAATGTTTTTAATTCCAATGTGTAGTGGACCAATAAATGATTAAACTAAATGGTTGAAGGGAGAAGGTGATTCATGTTTACTTTTAGGTATTTGAGCGTGGTTCCTTGCAAGACAGACGAAGGGAAATAGTCAGGAAGAATATATGAGAGTGTTAGGGGGTAAGGTGTATATATATGAACGAATAACAAAGAAGTATCAGGGTGTGTCTGAAGGGTGTGAGACCTAACCTTTAGCGTACAACATGTGAATGTGTAGCCACTACAAGAAAAAGGCATATTAGTCACAGTTTTTTTGCCCTTTTAGTCACGGTTTTAACCGTGACTAAAAAAATTTGTCACGGTTACACAAACCGTGACTATATTGATCTAAAATAGTCACGATTTAGTGGAAAACCGTGACAAAGAGTTTAGTCACGGTTCTGGGACAAACCGTGACTAAACTTTGTCACGGTTTTCCACTAAACCGTGACAAACATTAGTCACGGTTTGTCCCAGAACCGTGACTAATATTTGTCACGGTTTAGTGGAAAACCGTGACAAAAGTTAGTGACCAAAGTGTAAGCACAAACTTTTCAGTGACCCAATTTGTCATTTTTCGAATTAAAGGACCAGACCCTCAACTTCTTTGGTTATGCAAACTGATCCATACAATTAAAAAGTTAACAAAAGGTCCCATTTAATTACGAACCAGTCACTGAATTTATTTATTGTGTCAATGGATTAATTACAAACTAGTTACTGTAATTTATTTTTTACAATTAATTGCAATTTGTTTTAATTAATGAAAATGCACTGCCGTCGATTCCCCTCGCTGCCGCCTCCTTCGATCCCTGTCGCCCGCCTTCGATCCCCGCCGCCGCCGCCCCTCTGATCCCCGCAGCCGCCGCCTCTGATCCCCGCAGTCGCCGCCTCTGATCCCCCCCCCCCCGTCGCCGCCTCCTCTGATCCCTACCACCGCCGAGTCCCGCCGCCGCTACCGCCGATCTCTCATTCTGGATCTGGATCTGATTCCCACGGTGAAGGAAGTCTGGATCTAGATCTGATTTTCGCGGATCTGATTCTCGGTCGATCTCCAGTCGCCGGTGAAGAAAGAAGATGGCGTCGTCTTCTGCATGGATCTCCAGTCGCCGGTGGAGGAAGAAGGGGGCGTCGTCTTCTGCGTCGATCTCCAGTCGCCGGTGAAGGAAGAAGATGACGTCGTCTTCTGCGTGGATCTCCAGTCGCCGGTGAAGGAATAGAAGAAAAGAAGATGGAACTTGGGAAGTCGACGGGGTCTGCGATGCGGGTCTCCAGTCGTTGGCGGTGATGGTGAAAAAGAAGAGAAGAAGGAAAGTTTGAAGAAGAAGACGTGGGGGAAGGAATAGAAGAAGATAAGATGGAACTTGGGATTGCCAACGTGGCAGATATGCAATCAGACTTTGTCACGGTTTTATAAAACCGTGACCAATTTAGTCACGGTTTTAGAAAACCGTGACCAATTAGTCACGGTTACAGAAACTGTGACTAATTAACTGTGACAAATTGTGTTTTTTCTTGTTGTGAGTTTCAGATGATTGGCCTGAGTGGTAATATTTGTGCGTGTCCATTACTGAGTGGCCAACCTTGTATATATATAAGCCATTGTGGCACGGGCCAAAGCTCCATGTGTCGGCCTCGAGTGATGCTTTCTTGTGGTGCAATCTGGGTTGTTGGATGGAGGTCTAGCCATAGGCGGGTGGCAGGTGTTAGGGGAATGTCCCTGACCGTATATGACTGGTCTGCGAGTCAGACTGATTTGATAGGTGACAAGGCACTTTTTCGGTCTCTGAGGTGACCTAAGTTGAAGGATCGATTCCTCCTCTGTCATTAAGTAGATCTGAGGGGAACAAGAGACCCTAGGTGGACGGGTCGCTTGATTTGGGGCTGTTGGGCCTAGGGCCAATCAATTGACCCCTATAGTAGATTAGAGACGGTGCATATTGTGGCCTCGTGCTATAATTTTTTTATAGACTTGTGATTCTTCAAGAAATTTGAGGAGCGGACAATCCGCCTATTGGCTTAAGAACCACTTTGTGATCTCCTAGGGAGAGCACGCTCGAAAGTGTCTTGATAGGATGAGCGCAAGGAACAAGTAAACTTAGTTAGGGTACGAGGCAGGGGCTTGTCTATAGAATACTCTCTAGTTTTGTTTATGGGGTAGTTCTCTATTATCTTTTTCTCGATCGTGTAGGAATCCCCACCTCTATATAAACTATTTTTTCCAATCATTACCATTCTTAGCTAAGAGGCTCGTGTTGTCCTTGCCGCCCCCAACAGGAGCATGTGATAAAGGGGAAACAGATGCCCAATGAGGAGGATGTGGACATCTTTTTGTACAAGGTGGAATATACAGAGGCGTCCTTCGATGACAAGGAGGTGGTGGAGCCTATCCCACTACAACTTCGAAGGTAGGAACATGAGAGGTTCTCCGCCTCGGTACGTGACAAATTTGGATCCCAACAATTGTAGGTGGTTCACCTCCCATCAGGGATTCGTGGTGGCCTTCTAAGGCTTTAACATCGATGTATCTGCCCTTAAAAAAGACGGGTATCAAATAGGTTGCCGTGAGAGTACGTGGGAGGGCGTTCCGGCCCAGACAGTTACATTAACCTTTTTCCCGACTAATTTCCCTATTTCAAGATAGAACTGCTATAGTAGATGCTCAAAGCTTTCCATTTTCCAAAACATTTCTTATATGTCGCCTATGCTCAACGTTGCACCATCGGTTGTTGTCTACTCGGATCGCAAGGCGTCTAGACCAAATCCTTCGTTCAGCTATGGATGGGAAGGTGATTTCGCTCCAACAACAGGCCAAGATGACCTAAGGTCGAAATCGGGACGCAGAAACCCATAACATTTCCTCCGAGCAAGAGCCGAGTATCCCTCGGGCTAAAATTTTCTAAGTAGTAATTTTTTGTCCGTTTAGAAATTTACTAGAATTGGGACGCAGATACCCAATGACTAAATCTGGACATATTTGAACAATATGCCACCAACGATACATTGTTATGTAATATTGTCCACAAAACTAAAACTGGGTAGGCTGTGTGTCACCATTAACTTAATCTGGACATATTTGAACAATATGTCGCCTACTGTACATTGTTACGTAATCTTGTCCACAAAACTATAAAATCGCGCCGGTTATGTGTGACCATTCACTAAATCTGTACATATTTGAATAATATGTCACCAACGGTACATTATTACGTAATCGATGTTATCCACAAAATTACAAAACTCAATTGTTGGGCACGCGCTTTGCTACCCAGCAATCACAATGATGACTCCCTTGTTCACTAGGGTCACCATTGTCCGTATATAAACATATTCAAACAATGTGCCACAGCTAGTACATTATTCGAATATTTTGTACTTGGAACTACAAGCTGCGTGAAAAGTTGAAATATGAAAAAAAAAATTGAAATAAAATGGTTGATAAGAGGAACAGAAAATATTAGTCAATTCAGATATTCTTCTAATGTCCACTTGTTGACCTGTGTCTGTCTACATGTATGGTCATCGTATTATAAATTAATAATAATATGAAGGCTGGCTGTCACGCAGTAGCTTCTTTATAAAAATAAATAAATAAACAATATATATATCTATTAAATTGATAATAAATTCCCAGGTCTTTTGGGTCTTTATCTTCTCTACCGTGAGGTAGTTGAGCCGCGGTCGTCTGGTACGCGCATAAACCACAAACAGTCAACATGGCGTCTATATATTGATCTTCTTCCTCATGATCATCAGATTGTTGGTTGGTTTCTAGGAAGTACTGCTCCAACCCTCTTTTCCAGGTACTCTACTGTCTTCAACATGATCAATCATCACCAGATCTTTACTTGTTTAACATACACATATAGCAGTTTTACTGTGTAGTATATTATTTAAGGGATTTTGGGTCTTTCTGTATTTCCATGTGTTAGAAAATAGAAGTTTCCTAGTCCAAATAGGATAGGTTTATGTCTCCTAATCCAAAAGAGATAGATTTTTTTTTGTAGAGGGGAGGAATACTAATCCTAGTTGGAATAGTATTCATAGTAGTTTAGGATAGCCTTGTAATCCTATAAATAAGCACCCCCTCCTTGCTACAAATCACACCAAACACAATAGCCTCAAATAATAAGAGCTCAGCATCCCCGTGGAGTAGATCAATTTTGATCGAACCATGTAAATATCGCGTCTTGTCTCGATTACTAGTTTTTACCATTCTACTTCTTTCTACTCTTCTCCAAAGCGGTATCTAAACCCGAAGTTGCTTCTGCGTTTTACAACAAGTGGTATCAGAGCTCCGGTTTTGATCTAGAGAATTCATCGTCGGCGCTACAAGTTGGTTCAAGATGAGCGGGTTGGGGATACACGCAAAGTTCGACAAGTTCGACGGAAAGGGAACTTCTCATTGTGGCAGATGAGGGTGAGCGATTTGTTGACACAAACAAAGGTTCACAAGGCGTTGAAAGGAGTAAAGCCCGAGAAGATGGAGGATGAAGACTGGCAGGATATGCAAGAGATCACTGTCAGTACAATCCGGATGTGCTTGGCAGACTCGGTGATATACGACGTAATGAGCGAGAAGACTGCGAAAGGATTGTGGTTGAAGCTGGAGACTCTATACATGTCAAAGAATGTCACCAACAAATTGGTCATGAAGCGGGATCTGTTCTGGTTTCGAATGGAGGAAGGTGGAGACTTGGGGAACCACATAGCTCAATTCAACCAGAAAGTCAGTGATCTGCTTCGGGTGGACGTGAAGTTGGATGACGAGGACAAGGCTATTATGTTGATTTGTTCTTTACCGCCTTCGTTCAATCACCTTATTACAACATTGCTCTATGGAAAGGAGACGCTAGACTACGAGGAGGTTGTCACAGCTCTAAGGTCCCATATGTCAATGCAGAAGTTGGAGACAGGAAGCTCTCAGGCGGAGGGTTTGACTGTGAGCCAGGAACGAGGCAGGAACAAAGCCAGGGGTAAAGGACAAGAGAGAGGAAAGTCTAGAGGAAGATCTAGAGGCAAATCTAAATCAAGGGAGGTAGTTTGTTACAAGTGTGAGCAGAAGGGGCATATGAAGAGGGACTGTCCTCAACTGAAGAAACAAGGAGCTAGCAAGGAGGATGAAGCATCAAGCTCAGCCAGTGTGATCTCCGAAGCTTCAGAAGATGAGGATCTCTTGGTTGTCTCAGCACTAGGTAACGATAGTTATACCGACACTTGGATTTTAGATTCGGCATGTTCCTCACACTATACTGCTCAAAGAAGTTGGTTTCATAGCTATAAAGCATGTGATGCTGGTAGTGTTACATTGGGTGATAACCATGCTTGTCCGGTTGTGGGGATTGGAACTGTTAGAATCAAGATGTTTGATGGGATAGTCAGAACATTAGAGGATGTCAAACATGTTCCAGAGTTGAAGAAGAACCTAATCTCGTTAGGATCCTTGGAGAAGAAGTTGTGTGGATTTTCTGCAGTTCCAGGTTCTGGAATACTAAAGGTGTCAGTGGGAGCTATGACTGTGATGAAGGGAAGGAGAATGTGTAACAATTTGTACAGGCTCATTGGTAGTACAGTTGTGGATTCTACATGTTCATCATCAGAAGATAGCTCAGACACAAGCACACTTTGGCATATGCGATTGGGACACATCAGCGATCAAGGTTTGCAGGAACTTAGTAGGAGGAAGCTGCTAAAAGGAGAAACACAAGGTCGAGTAGGATTCTGCGAGTGCTGTGTTTTTGGGAAGCAAAAATGAGTTCAATTTCATTCATCTTCACAAAGGAGCAAGCAAGTACTGGACTACGTTCATTCAGATGTATGGGGTCCAGCAACAACTATAGCTAAAGGTGGAGCCAGATACTTCGTGACTTTTATTGATGACTTCTCTAGAAAAACTTGGGTATATTTCATGAGGCAAAAGGGCGAGGTATTCTCAAAGTTCAAGGAGTGGAAAGCATCCGTTGAGAAGCAGACAGGGAAGAGCTTGAAGTGCTTCAGGTCTGACAATGGCGACGAGTACAAGGACAAGGAGTTCATTCAATTCTGCAAGGATGAAGGGATCGAGAGACACTACACGGTCAAGAAAACACCAAACACAATAGCCTCAAATAATAAGAGCTCAGCATCCCCGTGGAGTAGATCAATTTTGATCGAACCACGTAAATATCGCGTCTTGTCTCGATTACTAGTTTTTACCATTCTACTTCTTTCTACTCTTCTCCAAAGCGGTATCTTCATTCAGATGTATGGGGTCCAGCAAAAACTATAGCTAAAGGTGGAGCCAGATACTTCGTGACTTTTATTGATGACTTCTCTAGAAAAACTTGGGTATATTTCATGAGGCAAAAGGGCGAGGTATTCTCAAAGTTCAAGGAGTGGAAAGCATCCGTTGAGAAGCAGACAGGGAAGAGCTTGAAGTGCTTCAGGTCTGACAATGGCGGCGAGTACAAGGACAAAAAGTTCATTCAATTCTACAAGATGAAGGGATCGAGAGACACTACACGGTCAAGAAAACACCACAACAAAATGGTGTAGCAGAAAGGATGAACAGGACATTGCTAGAGAGGGCAAGGTCAATGAGAATACAAGCCAAGTTACCCAAGAAGTTCTGGGCAGAAGCGGTAAACACAGCTTGTTACATTGTTAACAGGTCACCTTCAAGGAAGCTAGAGAACAAGTGTGCACAAGAGGTATGGACAAGCAAAGAAGTAGACTACTTTGTACTCAAAGTTTTTGGATGTCCAGCTTATGCACTAGTTCCCGGTGATGAGAGATCAAAGTTGGATTCTAAGTCGAAGAAGTGCATCTTTGTCGGGTATGTCAAAGGAGTCAAGGGATATCGACTTTGGGATCCAGAAGCTATGAAGGTGATAATTAGCAGGGACGTAGTATTTGATGAGAAGGCTATGCTGGACAAGCTGGGATCATCTCAAAAAGAATCGCCAGATTCAACACACAAGACTGGTGTGGAGCTCGAGTTGGAAAGTCCATCCGAAATATTCCAACCTGTAGCAGGTAGCGAAGATGATCAACAGAGTACAGAGGATGAACATCATCAACGAGAGCATAGTATTGCTATAGATAGACCAAGGCGCACGGTCAGACCTCCGGCCAGGTACAGGACGGATAAGAAACAACTTCATTCGCATTGCTAACCAGTGATGGTGAACCAAGCAGTTTTCAAGAAGCAGTGTCTGTTCCTGAAAAGGAGAAATGGTTGGGAGCAATGGCAGAGGAGATGGAGTCGCTGCTTAAGAATACAACTTGGGAGTTGGGAGAACTTCCACAAGGCAAGAAAGCAGTCGGTGCAAATGGGTCTACATGAAGAAGGAAGATGTCAAGTACAAGGCAAGGCTGGTTGCAAAAGGGTACTCACAGAAGAAGGGGATTGACTACAATGAAGTTTTCTCACCGGTTGTAAAACACACAACCATCAGGGTGCTACTGGCATTAACAGCTCAACAAGATCTGGAGTTGGAGCATTTAGATGTCAAGACAACATTTCTCCATGGTGATTTGGAGGAAAAAATCTTCATGGAACAACCAGAGGGATTCAAGGAGCTTGGGAAAGAACACATGGTGTGCAAGCTAAAGAAGTCTCTCTATGGGTTGAAGCAGTCACCAAGACAATGGTACAAGCGGTTTGATTCATACATTTTGAAGATTGGCTTTACTAGAAGTGAGTACGATAGTTGCCTCTACTTGAAATCTTTGAAAGATGGTTCTTTCATATATCTATTGATATATGTGGATGACATGTTGATCGCTGCAAGAGATAAGAAGGATGTGTGCAACCTAAAGTCTTTGCTAAGTAAGGAGTTCGACATGAAGGACTTGGGCGCTGCAAAGAAGATCCTAGGCATGGAGATACTCAGAGACAGGAAGAGTAGAAGACTGTGGCTCTCACAACATAAGTACATTGAAAGGGTTTTGGAGAGGTTTGAAATGGACAAGGCAAAGCCAGTAAGTACGCCACTTGCACAACACTTTAAGATGTCCGTTCAACAGAGTCCAAAGACAGATGAAGAAGTTCAGTATATGTCAAAGGTTCCATACTCAAGTGCGGTAGGAAGTTTGATGTACGCTATGGTGTGTAC
This sequence comes from Linum lewisii, assembly GCA_034768395.1. NCBI lineage: Eukaryota > Viridiplantae > Streptophyta > Magnoliopsida > Malpighiales > Linaceae > Linum > Linum lewisii. Next base: position 79,980,900 of record CM068296.1, read on the forward strand.
AAGACCAGACTTGGCACAAGCAGTGAGCGTGATTAGTAGATTCATGGCTAATCCAGGAAAGGAGCATTAATGGCAGGCTGTCAAGTGGATTTTGCGCTACTTGAAAGGTACATCTGATTATGGGTTATGTTTTGGTACGAATGATGCCGTTCATGTTACTGGTTATGTGGATTCAGACTATGCTGGAGATGTAGATGATAGAAAGTCCACGACGGATTATGTTTTTACATTGGCAAGTGGTCCAATCAGTTGGAGGTCAACCTTGCAAAATGTATTTGCACTATCAACTACAGAAACAAGTACATGGCCATAACTGAAGCAGCAAAGGAGGCGTTATGGTTGAAAGGGCTAGTCTCAGAGGTAGGTTTTGAGCAGCATGCTCTTGGGATATACTGTGATAGCCAGAGTGCCATAGAACTGACCAAGAATCAGGTGTATCATGCAAGGACAAAGCACATTGATGTACGATATCACAAGATTAGAGAGTTGATTAATGCTGGTGAGATCCAGGTGTTGAAGGTGCACACATCAGAGAATGCAGCAGACATGTTAACAAAGGCACTACCATCGGAGAAGTTCAAACATTGTTTGGACTTACTCCAAGTTACAAACTAAGGAGTTGTGGTAGTGCTGAGCTCGAGGTGGAGGCTTAGGAGGCCTAACAAGTACTCAAGGGGGGTGATTAGTCGCCAAGATGGAGTTTGTTAGAAAATAGAAATTTCCTAGTCCGAATAGGATAGGTTTATGTCTCCTAATCCAAAAGAGATAGGTTTTTTTTGTAGAGGGGAGGAATACTAATCCTAGTTGGAATAGTATTCCTAGTAGTTTAGGATAGCCTTGTAATCCTATAAATAAGCACCCCCTCCTTGCTACAAATCACACCAAACACAATAGCCTCAAATAATAAGAGCTCAGCATCCCCGTGGAGTAGATCAATTTTGATCGAACCACGTAAATATCGTGTCTTGTCTCGATTACTAGTTTTTACCATTCTACTTCTTTCTACTCTTCTCCAAAGCGGTATCTAAACCCGAAGTTGCTTCCGCGTTTTACAACACCATGCTGGAACAACTTACTGCAACTACTACTTTCGTCATCTTGAAATTGGTTGAATTCGGTACGGGATCTGAATCTCGACTTATGAATTCTTCATTTTTTATTTTCCCAAGTTTCGATTAATTGAATCTCAGTTTTTATCTCAAAATTTTAATTTGCTAAATTTAAACGTTAATTTTAAGATTAGGACCAAAAATTCTGATGAACCGAATACATTTCGTATAATACTTGTTCGCGATATGCTACTATACTTCACACCATGTGGGCATCTACTGCCAAAAAGGGTGAATTAAATATTTTTAAATAATATGCATAATCAATTTTAATATTATATTTTCACAATAGTCTTTACAGAATCCCTTCCGACTTCTCTGATTCCCCTGCTTCCACTTTCCCCTTCTTCGGCCTCCTTTGCCGTTTCTTCTTCTATCCTTTAATCTTATCTTCGCTTGTTTGGTTTCCTCTTCAACGGGTGGAAACCGCTGAAGCGGTTAACTCCCTCTATGGGATAGTCGACAGTTTCTCTGTCGGATTGCAATCCTTTGGTTGCTTATATAAACCTCTTATTTTACTGGAGTATCTCCCTATTCCTCTTTATCTCATCCCTTGATTTATAGTCATCCTTCTATTACATCTCATTCCTTTGTAATTGTCAATCTTTCTTTTTGATTCGCAATGGCTATTACTCCCTTTCAAATCCCATCCTCTGAAGTCTCTACAAGTCAAGAGAGAAATGGGCTTAGCCTTCTACTTCTCTTCTTCGGCCCTGTTCGAAAGTCTCTTGCCGGATTACAGTCGGCTCTTGGTAGAATTTGGGGCCTTCAAGGCCGAATCAGGATTTTTCATGTCGGTTTCAACCTCTTCCAGTGTTTCTTTCAGACGCGTGAAGATAGAGGGAAGGTTCTGCGTGCTCAGCCCTGGAACTTAAATGCGACAATGATGCATCTACAGCCCTGGTCACCACCTTCTGAGGAATTGGCAATGACCTTCCAGTTCATGAACCTATGGGTCACGCTGAAGGAAATTCCAACAGAGTACACCACCATCTCTTTTGGAAGGCAGTTTCTCTCGGATTTTGGGTCAGTCTTGGACGTTGCTCTATTTCGCGTCAGTGATGAGGCTGGGACTTTTCTCTGAGCAAAAATGAACTTTAATTTATCAAAGGGACTAGTTGGTCGAAGGGAGGTTATTGAGAATCCGGGTAGATCGTTTTGGGTGAAGATCTATTACGAAGGCTTATCGAAATTATGCTTCAACTTGGGCGTCTAGATCATGTGCAATCCGAGTGTTCGGCTCCGGTTGAAATCAACCCTGGTCCTCCTTTACGTGGGGCCTGGATGTTCCAACGACGCCGAGAAGTCTACCAGCAAGATGGAGAAGCGGTAGTGGTTCCTCCGTCCCGCAGTGCTATTGTTTTCGTACGCCACGTCCGCCGCCGTACAATTGCTCGTCGGGAAGACCCCTGTGCCTCTTTGGCTCCAACCTCGGAGGAATCATCCGGCACTCGATCGATTCATATAAATGATGGATATTCCCCCCATCAGGTCTTCTCGGCGCCGCGGGAAGGAGGTTGTGACTGACGGAACGGAGACGACGGGGGCAGTTAAGTCTCCTGGTCGGCGTTCTCTGCTCACACGGGTGAGACTTCTGGAACCTTGGGACGATCAGGCCCAAAATCTAGCATTGTTGGGCCGACTGCTGCAAGTGAGATTGGAGAGAGTTCCTTCCCAACTTATGAGCCACAAGACTCCATAGGCCTTGGTGGATATGGGCCTCCTCCAGATGTGGGCTTCTGTCCTTTTACTTCTAATGCTGATGGGCTGGATCCAATTGAAGAAGTTAATGAAGATCACTTAGATAGGGTGGTGGGTCATGAACTCAGCCCACTTCCAAGTCCTCTTGATCTTCCGGATCCGGAAACACCTCCAGAGGATTATGAGTCGGACTTCCTTCTTTCTGATGATGAAGACTTCCAAATCATTACTGACGACCCGAATGAGACTATCCTTGCTGAAAAGGTGGTGGCGGCCAGCCATGACTCGGCCGCCAAAGGATTATGATCGTTCTATATTGGAATTGTAGAGGGCTAGGAGGACCTGATACAGTTTCTGAATTAGTAGCTTTATGTAATAGGATCTCTCCTCCTTTTCTCTTTTTATGTGAAACGTGTGTAAGTAATGAGGATCTATCCTCAATATTATTAAAGTGTGGCTTTTCAGATTATACTCACGTTCCTTCTAATAATTCGGGAGGAGGAATTGTGCTAGCTTGGTCTTCTGACAATCCTTCTCGTGTTATTTTTTCTCTAAGTTTTGCTATATGCGTTGCTTTTCAAATTTCTGGTGACTCATACGCTTACCTCATTGGAGTTTATCTTTCAAACCATCGATCAATCCGAGTTAACCAACTTCAGGATTTATCCACCCGATTAACATTTCTCTCAGAACCAACCTCCTTATTTGGTGATTTTAATTGTATGCTATCGATTTCTGAGAAGAGAGGGGTATCCCCCTTTATAGATATAAGATTGCCCCGCTTCTTGACTTTTCTAATGACAGTCACTTAATAGATATTGGATTTAGTGGTCCGGAATTCACTTGGTCGAATAGACAGTGTCCTACGACTTTAATAGATGAACGATTAGACAGGTTTTTCCTTAATGATGTGTGGCTAGACATCTTCCCGGAAACCTCTATTGAACATCTTCCTCCTTTGTGTTCTGACCACAGCCCAATTGTTATGCACACAATGCCGGCTTCCCCAACTTCTAAAAAGTTATTTCGATTTGATTGTCGATGGATAGATAACCCTGAAGTGCTTAACCTAATCTCTTACTCATGGGCTTCTCCATGCAAAGATAGCAGCGCAATGTTTAGGTTAGCAGACAAGCTGAAAAACCTAAGGCATCTTCTTTTTGACTGGTGTCGAGAAGGAACCTCCAATTCTGCTCGTCTCTTGAAAGATGTAGAAAGAGCTCTAACTGATCAATTCGATTCGTCAACGGTGGATTGGACAGAGGTTCGTCGCCTTGAACATCAACGTTCTAAACTACGTTTACAAGAGGAAGTGTACTGGAAACAAAAATCAAGAATTAAATGGTTGGATTCTGGTCATCGTAATACAAAATTTTTTCACCGATCAGCATCGGCGACTAGAAAGCAAAATTTCATTGGTGATCTCTTGGATCATGACGGTAATGTGATCTCTACAAAAAAAGATAAAGGAATCTTAGCAGCTTCATATTTCCAACGTCTATTCTCTACTGAACATGACGGTACTCAGGAATCAGTTTATGAAATTGGGATCCATCCGGCGATCAATGCCTCTATGAACCGAGATCTACTTGCATCGGTTACGGAAGAGGAAATTAGGCAAACAGTTTTTGACATTGGTCCACTTCAGGCCCCGGGACCAGATGGATTCACTGGGCTTTTTTTCCAGAGGTACTGGGCAATCATCTCTCAAGATGTTGTTTGTGCAGTTCAGGATTTTTTCCGACGGGGACACATGCTTCGAGGGATGAATCACACGTGGCTAACTTTAATCCCTAAAGTTTCTGACATCACCAATATGACTCACGTCCGTCCAATTGGTCTTTGTACGGTGTTTTATAAAATAATTTCAAAAATTATTGCTTCTAGACTGGCCGTTATTTTGCCGCATCTTGTTAATCCAGCCCAAAATGGGTTCATTCGAGGTCGGTGTATCACAGATAATATCCTCATCGCCCATGAATTGATTCATCATCTGCAATCTTATGGATCAGGTAGCCGACATTTCATGGCCCTGAAAGTAGATATGGAAAAAGCCTATGATAGGGTGGAATGGGATTACTTTTTCCATTACTTTTAATTTTAGGTTTTCATCCTAGCTGGGTGGCTTTGGTGCAAAACTGCTTGTCTTCGGCCACAATGTTTGTGTTGCTTAATGGGACACCCCAAGGTTTTTTTGCTCCGACTCGTGGTCTTCGCCAGGGGGATCCTCTTTCTCCACTTTTATTTTCCATTTGTTCAGAAGGGCTAAGTCATCTGATTGGTCAAGAAGTAGAGAGATCTACTCTACAGGGCATTAAACTCAATGGCCATTTCCCAATGATTACCCACTTAATGTTTGTGGACGATACCATGCTTTTCATCCATGTTACTAGACCTGCTCTAGTCCATTTGCGATCCCTTTTTACCAGATATCAGCTTTTGAGTGGTCAACGTATTAACTATACAAAAAGCTCTGTGTTGTTCAGTAAAAATGTGTCTGATGATCTAATTAGAGAATATTCAGATTATCTGCAAATAAATACTTCCTTAGACAATGGGTCTTATCTAGGAGCTCCTTGTGTAGTTTTAAGGTCGAAAAAAGAGTCATTCTCTTTTCTAGAAGATAAAGTAACAACTCGACTTCACAGCTGGAAGCGAATATCTCTCTCCCTTGCTGGGGTTCATACCTTATTAACTTCGGTCATTGCTGGATTACCAGTTCATATCATGTCATGCTACAGGGTCAGTAATGCGGTGTGTGACGAACTAGATTACCGCATGGCTGAATTCTGGTGGGAGAGTTGAAGATCGCCGACGAATTCATTGGCGTAGCTGGCCTAAATTGTGCCTACCTAAAGAGGAAAGAGGTTTGGGTTTTCGAGATTTCAAAGCCTTCAACCAAGCCTTGCTAGCCAAACAATGTTGGCGGATCATGATGGAACCAGAATTGCTTGTCTCTCGCCTTTTCAAAGGAAAATATTTCCCTTATCAGTGCTTCTTGAATGCGTCAAAATGCTCTAATTCGTCATGGGGATGGCAAAGTATGTTACATGGTCGGGAATTATTAATTAAAGGACTAATCTGGTGAATAGGATCTCATTCAATGCTTTCGGTTTTTGATCGTCCTTGGATCCCCATGAATGGAATTTCGTCCTTCCCACGCTTATTGCAACCTCTTCCTCAAGGATTTTCCCTACACATTTCATCCTTAATAAATCATGGTGAGTGGAATGCGCATCTTCTTCATCGCTTTTTTTATCAGGAGTCTGTTCGCATCATATTAAGCATTCCGCTACCACGGACAACGCCATTGGATCACCCAATTTGGTTTTTCTCCCCGAGCGGGCAATACTCAACTTCGTCTAGATACTCACTAGCCCTGCGTCTTCGCCCGCCCAAGAAACATCCTCCCTCCCTAGCCCATCCATCTTGTTCGGTGCTTTGGCGGTCGATTTGGGATCTCCAAATACAACCTAAACTCAGATTTTTTCTCTGGAGACTCTGCCACAAGATTCTACCAACTATTGAAGGCTTAAATTCTCGAGGGCTGACTCTTCCAACTTTATGTCCTTGTTGTTTGCGTGGACCAGAGACTTTGGAGCACCTTCTCTTCCATTGTGTAGTTGCACGTTGTTTTATGCATTTTGCGAATTTGGATCTTAACTTAATTCCACATACACACCCTGCAATCACCTGGAGATTTATTCAATCAAATCGTTCGATGGAAGGCCCCCGCTGGGTTATAGCTTGGTGGAGATTATGGAAATCAAGAAACTGGGTTGTTTTTGAAAAATTTCAAAGCTCCTTCTCGGCTCTTCATAAACAGTTCTCCTTAGACGTTGATAATCTTGCTTTCCTTCCTGCTCCTCTTCGACCAGCCTCCCAACCAGTTCCTTCTCGCTCCTCAAGTTGGTATCCGCCCAGATTCCCAAGATTGAAGATTAATGTGGATGGGGCCCTCTCCGATGGTCTGGGTGGCGCTAGCTGTCTGGTGGTTCGTGATCATCTCGGGGGTCTCCTGTTTGCGACAGGTATCTCTTATCCTGGTATTACTAACCCTTTTTTGATTGAACTGCTAGCCGTTCGGGATGCTTGCATTCTCTGTCAAGAGTTAGGGTGGTCTGAAGTTGACATTGAAGGAGACGCCACAGAGGTCACGCGGATGCTTTCTCACAGACTTGTTCTCTCTCGGGATGGGGGCTCTCTTGTAGCAGATATTTGCAGCTTGCTGGCATCCCTTCCTCAGGTCCGGCTGATGACGGTCCCTCGTCAAGCTAACATGACAGCCCATTATGCGGCTCGTCACGCGCTTCGTAGCCTCCCAAGCCGGGGCGTGGTTAACATTACGGCTTGGGTGTGCCCTTACCTTTTTTGAATGTATGGTTATCTCCAGCGCTCCTGCGGGAGTTATCTAAGGAAAAAAAAAATAATGTCTAAGATCAATTTATTATACCATTTTCAGTTCATCATAGTAAATACTCAAATATGATTTAGACTTGCCGTTCTACCCAAAAGTCAAATCTGATTTTTGTGTCAAATATGAAATAAATTAGGATAGTTTTCCGCAACAAATTATGAAAGTATGAGGGTTTGATAATTTCAGTGAAATAGGATTACGGTGGAAATTGACCATTTCTCCGAAAATCAGTTTCTTTATCCTCGTCTAAATGACATTATGGAATGACAAATTAACCCCAAAAAAATTGTCTGTAATACCCTTAACTTGAGCATGCAAATCCTAAATTAAGGGTTATTTCTGCGAGTAGCGTTGTATTATTGTTATTATCATTGTACTATTGCTGCTTCTAAAGATTGGTGATCTTGACCGAAGAGAGTATCCGTCCCCTCTCTTCTGTGCGGCGAATTCCCCCGATCTCATGTTTCGGCTGGTTTCGGAAATAGTTGGTCCATGGTTCTATTCGCCAGTTGCGGGTCTCCCGTATACTGTAATACAGGCTCTCCGGAGTCCTGATGCCACCCTCGTGGTGTATTTACTGATGATTGTTTGTTTCAGGTTCGTAATCGAGTTCCATTGGATTCTCTCTCGTATCGCATCAATTCCATCTCCTGCCGTTGGGAGTCAATCTCTTCGACCTTTTATCTTTGGGCAGGTGCGGGTTGGGGCTCACCCTTATAGTTGATTGCTCCTTTAGTTTGTCGGAGAGACCCTAGTTCTCTTCAATGCTACGCCGATGTGGGCCATGGTTTGATCGGTATAAGGAGCTCGCCAGCGTTCAGTACCGCCGCCAATTGCTTTTGTGGCTAGTTGTGGGTTTTGTTCGATTCCTTTTTTAGATTACCTATGTTGTTTATCAGGTCTGTTACACTATTTCTACGATTCTTTACCTATTTATTTGTTAAATACAGCACTTTCTTTCCTATTTTCCTCACATTGCTCCCCTATTCTAGGAAATTCTCCTCTCTGCTATTTTCTCTTCTCAATCAAAGCATAATGGTTGGCGTTGTTATTGAGGAATGTAAGTTACTCTTGAAAGACATCCCTCAATCCGTTCTCTCGTAAGAAGCGAGGACAACACAATCACCATAACTTGGCTAGACAAGCACTCACAATGTTCCCTTGAGATCCCAATTGTTGACCTTACCCGTTCGCGTGCTTGAAATCTCCCTGAAACTCTCTAAGCATCCTGTTTTCTCATTAGTACCCCTAAGGATCCCCAAGGGTGTCACACCCAAACCTTCCCTCCCCCTTTTCTCCTTAGTTTAGGTGTTCTTGACACACTCTTCCGTGGGTGTGTTCGACAAAAAAAAAACATTGGTGATCTTGTCTCTCAAATAAAAAGTTGTTGTTATTAAGGATTAATACGAGATGTTGTGAATAGATGAAGGGTTCAGTTTTGTGAATAGATAAAATTTGGAACTGTTGGTTTTAACCCTCAAAAAATGAAATAACAACAAACATCCATAATAGAATAAATAATCCGTTTCAATGGAATTTCTAATTCTCCTTCGAAGGTTATTTTAGGTCTGGTCAGGAATTTAATTCTCCCGGATAGGGGTGGGAGACCTGACTTGGTCGGGCTTTCCATGACACAGACTGGTCAAATGAGGCGTTGAGTTGCCCGAAACCCAGTCAAAATTATTCCGAACCTAACCCAAACTATGTAAATGAGGTTCGACCGGGTTTTAGGTTTTTTGGGTAAAGCCCGGCCTGAACCCTGCCCAACCCGATATCAATGCAACAACACTTTGTAGCCACTCTTTTTTGACGATATAAGTAAATAGGCTCACAATCCATTTATTTTTTAGCATAATAATTAACAAAATGGCCAATGGACTTTTAATTTAATAACACAATGTCAAGGATGTGGTTTCTTACTTTTTGAGATTTAAATGAGTCTGGTTTCAGCCCATCCCGAACCAGGTCAACCGGGCTTTGGGTTACCCGAATGCTTAGTCCAGATCCGGCCCGGGTTGATGAAATTTCATCCAGGAAGCCCAGAAACCCGGTTGACCAATGCTCGATATGTATGTCCATACCTCCATATATAGTACTAGATTATCATCGGCCCATTGGCCGAATTTTTGTGTTAATTTTTAGTGAAAATTTGTTTTTATTTAGATTACTTAGATGTGTCGTTGAATTTTTTCTATCTTTTTCATTTCTATTTTAAATATATATAATAATTTGTTGTAGAAATTAGTATCTATCCTAATGATAATTTATTAAGATAAAAAAATATAAATAATTTAATGAATATGTTAGTAAAAAATAAAAAAATTGTTATCAATTGTTGGGGATATGATAAACAAAAGCATTATAATTATGTTTGTTGTTACGTTAAACACATTGTCATTTTTCTTTGATTAAAGAATAAAATATTCTAATCATTAGGTGTGGCATTGTTGGTTGTTCACCTCGTCTCTTAACCATAAGGTTGAGAGTTCTATTTTGTTTATCAAAATCAAAATACTCTTATTCCTAGAATGAAAGAGAAGTTTTAAAATTCTCGAAAAACTGACGTGTGAACTAGATTAAGGCATTTTTCTTTTATAGATATTATGATACTATATCAAACTCTTTGTGGCGATAATTTTATATGTATATATGCACATGCAGCTATCTATCTATCTTACTCTCAGCAGCAGTCAGCAGAGTACGGAAATGGAAGCCCGAAGAACCTGCATCATCATCCTAAGCACTTTCATTTCGTCCCTCTGTATCCGAACATGCCATACTGCGTCATTGTCCTTGAACTACACAAACTTCGACAAATGCAGCAGCAACTCCATCAAACTCTTCGACTCCGCAGTCTGCGCAAATTCCGGAATCCAACTCACCGGCTTCGCCTACTACATAACCGGACAAGCTCAATACTCTAAGCCAATGCGACTATGGGATTCCTCTACCGGCAAACTCACCAACTTCACCACAACATTCACCTTCTCTATGGACAACGACAACAGCAGCTTTGCCTGCGACGGCCTAGCCTTCTTCATCGCCTCCTCCAATTACTCCACTCCCGCCGTCAATGCATCAGATGGCCTCCTTGGCCTAGTAGATAGTAACCATGAATACAATTCGACCAAGAACCCCTTCATCGCTGTTGAGTTCGATACCTACCAAAACTCAGATTGGGACACATGGTCGGGCTTCAGTCACGTGGGCATTGATGTAAATTCTATAAGGTCCGTCGCCAGCAAGAGGTGGAGGAGTTATTCAAATGGGACTACTATGTCGGCTCAGATCTCTTACAAAGCTGGAAACCTCTGCGTAGAGTTCACGGGGCTGACGGAGGAGATGGTGGACGTCCCTGGGGATACACTCTACTATGAAGTGGATTTCAAAGATTACTTGACGGAGTGGGCTGTGTTCGGGTTCTCAGCATCTACAGCGTTTAGGTACCAGTCCCACATTGTCAAGACGTGGTCATTTTCCTCCAATTTAGACTCCGGGGGGGTGGGCACCATGGTCAAACAGGGAGTCAACAAAAACAATACTGAAAGCACGTTTGAGGATTCTGGCCGCAAGAAAACGAACAGGAGCTTAACTATTGGAGTTGTGTTAGGAAGTATTGGTGCTCTTGCAATAATAATAATAGTGGTGAGTACGATTTGGGTTCGCTCCAACAAGAGGCCAGGACCCCATCTAAGGTTGGAATCAGGACGCAGAAATCCAGAAGGTTTCCTCCGCGCAAGAGCCGAGCATCCCTCGGGATAAAATTTTCTATGTAATAAGTTTTCGTCTCAGTTTCTATAAATTTACTATAATTGGGAGCTCTCGATGCCCAAAAACATTAAGTTGGTTATGTTATAATTTTGTCCATATGTGTTTGAATAACTTTACCAAAAAATATGATCAATGATTAGCTATGAACTACCTAAAAAAGCATCTTTGAGGGCGGTTACTTGCAAGACAACCAACGAAAAATAGTCAAGAAGAGTATATGAGAGTGTTAGGAGGTAAGGTGTATATGAGCTAATAACAAAGAAGTATCGGGGGTATGCCCTTCCTTTACCGTACAACATGTGGACGTATATTATCAGGCGAATGGTTTGAGTGGTAGTATTTGTGTGTGACCATTAATAAGTGTCCAACCTAGTATTTATAAAGCCATTGTGGCACGGACCAGAGCTCCACGTGTCGGCATATGAGCACGTGCTTTCATGTGGTGCAATCTAGTTCGTCACTGCAACCCACACTTGTCGCATCTTTGCCTCATGTTGCTACTCACCTTCGATTTGATTTTTTTGGGAAATAGCTTGTTAAAAAGTTGAAATTGGATCCTTTCCCCTCATACCCTTAGTTCTTTCTTCATATTGGAAAACGGATTTCACAGGACAATCGGGAACGAAAGCCTGACATAAATATTGATTTGAATAAAGAAATTGACTGAAAATCTTAGATCAAAATACTATGTAGAGATGGTATGAGCTGCTAAACAAGAATTCTTGAACTATGGAATGTACAAACTACAAAGATAAAAAAACATCATCACCCTTTTATAGATGCATAAATACACTCAAAACACAATAGCCCCAATATTTTATTAAGTATTGGTTTATAGTACTAAATTTGGCAGTTTGCATACATAAGGGCATTTGGTCTAGTGGTATGATTCTCGCTTAGGGTGCGAGAGGTCCTGAGTTCAATTCTCGGAATGCCCCTCCAAACAATATTTACATACAGTAACAGCATAGGATGCAATTTTATCTACTGCAAAAGAGAAACAGCATAGGATGCAATTTTATCTGAATTCTCGCTTTTGACTTTACATAACAGTACTTTGCATAATCTTAAAACCTGTCCTGTCAAAACACTGCAAGCTATTTTCTACCCACTGAAATGCTATTGAAATTAAGAAACTAGCTTAGAAACTTACATGGGAGTGTAGTAGAATCGGATTCACCGCACAGGCGCACACCTATTCTTAGCATCACTTCACCAACGGTAAATATGACGCGTATCAGTTTTCAACGGCCTTTGCAAATCAAAAGCAGCATAGAGATGGATCTTAATGCCTAGAGAAGAGATAAATCTTAACCAGAAAGACAATTCAGTGTCAACAAGTGGGCATTTGGTCTAGTGGTATGATTCTCGCTTTGGGTGCGAGAGGTCCGGAGTTCGATTCTCCGAATGCCCCAAAGGTTTTTTTTTGTTCTACATGAACGATGAGTTCCAGTGAAGGATCTCAATGTGGCGAGTCTGCATTCTAAAATACTCTGCAGACTGCAATAAGTGGTACATTTTGCAAATAACAACACTTCCACACAACTTAAGTAGCTATATCTATCTCCAAACATTGAAAGAAATAGAGAGCAGGAGAAACCTACGTTTTATGTTTTTATGAATCACCTACATTTGACAGTCACAAAATGGATCAACAAAGAGTAATAGCATGAAGCAAGAAAATAGGAAGGAATTGTAACTGAACCTTAACAAGAGACGTAGATCCCAAACTGAATCTCCTCAACTTCTTCAGCAGACAACACATACTGGTGCTGGTGGTGCTGGTGTGGAGAGTTCTTAATGAAGATCTACAAAGACATAAAGAAAGCTCAACATTTCTCAAGAGTTACAGCAAAATACTAAATCCACTACACCGTGAACCAAGCTTTACTTACCGATTAGGTTCAAGTCATCATATAGGACAGTGACTAATTGGTGCTCATTTCCAAAGTTCCCTCATCCATAGCTCAAAGTCCTCAGCACAATGCCCTAAATACAAGCATGAAACATCCCCATCAGATCATGAATTGACAGCCAAATATGATGTTATATTCCTATGTTCTAGCATCCAACACCAAGGCAGAAGAAGTTCATCAGTCAGTTACATTTTATATTTCCACAAATGAATCACATTTAAATAGTTCAGAGATTTATAAACCACTTGCGTTACAAAGAAGACGTCAAGGGCATTTGGTCTAGTGGTATGATTCTCGCTTTGGGTGCGAGAGGTCCGGAGTTCGATTCTCCGAATGCCCCTTTTGTTTTCAATTTCGAATTGAACAAAATCTGAATGACTAAATCTGACTCTGAGTAGCGAATACTTTTAACATAGACAGACATGCATTTCTTTTCTTTGACAAAACTTTGATCAGTTGGTGGCATAGCTGTAATGCAGATAGTGCAAACTTAATCGAAATGAAAAGGCTAACCAACCTGTAGTTTGTTTATCAACGCTGCAACTCCCTACTTTTGCCTGTTGCCATGGCGCCCTACCAGTACTGAATTCGAGTCGGATAGAACAGCATGGCATTTGGTTTAGTGGATTGATTTTCCCTTTGGAAAGAATAGAGAGGTCCTGCATTCAACTCTCGCCTCGAAACCTTAATCCTTTTCAAAGGTCCATATCAACTGAGAATTGAGATGAACAACCATAGAGTGTTGACTTAGCCACAGATATAGATAGACCCACTGAATTTCAGAACCAAAGGTAAATTACTGCTTGTGATTCACACTTGACAAGCAGATTATGAAAAGGGAAGAATGAATTATCAGATTAAATCATTACTCTCAAATGATAAAAATACCGTTAGGTCTTCTTTGTAATTTTTTGGATGGAAGTGACCAAATGCTATTTTAACTGCCACATCTGCCGACACGTGTCCTGCTGAGTCATTTTATCCCGTAGACCAAAAAGCTTTTTCATTAAAATGTTGCTGACTCATTTCATTTTACGGGTCGTTTGGATGGGTGATTTGGAATGAGGAGATTTCAAATGTCTAGAGACTTGAAATAGCATGAGAATTGAGGTCCACTTGCTATTTGAAAAATAGATTGTTTGGTTAAGTGATTTGAGAGATTATTGAGGGAAGGAATTCAGAAAATTAAAAACTAAAAATTAAATTCACATTACAAATGATAAAAATATCCTTCATTAAAATTGTGAATAGGGGAATTAGTTGAGGGCAACTAGTAAATTTGTCTAAAATCTCTCTCAAACTTCCCAAATCTCTACTTTTGTGTGGTGATTTTAAAATCACTCTCAAATCTCTATGGGCCCACCAAAGAGATTTAAAATCTCTCACAATCTCCCTACAATTTTGTACCCCAAACAAGTGATTTTATTGAAATCTCTAGGGAAGGGATTTTGGCCCCAAATCACCCAAAATCCCCACCCCAAATCTCTAATACAAACAACCCCTTAGTGTTTATGAATTAAAAAAATAACTCCTTCTTTCTCAGACCGCCACCGCCTTCAGAAGCTTTCACCGGCCACCGCTAGAAACAAAGGCCCCCTACCCTTTTCTTCCCTGCCGTCCAACGATGACACCAAACCTCTTCACCGTTCCAATCGGCTTTCTTTTTCTTCTTATTCCAAGTAGCTTCCTGGAAGATCACATATGGAAATGAATATCTTGATCTCATCATTAAGGCTGCTGCAAAATCAAAAATAATTCCAATGTTAATACTCCTATATCTCTGCAGCACCTATCATCATCAACTAAGACTAAGATAGAGCATTTGCAAATGATCATTCTTTAGTCAAAGCAACACTCACTCTTGGCAGCGAGTCGTCGTACCAATCCAATTTGTAGAAACTCGAGACTGAATTGGACAGAAACAAAAGGGAATTTTAGTAAAGCGATATAATAACGTTACCTCCTTTGCTAACAGGCGCAACAATGGTGTCATCCCCCTGCTTCTTCTTCTCTTCAACATTCAACAACAACAAATCTTTAACCTAGAACCCAAAAATCATATTCTCTCCTTCTCCCCCATGTTTTTGCTTCTTCTTCAACCTCACTGTCGCTGCGGAGCTGTCAATAGAACTCGACCTCGACTCATTTCCACATACCTTGACTGGGGAACATTCAAGAGACGGAGAAAGTTGAGGTTGAACGTCGGAATCAGGAGCGTCCTCAATGGAATCTAGGGATTTCATGTGACTTAAAGGGTTTCGGAAGTGACGGATCTAGGAAGCAGATTTCGGATTGAGGAGGACGAAATAGTTCCAAGGAAGCGGCTGTCAGCCTCACCGCCGCTCTCAGTGGTGGATCTCATGGGTTATGCGGTTTTCGTTGCTCGAAGAAGAATTTCCAGACACGGGAAGAAGACAGTGAGGAGGAGGAACAGAGGGGAGGCTGGCTGCTAGATTCGTCTAGTTGAGAGGCCGTTAGTCATCGACGGGGAGGTGGGACACCGGGAATGATTAGAGAGATATGAAGCTTTGTTTCTGGCGGTGGGTGAAGGAGGTTGCTTCCGACGGCGGTGGCGGTCGGCAAGGGAGAGTAGGTGAAGGAGAATTTCATTCGGAGAGGGAGATTAGGGAAAAAATTAAAGGAGTAATTTGTTTATTCTGTAAATTTAATTTTTTTAAACGAGTGTCAGCCAACGTGGCAGTCAAAATAGCGATTTGGTCACTTTTATCCAAAAAATTACAAAGAAGGCCTAACGGCGTTAAATACGGGATAGATTTGGAGTTTTTTATAGATAGAGTATATCCAAAACAATTCGTGAAAGTTGGAGCTTTTTAAAAATAATAACCCAAACTTAAAAGTATGTGTCGTTTGCAATTTAGAAATGTCTAACCTGTCTAAAATCTAAATACTTACCTAGTATCTTCATTGTATCATTCTATTCTTACTCACTCAAATGTGTTTTTTTTTTGCCTAAGTCTAGATACAAATAGCGCCTATCATTCATTCATAATCAAACGAGTTTGTGAAATGTTAAGCAAATCATATAGAATATGATGAGAAAATAAAGGATCGGAAATAGAAATACTATGAACACCTATGGACAAGTTATGTCCAAGGCCAACTAAGAATTCAGTTGCCCGGTTGCCTTTCCAATAAATATGTTTAACCTTGGTCATCCAGTTTTGATCCAACAACTCACGTAAGATGGCGATCTCAGTAGAGTGTTGGTTGTCCTCACCCACCCCCACCCCAACAAAAGTTCAATTGCAACATGCTAGTCCAACTTCTGAATCCTCCAGAATCCTCTATCGGTCCCAAGCGATCCCTCTCAACTCAGTCCTGGTGATCGAGAAAATCCCCAAGTTCATGCTATATGTCGCTAAGCAGCGTCCATCAGCATCACGTAACAGGCCTCATGTTGCTGCCCGTCCGGTCTCAGGAAGAACCGAGCCATCAGAGTTGAGAGTGACCCACTCAGGCGGGGGTGACATCCATGAGACTTCCCTTGCCGTCTTTGTAGGTTGGCCTGATGAGACTGCTTGGTCATGTAGCAGGGCCTCCTCAATCGTGTTTGTCAAAAGTCTAATACGGTGTGACATGGCTTTAGGAGTAATGTAGGTATCGTTAAAAATATATTTGTTTTTAGTCTTCCAGAGAGACTAGCAGGAAACCCCCAAAAGAAGGCTTATGTTCGGCGCCTTCAAGTGGTGTGTGATCCAAGGCAGAAGTGGCAAATCCCAACTCGTTTGGTCTTCAAAATGAAAGACAAGTCGCTCCCAGGTGTTAACCGTGGCGGAATAGTCTCGCAACACATACAATACTTCTTTTGAGGATGACCATCTCGAACACAATCCATCATCTCCACTTGCGCCGATCCTCTTGGTGCGTCTTTCATTTAGTCAATTTGAGGCGAGAGTCCGGTTGATAGGTGTTTGACCTTGGTTCTAATGGTCTCGAGAGAGTCTTAGGATATGTATTTCCTAACCTATCAGAAGATCATGTCTTGCATAGTTTGAATTATCATCCTAGGTCCTTGTCTAGCCTTAATTCATGATCTTTAGGGGGAACTCACCTCACCCCCTCATTCTCATCCATACTCATTCACTTCGTGTTTGTCAATTATCGTGCTTGATAACTTAGATTAGATTGCTACACTCTTTCATGCTCTTTGAGCCACTTACTTGATCAAGGTTGACCAAAGTTTACTTGTTACTTATGACCATTGTTTGTGATCTTTGAGGAACCTACACCTCGTCGCCTTTGAGCAATTTCCCCCATCACGAGTAAGGTAAACAAAGAAACCTCATGAAAGTACGATCCTATCTTGCTAGGTATCTTTGAGAGCACCCCCCGTTGCGATCAAAAGTCTAGGTGTTTACAAGGGCCAGTATGCAACTCTTGGTACTTGGTCTGACTTCATTGTAGCAGCTGCAACAGTAGAGGTGACAACCTGCAGCAGCGCCAGGAGCGTTTGATGTAGAGAGTTGTGGTAGCTACTATCAGGTATGAACATTGTAGAAGAAACGCCGGATGTCACTGTCTAAATGTGAATAATTCCATTCTTAGTTTGTTTCACTGTCTTAATTATCTGTTTTGGGTTTGCAAAGCTGCAATTCTCGTGCTTCGATGAATAAAAAGCTATTCATCGGAAAAAATGATGTCAAGTTGCTTCTGATTACCTATATGTTAAACATTTGTGTATGCTGTTGTTGTTCTTCTGTGTCAGATCTTCCCGCTTGAATGGATGATACAGTGTGAAGCTAAGGCTTATCAAGATGTGAGTTTGATTCCGCAATGGAGGCCAAAAGGGAGGGTATTCAGGAGCTGCAGTTTGGGGAAGCAGCCCTGCAATTGATGTAATGAGGAAATATTTAAAAAAAATGATGTAATAAAGAGACATGTTATATCGCAACTGACCTTTTCTGATTAGATGTATAACATAGTTTTTTATTGTATTAATAAATTTATTAAATTAAGATATTCAATGATATAAACATCAATATTTGTGGAGTTCTTTCTTATTTAGTATTCCTATTTAGGTTAAGAATACACTTTAAGATAGGATACTTATAATGGTATAAATAAACCATCCCCTTTGCAAACTTGCATAAACCAATTCCCAAATCCACTATATAGGCAGCTGCTGCTATTAGATCCCTATATTTGGCTGCTGCTATCAAATCACAATAATTGGCTGCTGCTCTCCAACAGTCAGCTGCTGCTTCAGGTAGATAAATCCAACAGTCGGCTGCTGCTGCTTCAAACTTCAGTTTTTTTGCTTTCTCACAGTCGGCTATTCTTTCATTCGTTCATTCTTCCATTCTCGTAGATTATCTCATTGTGTGCAAAACTGTAAGAGGATGAATAACAAGGGGAAAGCTACTCTTGGTTCATCAGGAAATTCTACCGGTTCTGAATCATCAAGTAAGTTGTTATAGGTTCTTATTATTTGTGTGAGTTATGGTTACTTTTATGAATCAGATTAAATATTCTTGTGAATAATTTATCTTATAAAACCCTATTAATGCAGGAAAACGAAATAGGATGACAACACCGAAAGTAATTTCGATATCGGATGACTCAAATCCACATATTGATGACGTTGACGAGGTTATTTTTCTTCCTACTCCCAAGGTACAAAAACGTATATGTTTTCATTCTTGGCTATACCAACTTGATGGATCATTCATCGGCAATATAACAAAAAAAAATCCATTCTATTCGATAGTTCCTTTGATTAAATATAACAATTCATGCAGTTGACGATGAGGATTACATTAAGTTCGCTGAGAGCAAAAAGTATTTATCTCGATACATACTTGATGGAAGTCTACCCATGGAGGAAATTTTGGTTGCCCATGATGATAAAAAATGTAATCGAACAGCCCTATAGACGTTGTGCACCGATGTCATGTTGGATCCAAATGTAAGTTATATTCGAAGTCTAATTTCTATAATTGAAGAAAAGAATCTGTATGCTTGGAACAGAATAAGGCTAATGGAATGCATAATTTACATGTTATAACAAGTGTTGCTTTTCAACGAACCGTATATGAATTGAACATAATGAAAGATTTGAGGGAAGATGGTATGCAGTGTTTTCTTCCTGCTAATTTACAGGTAAGTAATTAATTAAAAACCTAGCATAATTTCATGTTTTCATGATTATGATTGCTCAAATGAGGGATTTTAATGATTTGTGTTAGGAATTAGCCATGCATCATGGATTAACACCCCATCAAGCATTTCAGGAGTATGAGTTCACCTTTTTATCTACCGCTTTTGGATGTGGACAGGTTATGTTTCTACATTTTTGTAATGTGAAAATTTATGTTATTTGTAGTTTCTCTATTCCTACCCTCAATCTTGTTTTAAATCTTATTAGTTTTCATCGTAGGTTTTCATACCAATGAAAGATAATAATGAGCATTGGTATTTAGTGGTGATATTAATGAAAGACAAAATGGTTTACGTGGGGGATTGCTGCCCTAACTATTCTAATCGTGAAATTCAGACAACATCAACAATATTTATGGTTAGTGACATTCATGATTCGTTTATTTAATATATGATAAATTAACTTTGTATAAATTAAAATATTATTGATATTCTCTTGTTAACGCTTCATTTTACAGATGAATTTTACAACTGAACTGTTGAAACTAGTCTACGCCAAGAGTGGATCAACTTATGGCGAGCCAAACATTAGTGAATTTCAACTAGAATTTCCATCTATTTTCCCACAACAGAAGCGGTAAGCAAATTTAACTAACTTTTTCATTTTTAATACATTTCTTATTTAACTCTGTGTTTGCATCTTGCAAAAAAACTAAGTGTGGATGTTCAACAAAAAATTTTGTGTTTGGGTCTTTTAGGTATGACTTTGGATTATGGGTGTGCTCCTGGATAGCCGTTGATAGTAAAAATCTCTTCAGTAAATTTGGGGTAAATATTAATATTCATTTAATTTCACGTTTTAATTTTTTTTGTCACCAACGTAAATCTTACAATGATTTCTTTAATCAGCCATATGTTTTAGTTAATCGTAAGGAGCTATTGGTGGACATGGTGATGGCGTTTGAAAATTTCGAGAGGAAGAACGTGTTGACAAGAGCTGATGCATACAAGATACTTAAGAGTCGTGGAGTTAAACACGTGCGAAGATACATAGATTTTGCACTTTAAAACAAATCTTCTTTCAATTGAACAATGTTGGAATGTTTCTGGTTTAATTTTTGAACAATGTTGGAATGTTTTTGGATTAATATTTGATTTGGTTCCATTAATAGAAACACACAATATTCATAAACAAAAAAAGGTTTGTATAACCGCTGTTCTTCATCTTCTGTTCCTGCTTCCTCAGCCTTTGAAAACAATCTTCATATTTTGGATTTGATTTCTCTGTAGTCTGTGCGTTGCAAGAACGATACTCTGTCAAGATATTGGTTTGAACTCATCTTGTATGTTTGTAACTCATCTTCGAGCCCCTTACTCTATTCCTTGAATTCTCCCCAGTCTTGTCCAACACACTCAGCTTTTGTTTCTTCTTTATTTGTTCCAGTACAGCATCCACGGCCGAAGGTGCAGAAGACTTCCCCTTTTCCGCTGCCTCTTTCGACTCCGCATCACTAGCTTCTTAACCTCAATGTCCCGACCAGCGAAATCCCGAACCTCTGTTATCTGCAAAGGTAAGGGGAAAATCCATTATGTGATTCATGTGGATAAAATTATTAACCGAATTGACGAGGCAGGGAATCACATTATGATGCCACCAGCATTACTACACTGCTGTCAAACCCATGTATAAACAGCCACTTCTATCAAAAACTATGTATACCCCAAACTTGACCGTGATGTGTATATGTTAGTGTAATTTATCTCAATGTTAACGTTATCACGGTTTGGATGTGACGGCAGAAGCTAATATAGGAATACGAGAGACCATGTAAACAGGATGTAAGAAATCAAGCTCACCTCGACTTTTCCCCTCATTGCTGCAGCAGCGGCAGCATCCTTAACTGCAGAAAGAGCAGCAACAGCCAGCTTCTTGGCCTCATCACTGGTGCTGGTATGCAAACCATTACGCCTCTCCCGAGATGCATCATTTTCTGACGATTGTGCCTGCTTTGTTCCCATGCCTAGATAATTCTTCTAGCTATGTGAAAATAAACAAGGAAACAAATTAGTTATGGACAATGAAAGGAAATGCTTCAAACAAAAAACACGGTAAGAGAAGTCCGCACATCAGACTTATTTGGTGAAGTTTGATCCACAGTTGCACTAGACTTGTTCGGAGAAGATCCAGTTTCCTTACGAGGTATTCCGCCATTTGTTTGCTCACATGAGCCACCAACATTCCCAGACTGACTGCTAGAGCCATTCTGCGTGTCACCATGTCCTTTCTGTGGTGAATTCTTTTCAGGAGATCCACTAATCTTTGGTTTAAAACCCAGATAAGCCATCCAATTCTGCAAAAGAATAACAAGTCAGCAGTGTACCACAAATTACTCTACACAAAACTGGGGGAAGAATGGTATTCTCACATCATTCGGCTTCTGCGATCCCTTCATATTTGAACTAGTACGCTATTTTGATTCTGACGTGCTATTCTTATTGCATCCCTTATTCATTTGTTCCCACAGAGCTTCAACTCGACCTTCAACACCTAACAACCCCCATTCATTATAATGTTTCCTCATCAGTAAAACATGACCTACTTCCGAAACATCAAACAACAAAATGAAAGACTTTACCACTTTCTTGGGGGATCGGCTCTGAAGTAGAAGCTGGATTAACATCTTGAACGGAATCCACATGCGAACTCATCTTTAACTAGTTTTAACCTCCCTGAAAAACAAAAGCTAGTTTCACACTTGGAATAATGAGGGAACCAATCAAGAACAACATTGCAAGCTTAGGTTAATTTCTCAGAACCAGAAACAGGAACTGGGACGAGCAACAAAATTCATGCTACATCAATATCTGCATCCCTTAATCCCTATACTTCAACGCATTCAAAACAGAAACAACTGGTCTTGAAGAAATTGAAAATTGAAGATAAACAGGAACATATAAAGACCAAGTCCTAGCAAGTAACACTGGTTCAATTCAAAAAGGGAATCTTTGAGAAACCCCAAACCCTACTCTCGTTCCATCAAACAATCAAAATACCAACCTAACTTATTTCAAGCGTTTCGCCTTCGTTCAAGCTAGCAGACCATTAACCGTTAAACCTAATGCATCAATTGCAAAACCTTAATTAAATGGATAGAACTAAACAAAGAAGGCATTGAAAATCCTAACTCTAGTAATAAAATTTGAAATCCTGGTTTGAATCTTGTTTTCCCATTCGTCAAAGGATTTCTTGTAAAACTATTCCAATTTAGACAAGGTCATATACCTAATCCTATATAAGCCTGGATCAATTGATTCATCATCAACAACACCAACAATTGAGTTAATCTACTCACCATTGTCGAGAGTTCCTGAGATTTGAGGTTGCGTACGTTTGCTTCCGTCTCCAGAGATTATCGGTGATGAGTCAATTCAATCGTCTGTGAAAGTATATCTCCAGCAATCCTCAGTGTCGGCCATCCCTGTCGGCCTCCTCTCCCGTCCGTCCCTGTCGATTCCTCATTGTCGGCCGTCCCTGTCAGCCTGATCTGCGGCCGTCCCTGTCAGCCTGATCCGCGTCGACCTTCTCCAGCAATCCGTCCGCGTCGGCCTTCTCTCAGCGTGTCTCTCTGCCTCTCTCCCGTCATCTCCGGTCTCCACTCACTCTCCACAAAGGTACTTTTTAACTGTTAACTTATTCAATGGTAGATAACTTTCCCACATTGAAAGTGAAGAGATCATAAATTGATCCCTACCGTCCACGTCATCAATTCATGTGCTATTCCATATTTAATTTTTTAAGACATTTTCGTTTATTTATTTTATTCATAATGCGGCCTATTTCAGAGTTTAGTAGTTTGGTTATTTTATTATTTAATTAGTTTAGTAGTTTCATCACTGTTTTGTGGATTTCAATAGTTTAATAGCTTAATTTTTTATTTAATAATTCATGTTTTTTTATTATATGCGTTCAACTATTTACTATTATTAAATAATTTTTAATATTTTTATTTTGAAGTCGTCATTGATTGTTATTAATTTCACATGTCACAATTTTAATTCCTAAAATTTAAGCAGAATTATGAATACATCGGTGACAACTGGCACCCAAAGTAATGATGGAGAAGCCAGTGTGGTTGTAGATGCTGGAACACCTGCACATATACCTGATGTTATACCTCCAGAAGCAGCAACAGGTGTACAATAAGATGAACTCGTGAAATTGAGAAACATGACATATGCAGAGGTGAAGGCGCTTATATTCTCAAGTTCTGGCGAAGGCGAGAAATGGTATAGGAAATATGCATATGCGAGAGGCTTTGGTGTCCGAATTGGAAAATTTTATTGCTCTAAGAAAGGTGACAACGCGATTCTACATAAAACATTCTTATGTAGTCAGCAAGGATTTAGGCGCGAGTACGAGGGCGAAAGGAAAACAGAGCCTAGGATGGATACTAGATTTGGGTGCAAAGCTCATATACGATTTCGAAGGAATACACATGACGATACATGGTCCGTTCATGATTTTGTTATTGAGCACGCTCACGAAGACGTCCCGCCAAAGCAAGCACATTTGATTCCTTCACATAGGCAAATTGATGAAGCATCATTGGCTCAACTTCATAACATGACAGAAGCTGGCATGAACCAAAGTCATGCGTACAAGTACATGGTACACACATCTGGCGGACATGACCAAGTGGTATTCACTAATAAGGATGTTCACAATCAATTATACAGAGAAAGCACTTCCAAGGATAGTGACCACGATGTCAAAGCAGCACTTTCCTACCTTGACAAAAAGAAATTGAAGGATGCTAAATTTGTCATGAAGTATACTAAAGACGATGAAGGTAGACTAGAGAAATATATTTTGGACGGACAATATGAGTATTACTGACTACACATCTTTTGGCGAGGTACTAGCATTTGACAGGACATATAAAAAAATGCTTACAACATGCCACTGGTTGTATTTTCATGTATGAGATTTGTGTTTAAGTGTGATGGTAAAGCGATTATAAATTTTTTAATTAATATTATTGTTGATTGCATACGTGCAGGGGTAAATCATCACTTCTCAACCTGTATATTTGGAAGTGCTTTTCTAAAGAATGAGACTGAGACAAATTATGTATGGGTGCTAGAGAGATTGTGTGAAGCAATGGGTGGTAAGAAACCTCATTCGGTCATCACGGATGGAGATAAGGCAATGAAAAATGTCATCATCAAAGTGTTTCCAGATGCAACCCGTCGCCTTTGTTTATGGCACATTAATAAGAATATCGGGGAATATGTGAAGAAGTCACAATATGCGGCCAAGTTTATCAGGGGATTTTTTGATATTGCGAAGGCTGATTTGACGGAGACAAATTTTGAGCAACAGTGGTCACAACTCGTGGAATCTTGTGATTTACAACACAACAACTGGATTATGAAGGACTTATACGAGAGTCGTGAGAATTGGACGCACGCATACTTACGAACCAAGTTCTTCGCAGGATTGACAACGACATCTAGATGTGAAGGGTTCAATTCACAACTTGCAAAGTACGTGGAGCGTAAACACAAATTGAAGAAATTTTTTATGAACTACGATCGTTGGTTAGAAGAATTGAGGGAAAAGGAGATTAAACTAGATTTCAAATCTAATTATGGTATGCCAGATTTGAGATCAGGAGCTTTGAAGGTGCTGCTAAAGAGTGTTGCTAAAATATTCACGAATGAGGTATTCATAAAGGTCAAAGAAGAGATCGAGAAGTCGAGTGAGTGCATCAAAGATAAATGTACGAAAACTACAGAGCATCACAAGTACGCGATCAGTATGTATGCAGATTCCAAAGATGTACTTGTTGAAGTCACTTATGATCACACAACGCAAATGGCTCAATGCAGTTGTTCGAAGTTTCAGTACATGGGATTGCCATGTTGTCACATAATGTTCGTACTGAAAGAAGAGAAAATCCAAGAATTTCCAAGCACCCTCGTAAAGAAAAGGTGGACAAAGAATCCAAAAGCTCCGGAGTGTTGGGACCAAACAGTGACGATTATGGATGAAGAACAACTATACACCATCAAGTATGGTATTCTACAACAAGATGCTTTCGCAATATGTCATTACGGTGCAATGACGACAAAGTCTTTCATTGATGCTCGCTTGATAATGAAACCATTGTCTGATGATCTCATAAAGAAGAATGAAGGCAATGTTCAAAAAAATAAGAGTCAAACTAACCCGAAATTTGATAGTGTAAAAAACCATTTACAAGCTAAATCAAAGGGTTCGGGTAAGAAATGACCTTGGGTGAAACCAAGAATTTGTGGTAGATGTGGTGGTAAGGGTCACACAAGAACCACATGCAAAGTGGTATTGACTAAGAGTAATGCCCAAGCTAATATTGAAGAAGGGGGTGATGTTAATAACATTGATGAAGGGGGTGCGGTTAATGACATTGATATGATCGATGACAACACAATTGATATCGATGATGACGATGACACTAGCGAGGAGGAAAATGATGATGATGGCCTTGATTACAATTCTCCGAGTGACATTAAGGAGCAGGTACACTATAACGTATTACCTCGGGTTCAATATTATTTAGATTCTTATTCTCTATTTTACTTTTCTAACATAATACATAATTAATGCAGGATTAATCAAATCTACGAAGAAGTTCTCGACTAAAGAAAAAAGCAAAGGCCCAATGAGAGGCTACTCGTCTCGTTCCATGTCACAGTTCATCTTAGCGTTTGCCGTTCAGATTCAGCTTGATACTTATGATCAAAGTAGTTTTGATACTTTTTGCCCAAAATTAAGATGACTTTATTATGTTTATTGATTTGTATTTCTTCCCTTAATAATATTTTTGATAATTTGGAACAAATGCGTAATTTTACAATGGGATCGATTCCGATATGTACCTTCTGCAATAACCATCAAACTTTATGCATTTCACAAGAATTCTAGCTTTTCCTGGAATTTCAAAAGATATGTACCTTCTGAATGTAGAGGTCTACATTCAGGAAAAGCTAGATTTCAATATTCCATTAGAGGTCGCTAATAACCTTGTCTTTATAATTTAAGGGGGCAGAAGTTTTCAAGCTTTCTTGGAACCTTTGATCTGCAATGTCTTTCACGTATGTTTCGATGTCCGTCACTGTCAATGGCGAGGACTGATGCTGCCTGATGTAAACCACATCTCTCCCACCAATTGTTGCAGATGTAACAAAGTGGGTACCATAGCTTTCAATGAAACTGACAAAAACGAAATGCACGACAAGACTTATCAATCTAGTGTCTTCGATAAGTACTGTCGAACGACAAATCAATCGATTTCATACCTTGCCAAGGATGCAGGATCCCAAGAATAAGGAACAGCTTTTTTAACCTCCTCTTGCAAAACCAAATTCACCTTTGCTGGTTGGACCTTGTAAAGGGGAATGAAATGGCCAACCATTGCAAGTGACTTAGGGGTTGTTTGGTAAGGGTGCTATTGATATTAATAGCACCCAATAGCATGCTAATGGTTAATAGCCTTGTTTTTCTTAACATGAATATCTAGCTAATGGGTGCTAAATGTGGGGGAGTTTAATATCCTACTAAAGAGGAGGATTTTTGAAATGGAAGAGGGATATTGGGATTTTCGGACAAATATGCCCTCTACTTTTTCTGAAAACTACATGCCATTTATCTACTTTTTTTCAGACAACCCCTCTCTCCTCTACTTTTCCCCAAATCGCTGCAACTCTCTTCCCCTACCCACAACCCTCTCATCTGCATTCTCAGTTCTCTCTTCTTTGTGAATCCTTTCTACAAGAGCCTCTTTCTCTACAGTCAACTCGTATTACTAAAGGTCCAAGAAACATTCCATTAGGGTCAGAGTAATTTCTTTTACCTAGGTTGACAGACAAGTTTTCATAGATCTAGTTTGGAAAGCCAATTTGAGGAGGAAGATGAAATTTCGTGTGCTGATCCATCCGATTCTGAGGAAACAGACAGAACTGCGGAGGAGGAGGAAACACAGGGAATGAAGGAAACATCTTTGGGTGTCTGTTTCTTCAGATTTCTATTTGAATTTCTTGCCTTCGAAGTAGCAGTAGTAGCAGTAGGTGGAGGTGTCTTCTTCTTCTCTCGATCCTCTGACTTGGTAACAGGATATAATAACCAAAGCCTTGTTTAGAAGCTTGGTTATTGTTGATTTGATTTATTGCTAGTTTCCCATTGATGCATTGATCACTCGAAGCTTTAATGGGGGTCCTAAACCTTACAAACGAACAGTCAAGTTTGAAAACTAAAATGCACTTAAGTGGGTGAACGAACCAGATCCGAACTGCTGTGACCGTTGCCGCGAGAAGCCTCATCGATCGGAGGATAGTGAGAGGACATTATATACTAGCGAAGGGAAAAAATTGAGGGCAACATGGTAATTGCTCACAAACTTGCCCCTAATTAAATGACCTCCTAAACAAACAAGGATATTCTAGAAAGTGACCTTCAAACACCTTCACCCTTCAATAACTAGTTATCTCGAATATCATGCTATTCGAGATATCCTATACCAAACGACCCCTTAGTTGTTGCAGCATCAACTCGCCACGAACCAGTGAAGTTAAACATGGCATTAAAGCTTCCCAAAGGTATTCTTCCTGATATACCGGATTTCTCATTGAACTGCTCTGCCATCTGCATTCTCAAGGCAAAAATGGAAGCCATTCAATATAACAAGATACAAAGATGGTCGCTTTTGTCAAGAAATGTTATATAAACCAGCTCAGAAACCTCTTCCAACAACTTGAGTTAATGGGATACAACCGTTTTTTACATGTTATCAGAGCCTTCAACCAAAACAGGTCCTGATAACGAAATCAATTACCCCCTAACATAACCAGTTTACTCGTGTGTGCAAACTTCAATCCCTTTTCACAAACTTTCGTTTCGAGGAACAATGTTAAGGAAACTGATATTGAATATCTCCCAACAACTCGAATGCAACGCTTCTCCCCAACTTGAACTTGAGAAATTAAGCACCAACAACAACATTGACACAAAACCAAAACCAAATTTTGTGATCCAGAAAAGTTGCGGTGATAGATAATTTCTAGGTTGCACATATTCAACCATCCATAAGTAACAGAAGACATGAAAAATGGAAATTTTTCTGCTTCTAAGCAGACTCGAACCTTGGACGTTGAAGCAAAGCAAGAAGGCTGTGACGATGTCGTTTTCCATCCAGCATATTAATGAAAGGCACAGGAGCTGCACGTGTTCGAAGATTCTCATTGATTTCTTTCTGCTGTTTCTATTTTTCATTTTACAGAGTCTGTTGCAATATGTGCAACAGCTCATCATGCTGTTTTGTTTTCTTCTGTAAGAACTGATGCTATTTAAACGAAATGAAATGCAACTCAGCCCTCTGAGGCAATTTCTCCAAACCCTAGCAACTTTAATATGGTATCATAACTATTTCATTCTTAGAAATCATGGCAGAAGTGAGTGTTACAAATGGTGGTGAATATCCACTCTCGGATCCTTACTACCTCCATGGAAGTGAACAACCAGGCCAGTCTCTGGTTGCAGAGAAGCTTACTACTACCAACTACACCGACTGGAATAGAGCTATGTTCAATGCTCTTGGAGCAAATAACAAGCTAGGCTTCATCAACGGCAGCATTGAGGAGCCAGAGCCGACTGAGAACATGTACTGGCCTTGGACCAGATGTAACATAATGGTGCTCAGCTGGATCCAACAGTCTTGTGAACCAGCAGTTAGGAAGACCATCATGGGGCTCAAAACCGCAGCTGAAGCATGGCAGAGCCTGAAGGAAAGGTATGGTCAAGGAGATGTGGTGAGAATCACAGAAATACAAGAGGAGCTTTCCAATTTGAAACAAGGTAACCTGAGTGTGAATGATTATTATGGTTTGATCATAGCTCTAAGAGATGAGTTGAAGAATTACCAACCTATCCAAGCATGTGATTGTACTACAACGAGTCATATTGACTGCAAGGCTATGAAATTGGTTAACAAATATGAAGATACTAACCATGTGATTCATTTTTTAAGAGGTCTGAATGAGAATTTTTCTGCTCCAAGAACACAAGTTCTTTTTGGAGAAGACTTACCATCAATTGACAGAGTGGTGCAACGTATGATCCAACACGAAAGACAGCTTTATGGAACTAATGCAAAGGGAGTACCAGCAACAATCTAAGCATGGCAGTACAAGGCACAACCTGCAGTCAATTATGCAGCACAACCAGGAATTCAAAGACCCTACAGACCTAATTTTGACAGCAGGCCAAGGCCAGTTTGCACACACTGCAAGTTAATGGGACACACTGAAGATAGGTGCTTCTACAAGCATGGTTTTCCACCAGGAATGCAGCCAAGGCCCTTTCCTGGGAGCACTGGCAGCTTCAGGCCAAGACCATCCTTTCCTAGGCTTGTTTTCAGACCTCAAGGAATTTCAACAACTGGCTACAGGCCTCAAGCAAATGTTGTTGTTACGGGACAAGAACAAGGAAGTGTCCAGCTCTCTCAAGACCAATTCAGTCAACTGATGAACATGATTCAAAGCCAGAAACCTCCAAGCACAAACACACATTCTGCAGTAGTTTTTACTCATAATACAGAAGGCAAGTCCACTAAATTTGTCCTTAGTTCAACAGCTTCTAATAGTGTTGACTGGATAGTTGATACTAGAGCTTCAGATCATGTTATCAGCTCCATGAATTTGTTTTCTACATATAGATCAATTGCAGGTACCTTGATTACCTTGCCTACAGGATCTCAAGTGCAAGCCACTCATGTGGGAACTGTCATTCTGAGTACCACTCTTGTGCTGGAGGATGTTCTGTTTGTTCCTCAGTTTACTTTCAACCTGATACCAGTCAGTAAATTAACCAGCCAGCTTAATGTTAAGCTCATTTTCTTTTCTTCTTCTTGTGATATACAGGACATTTCCAAGGAGGAGACGATTGGTTCTGCTAGATTGCACAATGGATTGTATCACATGATCACCAGCAAACCAGTTAGTCACATAGCCTCTGCTCAAACACCAATCCTGCTTTTGATCTTTGGCACTATAGATTAGGCCATATTTCCCATTTCAAAGTTCCTTTACTCAAGTCTATAAATAGTTCTATATCTACTCAACCACATCTACCTTGTGAGATATGCCATTTTTCAAGACAAAGAAGAACACCTTTCTCTGTTAGTAGTACTGTTTCAGATAGTTGTTTCCAACTTGTTCATGTTGATATATGGGGTCCCAATCCTCATCCTTCTTATGATGGTTACAAATACTTTCTCACCATAGTTGATGATTTCAGTCGAATGCCATGGATTATGTTTATGAAGCTTAAATCTGAAACCAGATCAAATCTCATTTCTTTCTATTCTTATGTCAAAACCCAGTTCCATGTTAAAATTCAGTGTATTCGTAGTGATCAAGGAAGAGAGTTTGCCATGACTGATTTCTTTTTAGAAAAGGGCATAAGGCATGAAATGACATGTGTTGAGACACCACAAAAAAACAGCAAAGCTGAGAGAAAACACCAACATATGCTCAATATAGCAAGAGCTCTTAAATTCCAAGCCAACCTTCCTCCTGAGTTTTGGGCAGATTGTGTTAGACATGTTATTTTTCACATTAATAGAGTTCCTTCTCTTATTCTTAAAAACAAGACTCCTTTTGAAATCCTCTATCACAAACCACCAGCCCTGGCAGACCTGAAAGTTTTTGGTAGTCTGTGTTTTGCCACTACTATCACAGCTCAAAGAACCAAGTTTGATTCAAGAGCTAGAAAGGGTATATTCATTGGTTACACACCTGGCATTAAGGGTTATAAGATCTATGATTTGATAACTCATTCCATTTTTGTCTCAAGAGATGTCATCTTCTATGAATCTGTTTTTCCTTTTCATGATCTTTCCCAGCATGATTCTGCAGATTCCTTCTCTTTTCTACCATCTACTTCTTTCTCTGAAGATTTCCCTCCTTCACATCCTCATGCACCTACACATAATCCTACTAATTCTTCTCCTAATCCTACACCACCATCATCAAATTTAGAAACTGATGAAGAAACAAACCTGAGTACCCTACCTCAATCACCTCAACCTACTACTGACAGATCATCACCAGCAGTAATAGAGCCAATCCTTAGGCGTTCCACCAGACCACATAAAACCCCTAACTATTTGCAGGATTTTCATTGTGATTTCCTTGTGCAAGCTACCAGGCTAAATCAACTCCCCATGCAACTCCTCGGGTATCCAAAATCTCTTCTCCTCATTCTCTTGATAATTTCCTTTATGCATCCTCTTCACAAACGTTTTGTTTTAAGCATTTCTACCATTAAGGAACCAGAATCCTACAAGAAAGTTGTGTTACACTCTGAATGAAGAGATGCAATGGCTGCTGAACTGAATGCTCTTGACATTAACAATACTTGGTCTATAGTATCTCTTCCTTCACATAAATCTGCAATAGGCTGCAAATGGGTTTATCGAGTTAAATACAAAGCAGATGGCAGCATTGAAAGATACAAGGCACGATTGGTGGCAAAGGTTATACTCAACAGGAAGGTGTGGATTATCAGGAGACTTTTGCTCCTGTTGTTAAGATGACAACTGTAAGATTGTTTTTGGCACTGGCAGCAACAAAGAATTGGCATCTGCATCAGCTTGACATTAATAATGCCTTTTTACATGGTGATCTAACAGAGGAGGTGTTCATGACCATACCACAAGGTTTAACTGTTTTTTTTTTGATGAAAGTGTATGCTGTGTATTATATATGTAAAAGCAGAGATAAACATGTGGTTCCAAACCGGCTACTGTTCAATGAACCAAAAAAGCAGCCCAGGAGATGGAACAAAAGGAAAAAATCGACAAACCCCAAAACACATCCCAGCCCATCAGGGGAAGCCAAAAGAAACAAAAGCTAGGACAACAGAGTCTGAGGCGGAGACTGCAGTCCGGTTACAGGGGAAGGGGATCAGCCGTTGTCAAAAAGCTTTCTACGCCAGAGCAGGTCTTCGTCGGAAGAGAAGCTGCCATCAGATAAGAGCCACTCTCCGACTGAAATACCAATTTTGCGGAAGGTGATCTCAGGGGAGCAAATGATATCCTTAACAATTCGATTGTTCCATTCCTTCCAAATTGACCAAAGCACCGCATGTAAGAGGGCTTTCATCATCAGAGAGAAGCTCTGTAAACAGTTCAAGCTTTTCCAACCCAAAATGAAGGCCACGATCGAGGAGTGAAAGGGGCCGTGAATGGAAAACCTTGAACTAAAAAGAGCCCAAATCTTGGCGGAGAAAACACAATTGAGGAAGAGGTGATCAGCCGATTCAGAGTTTGAGTTGCAGAGAACACACTTGTTAACAAAAGCAAATCCCCTTTGTTGAAGTTTGTCCACCGTTGCGATCTTCAAGTGATAAACCTTCCAACAAAAACAATTTACCTTTGTGGGAATGCAGGGCTGCCAAATGACTTCCATAGGGAAGTTAGGTTGTCCGATAAAACTCTCAGCAACCAGCACTCTTCTAAGGGAAGAGACAGAGCAAGTGCCGTCCGCTTGAAGCGACCACGAGATGAAAGAGGGCCCTTCCGAGAGAACATCACGGCGGATGGAGTGAAGATGTATAAGGAGTCTATACCATTCCTCCAAAGCGCCCCCTCGAAGCTGGAAGCGGAGAGGGATGGACCAACGTCGCCTGTCAGAAAAGGAGACAATGTCAGAAACCCTACTTTCCAAGGATTGTGCGGCAGCTGCAATCCTTGGAAACAAAAGATCTAACCTCACACCCCCTAACCCAATAATCACTCCAAAAATCACACATCCCACCCCCCGGATCGATAACTCCATACTTCCAGAAAAGAGAACCAAAAGAGATGACCCATTTCCACAAAGAACATCCGGCCGAACCTAAATGCCACACAGGTTGCCACTCGGATGAAGTCGAGCCACATTTGAGAAGGATCAATGCACGCCACCAAGCCGAACGCTCAAAAGCATATCTCCAATGCCACTTGCAGAGAAGAGCAGAGTTTAGGGTTCGTAGATCCTGTATCCCGAGACCCCCCCAGCTTCTTTGGAGTTTTGACAAGATCCCAAGCAACCCAATGAATTTTATCAAAATCAGAAGTGCCCGACCAGAGGAATCGGTTCTGAATCTTTTCAAGTTTGGCGATGATCGTACAAGGAGCTTTGAAGAGGGACATGAAGTAAACCGGCAAAGAAGAGAGAACACTCTTGATGAGTGTCACGCGGCCGCTGAAAGAGAGAAAGCGAGCTTTCCAAGTGTCGAGCTTCCTTTCCATATGAGAAATGACGGGGTCCCAAAGGTTAAGATTAGATCCTCTAATACCAAGAGGCAAACCAAGGTAAGTAGTAGGAAGGGATGCAGCGGGACAGCCAAAAAGAGTTGCCAGAGACTCAACATTTTGTACCTCGCCGACCGGGTACATCTCAGACTTGTGGAAGTTGATTCTTAAACCGGAGACGCTTTCAAAACAAACCAAGGTGGCAATCAAATTCTGAACCTGAGTAGTAGAAGCCTCACAAAACACAAGTGAGTCGTCCGCGTAGAAAATATGATTAACTTGACCCCTTGATAGCGTTTCATCCATGAAGAAGCCACTAATCGCTCCATCCTCTTGAGCCGAGGTAAGCATCCGAGATAAAACCTCCATCACACTTATAAAGAGTAGAGGAGACAGAGAATCACCCTGTCTCAAACCCCTAGAGCTGCGAAAGTATCCCGCCGCTTCCCCGTTGACAAGGATGGAGAAATGCGCCGTAGAGATGCAGACCGATATCCAGGTTATCCAAACCCTAGGGAAGCCCATCTTTTCCATCACCGTTATCAAACAAGTCCAATTAACGTGATCGAAGGCTTTCTCGATGTCCAGTTTGAAGATGAGCCCCGATCGGTTACTTCTAAGCCGAGAATCAGTCAACTCGTTGGCAATGAGAACGGCGTCCAAAATTTGTCTACCTCCCATAAAAGCACATTGCTGATCTGAGATAACATGATGCATGCATCTCTTTAGCCTACCCGCAAGAAGCTTTGAGAGAATCTTGTATAGGCCGCCAACCAAGCTTATTGGCCTAAGGTCCCGGAATTCTTCCACCACATCTTTTTTGGGAATCAAGGCTATAAACGTGCTGTTAACACAAGGTGGGAGTGTAGAGGTGGGAGCAAAATTCATAATGGCGGCACACACATCCTCCTTTAGAATGTCCCAATTCTGTTTAAAGAACTCGAGAGAGAGGCCATCGGGTCCAGGGGACTTGTTTCTGGCACAACCTTGAACCGTAGACCAAATTTCCTCTTGACTAAAAGGAACAATCAACAAAGTTGCATCTTCCGAAGAAATCGAGTTGAAAAAGGAAAGCTGTGGAAAAGGCCTGAAGGGTTTAGGGTCTGTGTAGAGAGTAGCATAAAAAGAGACAGCCGCCTCTTTTAGAGCTGTTTGACCTTCAATAACCAAACCGTCAACTGAGATATTCGCAATGCTATTCCATCTTCGTTTGGCGTTGGCCACTCGATGAAAGAAGCGAGTGTTGCGATCACCCAGGCGAAGCCAATTCTCTTTGGCTTTTTGATGCCAACATATTTCCTCGAATCTCCAAAGACGATCCAGGGCACATTTAACAGCAATGCGGTCTCTCAGATCATCTTCTGTAAAGGTGCCACTCTCTTCCAAAGAATCCAAACGCCCAACCTCAAGAAGCTTTTCCTCAATTTGAAGTTGAACACGTTTGAACACGGTTTTGTTCCACATCTTTAGATGCGACTTGAGAGCTTTAAACTTTTTGGAAAGCGAGAGGAGATCAATTGAAAGCAACCCTGCCTGACTCCAGAAGGAAACCAAAGAAGACTTGAAATCGTCATGGGCAAGCCACATATTTTCGAACCTCCATGGTCTCCTAATGGAAGCAATCGAACCACATTCTATCACAAGAGGGCGATGATCAGAGTTGGTTCTGATTTTTGCCACGAGATTGCATCCGGGAAAATGTAGATCCCAATCCGGAGAGATGAAAACACGATCAATGCGCGATTGAGTAGGAGAAGAGCAGAGATTCGACTAAGTGTAAATATAACCACGGAGGGGAAGTTCGATGAGTCCCAAGTCAGCACACCAATCGTTGAAACTTTGCATTTCCGATCTGTTAGGAGAAGAGCTAGAAGAGTCATCAGGATGTCGGATCAGGTTGAAGTCACCAGCGAAACAGATGGGAAGATGCCACCAGTTTGCGAAAGAGCGCAGCTCATCAAGGAAAGCAAGTTTTTGATTATGATCGCAAGGCTCGTAAACGTTGACGAGCACCCACTGAAAGAGATCAGAGCGAGAACGGAGAATCGTGACCAAAGCGAAAGAGCCAATCCATTCCCCTTCGATATCAAAATCAGAGTTCAGCCAGCACGTAACCATGCCCCCAGCAGAGCCAATTGCTGGTTTGTAAGCAGCTCCAACCTTCCGCACCGCAGAGGCTGCGGATTATCGAGACATCAATCAGCTCTAGCTTTCTTTCTTAAAGACAGAAAATCGTAGGCTTTACCTCCAAAATACGTTGCTTAATCCTGTATCTTTTGTCGCTAAAACCCAGACCGCGGACGTTCCAAGAAATGATGTTAAAATTCATACCGAATTGGAGGAGAAACACATCTGCGTCCCATTAACACAG
Source organism: Linum lewisii (assembly GCA_034768395.1). NCBI lineage: Eukaryota > Viridiplantae > Streptophyta > Magnoliopsida > Malpighiales > Linaceae > Linum > Linum lewisii. The sequence goes on from CM068296.1 coordinate 80,016,635, forward strand.
GGCTTGGACCAAGTCTTTTTAACTCTCTATCTGTGCTGGTACGGGGGCAGGACCGGGACCTTTGGGCCATAACTTCTTCACCAGTCTGTAAAGCCGCATAGGTGCCCTTTTCTTTACTGCCGAAGAGCTCTAAACCGAAAAGATCTGCTGCAGATTTGATTGCGGTTGAGAGGTGTATAATCGGAGTGGCCATCTCTGCCGATTGAGAAGGATCTGAAGATGGGAAACCAGAAGCAGTCTCTGAAGAAGGAAGGGCATGTGCGTCAAACAAAACAAAATCCGGTGATGGTGATGAAGGCGTAGCTGAAGAGGAGATGGAGGATAAGGAAGGATCGCTAATGAAATCTGAGAATGCTGATAAGGAAGGACCGCTAATGAAATCCGAGGAGAGGAGCCGGATTGGGAAAAGGTTGGACCAAACCAAAGAGTGGAAAGGAAGTCGACGGCCCAAGGACGTTAACAAACGGAACTTGATTTGAGGCTGCCAAGATGGGCTTGAAGAGGATCCAAAAGCCCATTTATCCAAATCAAAATATACCCGGTTCGTGGAGGACTGACTAGAAGAGTTAACCATCCATAATCTGTCTTTTGGATCCAACTGAAGTCCGACGAAGGAGCACTCTGAGCGAGGTAAAGCAACATCGGTAACTGGAACGATCTCTGAAACATGCGAATCAATCTCTGAGCCTAGGACATCTTTTATCCCTTCTGTGACAAGAGAGCTGACGCTGACCAAAGAGGGATTGAAAAAAACTACATCGGGCCGAGAGCTAGAGGGTGACTGATCGGAGGGAAGGGTCGTCGGAGCTTGAAGAGGAGGAGGGTTGGAAGGAGCACAGGTCGGGGCTGCGGAGGTCTTCATCAAGGAAGACCGAGAAGTTGCAAAGATCGGCGAGCTGTCGGGGTCGATTATCACAGAAAAACTGAGTCACCAAAGCAAATCGGAACCTTCTCCGGGAGATCTCTTCTCAAACCAATTTTAAGGCGGACAGAGGACATCGAGTCTCCGATCTCGAAACCTAAAAAAGTTCTGCAAGCTTCCCCCAGCTGTCTGAATAAGTCTTTCGATCGGAGGTGTAACGGAATGCCTCTTGCTACCCAGATCACGTCCTCACTCAACAAAACAGAAGAGCAACCAGCTTCTGGTATCCATTTGTCTAAAAGAATCGCTCGACCATTGAAGCTCCAACGGTTGAGAGTCAGAATTCTTTCCGCATTCACTTTTGAGCCGCAGAAGAGAAGCCAGAGTCCATCCCCAAGCCTCTGAAACTGAGAATCGGGTGCAGAGCCCCAGTTCCGATGAGACCAGCGTCGGAAGTCATCCCAATTGACTTCCTCCTTAAAACCGAAGCGGAAGACCACACAACCTTCTAGAAAGTTTAAGCGAGCACGCACCCCTTCTTCTTCAACCTTAATGCTCGGGACCCCGTTGACGACAAAATCCACACATCGACCTTGGAGAGAGAAATTAGGCCCATTGGTCACCTGGGCATAGGATTTTGAAGGACCGGAGGAAGAAGGAGCCGTAGGAAGAGGAGGTGGAACAATCACGTTGGCGATCCAGCTCCGTAGAAGACGGAGGAAACCTATCCAGCCAGCCGAGCAGGAATCCATAGGCATGAGCACAAAGAAGGCTTTCCCATTTGAACAGGTTTCCGTAAGTTTGAGTAGACGATCAGTTGGAGACGAAAAGGAGGAGACTGAGACCGATCTACGAGCTGAAGAAGAGTAGCAACTAGACGGAAAGGTTCATCCATTATCTGAAGCCACCTGCAAAACACATTCCAGCCAGAGCACAAGCGGTCGATCTAAAAAAATGAAATGAGAGGCAGAGCCCTTCGAAACCAATACCCGTAAAACCGATCCAAAACGTCCGTTCGATGCTTCTAGGGCAATCCGATAGTTCCTAATCTGAAGAGCATGATGAAATCGATCCGTAGATAAAACCCTCCCCGAACCACTCACCCCCTAGACTTACTCTCAGCCGTTCCGGACGGCCCCGAAACTCCCCTGACTGACGAACTTCCTTTCTCTCTCACTCTCTCTCGCCCTCTCTCTCTCTCTCTCTTCATCTCTCTATTTCATTTTCAAATCTAATTTAGTGGACTCACCACCACAAGGTTTAACTGTTGATCCTAATGTTGTTAATCCTGTATGCAGACTCCACAAGTCTTTATATGGCTTGAAGCAGGCTTCAAGACAATGGTTCACTAAGCTGTCAGACAAGTTACAGACAGCAGGTTATATACAAAGCAAGGTTGATCATTCTCTTTTTCTGAAGTCTACCAGTTCCACTTTCACAGCAGTACTAATCTATGTGGATGATTTGATCATTGGAGGTAATGACTTACATAGCATTACAAGCCTTAAACAGATGTTGCATGAGGAATTCAGAATCAAGGATCTTGGTATTCTATGATACTTTCTGGGCTTAGAGGTGGCTAGATCACCAACTGGAATTCACTTATCTCAATGGAAGTACACACTGGAGATTTTAGATGAAGCAGGTCTTCTAAATTCTAAACCAGTTACAACTCCTATGGATTATAAGTTACATCTTTCTACAGAAGGTTCTGCAGCTTATGATGATCCGGAGCATTACAGAAGAATTGTTGGTAAATTGCTATATCTCACCACAACACGTCCTGATATCAGTTTTGCTACTCAACAGGTTAGCCAATTTATGGCTGTTCCTACTCAAGATCATTACAAAGCTGTTACAAGGATTTTGAGATACTTGAAGTCAGCTCCTGCATCTGGTTTGGTCTTTTCCTCTTCAAGTACTCTTGATCTTCGTGCTTATAGTGACTTTGACTGGGCAGCTTGTCCTGATACTAGGCGTTCTGCCACTGGTTATTGTGTTTATTTGGGGGATTCACTCATTTCATGGAAAAGTAAGAAGCAAAGCACGATTTCCCGCTCTTCCTGTGAAGTAGAATATCGTGCCTTAGCATTTACTGTCTGTGAGCTTCAATGGCTTCTTTACTTACTTCATGATCTTGGCATATCACATTCCAAGCTTGCTATTGTGTATTGTGACAACCAATCTGCTATTCACATAGCAGAAAATCCCATCTTCCATGAACGCACCAAACATATAGAGCTTGATTGTCATCTGGTTCGAGAAAAACTTCAACAGCAGGTTGTCAAACTTCTTCATGTTCCTACTCACACTCAGCTTGCAAATATTTTCAAGAAACCTCTTCCTCCTGGTCCATTTCAGTCTTTGCTGGCCAAGCTTGGTGTCCATAACATATGCCCACCAGCTTGCAGGGGGTAACAGAAGACATGAAAAATGGAAATTTTTCTGCTTCTAAGCAGACTCGAACCTTGGACGTTGAAGCAAAGCAAGAAGGCCGTGACGATGTCGTTTTCCATCCAGCAGATTAATGAAAGGCATGGGAGCTGCATGTGTTCGAAGATTCTCAATGATTTCTTTCTGCTGTTTCTGTTTTTCGTTTTACAGAGTCTGTTGCAATATGTGCAACAGCTCATCATGCTGTTTTGTTTTCTTCTGTAAGAACTGATGCTATTTAAACGAAATGAAATGCAACTCAGCCCTCTGAGGCAATTTCTCCAAACCCTAGCAACTTTAATAATAAGAAACACCAGCATATCAACAAACTCATAAGCAGAGAGAAACTGAGCTTCAAGGATCAACCGCACCAGCAAATCAACAAATACCCATCTCTCAATCCATCTACACAACACAAATTTGGAAAGAAATCAAGGGGAATAAAACAGAATCTGACCTCATGGAAGCTACAAACAGGAATCCTATCAATGCTTCTCTTCCCCATAGAGCATTCAACATCAACAGATGCAACAAGAACCCCATCACCCACAACAAGATTCCTGGTATTCTCCTCGTCGATTCGAACCAACCTCGACCTAGAAGCTCCTTTGCAGTAGAGCAGCCTTATGTCAGATGTGACATCAAATCCTCTACCCAGAGCTTGGATTGAGTTGTGGAGGGTAGTCGTCAGTGCATCAGAGCTCAAGCTCATCTTCTTCTTCCTTCTTCTCCTTCTCCTTGTTTCCCCTTTTCTCTAGCTTTTACATAAACAATGGTTGTTTCTAGCTTTGGGCTTCTAGCTGTTGAGGGGGGTTTGGATTCTTCTGGATTAATATATGAAAGTAAGCATCTTTTCCATTTTCCTTTGTTTGGGGGAAATTTTGACTTTTGGATTACTGTACGACAAAGTATGAAACTTTGGAAGGAGGTTATTTGTTGTTGTTGACCGGAATGAATGCATGATTAAGGAAGGAAGGATGGGCCTTCAATCAAAAGCGCGTCTTGTTCATCTCTCAGTGTGTAATGAGGAAGATTCTGAGTTGACTGGTAGAAGAGATGAAATCTGGTCGGAGAAAATGATGAGTCGTACAAGAGGATGAGAATGAAATTAAGTTATAAATCCTAGTTATAGATCTTACGGAATCTGAATTCGTACCAAATCCTCCTGGATCTTCTTCTTCTTCAAATCTCCTAGATCCGCCTCCCTGTCTTCTCTCTTCTTCTTCTTCTTCTTCTTGCTTTAAAAAATCTGCCTCCCTGCCTTTTCTCTTCTCCAGGATCAAGTCTTTGTTGCTTGCTTCTCAGCTTCAATTACGGTTTGTCGGAGGCGGGGACGGCGTCAGCGGTAGATGAGAAGAAATTTGGTCGGAGAAGATGATAAGTCGGAGAAAAGGATGAGAAAGAAATTAGAATGAATATGTAAAATGGAGTTAGATGGGGTGTGCAGATGAATCTGTTAATTAACCTAGTTATAAACTCAATTGAAAATAAAACATAGTTGTGGATTGAACAAAACTAATACAATACAATGAGTGATGAATTTGTAAGTGAAAATCAAATGGAGACCTCATTGGATATACGCAATTTAATTATAAAATTAATTTTTTTTTTACGGTTCAGATATGTTCATCAAAACGGACGTTCAAGATTGATTCACAGAAAGTGACATACTCAGTACGTCACTTTTAGTGGCGTACCGAAGCGTTCAATGATAAAAGCGGGTTTACCAAGGTCGTATTCCACGGGGTTCTCTCAATGGCCTCTACTCACATTCCTCGTAGACGGTCTATTCATTTGAAAGGAGTTTTGATTTGAAATAGACATTAAAAACTTAAAGGAAACTAAAAGGAAGAAAGAAAAATAAAGTGGTGCAAATCAAAGACAAAGGGGCTCTCTTGGTGGGTAGTTTCATCATGCTCAAGATGACTAATTGAACAAACAAGTCAATCAAGATCGAGTTTGCATTCGGATGACCACGCATTTCACTTTTATAGATTCGATGCACTCTCGTAGCACCTAATCCCTATCCCAATACCACTCAACTTAGGCTCTCGCTCTCAAGCTAAGTGAAAAAAGGATGCATTCTAAGTGTTTGATGAAATGCCAAGACACAAGACCCTCTCTTAAGACTCTATGACCACAAGGCTAGGCACAACATTCTCATATCAATGCCCTAACACTAAGAGATTCACCAAAAAGCCTTTTCAAACTCAATTGAATGAAAATCCACATGCACACCAAGTGTTCGATAAAATGCCCAAGAGAGAAATCAAGTGAAAATGGTTGAAATAAGATGATCTAATCTCTTAGAACACACTCACTTCAATCCCTAGACCTACAATCTATGCAATCCAAACACTCTCATGCATCAAATCACAATGAATGGACCAAATCAAGCAAACATGGCATAAAATGGCATTAAGAACAAGTCTAGGAATCATCCTCATACAACCAAGATCAATCATGGCAAGTTCTATACAATCATTCCTCTATCATAGCACAACTAATCTACCCATCCAAGATGAACCCTAGAAACTCAGCCACACATGGCCAAGGGAGTAAAGAGAAAAGAAGGAAGAATGGTCACCAAGAACACCATGGATGAATCCTTGAGATGATCTTCACTTCTCCACTTGTAAGCACTTCTCCCAAGGTTTGTTGGCTTCAATCCTAGCTCCAATGGCTTCAAATTGCTCCAGAAAACGTGTTCTAGGGTTTGAGGGTTCGTGGATATGTGTTTGGGGTTCAAGGGATATCCCCCCCCCCCTCTCTAAAATGGCCAAAAAACAAGAATATATATAGTGCAGGGGACAGTGCACGGCGTGCACCTATGCACGGCGTGCAGGGTGCACGGCGTGCAAGGCTGCACGGCGTGCACCTTGGAGCTGAATCTTCTTTCGAAACCTCCTGGACAGCACATGCACCAAACCGTGCACGGTGCACGGCGTGCATCATGCACGGCGTGCACATCTGCACGGCGTGCACCCCTGCACTCTGCAGAAAGCTCGATCTTGTAATGCTCATATCTCCCTCGTCCGGACTCCAAATGACCTCCCGTTTGCTCCTATGCGCTCCTTGTCATCCGTACTTTGATGCCATAACCTGAAAATGCACAGAGGCAACTCCGATAGACCACGAATTTGGCTCCAAAGTGGCAACCGGACAACAAAATGACACTTTGCACGAATCTTCAATAAAAGCATAAAAGTCATGTCATTTCACGAATAAACACGGGTATTTCAAAGGTCATTCATAAGCTTAAAATGCATTAATTAAAGTCACATCAAATTCCCCTACGACTAAGCTTTGCTTGTCCTCAAGCAAATGAATTAGAAAACATCCAAGTTCACAAATGACAAGTTCGGTCCATTGAGATTCAAGCAATCACAATTTAGCTTAAACTGTTCCACGAACAAACTAAACCTACACATGCAGGAACATCAACCAAACAAGTCTAAACCTCACTAATTTCTGCACACTTCAAGTAGTGGTTGATTGGGACACAGCAAAATCGACCACGACAACACCAACTCTAATCAAAAGGACTTGAAATCGGGACATGGATCGTAAGTGGTGAGTGATTATGATGTGGCTATCGACTCGACTTCATCCGCTTCTAGATCCGCACTTTACAAAACTCTGGCTAGGATCAAGGGCTACATTGAGAACTCTTTTTCTTTCTTTTCTTTTCTTTTCATTTCCATTTTTTTTTCTTTTCTTTTTTTTTCTTACTGCATACTAGTGCTCGATTCAACACTTCACTTAGGTGTTGAACCTGCCTAGCTCACAGCCTTTGCCCTTTTGCTAGTGCTCAACCCGACACTTCACTTAGGTGCCGAACTTGCCTAGCTTTTCTTTTGAGCATTTTTTTTTTCACAATTTAGCCACTTGATCCTTAGCCCCTTACAACTTCCACACAAGATTTCGAATTGGATTCCGTCTAATCTCAAGCCACAATCACGAGAAATCCAAAAGGGAAAGAAGAACATGGAAAAGAGGAAGAAATTCTGATTGCCTTCATCATCTTAGACCGGTGTTATCGAGCGGTAAAAAAAACACGTATCAAACCAATCAACCAACATACAAGAGTGATAAAATCTCAGTTCTGGCCCAGACTCATTTGATATTAGTGCTAACATGCTGGTTATAGGTTCTAAGCAGGACAGTCTAAACGTCATTGTGAAAACTTGAAGTCACTTAGACACCAAAAGTCAAGAACCGAACGATTCTACAATAGAGGAATTCGACATTCAATTAAGATCATGCAACACATCAAAACATAGCCTTAGACTTCTACCGACAAATAATCACACCAAACCTCAACCTCCCCTACGACTAACATGAGCATTGTCCTCAATGATCAAGAGAGAGAGGGTAAGGTGGAACGAAGTTACCGCATTGGTAGAGAGGAGCATAGGACGTAATAGAGGTGAAAAAGTTCCATGATGATCCTTGGTGAAGAGTGATCCAAAATGCTTGCCAAACCTTATTCAAAAAGCTAAAACAACACAAAAACTAAAAAGAGCAAACAAGAGCAATAAAAGTAAAGATAACATGGGGTGCCTCCCAAGAAGCGCTTGGTTACCGTCCAACTTAGTACCTCCTTGATGTCAAGTAGCTTCTCCCATGATGAAAGTTGAGCTCCAAGTAGCATCTTGGAGGAATGGTAGACTAGCCAATGCACATTGATGCTTGTATAGCACTTGAGACCTTGGGGTGGCTTGCTACCTTTGAGTGTCGAAGCTTGAGGAAGAAAGTATGGTAGGGAGCCTCCATTGAGATCCACTGTCTCCAAGTTGGTGATGCCACTCAAGGAGTCTTCCGGTTCACACATGGACGACTTCTCTTCCATTATCACCTTAGGGGAGGTTATGAAGCTTGTGTCCGTCTCTTGACACAAGTACTTCATGATCAAGCAAGAAGATTGAAGAGTACTCACAACCTTTGGTGGGACCTCAATAGGGTGGTGTTGTTCACTTTCGTGCTCCACTCTCGGTGCCACCTCTTCTTGAAGCGTCTCCAAATCTTCTTTCACCTCCTCTAAAGGGTCATCAACCTCAAGTATCATTGGTTCCTCTATCCTCACATCATTGTCATATGGCGTCTCCATGGGAAGAACATGCTCTTCAACCTCCTCCACTACCAAATCTTCTTCCGTGTCAAGCTCCTCCGGTTCACACATGTCATCTTCATCATCATAAGTGTACTCCACCTTCTTGGGCTGATTCTCATTCTCTAGCGCATCCATGACGAGATTCATACTTTGAGCTAGGCGATTGAGCCGAGCCGCGTTGTCGTCCGCAATCTTCAAGAACTCATCTAGCACGGATGGAGAGGGAGAGTGTTGCTCCACCTTATGGGGTTGATGATCATTTTCAAGCATCCCATTGATGTGCGCCATGCTTTGAGCTATGCGATTAAGTTGATATGTATTATCTTCCGCAATCTTCAAAACTTCCTCAAGCATGGGCAAAGGTGGAGGAGATTCCTCATAGCTTACAATCTCCTCTCGAGGACGCTCACTTTCCTTTACCATTTTCAAGAGCTCCTCTAACATAGAAGGTGGTGGAAAATGTTGTTCATGACTTGTGAAATCCTCTTGATAGACTTGATGGTAGGGTGGAGATGGATAGGGACATTGTTCATTCCACATGGGTGTTGAAGCTTGTTGTTCTTGATCCCACCATTGGCTATCTCCCTCATACGTTCCTTGGTGGTAGTTGGATGGAGTAGGATGACTATAAAATGGGTTAGGAGATGGATTCCACCCTTGATAGGGTCCATAACCATTACCTCCATTCCACGAATTCATCTTACTTGCAACCTTGCTCCCATGAACTAAGTGAGGTAGAGAACGGATTGGTGGATCAATGACTTGGTACCTACACACAAGCTCAACAAACACAACCAAGTAATACAACAATGCGGGATAACAAAACCAAACAAACTAATAAAAAGAAGCAAAACTAAAACGGAGGGAAGTGAATAGAACGGTCCACTACTAAATGCTTTCTTAGGATTGAGAAAGTCCCCGGCAACGGCGCCAAAAACTTGATAAAAGCGGGTTTACCAAGGTCGTATTCCACGGGGTTCTCTCAATGGCCTCTACTCACATTCCTCGTAGACGGTCTATTCATTTGAAAGGAGTTTTGATTTGAAATAGACATTAAAAACTTAAAGGAAACTAAAAGGAAGAAAGAAAAATAAAGTGGTGCAAATCAAAGACAAAGGGGCTCTCTTGGTGGGTAGTTTCATCATGCTCAAGATGACTAATTGAACAAACAAGTCAATCAAGATCGAGTTTGCATTCGGATGACCACGCATTTCACTTTTATAGATTCGATGCACTCTCGTAGCACCTAATCCCTATCCCAATACCACTCAACTTAGGCTCTCGCTCTCAAGCTAAGTGAAAAAAGGATGCATTCTAAGTGTTTGATGAAATGCCAAGACACAAGACCCTCTCTTAAGACTCTATGACCACAAGGCTAGGCACAACATTCTCATATCAATGCCCTAACACTAAGAGATTCACCAAAAAGCCTTTTCAAACTCAATTGAATGAAAATCCACATGCACACCAAGTGTTCGATAAAATGCCCAAGAGAGAAATCAAGTGAAAATGGTTGAAATAAGATGATCTAATCTCTTAGAACACACTCACTTCAATCCCTAGACCTACAATCTATGCAATCCAAACACTCTCATGCATCAAATCACAATGAATGGACCAAATCAAGCAAACATGGCATAAAATGGCATTAAGAACAAGTCTAGGAATCATCCTCATACAACCAAGATCAATCATGGCAAGTTCTATACAATCATTCCTCTATCATAGCACAACTAATCTACCCATCCAAGATGAACCCTAGAAACTCAGCCACACATGGCCAAGGGAGTAAAGAGAAAAGAAGGAAGAATGGTCACCAAGAACACCATGGATGAATCCTTGAGATGATCTTCACTTCTCCACTTGTAAGCACTTCTCCCAAGGTTTGTTAGCTTCAATCCTAGCTCCAATGGCTTCAAATTGCTCCAGAAACGTGTTCTAGGGTTTGAGGGTTCGTGGATATGTGTTTGGGGTTCAAGGGATATCCCCCCCTCTCTAAAATGGCCAAAAACAAGAATATATATAGTGCAGGGGACAGTGCACGGCGTGCACCTATGCACGGCGTGCAGGGTGCACGGCGTGCAAGGCTGCACGGCGTGCAGGGTGCACGGCGTGCAAGGCTGCACGGCGTGCACCTTGGAGCTGAATCTTCTTTCGAAACCTCCTGGACAGCACGTGCACCAAACCGTGCACGGTGCACGGCGTGCATCATGCACGGTGCACGGCGTGCATCATGCACGGCTGCACATCTCACGGCGTGCACCCCTGCACTCTGCAGAAAGCTCGATCTTGTAATGCTCATATCTCCCTCGTCCGGACTCCAAATGACCTCCCGTTTGCTCCTATGCGCTCCTTGTCATCCGTACTTTGATGCCATAACCTGAAAATGCACAGAGGCAACTCCGATAGACCACGAATTTGGCTCCAAAGTGGCAACCGGACAACAAAATGACACTTTGCACGAATCTTCAATAAAAGCATAAAAGTCATGTCATTTCACGAATAAACACGGGTATTTCAAAGGTCATTCATAAGCTTACAATGCATTAATTAAAGTCACATCATTCAACATATGTTTTTATTTGAAGCATTAAATGAATTGAGCTTATTTCGAAAGAAAAAAAATAAACGGTCAACGTTGAGGAAGCATATGAGATCAAATTCACATTTTAAAAAGACCCAAATGGGTGATAAAGTCGTGGCAATTATTAAAAGAATTACATCATATATAGTGATGATCAGCTGGAGTCAACGACCTGGTCGTTAAATTTTAATTGGAATAATTATAATAAATAAATGATTAGTTAAGATGTGTGTTTCCTAGATTTGGGTTACCAGTCTTCCCGGAACCTTAGTTTTGAAAACATACATTTCGCCCAACTGCAGATCTCCTTGGTTCATAAAATTGCAGCTTCATCGTCTTCTTCAGGAGATAGCTGAGCTTGGTGATTCAGAATTCTTAAGTTCTGTGGCAGTAGCAGTAACAGTAACAGTAACAGTAGCACAATCACCACCAACTCCATCCGGTCAAAGGGTCAGCAACTGATCATCACCATGTATTGTATTCTCTCAAACTAACTCTCACACTCTCATCCTACCTATGCTAATTAACCATAGGAATTCTGTTCTTGTTTTTATCCTTTTTTTTTTTTTTTTTTTTACGAAATTAGTGTTCTTATTTACTTTTTGAGGTTTAAATTTTAGATTTTGAGATCTTAAGAGTGGAGATGGTCTAGATTGTCAACTTTGATCCTACCTGCAACTCCTTGCGTCCATGTCAAACTCTTAAGGATTCGTTTGGTATAGTCGTATAGAAGAAATTTTGTTGAGATTGTTGAAAACTTTGCATTCTAAGATATTTTTGTTTGTATACCGTTTGAAAGAGTTAAATTTTTATATTTTAGATACTCATAATTTATGATTGCCTTCTAGAATATTTATTCAAAGTATTTCTACTTTTATTAGAAAGTTTGATTTCTACTTTTTTTTTTGCGAATCATACTGTTTTTTCCTACTATTTTTTTAGAGCTCAAATACTTTTTTTTTATGAATGAGTAACTATATATTAATCACAAAGAAGAAGAATCTATACAAATGCGGTGAGAGTTAGACAATAGGAGTTGAACTCTCCCCACAGACCCTCCAAGCAAGCACCCAAGCAGATGCTACTACACTACCCCAAAATAAAACATCATCACATCCTCACCCAAAACAATGCCCAAACCTGTACAGCAGCCCCCACAAACGAAGACCCAAAAGCCACCTCCCCATTTACCCAATCCCCAAAACCGGATGAGTTGGATGAGCTCCACACAAACAGAGCCATTCCTCTAACCTTTCCCTCCCCAACAGTCCCCCCGCCACACACCACCGACCCACCAATACCGCGATCCTAAAAGCCACGACTTTGGGGGTAGACCCCAAATCCCGAAAGGTCCTATCGTTCCTCTCACCCCACAAGCCCCACAAGAACCCATGAATCAACAACCTAAAACAAGATCTAAAACTCGAACTACAGTTCATTCCTTTCCATGCCCATAACCAATCCTTTACCTCCAAAGGAAAAGGGCCGAACACGGAAAGCCGTGAACTGAAGCAAGTCCACACCTGCGAAGCAAAAGGGCAACTCCAAAAAAGGTGTGCAATCGTCTTTGCATCCGCCCCACACATGACACATCTATTTGGAAAGATCAACCCTCGCCGAATTAGGTTATCAAGTGTAGACACCTTCTTATGCACCACTTGCCAAACAAAACCTACCACTTTGGTAGGAACGTGCGCCATCCAGATCATATCTACAGGAAACGTGGAACAACCCGGGTACTTCTGCAGAATACTCCTCCGAGCGAGCGATCTCACCGAAAAGATTCCATTCCCCTCCAGAGGCCAAACTAGGCAAGCCGGCCCCACGGATATCGATGAAGAAGGTAGCGCGTCGAGCATCTCTAAAAGTGCCACCCGTTCCCGTTCGGCACCTCCTCAAAGCGTCCCCCGGATTGGGATGTCCCATTGTAACCTATCAACACCAGAAACAAGCTCACACACAAAAGCATCCCTAGATTGTGCAATAGCAGCAACCCTAGGATATCTCTCACTCAAACTCACCCCCCCCCCGATCCAATGATCAAACCAGAAAGAAACCCACCCCCCACCCGGATCAACAAGGCCAAACTTCCAGAACCAAGAACTTTCCTGAACGATCCATCGCCACACCAACCACCCTGTCACCGGAAGACTCCAGAAGACCCTCCAGCTCCTACTATCCCACCACATTTAGCCACCATCAAACCCCGCCACCAAGCCCCCCTTTCCACCCCAAACCTCCAGCTCCACTTACATAGGAGGGCGCGATTCATACACCCCAGGTCCAAAACTCCCAAACCACCTATACTCATAGGAGTCTTAACAACCTCCCACCGAATCAAATGAAGTCTTCGAACCTCCGAGACTCCTTCCCAAAGAAAACGACATTGAATTTTCTCAATCTACTTCACCACCTGCACCGGAGCTTTGAACAACGACATGTAATAAATCGGGAGACTAGAGAGCACACTTTTCACCAAAGTCAATCTTCCTCCGAACGATAGCAATCGCGCCTTCCATCCCGACAGTCTCTTAGTAACACAACTCACAACCGGATCCCACAGCGCCCTAGAGTTCACCCTCCCTCCCAACGGGAGCCCCAAATAAGTCGAAGGGAAACCACCAACATCGCACCCAAAGACCTCTGCCAAGGCCTGCGCCTCTGAAACCTCACCCACCGGGTACATGCAAGACTTATGGTAGTTAACCCTTAAACCGGTCACCGCTTCAAAACACACCAAAGTGGCCACAAGTGCATTCACCTGAGCCTCCTCCGCCTCACAGAACACAATAGTGTCGTTGGCATAGAGAACATGACTCACCTCTCCTAAGCCATCCTCCTCATTCATGAAAAAGCCGCTCACTAATCCCACCCTCCCTACTTCACGCAACATCCCCGAAAGAATTTCCATAACACAAGTGAAAAGAAAAGGCGATAGGGAATCACCCTGACGTAGTCCTCTCTCACTCTTGAAGTACCCTTTCGACTCCCCGTTCACCAAAATCGAGAACATAGGAGAGGAATGCAACTTCTCATCCACTCTATCCATCTAGACGGGAAGCCCATGTACCCTAGAGTTTGAAGAAGACACCCCCAATTCACATGATCATATGCTTTTTCAATATCCAACTTGAACACTAAACCCTTCTTCCCACTTCTACGCCTTGAGTCAATAATCTCATTCACAATCAAAGAAGCATCCAAGATTTGTCTACCCCCTATAAATGCACATTGATTCACCGAAATAACCTCAGAAATGCAAACTTTGAGTCTCTCCATCAAAACCTTCGAAATGATCTTATAAATGCAACCAACCAAGCTAATAGGGCGCAAATCTTTAATGTTCACCAAATCGTCCTTCTTAGGAATAAGGCATATAAAAGTATGACATACCTTAAGAGGAAGGGTCCCGGTATGAAAGAACTCTGTCAAGGCCCCCAAAAATTCATCTCCAACCAAACCCCAAAACCTTTGAACGAAGGCTAAGGAGAAACCGTCCGGTCCTGGAGCTTTCTCTGGATTACACTTCTTCACCACATCCCATATCTCATCTTTAGAGAACACATGCGTAAGCCCGCCCCTACGCTCCAGAGGCAATGTTTTAAATCTAACCGCTTCCGGAAAAGGCCTCACCTTTCGATCCTCTGAATACAAGTCCTTGTAGAACTTCACCACCGCCTCCGACATCCCATTTTGACCTGACACCATCACGTCATTAACAACCAACTGATCCAAAAAGTTTTGCCGTCTCCGAGCCGAAGCACACTTGTGAAAGAACTTAGTATTTCTATCACCCAACGTCAGCCACAAATCCCTCGACCTCTGCCGCCAAAGACTCTCCTCCCTTCTCCACAACACATCCATCCTACATTTGATGTTGCATCTCTCCACCCGCTCACCCTCACTCAGAATACCCTCTTCCTCCTTTCCATCTAGCGCCGAAATAATACCAAGACATTCCTCAATCTGCCTATCCACCCGACCAAAAACCCTAAACAACTCCCCCCTTCCCATCACTTGGATGTCCCAAGCCTCGGCCACAAACTCAGAAAAAGACTCATGGGAGAACCACATAGTCTCAAACCGCCAAGGTCTTCTAAACCCCGCTCCCTCCCCGCTCGAAAGAAGCAAAGGCTTATGATCCGAACAGGTACGCGCTAACACACTAACCCTGCAGTTAGGAAACCTATCCATCCAACTATCTGACACCAAGCATCTATCTAATTTTGACATCACCGCATTACTCCTCATGTTCGACCAAGTAAATTCCGCCCCAAACAACGGTAGGTCCACCAAAGCTAAATCCTCAACGCAGTCATTGAACAAATTGATCTCAGCGACACTCCTATACGCACCTGTAGTTTCATCCCGAGATCTCACCAAGTTGAAGTCACCCACTACACATCCCGGCCAATTCCACCAACCCCAAATATCTATAATTTCTTGAACAAAAAGTCGTTTCGTTGCCCACTCTTGCGGTCCGTACACATTAACCACCATAAAAGTAAAGCCATCAGACCTACACTTGAGAATTACCACCACAGAAAACTGCCCCACCCAATCTGCTTGGACTTCATAGATTCTATCATCCCACAAAGTCAACACTCCTCCTGAAGCTCCAACTGCCCCACCCAATCTGCTTGGACTTCATAGATTCTATCATCCCACAAAGTCAACACTCCTCCTGAAGCTCCAACTGCCCCAAGGCACACCCATTGAAATGAACTCTTCCCTGTGAGACGCCTAGAGTCTGTATCACTCCAACTTTGTAACTTGGTTTCCTGAAGACAAATGATATCCTCAAATACTTAAAACGTCCCGAAACTATAGGGTGGGTTACAAACTCGTCCTAAAATTTTAATCCGTTACAAAGTGGTCTCATTATTATGAAACGTGTTATAAAATACTCCTAATGACTCCATCAGTGTACTTTTCCAACAATTTTTCCACGTCACTATTGACATGTCATCGAAAATATAATTTAAAATTCAAAAATATGATTCAAAATCTTAATCTAAACTCATCTACCTTATAAACTTTGGTTCAAAACTAAATCTAGTTAGTTAGATTAATATAATTTTAGATTTGAATCAATTTAAAATTAATTTTAAATTGTATTTCGATGATATGTCAATGGTGACATGGAAAAATGGTTGGAAAAGTACACTAATGACGCCATTAGGACTACTCTGTAACTCATTTCCTAGTAATAGAACCATTCTGCAACATATTAAAATTTTAGGACGAGTTTGTAACTTGTCTTACAGTTTAAGGACGTTTTAAGTATTTGACCCATTTTTTTACCAAATAAGATAATTTTACATCTACCAATATTTCACAAACATTTTTTCACTATTACTCTATCCTCATATTTTGTCTAATTCTCGATTCCCGACCCCTATGTGTATAATGAATGAGCTAAAATTAATTTTCTCAAGAAAATATGTAGCTACCTACACTTATGAATCTCATGAAGTTATATATACAGATTAATATGCATATTTAATAATTTATTTTGCAATATTACATGATTTTATAAATCCCTAATCTCTATAATTACCACCAAATTGGACAGACAGGCGGCCGGAAGCTGTTATTCAAGAGAGAAGAATCATCATATGAAAGTGCGGCCAACCAATCCATAATGACGATCATCATCGTTATCATCACAGTCATTATTTCGTCCCTCTTCATCTCAATCTGCGATACGGCACCGTTATCCTTCAATTTCACCAACTTCGACCAATGCAGCGATTCCATCACAACCTCCGGCCGAGCTTCTTGCCTAAATTCATCAATCCGACTCACCGACTTCGACTACTACATAACCGGACAGGCCAAGTACTCCAAACCAATGCGGCTATGGGACGCCTCCACCGGCGACCTCACCAACTTCACCACCACTTTCACCTTCTCTACGGACAACGACAACGGCACCTGGACCTGCGACGGCCTCGCCTTCTTCATCGCCGACTCCAATTACTCTACTCCCGCCGTCAACGCTTCCGACGGCCTCTTCGGCCTTGTGGACAATAAACACGCTTTCAATTCCACGCAGAACCCCTTCATCGCTGTGGAGTTCGATACCTATAATAACCCTGACTGGGACGTTTGGAAGGACTCCAGCCACGTGGGCATAGATGTAAATTCCATACAGTCCGTTACTAGCAAGAGGTGGCGCAGTTACGCCAACGGGACAACCATGTGGGCCCGGGTCACTTACAAAGCGACAAACCTCTGCGTGGAATTCACGGGTCTAACGGCGGATATGACGGACGTTCCTCGTGATACCCTCTGCTACAAAGTGGATTTGAGAAATTACCTAACGGAATGGACGGTGTTGGGGTTCTCGGCGTCAACGGCGTTTAGGTACCAGTCTCACGCGGTTAAGTCGTGGGCGTTTTCCTCCGATCTGGACGCTGCCGCAACTGAACCAGTAACCGAAAATGGATCCAGAAGAAACAGCCCGAAGAAGAAGAACAACAAGAGTTCAACAATCGGATTGCCGCTGGGAATAATAGGCGCTTTCGGATTATTAACATTCGTAGCCACGGCTGGTTGGATTTTCTCCAAGAGGCGTAACAGCAATAGGCGGCGGAAACTGGAAACGGGATACGATTCAGCCGGCGTACTCCTTCAGAGTAACGGAGATGGCGATAAACTACACCCAGTTAACGTTGGAGTGAAGTTTATCCCGGCGGTGGAAGTCATGGAGGCGATTGAGGTTTATAAAGATACGATGCTCGGAGCAGGTGGATTCGGGGCAGTGTACAAGGGAGAATTGGGAGGTGAAACGGTGGCGGTGAAGAAAATCTTCCAACAGAAGCGAGGAGCGGTGGAAGGTTACATGGCGGAATTAACTATCATCGCACAGTTGAAGCACGACAATTTGGTACGGTTGATAGGATGGTCATACGAAAATTTGAAGGGAGAATTTTACCTGGTGTATGAGTACATGAAGAACGGGAGCTTAGATGGACATCTATACAAGCAAAGCGAGCAGCTAGAATGGAAAACCAGATACCAGATCGCCAAGGGCTTAGCACGGGTGCTCTACTTCTTACACGAAGGGTGCACAGAGTGCGTCCTCCATAGGGACATCAAATCCAGCAATGTGTTGCTTGATTCTCAGTTCAATGCGAAGCTGGGGGATTTCGGGTTGGCACGGGTGGTGGAAAGAGATGCCGGGTCTCAAACATTACCCGGATACACCCATGGGTATTTAGCACCAGAATGTGTATACAATCCGAAGACGAGTAAAGAGACGGACACTTTCAGTTTCGGTGTTGTGGCTCTGGAAATCGCCTGCGGGAGGAAGCCGGATGTTAAGACGAGATCGGAGGAGTATGTGCACATCTCGAGGTGGGTATGGGATTTATACGGGGAAGGGAATGTGTTGGCGGCTTTGGATCAGAAATTGAAAGGGAAATTTGTGAAGGAAGAGATGCATCGATTGTTGATGGTGGGGATGCATTGTGCTCATCCGGATCCAAAGCAGAGGTCATCGATGAAGGATGCGTTGGATGTGTTGGAATTCGATGCTCCATTGCCTAATCTACAGCTACAGTATCCTACTCATAGTTCGTCACAGGTGCTCCCTCAAATTCTTGAACAATATTCGTCCAATTCTTCAGCACCGTCTGGTAGTGCTAATGATCAGAGTTCTTCTTCAACTTAGGGATATCTTTTTAGCTTGCTGCTTGCTCTTCTGATCTGTTTAGTTCAATTCTAAATGAATTTCTATATATTTCATTGTATTTCTTTCTTGTAGCAATGTAAAACATATTCAAGTGTACGTATAAAGCCGCTGTGTATCCAGTGAAAGTTCCATTCAGCTTAGTGGAACCACGTTAATAACCTCGTGTCTAGAGGTGTTCACGAATCTAGCCGAGGCGAACTTTACTGTACTCAAGTTTGGCTCGTTACTTTTTAGACGAGCTCGAACTGGAACTCGAACTCGAGCTAGAATTTTTAAGCTTGTGAGGAGCTCGAGCCTACTCGAGTCTGACTCGTTAACTACTCTTGACGAGCCAAACTAAATTGAAGTCCAACTTAATTAGGTCATTAAAACAACTTGATGCATCCAATTTTAGCTCAATTTGAAGTTTGTACGTTAAAAAATATCAACGAGTCAAGCTAAAAAATAAGTTATCCTAAAATTTACAAGTTTTTATTTTTCACATTTAAAATAGTTAAACCTAAACAATATATCATTTCATTTGTGTTTTCATTAGTAAAATCACAATTAGCATATAATTTATTGTATATGGAAAAACATATGTTTCATTATTGAGTCTATACAAGTCATATAGTGGAGTTAGTATTCGAGTTGGCTTTCGAGCTCGAGCCAGCTCGTGCGCCTATTGAGTCGAACATGCCCTTGCTAAGGCTTAGCTCGTTTAAAATCGAGCCGAGTCACGAGCGAGTTTTTTTCGAGCCGATCGCGAGCGGCTTGATTCATCAACCGCCCTACTCGTATCTGGCTCGCAGTCTTTCCTCCATTTCCGATCACGGTTGACATAAAAGCTGATCGAAACTGAAGGCAACAGGTTTTGGGCTTCAATATCATTAATTAAGCCCATTGTCTATTTCAGCCCAATACATGCAATAGACAAAGCCCTTCGATTGAAAATATAGGGTTTGACGATTGAGATCCATCTCCTTCCTTTGGCATATATTTTTCTATATGCATGAATATGAACTTTAAACACGAAATACAATCTCCTACCCATAACATAGTTTTTATACAAGTCTTCATACATAGTTTTTAGCCGTCATTATGCTAACCCTTTTTCTAACAAATAAATTCAAGCCTAAAATTTAGTCACAACTGTATATTCATATTTTAAATGATATTAAAGTATTATAAAGGAAAAATAGCACTTTCATATCTCTATTTTTATCATCTCCTACTTTGACCATTTTATTAGGTCATTCTGTTCCAATTTGTGTCTTCTTAAATTAAATCTAGACACATGCCAACAACCAGTAATAAATAATAACTATTATTATAATGAGCAAAAGGAAAGGAAATGATAATAAAAGAGTAAAATATGAAAAGTCGGTTTTAGTTGATGTAACAGAAGTGGAGAAAGTTCAAGTTGGTCGTTTTATTTTAATGTGAAAACTGAAGCAATAATTCCCAGTGCAAGTTTATACCAATTAAAATATTAGGAAGCAGATTATGATAAAAGTAGTCATATCATTGTCGTTGGGCTGACGAAGACGTTACATTTTTAGTCATTTACATGAATAGTACTATTAGTACTATTAGTACTAGTCTGGATTTTGGACTTTTGGCAACAACCCTAATTTCCAAATTTCCATATTTTTACTCCTTCAACAAGGCTGCATCTTTTGTTTGTATACTATGTCGGGCATTTCATTTTCTAAGCCTTTAGTGGGTCACGGGATTGCCAATAGTCTGAGTTGATACTCATTAAATTACATATATTAGCTACTTATTATAGATCCACTTTCACGGAACGGAAAGAAATGAGATGCCATATATGAGACTGAATGAATCACTTGAGTAGTATCGTCTTCTATATTCACTTCCGTCCAATACATATTTCGACATAAACTATATGCATCATTGACTGCCAATAATTTTAACAGGAAAGAGTTAGTAATTTTAGGATAATAGATACTTGTTGCAAAAAGAGGACATCCACAAGCATCTCACCAAACTGCACCATTTCTCGCTAAGAAATCTTGTTCATACATCATTGTTAGGACCAAGGTTTCATCTCCCTCGATATCCATGTCATAAATATAATTACAATTAAACACATAGATATGAGAAGGTAAATGTGGTAGGGTAAAAATTATTGGGACAACAATCATCTTGGGGTTGTTTGCACGAGAGAATTGAGAGGTGGGAATTGCTTAGAATTGGGCGCCAATTCTAAGCAGTAGAGAATTCAACCAAATGCACTGTTTATTTTGCGAAAATATGGTGAGAATTGTCTTGAATTGAATTCTAGGAGTGGGCCCATCCTAGAATTCCCCCACCTCCCATTTTAGGGTAAATTCAAAGTAAGATGACAAAAATGTCCTCGTTATTGGGGATGTAGGGATTAAAGTTGGGCATTTTGGTATTTGTCATATTCTTTTGTTTTGTTTGTTTTATTTATTTTTATTTTCTCAGTCCAAGAATCTCCCACATTCACCCATCCAAACAATATATTCTTGAAATAGACTAGAATTCCATTCTCTTAACCTATTCTTAGGTACAAACGACCCCTTATTCTCATCTTGAGAAAAATAATCCCCTTCAATCATAGCATACAAAATTAACTACTACATCTAATAAACTAGATAAGGGGAATATTAATGTAAATTACATTTTTTTTTCTACTTATTATTAGCTTTACCTTGAAATCTCTCACAGAATCTTTTCTTACGAGCATAATCGATGTTGTCCACCTATACCAATTGCTATACTCTTTTTTCATATTTACCTCTCAACTTTGAGAATTCATGACATTCTTTCTCTCTTTCCGAGCTTTTATTATGTACTAAATTTTGAACTTTTCTTGAATTGCAAAGGATTCTCTTCCCAAGTCACATGAGAAATTCAAAAAAATTAATGCTTATGTGAATTTTCAAAGCTTCACTTAATTGAAAAATAACAATTTTCTTTTGTTATGAAAAAACCTGCTCCAAGTTCATATTAGAGACTTTTATCGGCTAAACCATGCTTATTAGAACTTTAAAGCTAAGAAGAAATGTTTAATTGAGAACAATAACAAGGTAGATAAGATTTTGATAAATGAGAAAATTAATAGGTGGATAATATTAGAGAGCGCGTTAAAGAAGAAAAAGGGAAATGAAAAAATTGGTTCTAGAAAGTTAGAAACGAAATAAAAGAAGAAAAAACAAACGAAACTACCTTGTGCAGGTGTTCATGTCTCTTTCACTTTCTTTTTAATTCCTATCTATAAAATGAAAATCTAATCTCAATTTTCGTCCACAATTTACATTTCCTTATCGTTGTGATTATTAAGATTTACTTTTATTTGTGGAATAAAATACAATGTATGTAATGTACTCGTATATAGGTTAACATTCTGGTAAAACAGTGTAAACAGTTATGCTGCCAAGTGGCAGCGTGTGACTGGTCCATGCAATTTATTAACAAACATATTATTCTTAGTCCCCATTTAAATTGTTGTTATAAAAAAATTAGATTATGTACCTAAAATATTATTCTTACTCCCCAATTTTAAATATTATTCTTGGTCTAGCGTGTAACTAGTTATAAAATTTATTTCCTATAGAAAAAGTAAACGATCGGCAATAAAAAGTCAACATGGGTTGCGTGAAAAGTTGTCTGCCGGTCACCGGCGCGACCGGATGAAGCAGGAAAGTGAAAATGAATAATTATAAATAAATATAAATTAAAATTATATAGTAAAACACCAAACTATTCTTTTAAAAAATTATTATTAAATTTGTTCGAAGAGTCAACCTAAATCTAATGGTTTAAATTTTATATGAATTTTTCTGGAATGACTTTTTCTTCTTGGAAGTTGATGAGCTTCCATTATAACTACCTTGGATTCGACTGTCATATGTTATAAATTTGCATCTCTCATTTCCTACTATTCATCCAATTTTATTTCTTTTGATCATGGATATATAAAGTTGTTTGAAAATTTGATGAGTTTTATTGTTTTTCATTCAACTTATTTTCATTTTAATTAATTAATGTGTATTTTTTAATTTTAGTTTATTTTCATATTATTTAACTATTCGACTTTGGCATTTTCAGTTTAATTTCAATCTTCCATTCAAAATTTTAGTTGATTTTCAATTTGCTAGACATACTTCTAAACCATCAATATACAAAATCATGTTTCATTTACCAATTATATCAAACAATTGAAATATCATAGTTCGGTCAGAGAAAAAAATATATTAATATTTATTAAGAATTGCTTCCAGGTTAGTGAACGCCACCCAACCAACATATTTTGAACCTCCTTGAACAATTTCCTGGCTCCATCACTGAACGCCACCCAACCAACATCCTGCTATCCGGTGGTCACCTAATCCCGCCACTTACAATACATTGTTACGTAATCTTGTCTATAAATCTACAAAATCCAATTCGTTGGACAATGGGCACGCTTTTCGTTGCCCAATGGCACAATGATAACTCCTAGCGAGCGAGGTGTCCACTAGCTGACGCCTCGCCCACTAGGATCAATTCAAATATTCTTCTAATGTCCACTTTTTGACCTGTGCCTACATGTATAATCGTCCACCTAGGAGGACTAATCATGGTATATATAATAATAGGGTCAAAAACACTGGCGGTCACTTAAGTATGGGTCATGTAACAACGTGGTCACCTAACCATGTTTTGTAACAGTGTGGTCACCTAAGTTTGTAAATCGTAACCGACATGCATCTCCGTCGAGTTTTACCGAATCTCAAGTGAATTTGCCAACTCAGAAGGTCACATCAACAACAAAATATTTTTATTCCATCTTTCTATGTTAACAATATTATTTTGTTGGCTGATGTTGCCCTCTGAGCTAGAAAATTCACAGGAGATTCGGTGAAAAATCGTCGGAGATGCCTGTCGGTTATGATTTACAACTTAGGTGACCACGCTATTACATGACCCATACTTAGATGACCGCCAATATTTTTGACCCTATAAAATAATATGAAGGTTGGTTGTCACGCAGTTATAAAAATATAAATAAACAATGAGTTATTATTTTTAAAAAGCTCCAACTTTGGCGAATTAATTTGGAAAAGCTCTAAGTTTAAAAAACCTCAAATCTATCCCGTACTTAACGCCGTTAGTCCTTGTTTGTAAAATTTTAAACTTTTTGAACCAAGTGGCTAACGGAATTAACTTTAAAATTTTTTGTCTTCAAGAATTAGTAATCCAGGTTTGCCCGAATTACATTTTGACCCTTTTCAATTCCATCCCTTACAAAAACTCCCAAATTGACCCTTCTCAATCAAGCTTCGCCGGCCGCCGCCTCCCGTCGTCGCTGCCGCCGTCTATGCTTTCCCCCCGCCGATCGTGCTCGAAGCCACATCCTCTTCTATTCCACCGGGTTCCTGATTTCCGCCACCCACCTCCCTGGCACAGGAGAGGGATCTGACATTAACAACCGGCATTTGACCGCCAAACATAAGAACAACACCCATCTGAAGCAAGATCCTGAAAGTATCCCTGATTATTAGCATTGAACTCCTTGAAGCTCTCAGCACAATCGCCTCCCTACAACAAGAAAACGGGAGGAGGGACGACGGCTGCGGCGGCGGAAGGGGCAGAGTTTTGGTTGGCTCGGCGGCGTGAACAGCGAAGATGGAAGGGAGGGTGGATCCGGAGGAGCAGCCAAGGCTGCCTTGTAGCCAAAAGACGATTGGGGATTGGGATAGTGGGAGTGGGGAAGAAGAAGGGAATTGGGCCTCGTAGAAGGTGTAGAACATGGCGGAGGAGGATGTGGTGTCGACAGGGAGGTAGCCAGATTTGGTGGGGAGAGCTTCCTTTGGGAATGGTTCAAATCACACAATGATTTCGATTCTCAATCTTGACAATAAAGAAAAATACAGAGCGCAATCAACACCATGGACAAAAATAAGAAACCATACAAAAACACTGCTGAATCGTCTGAACCAAATCAATCCCTAGCTCATTGGCTACTCTGCAACGCATCTTAGTATCTTACCTAGGGCTGGAAATTGGGTTGCTTCAGAAATTAGAAGCATCTTCTCGGCCTGCGACAAACGAGACAAAACAAGAGCGAAAAGAGAAGGGAGCTACAGGAGAGAAGGCGACCGGTGAACGGAGGAACAGATACGGCAGCCTGAGGCTTGGGAAGGGGAGGGAGCTAGATAGATCCGGTGACGTGGTTGACGTAATAGCCGGCGGAGGACAGCGCGGGCTTGATACGGGATTGTGACTGCTCACTTTCCTGCTCGTATTCACCGGGGGAGGTGGCGATGTCGATCTGATCCTCTATCTAGGTTGTCGATCTCGTCGATCTTGTCCGGTGTGTCGACTTCGTCCGGATTGTTGATGATGACGGCGGAGTCGGAGAGCAGAGGGTTGACGTGGATGGTGGAATCGGCGTCACTACGGCGGCGGAGGGTGGAAAGTCGACCATCCCGTGGTGAATACGGTGGTGATGGCAGTGGGTTGGGGGAGAGGTGAAAGACAGGTTGGATTCCTTTGGGAGGATTTGAAAGGGAGAGAATTTAACAGCGGCCAAAATGCATTTTTAAAAACCTAGGTTACTATTTTTAGAAGACAGAAAACTTAAAATATAATACCATTAGCCACTTGATTCAGAATCTTTAAAAATTTACAAATAAGGACTGACAGCGTTAACGATTTCAAAATCTGTGATAGATTTGAGGTTTTTTAAAGATGGAGCATATTAAAATTAATTCGCCATACTTGGAGCTTTTTAAAAATAAGGCCTAATACCCTCAAATGTCACAAACTATTTCGTTATTACTCGCGTATATACCACCTAAGGCCTATCTGGAGGGCCTCACTAACTATTGGATTCCGAGTTCCGGATAACACGCCGTTAGTTTTTGAACGATTTCCGTCCATATCCATCCGTCTGAGTTGTCAAATATGCTAATGTGGCTTAGTTTTCGCACATGTGGCACGCCACGTCATTATATTAATTACCCAATAATAAAAATAAAATTAAAGGACATTTCACACCATCTCCGGCCACCTTCATCCCACTAAACTCCAACCCCAAATTGACCACCATCTCCGGCCAAACACCATCTCTGGC
Organism: Linum lewisii; assembly: GCA_034768395.1. Lineage (NCBI taxonomy): Eukaryota > Viridiplantae > Streptophyta > Magnoliopsida > Malpighiales > Linaceae > Linum > Linum lewisii. The sequence goes on from CM068296.1 coordinate 80,042,413, forward strand.
CAGAAGCACCTTTAACATATCCTTCGCTGTCCGACTCGCGTCCTTAGCGACTAGGGCAGTGTATCGGGCAGTCTCCGGCATCTTAGATCTGGAACAGTAAGTCATCGCCGCAGGCAAAGCTCCAAGCATCAAGATTATCCGCCAAGATCCCAATCGCGAAAATCCCCCGGCCAAGATCCCAATCGCGAACATCCCCCGCCCAAGATCCCAAACCCTTGCATCGCGAACACCGCCGCGATGAACGCTCCTCTCGTCTTCTTGTTCGCGTACTCAGACATAATCACTGCCGATTCCGAATCTGAGCCAAAACCTAAAGAAACAGATCCGTCGACGTGGTATAGATCCTGCCGATGAGCTTCGTGACTAAGGATATACAGAAGAGGTCGTAGGCGTCGGTGAAGAAGCCCATTCCGGCGACGACCACGACGGTGAAGTGGTACCATTGCGTCTTGGCGACGTCCAGCGCGTTCAGTACCTCCATGCTTTCGACATCATCCTTCTCCTCTTTGGCCGCTGTCGGTGTTGTCCTCCTCCTCCTCTCTCTCTCTCCAACTCTCAGATCCATCTGCTGGTTTCCTCTTCTCCCCCTCTGCTGAATCTTCCAGATCTCACCGTTCCGTATTCTCTGCTCAAGGATTTCGCCGAAATATAGGGCTTCTTTCCCCTCTTCTCGCGGCTGTTTTTGTTCTGGAGGTAGGTGAGCAGCGCAGAAGGAGTTGAATTGGATTCTTTTGGCTGGGAGAAATTTTGAGGAGATGGGTTGGTGCGGTGGTTCCGATGAAGGGAGAGAGAGGGTTGGAGATGGGGGTGGTGGTTCCGACGAGGGGAGAGAGGGGTTGGGGATAAAGATTAGATATTTTCATAATTTTTATTTTTTTTATATTTTTTAATAAAATATAAAATATTGCCACATAGGATGCCAACTAGACTATTTTATACAGTCAGCTAACTCCGTCTAGCCACCTGTCAAGAAAATCATCGAAAACTAACGGCGTGTTATCCGGAACTTGGAATCCAATAGTTAGTGACGTCCTCCAGATAGGCCTTAGGTGGTATATACGCGAGTAATAACGAAATAGTTCGTGACATTTGAGGGTATTAGGCCTAAAAATAATAACCCATAAACAATATGTCTTTATGAAATTTCCCTGGTCATTGACTCATTGGTCTTCATCTTCCCTAACCGTGAGGTAGTTGAGCCCCGGTCAGTCCAGTACGCGCATATACCACAAAGCCACTGTGCCGTCTATATATGAACCCAGTAATTCATCTTCGTCACCATAATCATTAGATTCTTGGTTTACTATTACTAGGAGGTAAACCCAGTTCTGCTCCAACCCTCTTTTCCAGGTACTCTGCTCTCTACTCTACTTGTTAAACATACATATAGGCAGTTTACTGTGTTGTAATTTTCAGATCTGTATACGGAACTCCTTGTTGCAAGTATATACTATATAGTAATTTTCAGCGATTCCATGTCTCTTTAATTGTTGTTGGGTTTGGTTCACCATTTCGGTACTGGATCTGAATTATGAATTTCTCAAATCTTTATTATTATTCTCGGATTCCAAAATATACTTCAAAATCTTTGACTAATCCAGTGTAGCTACCACTACTGGTGTTTGTATTACATATACAGGCTGCAGCAGCTAGCTAGCCTACGAGTGAAGAATTTTATGGAGATGGAAGTCCCAACAATCATCATTATTATTTTCATTTCGCCCTTCTTCTTCATTGCAATCTGCCATACAGAGCCCTTGTCATTCAACTACACCAACTTGGACCAATGCAGCGACTCAATCAAACTGTTTGACTCCGCAGTTTGTGTAGATTCCGGCCTCGAACTCACCGGATTCGGCTTCTACAAAGCCGGACAGGCCCATTATGCCGAACCAATGCGGCTATGGGACGCATCCACGGGTAAACTCACCAACTTCACCACCACATTCACATTCTCCATGTACAACAGGAACAGCAGCTATGCCTGCGACGGCCTAGCCTTCTTCATTGCTGACTTCAATTACTCCACTCCCGCCGTCAATGCATCAGATGGCCTCCTTGGCCTTGTAGATAGTAAGCACATGTACAATTCAACCCATAACCCATTCGTTGCCATTGAGTTCGATACCTACCGAAACCGGGATTGGGACACGTGGTATGAACTCGACAGCCACGTTGGTATTGATATAAATTCCATAAAGTCCGTCGCCAGCAGAAGGTGGAGGAGCTATTCGAATGGGACCACTATGCGGGCCCGAGTCTCTTACAAAGCTGGAAACCTCTGCGTGGAGTTCACGGGACTGACGGAGGAGATGGTGGCCGTTCCGGGGGACACACTGTGCTACGAAGTGGATTTCAAGGATTACCTGACGGAGTGGGTTGTGTTCGGGTTCTCCGCATCAACGGCGTTTAGGTACCAGTCTCACACTATCAAGACATGGTCATTTTCCTCCGATTTAGACTCCGAAGGGGGGCCCACCATAGTCAAACAGGGAGTCAGCAAAAGTAATACCAATGCTCAAACCATGCTGGAAGATTCTGGCAGCAAGAAAACAAACAAGACCTTAATTATTGGACTTGTGCTGGGAATTATTGGTGCTGTTACGATAATACTAGTCGTGGGTACGATGATTTGGGCTCGCTCCAACAAGAGGCCAAGACGCCACCTAAGGTCAGAATCGGGACGCAGAAACCCAGAAGGTTTCCTCCGCGAAAGAGCTGAGCGTCCCTCTGGATAAAATTTTCTAGAAATGGGAGCTCTCCATGCCCAAAAACATTAAATTGGTTATGTTTTAATTTTGTTCATTTGTGTTTGAATATTTTGAATGTCTTATAAACAGTAGGCAGCTGCTGATCCCCATCCAACCATTTGCAAGGGTTGGAAACTTCCAATCTTCATCTCAACCATTAGATCACTGGTTGACCCTTTGATCAATCCAATGGTCTAGATTGTTAGGGATATTTAGGACTTTACACACATAATTTAATTATTATATTTAAAATAAATAATTTAATTCTCAGGGGACTGCCATTGGCTCTCCGGCGGCCGGCCACCGTCCGTCGTCGCCGGCGAGACTCCGGCAAATTTTTTTTTTAAATTTTTTTTCGTTAAAAAAAACTAGTTAACACTTTTTTGCTGGTAACTAGTTAACAGTGTTTTTTTAACTGATAACAAGTTAACATGGTTTTTACCTGATAAACTAGTCAACATCGTTTTTTATTTGATAACTAGTTAACATCATGATTTAGATAACTAGTTAACAAAAAATTTAGTTGATTACTAGTTATCAAAATTAGTTAACTAGTTAACACATTTTTTTTGCTGTTAACTAGTTAACAATATTTTTTTAACTGATAACTAGTTAACATGGTTTTCATCTTAACTAGTTAACAAAGTTTTTTGTTTGATAACTTGTTATCAACATTAGTTAACTAGTTATCAAATTAACATAATTAGTTAACTAGATAACTTATCGAGTTAATTAGTTAATTAATTTTGAAAACTAGTTAACATTTTTTTAAGATGATGACTAGTTATCAAAATTAGTTAACTAATTAACTTATCGAATTAACTAGCTAACATCATGATTTAGATAACTATTTAACTAGTAATCTAATTGAGTTATCTAGTTATCAAATTGTTAACTAGTTATTGAGTTGTTAACTAGTTAACCAATCGAGTTAACTAGTTAACCAACCGAGTTAACTAGTTAACTAGTTATTTAATCGAGTTAACTAGTTAACCAATCAAATTAACTAGTTAATTAATTTTGAAAACTAGTTAACATTTTTTAAGATGATAACTAGTTATCAAAATTAGTTAACTAGTTAACATGATAATATAAGTAGTAAACGTGTTGTTAATTAGTTAAGTTATATAGTTAACTAATTAACCTTGTTTTTTCTCATGACTAGTTATCAAAATTAGTTAACTAATTAACCTATCGAATTAACTAGTTAACATTATCATTAGATAACTAGCAAACATATTGTTAACTAATTAACACCTTGATCAGATAACTGGTTAACAAAGTTTTTACCCGATAACTAGTTATCAAAACTAGTTAACATGTTATCCGACGGCTAGATTATATAGTTAGAGGTTAGGTTTTTATGTTAACTAGTTTATCTAACCACGATATAATTAGTTAATTGCATTAAGTAATATTATTTTTTAGTTGGTGGCATGTTATCTAAGTAACTAATTATTTTGGGCTTTCATTGTAATAAATAAAAAGTTACAGTTTTTTAGCTGAAACTAATTATTTTGGGATGCCATTGTAACAAACAAAAAGTTATAGACTTTCTTATTAGTTGCGGAAACATCGAGTACCAAATTGTGAACTAAAACACTTGAAGGATTATGATGATAAATGATATCTTCTTCCCAATTTAATATGCCGACCACGGAGTTGCCGGAGTCACTGCGGTGATTCCATTGAGCCCGAAAATTGCATTTTTTTCTTCGGTAAGTTTGATTCATTCGACCCTGACCCAGAACCCTACGCTCGATAGACTTATTGAGTTGTGAGATGGTCTGGTTCATCCTCGACTCGGAAGCGGCAACGCCAATCACGGCGACGATGAGGGAGCTCTGAATCAGAGAGAGCATCTCCCAAGCTACGATTTCGTCCTTACCCAGACTTCCTCCAAGTAATTCCGAAGAGCCAGATTCCTCCACGTTAACAAGACTTCCCTGCGGAGAGAGCCAAGCTAAGTTTCGAGAGGAGGGGAGCAGAGGAGTTAGGGTGAAATAGAAGAGAAGACGGCGAGAATGCAAAGTGAAAAGTGATTCGTTTATATAGGTTTGTGAACAAGATTGTACGAATATATGTTCGTGAACAAGAGCATTGATAGAATTAAGGCTAATTAAAATATGTGTAATAAGATCCTTTAACTATTATTAAGGTTAATCGAACGAATCACATTTTTACCACTAAACTATACCCTTTATATTTAGATTATGTGTAGAAAAGAACCTTTTGTCGAGTAAGGCAATTAGACGTTATCATAAAGCTCAATAAATTAGAGTTGATAACAAATTATAGAATTTAGTGAATTGGGTTTTACGATAATACATTATATGTTATAGTGAATTAGGGTTTGACAATAACACATTAATAGACTTAGTGTATATGAACTTAGTATTTTGTAGATATGAATTGACGTTATGCTTATGTCTTACTAATCTTAGGGTTTAGGGTGCATGATGCATGGTGCAAGGTTTAAAACATAGAGTTTAGGGTTTATGGTGAATTATATGTTGATATGAATTGACATTTTATCTTACTAATCTTAGGGCTTAGGGTTTATGGATTAAAGCTTAGAGTTTAGGGTTTAGGGTCCTATAAACGAGCCGAACTATAAATGAGCCTAATTTTTTTAAATGAGATCGAATTAGCACTTTAAACGAGCCGGCTCGTTTGAAGGTTCGTTTACGAATCTTAACGAACGAGCTCGAATCGAGCTCGGGCTCTGGCTCGTTTAAAGGTTCGTTTACAAATCTTAACGAACGAGCTCGAGCTCTGCCTCGTTTCAAGGTTCGTTTACTGATCTTAACGATCGAGCTCGAGCCGAGCTCGAATCAGGCAAATTTTAAACGAACCGAGCTCAAACTCGATTATCAAAGCTCAATTCGAATCCGAGCCGAACTCGAGCCGGATAAAAAATAATCGAATCAAACTCGAGTCTGGGTAAAGTTCGGCTCGATTCGGCTCGTTTGCAGCCCTAGACGCAGATCGCGTGCCGACAAAACCATGCCAACAAACCAGTAAATAATAACTATTATTATTATGAGCAAAACGAAAGGAAATGATAATAAAAGAATAAAATATGAAAAGTCGGTTTTAGTGGATGTAATAGAAGTGGAGAAAGTTTGTTGGGTTGACGGGATCCGAGTTGGTCGTTTTATTTTAATTAATGTGAAAACTGAAGCAATAATTCCCAGTGCAAGTTTACCAATTAAAATATTAGGAAGCAGATTATGATAAAAGTAGTCATATCATTGTCGTGGGGCTGACGAAAACGGAAATTCGTCATGTGCTTAATGGATTGATGCTGAAATGGGATTGATGCTGAAATGATGCTTAACGAAATTCTGGCCGTTCGTGAGCTTGGCCCACAAGATCAAGGGCTATGATCAATGAAAGTGTCAAAAAGTAAAATAGTAATCTCGCAAATGTGTTAAAGTGATGAGAAAAGTGACAGAAAAGTAGGAAATAAAGTACTCAATTTTTCTATTCTCTTTCTTCTATTGATAAAAAATTAACATAACACTTACAATTTGAATGATTTTTCAGTAATTTTAAGATCAAAAGTCTTCTAATTAAGTTACGAATCTAATGATATCACTCTTGATAGTGTTTAAGAAATTAATCATTTTAGATTTCGTATCAGTTATGTTAGGAATTCGTATCAGTAAAGTTATGTTAGGAATTCGTATCAGTTATGTTAGGAATTCGTATTAGTTATGTTAGGAATTCATATGTAGTTACGAATTTAGTTGATTCAAGTTACAAATCATGATTCGTATGATTTTATAGCATGTTTCGTAACGTTTGAGAACTAATTTCGTATAGGCTTATAGCAAGTTTTGTATGGGTTGAGATCATGTTTCATAATGTTTGATAATTATTTCGTATTAGTTATGTGGGAGGTTCGTAATTGTTGGACATGTAGGTTCATATCACATGGGAGATGTCATGATACACAATAACCAGTTATGGATTTTAATTACATTTTCAAGTAACGGGAAGATTTGATCCTACAATGTTATTTTTTTTTTTAGATTCCATAATTTTTTTTGCAATAAATCTTATTTGTTTAGTAGAATGATTGTAATTGTTATAGTATTTTTTCACAGGAGATGAGGCATAATGAGAAGAAGGTTAGGGTAGCTTCCAAAAGGTTCAAAGTGTTGTCGAAGTACATAATCAGGTGTAAAACCGTGGCAACACATGAAGAACACCCAACGATCGCGGCACGATGTTTGGCAATTTCAAACATCCTCCCTTTTTTCGTATACATAACTAGTCAGATTTGTACACTTTAGCCAACTTATTCGTAACATATTGAGTTACACTTTTGTAATACCGTGACTAACAACCACTGCTGAATGATTTAACATGACCTCTCACGCAGGAGATTGTCTCTATAGTTTTATTGTTCTTAACCTTACATGAATGAAGTACTCTTCCAGAGCAAGTACAAGATCGATAATCTCAACGGGGAAGAGTTCTTAACATGCAAACCTGAGAATATATTGTCAAATTTTATAGTTGTCAAATTGGTACGAATGTGAGTGATAGCTGATACGAATATTTGTATGAGTCTATAACATGTTTCGTAACGTTTGAGAACCAATTTCGTATTAGTTTATTGGGAGGATCGTAATTGTTGGTTATGTAGGTTCGTATCACATGGGGATGTCATGATACACAATAATTTATACACGGTATCTTTGTACATTTTGATTTAATTTTACTCAAGCTATCAAAACAATAAGTATATAAATTTATTAATTTATAAATCAATCTTTGACACTCTCCCAACAAGAAAAGAACATGAAGAACATGAAAACCAGTAAACCAACGCTAGTCGTCTTTTTATTTAGGTACCTCTGCAATAAAAAATAACATGAAATTCATTAGTTACAAACGATAAAGTCAGTAAATGCAAACCAAGGGCAAAAAAACATGAACAATACTAATTCATAACACTTGATTACTTAATTCGTAATACTTGACTACTTAATTCATATGGAAAACAGATATGAAACAAAACCATATGGAAAACATTACGAAAATGAGAGAAAAAGATAGGGAAATGAAGGATTTTGAATTTTGAAAATGGAGAGAGAAACAATGATGGTTGCTCACGAAAGTATTACGAAAGTAACATAAAGGACACGAAAGTGTTACGAAACAACTACGAAAGTATTTGACAGAAAAAAAGGAGAGAGAAAAAGAGGGGGAAATGAAAGATTTTGAATTTTTAAAATGGAGAGAAAAACAATGATGGTTTCTCACGGAGGCATTATGAAAGTAACATGAAAAACACGAAAGTGTTACGAAACAGCTACAAAAGCATTACGAAAATAGATATTACGAAATAACTACGAAAATAGATAATAAAAAATCTTACAAAAATCAAATGTTACGAAACTCAACGTATCTCAACGAACGACTATGAAAGTATTACAAATACACTATCAAAACAAACGATAAAAGCAACTAAAATAACATGAAGAATACGAAATCAATTTTTGGCACCCTTCAACAAGAAAAGAACATGAAGAACACGAAAACCCATAAATTTTAACACAAAAATATGAAAATACAAAGATTCGTACACATTGTGAGGGTTGTATGCACTCCCCTGGCGTTTTCATGCGTAGATCTAGCTCCGACGTTCTATTTCCCGGCATAATGAGCACACAAATCTCTTCTTTGTTTAGGAAAATTGGAGAGAAAAAAGGAGAGAGAAAAAGAGAGGGAAATGAAAGATTTTGAATTTTGAAAATGGAGAGAGAAACAATGGTGGTTTCTCACGGAAGTATTACGGAAGTAACATGAAGAACACGAAAGTGTTACGAAATAGCTACGAAAGCATTACGAAAATAGATATTACGAAACAACTACGAAAATATTACGAAAATAGATAAAAAAATATTACAAAAATCAAATGTTACGAAACTCAACGTATCTCAACGAACGACTACGAAAGTATTACAAATACACTATCAAAACAAACGATAAAAGCAACTAAAGTAACATGAAGAACACGAAATCAATTTATGGCACCCTCCAACAAGAAAAGAACATGAAGAACACGAAAACCCATAAATTTTAACACAAAAATATGAAAATATAGAGATTCGTACACATTGTGAGGGTTGTATGCACTCCCCTGGTGTTTTCATGCGTAGATCTAGCTCCGATGTTCTATTTCCCGGCATTATGAGCACATAAATCTCTTATTTGTTCAGGAAAATTTGAGAGAAAAAAGAAGAGAGAAAAGAGAGGGAAATGGAGAATTTTGAATTTTGAAAATTGAGAGAGAAACAATGGTGGTTTCTCAATTATATAGTGACAGAAAATGTCAGATTTGTACTGTTTACGTGTCAGATTCGTAATACTTTTTTTTGCCCAAAATACCCCTCGCTGGTTAACTCCATCTTGAACCGTAGGATGAATCGGACGGTTGTTATAAGGTTAAGCACCATGTTTAATAGCCCTATTAAGCACCCCACTATAAGCCGACGAAATCGTTACATTTTTAGTCATTTACATGAATAGCACTATTAGTACTAGTCTGGGTTTTGGACTTCTGGCAACAACCCTAATTCTCAAATTTCCAAATTTACTCCTTCAACGAGTCTGCATCTTTTGTTTGTATACTATGTCGGGCATTCCATTTTCTAAGCCTTTAGTGGGTCATGGGATTGCCAATAGTCTGAGTTGATAGGAGAGTCGTCTCATTAAATTACATATATTAGCTACGTATTATAGATTCATTTTCACGGAATGGAAAAAAATGAGACGTTATATATGAGACTGAATGAATCACTTAAGTAGTATCCATCTTCTATATCCACTTCCGTCCAACACATATTTCGACATAAACCATATGCATCATTGACTCCCAATAATTTTGACAGGAAAAGGTTAGTAATTTTAGGATAAGAGATACTTGTTGCAAAAAGAGGACATCCACAAGCATCTCACCAAACTGCACCATTTCTCGCTAAGAAATCTTGTTCATACATCATTGTTAGGACCAAGGTTGCATCTCCCTCAATATCCATGTCATAAATATAATTACAATTAAACACATAGATATGAGAAGGTAAATGTGGTAGGGTAAAAATTATCGGGACAACAATCATCTTGGGGTTGTTTGCACGAGAGAATTGAGAGGTGGAAATTGCTTAGAATTGGGCGCCAATTCTAAGCAGTAGAGAATTCAAATGCACTGTTTGTTTTGCGAAAATATGGTGAGAATCGTCTTGAATTGAATTCTAGGAGTGGGCCCATCCTAGATTCCCCCCCCCTTCTGAATTCTCTAATGACAATGTGGGAATTCACATTCTAGGGTGAATTCAAAGTAAGATGACAAAAATGTCCTCGTTATTGGGGATGTAGGGATTAAAGTTGGGGCATTTTGGTATTTATCATATTCTTTTGTTTTGTTTGTTTTATTTATTTTTATTTTCTCAGTCCAAGAATCTCCCACATTCACCCATCCAAACGATCTATTTTTGAAATAGACTAGAATTCCAATTCTCTGAAGAATTCCATTCTCTTAACCAATTCTTAGGTACAAACGACCCCCTTATTCTCGTTTTGAGACAAATAATCTTCTTCATTCATAGCATACAAAATTAACTACTACATCTAATAAACTTGATAAGGGGAATATTAATGTAAATTACATTTTTTTTTCTTATTATTAGCTTTACCTTGAAATCTCTCGCAACAATCTTTTCTTACGAGCATAATCGATGTTGTCCACCTATACCAATTGCTATACTCTTTTTTCATATTAACCTTTCATATCTGAGAGTCCACTTCATTCTTTCTCTCTTTCAGAACTTTTATTACGTACTAAATTTCGAACTTTTCTTGAATTGCAAAAAAGATTCTCTTCCCAAGTCACATGAAAAATTCAAAAAAATTAATTGATAATGCTTATGTGAATTTTCAAAGCTCCATTTAATTGAAAAATAACAGTTTTCTTTTGTTTTGAAAAAACCTGCTCCAAGTTCATATTAGAAGACTTTTATCGGCTAAACCATGCTTATTAGAACTTTAAAGCGAAGAAGAAATGTTTAATTGAGAACAATAACAAGGTAGATAAGATTTTGATAAATGAGAAAATTAATAGGTGGATAATAATTAGAGAGCGCGTTAAAGAAGAAAAAGGAAAATGAAAAAGTTGGTTCTAGAAAGTTAGAAACGAAATAAAAGAAGAAAAAACAAACGAAACTGCCTTGTGCAAGTGTTCATGTCTCTTTGACTTTCTTTTTAATATTCCTATCTATAAAATGAAAATCTAATCTCAATTTTCGTCCACAATTTACATTTCCTTATCGTTGTGATTATCAAGATTTACTTTTTATTGTGGAATAAAATACAATGTATGTAATATACTCGTATATAGGTTAACGTTCAGGTAAAACAGTGTAACCAGTTATGCTGACACGTGGCAGCGTGTGATTGGTCCATGAAATTTATTAACAAAAATATTATTCTTAGTCCCCATTTAAATTGTTGTTATAAAAAAATTAGATTATGTACTAAAATATTATTCTTACTCCCCAATTTTAAATATTATTCTTGGTCTAGCGTGTAACTAGTTATAAAAATTTATTTCCTACAGAAAAAGTAAACGACCAATAAACGAAAAGTCAACACTGGTTGCCTGAAAAGTTGTCGGCCGGTTGCCGGTGCGATCGGAGGAAGCAAGAAAATTTTATTCATCTATTAAGGGGAAGCACCTTACAATACATTGTCGTTAATTAAAATTGTAAGGCAATTGTAAGGGAGGGAAGCGCTTCTAGCTGATTTCGCCACCGAGTCTGCTTTAGAGTTAAGGCGTCTTGGAATGTAGGCTAAGGATATGCGATCGTGGGACAGGAGAATGTTTCTCATAATGAGGATCCAAGCAAAGCATTCCCATGGCCACGAAGAGCTTTCTTTCCTTAAAGCATCTACTAAGGTAAGACAATCCGTCTTGATTCTGCAGTGGTTACTGGACATTTCAGCGATCCTCAAAGCCACCAAGAGGGCTTTAGTTTCAGCCACTAGGGCGGACGAACACTCAAGGGTACCCGCTCTACCGTCGATCACCTGTCCATGGGCATTTGTAATGACAATCCCATAACCCGCCAAACCCGAGGAAGGGTCGAAGGATCCATCGCAGAAGATCTCTTGATGGTTCACTTCAAGCGGCGACAGACTAGGTATCGAACGGGTCGCAGAGGGGTACTCTTGGGGATTAGACGAGGAGCTCCTGCTCCGCATCAGTTCCCTGTCGGCAACCAGTCTTTCCATACACATTTTTATTGTGTCGGCATTCGGTTTAATATTTCTAAATTTTTTTTCGTTTCTTGCTTTCCAGATGCTCCACATGAAAGCTATGATCTTTTTGGTATGTATCACTGACATATCCTTACAACCATCAATATAAAACATCATTTTTCATTTACCAATTATATCAAAGAATTGAAATATCATAGTTCGGCCAACAGAGAAAAAAAATATTAATATTTATAAAAATTGCTTCCAGGTTAGTGAGCCAACCCACTTTCTTTTTTTTTTGACAAGAAATGATAATTTTATTCATCCACAAAGGGGGAAGCGACATAAACCTTACAATACAAGTGTTTCAGCGTGTTCCAACCAATTGTAAGGGAGGGTGTCATTCCGAGCACCTTTTGCAACCCAATCTGCAGCTCCATTCATTCTGCGAGGAATGAAGACTAGTGAAATCCGGTCATGGGCCAAGAGCATCTCCTTCATCCGAAGTAGCCATGCAAAGCATTGCCATGACCACTTTTCCTTGGGGTCCTGGAGAGCCTTGACCAATGTCTGGCAGTCAGAGTGGATTTTCGAGTGTAGCGCAGTTCTCGTAGCCATCCTGATCGCCTCTAGGAGTGCTTTCGCTTCCGCCATCAATGGAGATGAACAAAGAAGTCGGTCCGCCATACCATCAATGACCTTTCCATGGTGATATACAAGGATGATCCCATACCTCGCCACAGGAGACAACTGATCAAAAGATCCATCACAGTAAATCTTCTGTTGTGGTATCACAACTGGCGGTGGAGTTGGTATTGTGGTAGGAAGAGGGCGGCCGGCTGTCGAATGACTAACATGCCCTGAGTTTAGGCTTTCCCATCCGCGACAAAGCTTCATGGATAGGTGGATAATTGTGTCAACATTGGGGGTCGAATCCCTGAATACTTTTTCGTTTCTAGCCTTCCAGATATTCCACATAATTGCGAGTACTTTTTTGTAACAGCGAAAGAAAGAAAGAAAGAAGAAAGAGGCTCTACTACTGTTTCTTCTTCCCAAGGAGGCCGATGCTGCATCCATTCCACATCTTCATCATGAACCGTATCTCTGAACCGAGGCTGTAGCAGAGATTATTCGTCATGGATTCTTTCTTCTCAATCTCCCTTTTCTTCTTCTTCTTCTTCTTCTTCTCCTTTTTCATGATATCTAATTCCCAGCAACAACAACCAGCAACTTCACTCTCCTTCAACTTCACCGGCTTCCCTGCCGCCTCTTGTACTTCCGACATCAGACTTTACGGCAACGCCACCTGCCTGGACTCCTCCATCATCGTCACTGACAACGGAACCTGGCGCACCGGCCACGCCGTCTACTCCCGCCCCTTCACCCTCTGGTCCAACTCCTCCTCCGCCGGATCCTTGCTCGTCGCCGACTTCACAACCGACTTCGTCTTCTCCATCGACGCCGGCCGCAACGACTCCCACGGCGACGGTCTCACCTTCTATCTCTCCAACCTCGACTACCAGATTCCCTCAGGCCGCGCTGGCGGCTCCATAGGCCTCGCCTTGAATAACATGTCCTTAAATGCTTCCTCCAACCCCTTCGTCGCCGTCGAATTCGACACCTTCGCCAACGAGTGGGACGTCCCTCACGAGGAGCACGTCGGCTTCGACCTCAGCTCCGCTGAATCTGTCAAGACAGCCGCCTGGAACGGAACTCTCTTGGACGGACGGAGATTGGATGCCAGGATCACTTACAATTCCGTCGCCAGAAACCTCTGCGTCTATTACCCTGGATTCTCGGACAACCAGCTCGCCGTTTCCCGTCAGGAGCTCTGCCACCAGCTCGATCTCACCGATTACCTCAAGGAGTCTGTAAACGTGGGGTTCTCGGCGTCGACGGGAGAAGCCACGGAGTTCCACAGGGTCCACTCTTGGTCCTTCAGCTCGAACCTCGTCCCGAGGCCAATCCCTTCTCCGCCTATGGGTAGCACACCAGGTGATCGAGGAAAAGACTACACGGCAGGTATAGCAATTGGAGTAGCGGTTGGAACTGGTTCTTGCTTTGCAATTCTGCTACTGGGAGGGCTTGGATTGTTCCTCTTTTGGAGGAGGAACAAGAACAAGAACAATAGAGGAAACGAGTTGGTGAGGGTGAATGGAGCTAGGAACATTCCCAGGGAGGCATTAGATCGTGCCACCAATAACTTCAGTGAGGATGAGAAGCTCGGGGAAGGAGGATTCGGAGCAGTTTTCAGAGGCTATTTGGATGATCTAAACATGTTTGTTGCTGTCAAGAGGATTCTGAGAGGAGCAGTACAAGGTGTTCAAGAGTACGCTAATGAGATAATGATCATTAGCCAACTCAGGCACAAGAACTTGGTGCAGTTAATCGGTTGGTGTCACGAGAAACGTGAACTTCTGCTAGTATACGAGTACATGGAGAATCGGAGCTTGGATTTCCACATCTTTGATGAAGAAAAGTTCTTGGATTGGAACAAGAGGTACAGAGTTGCTCAAGGATTGGCCTCTGCTTTGCATTACCTCCACGAGGAGTGCAACCAGTGTGTACTTCACAGAGATATCAAGGCTAAACAACGTCATGCTGGACGCGAATTTCAACCCGAAACTAGGAGATTTCGGGCTAGCTAGGCTGGTCGATCATGATGCTGCTTCCCAGACATTACTCGGGGGAACTCGAGGATACATGGCTCCGGAATGCCTGGAGAGGGGGAAGACAAGCAAAGAGTCTGACGTCTATGGGTTTGGTGTGGTTGCTTTGGAGCTCGCGACCGGGAGGAGGCCATTCGTGGAGATAGATGATGACTCTGAAGGCGACATGATGCACATTGCGAGGTGGGTTTGGGAGCTTTATGGAAGAGCAAGGATTCTCGATGGAGTTGATCGGAAGCTAAAGGGGAAGTTTAACGAGGATCAGGCGGAGCGGTTAATGGTTGTGGGACTATGGTGCTGTCATCCCGGTCCCCGCCTCCGTCCTTCCATAAGGATGGTGATGGATATGTTGAATTTCAGCTCTCCATTGCCAAATCTGCCTTTGAAGTTTCCAGGGTCTGTTCATTCTACGCCTTCCAAACTCTTCTCATCTTTCTCTTTATCTACTGTCAACAGTACAATTCCTGAAGAACCTTACAGGAGTACAGCAGAAACTAGCACAGATAGTAGTTCAAGAGATGGCTTGCTGAAGACTGATGCGAAATCGAGACCCCAGTCTTCGACAGATCCTTTCGTTCGACATACCAAAGGAGGGATCAGTGATGGCAGAGCAGGCTCTGCAGGATTCCCCAGGAATCCTCACCCCACATTTTTTGACAGTGTGTAATTAAGTTAATTTTACTACAGAAGTTGAGTTTGGGGTTTCTGGGTTTGTTGTTGTATCAGATCTAATGTACAGAAAAACAAACACATAGTTACTTACACATAGTTTTGAGTTTGTTGTCTTGTAATCTTCTCCATTCCAATGAGGTCCTCATGTTATTCAGAACTTCTGAGAACAGTAACATAAATGCATTACAGGGTGGTGTTATTATATGATCATGAACTGCATTTTTTTATCTACTAAGCATTAACATGAAGATTGACAGCAGAGTCCCCATGAGCTGCTCCTGAGTGCTTGTAACTCAAACTAGTGATGGCATTCGTTTCTGGATTTCTAATACTTATCTCATAATCTCCATAAAACATGGAAGCATCGACGAATCCATCAGCGTCTGCTGAAGTTACTGTAATATCGGTTCTCCACTCCTTGAGCAGCTCATCTACCACATCTCCTGCTACAGTATTCCTGAAATCTTTGTCTACCAGGATTAACTCTTTGAAACCGGCTTCTTCCGGTCCAGCAAACATGATGATTCCTTCAACTGCTGGATGGAAATAGCCTTCCCTCAGGATCTGCTCCAAGTACTCTCCCTATATACATGAAACAGTCTTTCATTATTCCAAGATTAGTTGTATTATGCAAGAACACAAGGAATGTAAATACCTGGTTTGGGCCCTGGTGCACAGAGACTTCAGTGAGCCACAAGGGCAATCCCATTGAGCCATAAAGGTCCAAAGCAGATCTCATGTATGCAAGATCTGGTTTCCCATAACCAAAACTACTAGTTTGCAATCCAATTCCTGCAGAAATTCCAGCATTCCCAGGATATGACAGAATGTCTGCAAATCTCCTTAAGTACTTGATAGGATGTGCAGCCGTGTCATTGTTATTTTCAACCGTGTTGTATTCATTCATGAACAGTCTAACATCTGGATCAATCTGGTGAGCTTCCCTGAAAAAGTGTGCTGACGCATTCTCGCCAAGTCTGTCCTCAAAGAAGCTGAAATGCAGATTCTCATTCATAACATCCCAGGCAATCAGTTCCCCTTTGTATCTTGACACCACTGATGTTATCCTCTCTTCTGCAACTTCTTGTAGCTCGATCCCAGTAAGGTTCTTAACCCACTCAGGTTGCTGCTTGGGATTGTCCCAAAAGATGTTGTGGCCTCTGATGGAAATTCCATTCTCCTTGCAGAACTGCAGCATGGCATCGGGCGTGGTGTAGTTCTCTTGGCCTTGTACCACCTCGGTGCTGTACCATTTCATCGCGTTTGTGAAAGTCGTGTACTTGAATCTCGAAGCGAACCATTGCTGATAGGATGAGCAGTTGAGGATGTAGGCGTTCATTCCACACCCAAATGGGAAGCTTGTGGTTGTTTGATTGATGGTTACCACAGCATTTGGCAATGGATTACCGTTTGTATCCGTAACGCGGAATCTCACCTTGCTCTTTCTTATCTGCACAACAAGTGAACATAGTTTCAGAAACATGAACACAGCTTGTAGTGTGTAAGAGTGAAAAAAACTATTAGTCTATTACACATCACCTTTTCAATGCTTTGATCCTGGTGAGATCTCCATTGCTGCATGGTGAACGGTTGCAACGAGATACCTTCAGCCCAGATTTCGGCTGTTGGGTCCTCACTCTAACATCAGGAGTCAAACGTGAAAAAAGAAACAATTTTTAAAAATTATATCTTACAGGAAAAAGGTAAAATGTATACCTGAAACAGAATATCAACTTGGTCTGAAAAGGTAGGAGAGAAACCACCTTTGAGCATAGACCAGCAACCATTTCTAGCAATAGATTTACCAACATTGTACAGTTCACCAGTGGAAGTTCTAAAAACAGCATCAACAACGAGGTCGCTTCCTTTGCTGATCTGAAGCCAAGCTGAAACGAGTTGACACTAATTCAAGCTGCTGTGATGGAATTGGTTGTTCAAACAAATGCAAAATATGAAACTAGACATTGTAGGACATACCAGAGAAAACATACAGATTACCATCCTCCAGGTTAACCTTCAATGTCTGATCAGTAACCCAGTGTGAATGTGCGGTGTTATTAACGATTCCTCCTCCATATAGCGGTATACCTGGTGCAGACAAGCACTGCAACAGAAGGAACAATGGTAAAATACTTTAGAAAATGGACAAAAGTGTTGAAATCAATGCTTGTCTTACCTGGGTTGTGGCAGAATAGTCATAGGGGAATCCGTTCAAGTGGCCTGCAGAGATGAACACACAATTGCTCATAAGAAACAAGAGTAAAACTTAAAAGAAGAAAAAAAAAGCAGAAAGAGGAAAATGAAAGGACCTGAATGGACAAGGATGCAGAGAAGAATGAGGAGGTAGCTTCCTTCCCTTTTCATCTTTCTCTTTGTTGTTGTTGTTCAACTTGACTCGATGAACATATTTATAAGCCAAAGCATGATTTAGCCATTACTTACCAACTGATTCAAGCTGTAAAAATGGGTTAAGTCTGCCATTTTTACAGTTTGCGATGAGAGCTGGACCATTATTGATCAAGTTTGCCATTTTACAAAAAGTGGAGGTTAACCAGTAGTCATTCATTCTGCTCCTTATCTTCAATCATTTTGCTTCAGATATTTGTCTGTTTCTGGAAGGATGCAACTTTCTTTGGAATATATTAGTTGTTTAGTCAATGTGCTATCTTATCATAACGAAGAAGAAAACTTTCATTGAAATAACCATCCCATTGATCCACAGCCTTGACAAGATAATTTTATTCTTATTGGCAGTGTTATCGTTTAAGGAGGGTTCTTTCTAACAGATTACAGGAATCAAAGGCTAATTATGGTTAAGAGAATATCATGAACATGATGGACAGTGACTCCTGCAGCCTCTTTTGAAACCCGGTAGTTGAAGGAATTGGCAGTATCTGTGTTTTCAACAGTTATGTTGTAATCTCCATGGAACAATGAAACCTCAAGCAAGCCTTTTCCATCTGATTCAACAATGGCAGTGTTGGATTCCCATTCACAAATCAGCTTATCCACAACATCTCCAGCAGCAGTGTTCTTGAACTCCTTGTCTGCTAAGCTTGTCTCATTGAAACCAGCTACAGCTGGGCCTGCAAACATGATTATCCCTTTAACCCCTGGATGAGAGTAGGCTTCTCTCAGCACCTGCTCCAAGTACTCTGCCTGCAAAGTAGCAAATTATATAAAGCTATCCAAATTACAAGACCATTAAAATGTGTATGTTATGACGATTTTCGAGTGTTTACGCAACTTCATTACCTGATATTCCCCTGGCCCAATGCTCACCTCAGTAAACCATATTGGAATTCCAGTTGAAGCAAGGATATCTAAAGAACATCTCATGTAAGCAAGGTTCGGTTGTTGATAACTAAAATGGCCCTGAACACCAATTCCTGCCAAAATGTCTTGGTTCCCAGGGTATGACAGAATCTCCTCCAGTCTGTTCTTGTACTTTCTTGGATCTGCAGCTGAATCACCATGGAACTCAACGGTGTTGTATTCATTCATGAACAATCTAGCATTTGGATCTAGCTGGTGAGCCCTTAAGAAGTACTCGGAAGAAGTATTTCTACCAAGCTTATCCTCGAAGAAGCTGAAATGTAAGTTTTCATTCATTACATCCCAAGCAATCAGCTGCCCTGCATACCTGGAAACAACTGAATCTATTCTCTTTGCTGCTGCTTTTTTCAGTTCATCTGAAGTAAGATTACGAACCCAACCTGGTTGATACTTTGGGTCATCCCAGAAAATGTTGTGTCCTCTTACAGAAATTTCATGTTCTCTGGCAAATTTCAACATGGCATCTGCTGTAGTGTAGTTTTCTTGTCCCTGTGTCTTCTCAGTGCTGTACCATTTCATCTCATTGGGGAAAGTCGTGTACTTGAACCTCGACGCAAACCATTCCTGGTATCCTGTGCTGTGCAGGATGTGATAGTTCATTCCACATCCAAAAGGGAATTCTGGATTGATCTGCTTGAATGTCACTTTAGCACCTGCCGTTGAAATTCCGTTAATGAACTTTACCTGAAACCTTACCTTGCTCTTTCTTTCCTGAAGGGTACAAATTCAAGGGAAGAGATGAGATAACTTATTTCTGTAATTGCTATATTCTTTAGAAAAAGGAATTACCATTGAAATTGTCTTGTCTTGGTGATATCTCCATTCTTCCATGGTGAAAGGTTGCAATGAGACATTGTCAATCCATATATCAGCTGTTGTTGTGTTCTTGCTCTACACATTAAACCTATCTCATCAGGAAAAATGTAAGCAATAAATTTGTTAGGGTATTCAATTCCATTCAGTTTACCTCAAACAGATTCTCAGCAGGGCCAGAGAAGTTGGCAAAGATTCCACCTTTCATCAAAGACCAGCATCCTGTCTTTGCTGTGACTTCCCCTCCTGGAATCAGCTTCCCACCATTTGACCTGAAAACAACACCTACTACCAGACTTCCTTCACTAACTTGGATCCATCCTGAACACCCAAATGAAGCTTGTTATGTCAACATACATGCTCATATAACAACCCTAATTCATTGACATATGAGAAAACTAGAACTTGTTACCTGAGAAAACATAGAGATTCCCTTTCAGAAACTGAACTTTCTGATATTCACTGTCAAGCAAATGTGACCTGTTAATCACAAGAGCATACAAGTTTGCATCTTCTGACATTCCTGGGAACTTAGAAGCGATTAATCTTTGTGCTGATGCAGTCCATTTCTGATGAACAATCATTCCTCCTCCATACTGAGCTTCCCGAGGCGCTTTCAGGCACTGCTCAACATAAACAGTACAATATAAAATGAGCTTTCTTGAATGCATTTTGCTATACAAAGAGTAGACATTAGTAAATTCTCCTTGCCTCAGTTGTTGCATAATGATCATATCTGAGAGCACAAACTCTGGACAGGAAAACGGAGAGAAACAAAATCCAGAGGTGTGATGGTTTCTTCATCATTGTTTGAGGACACAAATAGACTAGTGTATTTGTTTTAGGTCAGAAATATGGGGGAAAGCAGAATTTCATAAGATTGATCATGCTAATAAATAAAACCTTCCTACCAAACATGTCTTAACTTGTTGATAGCAACTAACTGATCTCGACAACAGAATGGACAAAAAGGGAATCAATCCTTGGAGGCATCTGATGTCTACAGAAATGGCCAACTTCCTCAAAGTGGACCAGATACAAAACCCACTAAACATTACTGCACTAATAAGTTGTACATATCAGAAACTCACAGAGAGCTTTAGGCGCAGAGGCTATAGTGGGATAAACACTATTAAATGGGATAAACACTATTAAATTGGTGGATAAGCCATTACCATTTGTCGAACAGTACACCTGCAGATAAAACCCTGATACATTCATGAATCTGAAAAAGCTCTTGTAAAATCACAAAGGTGACAAAATAATATACCTTAATGGAATTATCCTCTGTAAATATGTAACATGTTTTAGCATGCCCATTTCACCTGGCGTGGCCATTTGATGCTAAGAACCGTCTGGTGGTTACTGATTGTCAGAGAGAATAAGAAATCGGTTTACCAGTTGAAGAAGTAACTTGAAAGCTTATAGTTTGAGTGTTCTTATCTAACAATTTGAGCTTTTCCTCTGTGGAAGAAATCACTATATAAGAATTTCCATGGTCTACCTGACTTATTCATTTCCTAACGACTACCAAAGAATATCCACGCAACTGAAGTAGCTTGTCCATAACAAACAACAACAGTTGGCATCGAACACATTCTAAAGCAACCTCGTGAATCACGTCTCCTACACAATCTATTTCCTCACAACTTCACACTGATAATGCCACATAATGTGTATCAGCCACATATTGTGTATAATCCAAAAATATTGATGGGGTCAGCCAAATAGTATTCTTCCGTTACCTTTACCAAAGGTGCTCTACAGTCACTTACCAGATAGGGGCTTTGTTCTTCGTGAAAAGAATCTCGAAGCTTGCCGAATATCTGTAGCAGGCAGTGTAAATCAAGATATGTTCCAAGTCAGACTTGACAGATTCTGCAATAACCTCCCCGGGTCATCTTCATGAGATCCATAGACCATCGCCGTATCATATCCTGTCAGGTCCTTGAGTTAATTTTCTAGAAGATCAAAACACCGGTAGCAATCAGTGGAAAGTCGGTATCATCAGGTTCCAAAACTGGAACCAACCCCGCATTGAAGTTTTACAGTGGAAAATATGTGGGATTGAGAAGATTAACTTCCGGGCGATTAGCAGTCATTTCCCCACATTCATATCCAACCTTTTGTTATTAAGATGATACCAACCAGCATGCTTTTAAATTTACCAATAATCTCGACAAGAACACTCCCCATCCTGAAAATGATGAAACCTGTTTGAATCTCTCAGTACGATCTGACGACCAACAATCTTCGAAATGAACTTGAAAGCATAGTGACAGTCTCCACACACCCTGAGGTTCTTCATTATCCTGATAGGCAATTCTCCCCCAGAACTTCGACTCAACACAAAAGCCACTGCAATTTTCTCACTGTGGTAGCTTAGTAACTCCTCCTTGCTCTCTGCATCAAGATCATACAATGCATACCTCGTCTGTGGAATGTACCCTGCATCCTTCATTTTCCTATTCAGTTCCTTCAGCTTTTCATATATCGAATCCATCTCTGGGTGTGACTTATCTCCTGCTACGAAAACATGGACACCATCTTTCATAGTTACCCAGCTGCACCCAGCTTCCTTCTTCACTTCTGCATCTTTCATTGCTTTTCTGGACCTTGCCATGTCTTCCCATTTTCCTCCTGATGCATACATGTTCGCAAGAAGTACATAATTCACTGCATTGTTTGGTTCCATTTCCATGAGCATTTTGGCAGCTTTCTTTCCTAACTCGGTCTTCCGACCATTTGATCTGCCACATGCACCTAGAACTGTCCTCCATATGAGAATGTTAGGCTGCATTGGCATTGTGGTGATGAAGGACTCCATCTTGTCAAACTCGCCTGCCCTTCCAAGGAGATCTGCCATACATGAATAGTGTTCAATCCGAGGAACTAATCCATATGTTTCAGTCATGGATCTGAAATGCTTGAACCCTTCATCTACCAAACCGACATGGCTACAGGCTGATAGTACTCCTACGAAGGTGACATGATCTGGTAGTAACTGGCTTTCAAGCTTCATCTGTGAAAACAGGTCCAGAGCTTTTTTCCCATGTCCATGTCGTGCATAACCTGATATCATTGAGTTCCAAGAGTACAGATTCTTCATGGGCATCACATTGAAGAATCTTGATGCATAATCAACTCTGCCACATTTTGAATACATGTCAATTAGGGCACTTCCAATCACAACATCAGATTCTAGACAAGATCTCAATGCGACAGCATGCACTTGCATGCCACACTCTAGCGTCGCAACAGATGCACAAGCACTAAGAACGGTGGCAAAAGTGAAGCAGTCCAATTGTTGACCCCTCTGCAACATGAACCATACCAAATCCATGGCCTTGGATAACATTTCGTTGTGGATGTATCCAGAAATCATGGAGTTCCAGCTGACTTCATCTTTTCTCTCTGACATTCTAGAAAAAAGTTTCTCGCAGTCATTCATCTCACCACACTTTCCATAGGAGGCTAAAAGTGCATTCTCCACGGCAGTATCATTTGCAGCATGGTGTTTCAGCAGAAGCACATGGATCTGAGGGGTTAGTTTGTTCAGTGAAAGAGACGACACTGCTGCGAGGACGTTTATGAACGTCACCCTGTTGGGTTTCCATCCATCTCTCATCATTTCCAATAAAATTTCAACAGAATTGAAAACTGAAGTCTCTGAATGTGCATATGCTCCAACCATAGTGTTCCATGATACTTGATCACTCTCTGACATCAAGGAGAATGCCTTGTGGCATTCGGCAAGATATCCAGTTTCTGCATATAATGCGAGAAGGGCATTAGAAACTGAAACATCAATATCAAGTCCCAATTTCAGTCCTTCACCATGTATTTGTCGTCCTAACATGATCCAATTCACACTGGCACACGAACTCAAAGCACTTATAATTGTGAAATTTGAAGGCATCAATCCTGTTCTTCTCATCTCACGATATTGCTCCGTTGCTTCATTGAAACATTCATTCTGGTCAAGCCCAGATGTCATAGTGTTCCATGAAACTGAATCCTTGTTGACCATGTGTTTGAACACTGACCTAGCATTATCAATAGCACCACATTTTGCATACATATTAATAAGTCCATTGCCAAGTGAAACTTTGATGTCTATTAAGCCATTTCGTGTAACAAACCCATGAACTTCTCTACCCTTCTTTCTTCCTTCCTCTAATGTAGAAAACTCTGCAAAAGCACTCAACAGTATTACATACGAATCAAGATTTATATCAACCAAGTTCCTCATTTCCATGAACACCTCCGTAGCTTGCTCTCCACATTTGTGTCTCACCAGTCCAACCATCAATCCATTCACAGAGACAACATTCCTAGCACTCATCTGCTTCAAAGTTTTCCTAGAAAAATCAAATAATCCAGACCTTGAAAACCCGCTAACCAGAGCACTGCCCACATAAAGATCTGACAAAAAGCCAGATTTTTCAACCCTTGTGAGAATCTGCTCGAGCAAACGTGAGCTAGCATTTTGGGAAGAACAAGCAACAGTTATCAAACTCCCAAACGTATACTCATTGGGATTGGAACCAAACCCTGAATCATCTCTCTGCATGTTAGAAAATAATTCGAAAGCTGAGACAACATCTCCCTGTTGTGAGTAAACTGATATAATAGAATTCCACGTGATAGAACTCCTAATCTTCGTTTCATCAAAAACACGACGAGCACTATCCAAATATTCAGCGTAACTTCCATACATTGATATCAAAATGTTGCACAGAACCGCTTCTTGTTCACGGGGAGACTTGAAAGACCGACCATGAATCTGCGTACCAAATTTAACCCCTTCCACCCCAGTAGCCTGGCAAGCTCGAAGGCAACTGCCAACAGCAAAACGATTTGGCCAAAATCCTTCACAAATCATCCCTTTGAAAGTCCTACAAGCATCCTCAGGCATCCCATTCTGGGAATAACCCGAAATCAAACAGGCCCAAGTGACGCCATTTCTCTCAGGCATTTCATCGAACAGCTGTTGGGCCAAGTGAAGATGGCCAGCTCTGACATAGACATTGATAAGGGTATTACACAAAAATAAATCACCATCAAACCCGTGTTTGAACAAACCCAAATGAAACCGCTCTGCGTCAATTGACGAAGTAGAGTCCCGGAACCTGCTAACCAAAGACTCGTAGACATCGAAATTATGCAAACCTGAAGCAGCTGCCGAACTAGGTCTGAACCTTAACTCCAAATGCGAGGCTCTTCCTTGACCCAGCAATGAGATGAAAGGATTGGTAGTTTGGGGCTTGAAGGCGAGAGGATTAGTCGGAGGTGAAAACTGTCCTTGTGAGGATAAAGAAAGCGGAACGGTAATAACAGAGCGGGAAGTGATTAAGAATCGCTTTCTGCTGAGAATGCCTATGTTAATCCATGGATTTATACTCATTGGCAGCACCATTGTATTCTGGACTTGGAATCCATATGTTCCTCAACGGCTTCGTAATCATAGCATGCCTACTGGTAGCAGCTGTGTAAGTTAAGACGGCCAGACTTAAAACTTGAGAGACTGAATTATAAATTGGGTCAAATACCTGGAATTTTGGGTAGGTTTATAAAATGGTTATAAAACTTTAAAATGTTACATATTCATCCCGAAACTTTGAAACTTGTTACGATCCAGCCATGTAATCATCGGCGATTGCATATTCCGGCCATTTTGCCATGTTATCTCTGATATGTCATAAAAAAATAATAAAAAATAATATTTGTATAATGTGTCAGTGCCTTTTGTCATGTTAGCACTAACACGTCATAAAAAATAAAAATATTATATTTTGATGATGTGTCATAAGTGACATGACAAAATAACCGGAATATGCTATCGCCGATAACTACATGACTAGATCGTAACACGATTCAAAGTTTCCAATAACATTTTGAATTTCTAAACCACTTTTGTAACCCGACTCAAAGTTTAAGAATGTATTAGGTATTTTAACCATTAAAATTTAAAATGGCAAATACAAAATTTGCTACAAACTTTAATGGAAATACAAAATTTGGTCCAACCTTTTTGAAATATAAAAACATAGCACGAAACTATCAATTGATCTATGTATTCAGATTTCAGAAATCAAAGACTAATTGTGGTTAGGGGAACATCATGAACATGATGGCCTGCAGCATCTTTGGAAACCTTGTAGTTGAAGGAATTGGCAGTATCTGTGTTTTCAACTGTTATATTGTAATCTCCATGGAACAATGAAACTTCAAGCAAGCCTTTCTCATCTGATTCAACAATGGTAGTGTTGGATCCCCACTCATGAATCAGCTTATCCACAACATCTCCAGTAGCAGTGTTCTTGAACTCATAGTCTGCTAATATTGTCTCTTTGAAACGAGATGCTGCTGGGCCTGCAAACATGATTATCCCTTTAACCCCAGGATGAGAGTAGACTTCCCTCAGCACCAGCTCCAAAAACTCTGCCTGCATGCAAATTAACAAAATTATTTCAAGGCCATAACTATGCATACGTTATGACGATTTTCGAGTGTTCACGTGACTTAATTACCTGTCTTTTCCCTTTCCCAGTGCTCACCTCAGTAAGCCATATTGGAATTCCAGTTGAATAAAGCATATCTAAGGAACTTCTCATGTAAGCAAGGTTCGGTTTTGTGTAAACAAAATGGCCTTGAACACCAATTCCTGCTGAAATGTTCTGGTTCCCAGGGTATGACAGAATCTCCTCCAGTCTGTTGATGTAGTTTCTTGGTTTTGCAGCTAAATCACCATGGTACTCAATGGTGTTGTATTCATTCATGAACAATCTCGCGTTTGGATCTAGCTGGTGAGCCCTTAAGAAGTACTGAGAAGTAATATTTCTACCAAGCTTATCCTCGTAGAAGCTGTGATGTAAGTTTTCATTCATTACATCCCAAGCAATCAGTTGTCCTGCGTACCTGGAAACAACTGAATCTATTCTCTTTGCTGCTGCTGCTTTCAGTTCATCTGGAGTAAGATTCAGAACCCAACCCTGTTGATACATTGAGTGATCCCAGAAAATGCAGTGTCCTCTTACAGAAATTCCATGTTCTTTGGCAAATCGCATCATGGCATCTGCTGTAGCATAGTTTTCTTGTCCCTGTGTCATCTCATTGCTGTACCATTTCATCTCATTGGTGAAAGTCGTGTACTTGAACCTAGACACAAACCATTCCTGATAGCCTTTGCTGCTCAGGATGTGATAGTTCATTCCACAGCCAAATGGAAATTCTGGTTTGATCTGCTTGAATGTCACTTTCGCACCTGCCATTGATGTTCCATTCATGAACTTTACCTGAAACCTGACCTTACTTTTTCTTTCCTGAAGGTTACAAATTCAAGGAAAGAGATTAGATAACTTATTATCTGTAATTACTTTGTTTTGTTATTTTGAAAAGGAATTACCTTTGAAATTGTTTTGTCCTGGTGAGATCTCCATTCTTCCATTGTGAAAGGTTGCAATGAGACATTGTCAATCCATATATCAGCTGTTGTTGTGTTCTTGCTCTGCACAGTAACCCTTAACTCATCATGAAAATTCTAAGCATAAATTTTTTCAGGGTATTCAATTCCATTCAATTTACCTCAAACAGAATCTCAGCAGGGCCAGAGAAGTTGGCAAAGATTCCACCTTTTAACAAAGACCAACATCCTGTCTTTGCTGTGACTTTCCCGCCCGGAATCAGCTCCCCGCGATTTGTCCTGAAAACAACACTTACTGCCTGACTTCCTTCACTAACTTGGATCCATCCTGAACACTCAAATAAAGATATCTATGTCAACATACATGCTCATATAACAACCCTAATCCATCTACACATGAGAAAACTAGAACTTATTACCTGAGAAAACATAGAGATTCCCTTTCACAAACTGAACTTTCTGAGATTCACTGTCGATCGAATTCGACCTGTTGAACACAAGACCATACAAGTTTCCATCTTCTGAAATTCCTGGGAAATTAGAAGCGATTAATCTTTGTGCTGATGCAGTCCATTTCTGATTGGCAATCATTCCTCCACCATACTGAGCTTCTCGAGGCGCTTTCAGGCACTGCTCAACATAAACAGTACAATATAAAATGAGCTTTCTTGGGTTCATACTGCTATTCAAAGAGTAGA
Source organism: Linum lewisii (assembly GCA_034768395.1). Classification (NCBI taxonomy): domain Eukaryota; kingdom Viridiplantae; phylum Streptophyta; class Magnoliopsida; order Malpighiales; family Linaceae; genus Linum; species Linum lewisii. The sequence continues at coordinate 80,070,047 of CM068296.1, forward strand.
AATCAGTAAATTTTTCTTGCCTCGGTTGTTGCATAATGATCATATCTGAGAGCACAAACTCTGGACAGGAAAACGGAGAGAAACAAAATCCAGAGGTGTGATGGTTTCTTCATCATATTGAGTAGAGAGATTATTCCAGGCAGTATGATTTTTGGTACATTGAATTTTAACCAAGTTACATGACTCTGTCTTATATTGTGGAGTTATAAGATGCCTACCTTATGTAGAAAAACTGAATCGGATTATCTTCCTTAATAAGAAGATGCCTAATACTGCTGAATTCCTTTTTTTTTCTAAGGAAACTACATAAAAGTATGTTTTTCAAATATCATACATTTCAAGTATGCTGAATTCATTATCGAGCTTCCAAAGTAGTTATCGACACAGAGTTGGTGGAACCAGGTGCAGCTAACGAGTCTAAATCATCGTGGACTCTAGGAAGAATGAATGCTGGCTTCTTGGGAGATGGTAAAATTGTTGTATTGCTCAACATGAACACAATTGTTGACATAGTCGGCCTATCCAATGGAGATTCTTGGACACACAAAAGTCCGATTTGAACGCATTTCAACACTTGATCTTCAGAGTATGATTCCCCCATGGTTGATAGATCCACCATCTCCAGTACTCTTCCTTCTCTCCATAAGCTCCATACCTGGTTCACGTAGTACAGAGTTATTAAAGCCTTTTCTGATTACCCTCGCAACTTCAGTCTTTTTTGTTAAACCAACTTACATAACCGATCAGGTTTGGCGACGAACTTTCTTGGTAACACCGGTTGCTTCTCCTGCCACTCACAATCTCAAGTGTCAATACTCCAAAGCTAAGCACATCCGATTTCATCGAATATAGACCTTCCATTGCATACTCAGGTGACATGTATCCGCTGCAACATTTCAGATACAAAGGATTACAACTGTATACTTCTCAAAAGGGTCTACACAAGCAGTTTTCCAAATAAGATTCTGTCTTACTAGGTTCCGACGATTCTGTTTGTATTGGCCTCGGATTGGTCCTCTCCAATTAACTTAGCCATCCCAAAATCTGAAATCTTGGCATTCATTGCAGTGTCCAGCAGCACATTGCTGGCTTTAAGATCTCTATGAATGATTTTCAGCCTTGAATCTTGGTGCAGGTACAATAAACCCCGAGCAATCCCAACAATAATATCAAGCCGAGTCTTCCAATCTAACAACGAGACTCTTGATTTATCTACATCGGAAAGTTAAGACAAATGTACCATTGAAATAATCATATTAACTAACATGAAGCTCAAATTTGACAGTAAGGAAATTGTCATGGTTTGAACTTTGAAGGAAGGAGTGAAGAGACAAACCAAAAATGAAGAAATCAAGGCTTTTATTTGGCAAGTACTCATAAACCAGCATCTTCTCATCTCCATGAATGCAACAACCATATAGCTTTGCTAGATTCTTGTGCTGCAGTTTTGATACTATCCCAACTTCATTCATGAACTCACGTATACCTTGTTTTGAAGTTTGAGACAATCTTTTCACAGCAATTTCTTGCCCATCAGGTAGCCGACCCTGACCGTAATCAAGCTCATAAGTCTTAACTGATTACATAAATAAACGCAGTGTAGGGTATCGTATCAGCATACCTTGTAAACAGAGCCGAAACCGCCTTGACCAAGCTTGTTGGCCAAGGAGAAATTGTCAGTGGCAGCAAATATGTCATTGACTCCAAAACTGGGTACAGGGGAATCTTTGTGATTGATCCCTTCACTGCTACCAGCTCCAGTTGCATCACTCAACATATCTTAGCCAGAAACACAATTTGACTTTACTGATCTAACAACTTGTAATTGCTTCTTACCATTTCTTTTTCTCTTCAGCATCCAAACTATAATGGAAACCCCCAAAATGATGGCTGCAGCAACAGTGGCAAAAACTATAGCTAACAGCTTCTTCTTGCTCTTCTTCCTGGTCTGTCCCTTTGACCTTTTCATGTATTCAGCTGAATCACGTCTATACAGTCAGTGCTCAACATAATATATAGTATATACTCTTCAAATACAACTAGGTTATTTTGGTCGCGCGATGCCGCGAGATTTAGAACAGAGCTAGCCCGACACTACTCACTCGTACGTGAAGATGTAAAACCGCTCTCTAGTCCCCAACATTAGTGTTTTTGTAAGCAAGAAGGTACAATATATGCCAAGTGGAAAGTGGTAGTCATATTGCAATATGATAACCTTCAATAGGATTATTAGCTTGATCTTTTCTGAAGCTGAAACCATGCTTGATTAGACCATCATGGTTATTCCTCTACCAGAGCTACAAGAGGAAACGACCTCCTATAAACTCTATGTGTGAAGAACACACAAGGATCATTGCTTGAAAGAGCAGTGTTAAGAAGAACTAATAATACCAAATATATAAAAGTGCAGCCTATCATTCACAATCCACATGAATAAGAATCCAGCCTTCTCTGCTCACTTTGTTAATCTCCTCCATCTCCTTTGCGTACCCTTCTACTTGCATTATCAGTTTTAATCAAACGTTAAGTAACAATCCAGGTATAATTAGTGTAACTGAAGAAATGGGTGATTTGATTATAGAAGGGCAGTGAAAAATGTACAGGGAAATTCAAGGTGGTGGCAGGTCCCCAGTACTTCAACGCAGCAAGATCGTAGGTGCCAGCTGCTGCTTCTTCTTCTTCATATGCCACTGTTATTCAATAAAGTAAGGATTAATTATAATTAAAAAAGAAAATGGAATGGATATAATTACAGGGGAGCTGGTACTTACCCAACTACACTGTGTGTTGATGAACGTTGCCCATTTTGACAGTCAGAAAGTGTTTTCAATGCCCCGGTTGGACCGTGAACCAGTCAGCTCTCCGGCACCGATAAATTCCGGTTCAATCCTGGTTCGATCCCTAATTTTTCCATTAAACCTTTGAATCCTTGACCTTGCCGGCTCGACCCGGTCCGGTTCTGAAAACCTCAGAACAAATAAGAAAAAACAGAGGACCGAGAATGAGAGAGAATCAACAGAAGAAGAAAAAAAAAAGTAATTCAAAATCCCCATAAGGGTTTGAACAAAAATTGAACATGGGAGGCAGGGGATAATGATGATGAGTTCCTCCTGTCTTCACCATTTGATTTAGGGTGAGCCATTAGCGCAGCCTTTCTTGGTTAATTCGGTTCTCCTAGCGTATGGCTTTGGGTGATTTGTCCGGAGGAGGGGCGGGAATTAGGGGTTGCACAATTAGAGGAGGAGGGTTGGTAATTGGAGTGGAGGAGTCGCAGCATCTGGAAGAGGAAGAACAGGAGCAAGAAGGAGGAGGAGAAGAAGGGAGGGAGAGAGAGAGGAGGAAGAGGAAGAAGGGGATATAATCCTTTGCCTCTTGTTGTTCTTCTTCATCATCATTATAATAATATGGGTTTGGTTGATTGTGAATCGAAATCGAAATGCAGCAACAATGGAGTTGGCCAACACTCAACTCCATCTCAGCTCCAGTTTTTTGAAGAAGGAGATTGGGAAAAACGCTGATGTTAAAATTACGAAGGAGGAGTTAAGCTGGGGTGAAGAAACAGTTCAGTTCCAAACAAACTGAACGGAAATCATACGGGACAAAGATGCAGTGGGTACTGCTTTTAATGAACAGTAGATTGAGGGGACACTATGAAACAGTGTTTAGGGAACAGTAATGAACAGGAAGCATGCCCCTGCTTTAATGCTAAGAAAATAGGTAAAAACTCAGATAATGTTTACCAAACTCAGCTGGACTAACTCGCACGAACAAGTCCTGGCCACCATCACTGAACACTCTTGTATCGAAAAGATCTCTGTACAGTGTCACACATCCAACCCCACTCGTCAAATTAGAACTGGCGTAAGCCGTGCAAGAACAATTCTTCAAGCACTCTTCCCCACACATGTTCAGATCCATACCCAAGTTCAGTTTCCCAGCCCAAGTATCAGGAATTTTAGCATTTGCCAATCTTACAAACCCTTCACCATTCACACAAGTCGAATTGTCTACCACCTTCCTTACACACCCTACAGATCTGTCTCTCAAATACCATTCATTCTGAGATCTGGGTTCAAATCCTGGAAGGCAGCTGCATTCAAACATCCCTGCATTATTACCATAAGGATCACAATTCCCATTTGGTCCACAGTGTCCATAGTTGTCACACGGCTCTTTAGGAACGGACCAGAACTCGTTCCATCGACTATCCTGATCGTTCCACGTAGCTCGCTTCAGGACTCCTGATGGATCCAAGTAAAACCTTGATATGATGGTATGATTCATGAGTCCCCAAGCGAAAGTTGTTTCACTTGCGTCATTGACCATGCTAGTGTTGAAAATGAAATTTCGAGAAATTTCAGGAATCCCGTTCCAAAAAATTCCGTTCCATGGTCCACTGCTCCAACGTTTGGTCCGACCTTTGTACAACATCAGTTGAGGTAACCCATGAGTGTCCAACTTGTATGACCAATCCCTGCTGCAGGGTCCTCGGCTGACTTCCACGGTTTAACAAATCGACTCAGTCCCGTTCTGCGATCCAACCCGAATTTCATGTTGGGGAAAATCGTGTCCGTTGGATGATCAAAGCTCTGCCACATGACAGTCTTGCCATCCTGACCAAGCAGCACGAAATTTCCTTCACCAAGTAGCCGAGCAATGGAATTATTTCCAGCTGAGACATTTGTTGACCATAGAGGAGCCGAATTCCTGCTTCCATGTCGCAGAACAATGCCGCCCTGATTGTCAATCGATAGCAATCCGGAAGTGTCGTTGATCGGATCCTCTCGATTTGCAACCCACACCACAGTTTGTAGATAGACTTTGGGGTTACCAAATTCCAAGGTAGCGATTACTGGATGCTCCTGGGCTGAAGAAACCCAGAGAGTAAGTTTCTCCATTGGAGACTATCACTTGACCATCATCTGCGAGAGTTTCGTTGAAATATATGGTGTCTGTAGATGAGGAGATAAGATGCACGAAGAAGATGAGTTGAAGAAGCAATACAAGGGTCAGCTTCATGATCATTACAGAAGCAAACTAAAAACGGTAATACGAGGGCTTATTATCTATTGTGGTCACTAACGTATTAGATTTGTAACAGAGTGGTCATCAACGTTTCACGTGGTCATTAACCTATTGAGTTTGTTCAGTTATGGTCATTCCGTTAAGTCTCCATCCAAGTTTTCTGTTAAGTGCTAATATCAGAAATCCAACTCAGCTTTTTTGTCCATATCACCTATTGCCACGTCACCCAATCAACCCAACTCCAACCAAATTAACCAACCCAACTCAACTCATTCTAATCTACCCAACCCAAAACCCATCTTCTTCCTCAGCTAGATCTGGATCTTAAAATGATCTTTACTCACCCCAAATCTGAGATGGCTATGGAAAAGTGGTTATCTCCCAACCCAGAGCATTCTTTGCTTTAATATGGGGGCTAATCATTGCCCGTTTCCTTATCGTATATTGTAGGAAGCTAACCTGTTTTATCTCTGTAATTATCAATGACATTATTAATTTATTACTGCGAGATGGTGAAATGAGATTTTGAGCAAAAGCTTTTCAGTCTATCTAAATTCCATATTGAGAGGTTTGTGATACAGAAAACTGGAAATTTGATGAAGGGAAAGCTCAGAAGCCTATCTATGGCAAGGTTTTTTGTCGAGAGGATAAGTTTTGAGAGTTTCAAGATCTGGAACGACAGATTTTCAATGCTTGGTTTGGTGAGATGGAGAAGAAACAAGATTCCGGGAGGAGTTTGGTTGGAGAAGGCGGGGTGGGGGAATCGCGATGGTGGAGAACAACCTAAACAACCTAAAGTATGAAAAGTTGAAGAAATTGTTGCGGCTGTTGCTTTCTTATCTACAGTTTGCTGCAGTAGACCATCAAGTAGAGGAAGGAGAAGCAGACGAATGTGTATCCTTTTTACAGAGCTTTGAATCTTGTTCAAGTTTGGGTGGGAATAGATTGAAGAAAAAGCAGCCTAAAGTCATTAGCCAAAGCCTTTTAATCTGAATCTGAAGACAGAGGTACTTGTGAAGAAGGTTCATGAAATGATGACTGAAGAGGAGAGGCGAAGGATTCCAGTTGCTCAAGATCTTCCATGGACAACTGATGAGCCTGAGTTGAGGTCCAATTATACATTCAGATCATCATGTTCTGTGCTCAAGAGTTCACTTGCAGTCTTCAGGTTTTAGTTCACTTGCAGTCAACTCTGTTAATTGCAATCGGGGGAGAGGAGAGTTGTGAAATGAGATGGAAGATCAACAGACAACTCTCAGCGGATAAAAGAAGATGGGTAATGGATTTTGAGTTGGGCAGGTTAGAATGAGTTGGATTGGATTGGTTAGTTGGGTTGGAGTTGGGTTGATTAGGTGATGTGGCAGTATGTGACATGGACAAAAAGGCTTAGTTGGATTTCTGATATCAGCACTTAATAGAAAACTTGGATGGAGACTTAACGGAATGACTATAACTGAACAAACTCAATAGATTAATGACCACGTGAAACGTTGATGACCACTCTGTTACAAACCCAATACGTTAGTGACCACAATAGATAATAAGCCGTAATACGAGTCTCTGTTTTTTTTGTTTGAAGTTATATAAAAATCCATTTCCGTGTGGGGACTTGTGTTGATTTGTATTGCATTTACTTGAACCACAAAGTCCATGATCTGCAAATTTTTCTTGCTTTGATCTTTCTTGGCCAGACAGAAATATGTAATTGGAAATTATTGGAAAATTTCCCAGGTGATATAATAGTCAAAATTGGCCATTATGCCCAGTTGTCATTCAATTGAAATGTATATTTGCGTGCAGATGAAGCTGAGTGTTGACAAAATAGTGAACCTAGTATCTGATACAAGTCTTGGAACATCATCTATATGCAGTCGCTAATGACATTAAAACAGCTTGCACATTCAAAAGTGTGAAGCTTGGAAGCCATTGTTGTTGTGGTTCTTCTCTATAGATTTTAAACAGAAAATGAAAAGCAGCAGAGTTGTGGTTGTGGTTCTTTCTTTACGCCATAACTTGGAGAAGCAAAGGGTTTCCAGTAGCAGCAGCATCATCATCATCAGCAGCAGCAGCAGGAGCTACAAAGATAGTTTTAGCCATGGAAGAGTTGGGATGATGACTGATTGTAACCTCATAGTCTCCATGGAAAAGAGAAGTCTCCAAGTAACCATCATCATCTGTCTTCCCCGCAACCACAACCGGACTGTGTCCTCTACCCCACTCTTGCAGCAACTTGTCCACCACATCTCCAGTAGGCAAATTCCTGAAATTGTTGTCAGTAAGACACATCCTGTAGCAACCTTGAGCCTTCCAAGCCCCCCACAACACCATCCCATCCACTTTCGGATGGCCGTGTCCTTCCCTCAGTACCTGCTCAAAGTAACCAGCCTGATTGGGGCTTGATTTAACGTCAACCTCAGTAAGCCAAATTGGAAGACCTGCAGAAGCAAGAGTGTCAATAGAAGATCTCATGTAAGGAATGTTAGGTGTCCCGAAATGAGCTTCCAAACCAATCCCAAGCTTGATCTTGTAGTTATCAGAAAACCTCCTGATCTCTCTCAGTTTCTGCAGGTACTTCCCAGGCACTGACAACCCATCTCTACTCTCTTCAATGGTGTTGAAATCGTTTATAAACAAAGGCGTCCTTGGATCGACCTGATGCGCCATTCGGTAGGCGTTTCCTGAAGCATCAGCACCTAGCTTCCCCTCAAAGAAAGAGAAATGGACATCCTCGTTAACAACATCCCACGAAATAAGCTGCCCTCTGTATCTAGACATAACTGAATTGATCCTTCTCTTGACAGCCGCATCAAGCTCCTCTCTAGACAGCGAACTCAGCCAATTTGGCTCGTAATGCGGATCATCCCACAGAACGTTGTGTCCCCTAACGGAAACACCATGGAGCTTCGCAAAACGGAGCATTGCATCGGCATCAGAGTAGTCCTCGTGACCCCTGGATGACTCTGTGCTGTACCACTTCATTTCGTCTTCGAAGGTTGTAACGCTGAACCTTCTCGATGTGAACCATTTCTGGTAGGCGGGGTTCGTGAGGATGTTCTTGTTGATAGCGCATCCCAGCTGGAATCGAAGCGATTTCGCATTGATGGAGACTGTAGCATTCCTGATGGGAAACCCATGTTTGTCAAGTGCTTGAATCCTGACATTCCTCTTACGAACCTGCTGGATGGTTTGTTGGTGATGGGATGTCCACTGCTGCTGAGTGAATGGCTGTAAAGATACGCTATCAACCCAAATCTCATTGGTCGAATTATGGGTGTGGAAGTAGAGGTCGGCCTTGCCCGAGGTGTTCACCGTGATTCCACCTTTAAGCATTGACCAACATCCTGACTCCGCAACCACCCCTCCTGCGCGTATAAAGCCGTCTGAGGTCTTGAAAGTAGCCGTGACAGGGACGTTCCCTTGGGTTACTTGTACCCACGCTACATGAAAAATAGATGAAGAAGCTCAGAATTGAAGGTATCAAAACAATATAAGATCCATTCAGAGTGAAGGGTTACCGGAGAAGGTGTAGAGGAGATGGCTGTGCAAGTAGACCGATTGGGAGACACTGTCGAAAGGTGCGGTTCTGGTATGAGCCACAACGAAGGTGTTGTTGTTGCTGGTGGATGAACTTGTTGCTCGAAGGATTGGGTTCCCGAATTTGGACCAACCTGTCATCCCATTGTTAACCTCAGGATTCACTATGATTCCTCCACCATACTGCGCCTTGTGAGGAATTTCCAGACACTGTCAAAATTTGTGTTTGAATGTTAAAAAAATGAATGATGTTTTGGTTTTGGTGGACAGATGTGAGTTGAGCTTACCTCGATGCTAGCTGTATAGTCGTATGGCAGTCCACGGACTACAAGAAACAAACAGTATTAGTATATTACACATGTCGGATCAGATCAAATCGGTGTTGTTGATGTCTATTAAGCAGTTGATAATAACAGGCAAGTGTTCATCTTCTCGAGCTACATGTGTTTCTTTACATTAACTGCAATTAATTTTTAATTTAACTGAAGGCAAACCTGAAGAAAGCAGAAAACAGAAAGCCAGCAGCAGATGCAGATGCAGATGCATTGTTGTATGCTGTCCTGGTAGCCGCTTCATACTCCTCATCTTGATCGGGACTGGAATTCATAAAATGTTAGAATGAATATAGCCACTCCCTTATTGATGGACCGTGGATTTATCTTGTTTTCTTAATGAAATGATTCATTCAGAGTGGAGTTAGAGTACACCAAAATTATTCTTACCCAGAAAAAATAATATTTTTTTAAAGAATGAAAACTCCTGAATTAGAGATATTCATAGACCGTGAACCAACTTAAAAGCTAGAAGGACCCAGGGATGGGATTGGGGTTGGGGGCGATCAAAACTAAGGCTGCTCACGAACTGAGTCGAGCCGAACTTCACTGTGTTCAAGTTTGGTTCGTTATGTTTTAGACGAGTTGGAGCTCGAACCCGATCTAGAATTTTTAAGCTTGTGACGAGCTCGAGCCTACTCAAGTCTGGCTCGTTAACTTCACTTGGCGAGCTTAACTGGAGTTCAAGTCCAACTTCACTCATTAAAATCATTTGATGAGTCTAATTTGATCGAGCCCAAAGCTTGTACGGTAAAAAATATCAATGAGTCGAGTTAAAAAAAAAAACAAGTTAGCATAAAATTTACAAGCTTTTACTTTTCTCATTTAAAATGGTTAAACCCAAACAAATATATATTACTTGTGTTTTCATTAGCAAAATCACAAGTAGCTTTTGATTTATGGGGTAATTCCATAATAAGGCCTGAACTATCATCAATCCTCCAAATCTATCCCATAATTATGAAAATACCAAATCTATCCTAATTTTCTGTTTTCCATCCAATCCGTTAACTGCTCATTGGACGGTGTTTCCTTCTCCCTTGTGACTAGGATAGTGCAGATATAATAAGTGCCATGTCATTAATAATAATCTAATATTAAACCCAATAAAATTAAAGCTTTAAATTAATCGAACAAACAAAATTAAACCTAAAGTATCCTAATCCAATTCCACCTTTTTATTACAAAAAATATACCTAATATCACCTAACTCAAATAAGCGATCGACCATTCGGTAGTGGCACGGTTTTTACGTGAATGGCCTGTGAGAAAACCTTATGTCGGTGGCCTGTGAGAAAACCTATTTTGACGAACAACGAATGATGGAAAATTTCATACTTGAACCGAATAATGTCAGTAAAATTGATTTGTTTCTCATGAAATACAATAAGTATACCTTTTGTAATTTATTTCCTTTCTCATGCCAATAAAAACATTTCCCGTGATTGCACATATTGAGACGGGTAATTGGCATTAAGAGTCCCATTCCTTGGGTTTTGTACGAAATTGTCCCATTCGTTTGAAAAAAAATGGATCAGTCCCATACGTTTTAAATTCGAACATATTCATGCGTAGTCAGCAAAAAAAGTTTAGGTGGAAGGTCCAACTCATCTATTTTGACCCAACCGGTTTAATTTTGTTTGTTCGTTAATTTAAAGCTTTAATTTTATTGGGTTTAATATTAGATTATTATTAATGACATGACACTTATTATATCTACACTATCCTAGTCACAAGGGAGAAGGAAACACCGTCCAATCAGTAGTTAACGGATTGGATGGAAAACAGAAAATTAGGATAGATTTGGTATTTTCATAATTATGGGATAGATTTGGGGGATTGATGATAGTTCAGGCCTTATTATGGAATTACCCCTTGATTTATTGTATATGACAAACCACTTGTTTCCTTATTGATTCTACAATGAGCTATATAGTTGAGCTAGTATTCGAGTTGGCTCTCGAGCTTATCGAATTGAAAATACCCTGACTCAAGTTTGGTTGATTTAAAATCGAGCCGAATCATGAACGAGTTTTTTTCGAGCAACTAGATTCGTCAACAACCCTAACTAAAACTAAAGAATCGAAAAATGTATGAAAGTACAACACTAACTAATACAGAAAAATAGTCGAACATAGTGCTGATTACTTCAAAAAAGAGACGATAAGATAACAAGATTAGACGAGAAAGGTAGGGACAACAGAGTGGATTTAAACAAGGTCAAAGACAGAATCATTGCTCAATAAGTTCATTACCGATGTGGAAAACTTGCTCCTCTTCAATCATTCCAGCTCTCATGCTACTTAACTGTAGGAGATTGCTAATAACGTAGTAATATTTTTCTGGATGAATTGTAAGAGTTTCCGTAGTGAGAGTGCATAAATATTTTGAACATCACCCAGAAAGGGAAAATCGGGTGTTTCAGTACATATCATTATTACCAAAACAGTCACCCAAAAAAGGAAAATTCGAGTAATTAAAAGTGTATCGAGCTTTTAAATATTAAATTCCAACCCATTAATTCCGGGGATTTAATTGGAAATAAATAATAATTACCATTAATACTCTGATTTATTACGGTGATATGATTTGCCATAACAACATGCTAAATTAACCAAAATAAAATTTAATTTTGGTCACCGTTTTTTCGTAGTGGGTACCTGATTTGAATTCGCAGGTACCATTGTTAAATTTAGGTACCAAATTTTTTCATAGTAGGTACCAAGTTTGAATTTACAAGTACGATTTTCATAGTAGGTACTTAATTTGTTAATTTTAGGTACCAATTTTAATGTTTTTATGATGACAACAAAAGAAGTGTTGTCACCATAGAAATTGTCTCCGCCTTAATGTGCATAAGATGACCTACTTATAATTTTATTTTATTTTTTGACAATGAGAGGACCTACTTATAAGAAGAAGAAGAAAAGTGTATAAGATGACTCAGAATAGGAAGATGATCATAATGTAAAGATATCGAGTGTTCATACTGTACAAATGTGTGCATATACACTGATACAGTGGTCAAGGAAGGCCATTCTGAACCAAAATAGCTAAAGTATGTGTATTTTTCGTATAACAATATTTTTGACCCATTGTATTTTATGTATCGTGCACAGAGTCTACTTGCGTCCCGGCTCCGCCATTACACTGATACACATATGATCATTGATGATATACACACGTGTGGGCCCAGACGTAATTAGAATTGCATATGGTCCATAACCCCACACAAAACAAGAGAAGGAAGGTTCACCTTCAACATAAGCACAGAGAGGCAGAGTGACATATCAAATGAAGAACATGGTACATACCTGAAAAGGAAACTGATGGAAGCTGCAAGCCTGCAACAGCTGTGACTCTCTATCCCACCCTGAATAAGTCTCACAGCTCCAAACACAGAAAGACAGACAAAGAAAGAAACAAGTATATATATGTGTATGTATGGGCTCTGATGCCGGGAGAGCCACAGGTTTATTATGGGGCAGGAGATAGCAGAAAGAGGGTGAGGCATTGAGCCAAAGCGAATAGGAGAAGGCCACACCACTGGCCACAACCCCCTTTTGTCATTTGGATGAGTCCTCTGATTGTGACATTCTATACTGTCTCTGTACGTGGAAGCATCGATGCCTCCAGAAATGATAATAAAAATGTTGCATTAACGTCCCGTCTCCTAATACTACAAAGCCGGCCGCTGGCCGCGGGCCGCCCACATTCATTCTGAATCAACATTCCATCCCTAACCTTTTGTGCTTTTGGCCAATGGCATCATATCCTCTCTAACAGTCTAAATTGATGAGATTTCTTCTATAAGAAATGGTTGTAATACCATTCGTCGTTAAAATTGTATCATTCATTTATTTCATCAATGATATATTTTGACAACGAATGATATCACATACAATAATATTATGCTCATACCACCTATAGAATATGTAATGACTATAATTTTCAGTGATAAAAAAATAACACAATACTAATTAACACATGACGAACATGAATGGTAGAATCCTAGTGTATATTATAATTGTATCATTCGTTGTTAAATTGTATCATTCATAAAAATATACGAATGATACAATTTCACAATGAATGGTACCACACATAATATACAGAAGTACAATATACGAATGAATGGTACAACTATCTGATGAATAGTACAATCACGTTGAATAATTTTTAATAAAAAAAAAAGATAAAAAGTAAAAAATATAAAATAAATAAAATAACCCTAGGAACCATGAAACATGGGAGGTGAAGAAGTGGGTGGTTATTTTTCATTATTATACATTTACTAATATACCCATTTAGTACATTTAGTACTATTTGATTAAGCAGGTTGCTATTTGCAGTCCGTGTTTTACTGTACGCAGTCCGTATTTTCATATAAATGGACAATAATATCCTTGTGGTCTGTTTTTACTAATGCAGTCCGTTTTTACTAACGCAGTCCATTTTTTACTAATGCAGTCCATTTTTTACTAATGCAGTCCGTTTTTTACTAACGCAGTCTGTTTTTACTAACGCAGTCCATTTTTACTAACGCGGTCCGTTTTTACTAACGCAGTCCATTTTTATGAAATATCCTTATTCATAATATATTAGAAAAATTGGGCATAAAAATACAAATAGCACTTTAATTATTTAAAATAAATTAATAATATTGATAAAAATACTGGTGGAAAATTATAAATGTTGAAATTAAATTAGTGATTAATAAAAGTTATTGTTGATGGAAAAATATAAATATTTAAATAAATTAATAATAATGATGAAAAATTATATACGTCTAAATCTTTTTATGAAAAAATAAAAAAATTCAAATAAATTAAAAAAATCATATACTTCTTAAAATTTATAATTTCGAGAGAAATTATTGCTTGGAAATTATGTAATTAAAAAATGGACTGCGTTAGTAAAAATGGATTGCATTAGTAAAAAATAGACTGCGTTAGTAAAAAATGGATTGCGTTAGTAAAAACGGACTGCGTTAGTAAAAAACGGACTGCATTAGTAAAAACAGACTGCGTTAGTAAAAAATGGACTGCATTAGTAAAAACGGACTGCGTTAGTAAAAAATAGACTGCATTAGTAAATACAGACTGCAAGAGTATAATTGTCCATTTATGTTAAAAATACGGACTGCGTTAGTAAAACGCGGACTGCAAATAGCAACACCCTTGCTTAAAGATAGAGATCCAATAATTTAGATTTAATTTTTTTAAATAAGAAATTTGTGTGATTTCTCACATTAAAATCTCCCCACTTCTCATTTCAGTTACAGTTTCGTTAGCAACCTGCCATTTATAGACTCTTTCTTTCTTGCCTTGGGTTCGGCCTGCTTTGACTCGGTTGGTTTTGCTAATACTCAGTTTGTTCTCCCCTTGGGAATGTTCGGTGTTTCCGAATACTCAAACTCTTGTCTACATCAATTGCCCTTCGTTATCTTGGATTTATATGTCCTTATTTTAGGGATGAAATCAAAAGAATTTCGACTTTGATTTGAAATCATCATATTGGAACCGGTTTATTGGGATGGGTAGATTGTTACTTTTGCTCAAGTGGTTTGAGATACCACACTGGAAACGATCTTATGGCTTGAAAATTGTGTCTTTTGTTTATATTTTTTATATTTTGTAACACATATATCATATTTTTATAGAATTTTTAATTTCTTATATTTCCATTTTTCCCGAGTTTGGCTAATTTGCGATGGTAAGCGAGTCTAACTCAAATTTGGCTCATTTAGCATTATAAATAATAAGTCAGACTCGTTGAACATCATAGTACATGAGCCGATCCCGAGCCAAGCTCGAGCCCGAGCCCAGTCAAACTTGTATACGAGCCGCGGGTGGCTGGCTGCATAGAGATGTGGTAGCGCGATTCGCTGGATACCGCCAGATGTGGTCCGTTCGTTTTGACCACGTGGTTGCGGATCCATGGCTCCAAGACAGGGATGGCATTCTCTTCCACAACGAGTACGAGCAGTTGTTTCATCACATCAAAGGAGATAGAACGAAACACATATCACCCAAATTCTTTTTCACTCACGACCTTCAAAAGAATGGTGAAATAATCGTTCAACAGATACGTTCAAGTGATAACTTGGCTGATATGTTCACTAAAGCTCTTCCTACGTCAACCTTTGAAAAACTTGTCCAGAAAATTGGAGTTCGGTGACTGAAAGATCTCAAGTGATATCATCATGAGGGGGAGTAAATACGCATCACACACTTTTTTCCCCTAGCCGTGTTTTTCCCAATGGGTTTTCTTGGTAAGGTTTTTAATGAGGCGATATTAGGTAGCGTATTAGAAAATATGATGTAACTAATGGTCAAGGGGGAGTGTTATGAATATTGGTATTCAACATCCATTTGAATACCCATTGTGTAACTGTTGAATACGATAAAAGCACACGAAGAAGATAACGAGAAACGAGTTTTAACGTGGTTTCCGATCAGAATGATCGACTAGTCCACGGGAAGAAGAGAGAGTTTATTATTATCAAAAGGAGGCGGAAGAGAGGATTACAGAATTTCTCATGGCGGCTAGGTTACAGTAGTATAAATAGGGTTGGCTTGAGGTTGGTGAAATACCAAAACTGACCCTAGCCGTATACACGTTAACATCCCCCTCAAATTGATGGCGACTTCGGAGCATCAATTTGCCCGACAGAAACCAATGTCTACTAGTCGAGACCGCCTTCGTTAAGAGATCTGCAGTTTGTTCTTCCAAAGTGACATAGAAGAGCTTGATTTCGCCTTCATTCACTAAGTCACGTATGTAATGAACATGAGTTTCAATGTGTTTGGTGCGATCATGAAGCACTGGATTAGTCGCAATCTGAATAGCACTAGTGTTGTCCCCAAAAAGATGAAGTGGACGGGGAACCGAAACCCCAAGCTCACCAAGGAGTCGAACCAACCAGACAACTTCAGAACAGACTTCTGACATCGATCGATATTCTGCTTCTGTAGAAGACTTGGAAACTTTATCCTGCTTCTTACAACGCCATGAGATAAACGCATCACCAAATTGGACACACCATCCAGAAGTGGACCGACGAGTGTCAATGCAACCAGCATAATCAGCATCTGCATAGGCCGAAACTTTGTAGTCACCAGAACAAGGAAAAAACAAGCCAGTATCGCGTGTACCCTGTAAATAACGGAGAATACGGAGTACAACAGAATAGTGTGGTTGTCGAGGAGTAGCCATAAATTGACTAACAACCTGGACAGCATAAGCAAGATCTGGCCGAGTAGAAGTAAGATATATGAGACTCCCAACGAGACGCCGATAAAGAGTAGGGTCAGAAACCAAATCACCTTGATCCTTCCCAAGCTTCAGATTCACCTCCATGGGAGTTCGGCAGGGCCGACAATCACCCATGTTTGCCAGATCAAGAAGATCACCTATATATTTTTGTTGGGAAACAAAAATTCCACTTGGTGACCGCGTGACTTGAAGACCGAGAAAATAAGATAGATCACCAAGCTCCTTAAGTTTAAACGACGAGCTCATAATCTGGCGAATTTGATCGATACCAGCAGAGTCACTACCTGTCAAAATCATATCGTCAACATATAACAAGAGCACAGTGATACCATGTGTCGTCGTTTTAATGAACAAAGAGGGGTCATTCTTGCTCTGGAGAAAACCCGATTTCAGGATAAGAGCTTGGAAGGTTTCAAACCAAGCTCTAGGAGCCTGCTTGAGGCCATACAAAGAACGCTGAAGAAGACACACCGTATCATCTGAAGGTTTGTCAAACCCCGGTGGACACTCCATGTAAACTGTTTTTTGAGATGACCATGAAGAAAAGCATTCTTGACGTCCAACTGAAAGAGAGGCCAAACTCGTCTTGCAGCCAAAGCAAGAAGCAACCGAACTGTTTGCATTTTAGCGACCGGGGCAAAAGTCTCATCATAGTCAATACCATATTCTTGGCGAAATCCTTGAGCAACAAGACGTGCCTTATACCGTTCCAAAGAACCATCCGGGTAAAACTTAGCAGCGTAGACCCAACGAGAGCCAATGACCGGAGCCGTAGGAGGTCGGGGAACAAGTGTCCAAGTCTGATTTTCCTGGAGAGCATTCAGCTCATCTCGCATGGCGGTAACCCAAGCAGGGTCACGAGAGGCTTGTTTGTAGGTTGATGGGATAGGTACGGCGTCAGTAGAATAGGAAATATAGTCTGTGAAACGGGGAGGAGGTAAGCCTTGAGTAGATCGGGAAGAGCGACGTGTGATAGGAGGAGGGGGATTGGGTTGGACAGTATGAGAGGTGGAATGTATGGGTGACGTAGGTTGCATGGGTGACGTAGGTTGCATGGGTGAAATGGGGGAAGTATGTGGGGATGATTGTATGGAGGTTGTGGGTGAGGTGGAAGCAATAGGATGGCTGGGTAAGTCAGGTGGAGGTGATGGATCTGATAAGTCATCAAATAGAGGAATGTGAACCAGGTTAGGGTCATTGCTAAAAGAAGGAGGAGGAGTGTGGTAATAGAATGAATTTTCCAGGAAAGTGACGTGATAGGCAATGTGTATACGCCGAAGAACAGGATCATAACAATAATAACCTTTATGATGATCAGTGTAGCCAAGAAAAACACAACGTACCGTCTTTGCTGTCAACTTGGTTCTGTCTTTCTTAGGTAAGAGAACAAAACAAGTACATCCAAATACCCGGAGACGAGTATAATCAGGAGATGTTCCATAGAGCTGCTCAAACGGAGACAAAGTTTGAAGGATCGGAGTCGGTTGCCGATTAACCAAATAAACCACAGTCCGTATGGTTTCTACCCAAAAGGTAGGAGGAACTCGGGACTCGAGGAGAAGGGCACGAGCCAAATCTAACACATGTCGATGCTTACGTTCAACCAGGCCATTCTGTTCAGACACACCCGGACAAGATTGCTGAAAAAGAATCCCATTATCCTTGAAGTACTGATGGAGAGCGTGGGAAGTAAACTCGCCACCGGGGTCCGAACGAAACATCTTAACCGAACGAGTGAATTGAGTTCGAACCATGGTGACGAACTCCTTAAGAACTTGAATGAGCTCAGACTTCAAGCGTAAGAAGTAAACCCATGTAAACCTTGTTTTGTGATCAATAAAGAGAACAAAATAACGATAGCCAAGCCTAGAGGTGACCGGACTCGGCCCCCAGACGTCAGTATGTATTAAAGCAAAGGGATCTGAAACTTCCGTTGTACTAGAGTGAAAAGGTAATGCAACCGACTTGGCCTCAATACAATGTAAGCACGTTGGAACCGAAAATTGTCTCATAGAATTGTCAGCCGATAATAAACCTTTACGAAACATTCCCAACAATGAGTGATAAATCTCGTTTCAGCACGAACTAATTCAGCCAAGATAGTATCCATATCAGTCTTGTCTTCAGCAATAAGATGAGATCGAACCAACTCGAACTCGGGACGAAGCCGCATCAAGAACTGAAGGCTGCGGCTACGTTGACGATCCTTTAGAAACTCAGAATTTGCACCACCAATTAGTAAAGAGCTGGACAATAAATCAATTTCAGTCCACAGTTGGGTTGCAGCAAGATGATAATCATTGATGGAGAGTTCGCCTTGAGAGAGATTTGCGAGAGCAAACTCTAGGTCAAAATATCGAGACGTATTGACGTGTGAATACGTCTTTTTCAGATGACTCCAAGCGGCTGCGGCTGAAGGAAAAGATCGGAGAGTTAGGGCAATCCCCGATTCAACGGACCCGATGAGATACGACATCACCCGGGCATTATTTACTTGCCACGTCAAGAGAGGATCAGCGGAGACATCCGTCGTCGTTTCTTTGTCTTTGGAAGGTTCGGCAGCACAGGAGTCGGTACAGATGGTTTGACACAGGAACGTCAAGGTAAGCAAGGAGACTTTTCCTTGAATGAAGTTGGAACGAAAATTCCCCAAGGCATAGTTTTTGCCATTGAGCGGAACGCCCACCGAGTCGGAGTAAGCTTGATTGGAAGGGCTCTGATACCATGTTGAATACGATAAAGCACACGAAGAAGATACGAGAAACGAGTTTTAACGTGGTTTCCGATCAGAATGATCGACTAGTCCACGGAAGAAGAGATTTATTATTATCAAAAGAGGCGGCAAGATGGATTACAAAATTCTCATGGCGGCTAGGTATACAGTATATAAATAGGGTTGGCTTGAGGTTGGTGAAATACCAAACTAACCTAGCCGTATACACGTTAACAGTAACCTCTCCTATACATTGATCATTCATTCATATATTGTATTTCATATTTGTTGTCTTGTATAGTATGATCTTTGAGCCGATAAATAGAGTTCCATATATGTAAAACTTTTGACACGACCATAAGAAGCAATACACTCCACTCTTTCTCTTGCTCTCTTATGTTTTTTAGTTTTCTAACAAATTTTAATTAATATTTTTCGGCCTATTACACAAATCTAGCCAAACCTTTTCAGAAAACGTCATACGCTCCATTCTTTCTCTTGCTCTCTCTTGTCTTTAGTTTCTAACAAATTTTAATTATAATTTTTATCCGGCCTAATACCCGAAATCCGCCACTTTGTTCTTTTCCATTCGTGGTTTAAATCCCTCCGTTAGTGATTTTTATCGGAATTGAACCATTTATTTCATCCTTGGTGACATGGACTGAGTTGGCAAATAGGTATTGGGTGGTAGCTCCACGTAGGATGCCACATTCAGACTTACTAATTGATTTACCCCACCCCACAAATGGCTAAATTACCACCATCATGTTCCTCAGCCGTCCAATCTCCGCGGCAAACAAGACATGAACCCCAAGCTGGAAGGGACACAGCCATGGAAGTTGTTGTTCACCAGCCAAATCACCAAGTGAAAGAAGTTTTTACTTGTTAGTTTTTACTTTCTAGTCCCTTGGCGCTTTTCCTACCGATTTTCAGTACTCGCGATGCTATTCTCAAGGTACTCTCTACTTACCGTCTCAGCAATCTGCGATTCGTTCCAGAGTCGCTTGCTTCATTGCTGCTTCTCTAAACTTGTCGAGAGCTCAACTACATCAAACTCTTCCATAGTTAATTGCTTGATTTCAACCTTCAAATTTACTGACACCCAAACCCTTTCCATCGCGCTCGCTTTCCTCTCTCAAATCTCCCCAAAAGCCCCTAGCTTTATCTAGATTCCTTCGCGGCCTCGGTTTCGCAGATGCCCATATACAAGCTACAGTCGTCGGGGAACCTCAGATTCTATTTGCGGATAATGTTTCCAAGACTTTGGATTTTGGGTTTTCCATGAAATCTAGGTTCCAGCGAAACGATTGTTTGCTGAGATCCAATTCGTAGAGCCGCTTCAGTTTCTTCAACTTGTGAGGATCAGTGTCGCAGAACCTATTGGAACTGATGTGGATGAAGGCTAGATCTACCACTAACCCAAGTTCCTTCGGCAAGTAGCCAGCGATGTCGTCGTGGTTGAGGTAAATGCCGGCGCGACAGTAGAACGGAAATCGAGAAGAGGAATCTAGGGTGTAGGAGATTACAGAAACCAAATAGTCAAGCAAATCTAACCCCGGATCGGCCTTGCTTGCAACACGAAGAGACAGCGACAGAGATTAAAGCGTCGGTGAAGAGGCCGACTCGTAACGGCACTGTATGGCCAGAGTTAAAACGATGGGCGGATAAGGGCATATAAGGAGTTGTCGGAAACGACTGCTCTGTATCCATAGTTAACCCTAGGATAATAACTTAATTATCCACGTGGCTGCCGACATGGACTAATTAGTTGCTGACGTGGCAACATCACTGGCAATGCTAAGGGCTTCGTAACAAAATGTTGTCACCGTTTGCGGTCAAAGTGGTCAAATGGACAGATTTGACCCATTCAAAAAACGTTTGGCTTGATTAGTGTAACGAAAAAAGGTTTGGCTAGATTTGACATTTTCTAGAAAGGTTTGACTAGATTTGTGTATTAGGCCTATTTTTTCATATTTTTTGTTGTTAGCACTACTCAATTTTTTAGCAAATACCAATTCCTCTTCCTAGATACTTCTCTATTATCATATCTTAATCGGTCAGTTTACATAGTATTGATCAATAATTCATACAAATTCCGTGATAACACATCTATTAGACACTCTAAATTCAAATTTCGCGCCAATTACCAGAAACTGTCGAAATCCCTATAACAGTCTTTTTCCAAAACAAAAAATACTACATTGAATTCCTAAATCAAACAAATGATCTTTCTTCTAAACAACATGCATCAACTAAACTAAATAAAACTAGAAAATATTAACAACCAATGGATATATAAAAGAGAAAAAAATATTAGTTACCAAACTAACAACACATCCACTTGACATGAGCACGCTAATTACCAAAAACAATCGAAATACAGTTTTCAAAATACTAAATACATACATAAAATCCTGAGTTGAACCATGAAAATCACTCCAACGTCTTCAAGATAAATAAGTTTTTTATGAAAGAAAAAAATCTCTCATTAGTTACATTTAATTCAGAATAAATAGCCCTCTTTATCACCACCACTAATAATAGAGTAAGTAAAAAAGCATTATAACTCAACAATGAAATCTTCTTCATCATCTCCTTCAACTTTTGTAATCAATTTCGGATCCATCACCTTCCTCCTCCTCTCCTCCTCTCAACAGTGCGAGTAAAACACTATACACACTAAATGTAAAAAAAAATACAGTCTTCTTCTACTTCTTCTTCTCCTCTCAAATTACAAGCACTCATATACCTTATCCTCCTCTACCTCGAGGTAGCCCAAGATGTACTGATAGAGTATCATAATAATCTCCGACGATAGAGGAACTCCACTTGCCACGACCATCAATGCAATCCTCACAAGAACGAAGTGTATGTATGCCACCAGAATTACTGAAAACGGATCGTCATTGTGATTATAATAGAACAGGTCATTTTGTCGTTCTCTTCATGCGGTGGTGGCGGAAGCTACTGTGCTCCGACAAGGTTCGTGATTATTTTTAGTGGGGAGGTGCGGGCGACGACCACCCTGTTGGAGCTGTATCTAATTATGGATAAGAGATGGTTTGTTGATGTAGAAGAGGGGAATGAGGAAGAGAAAAGATGGTGGGTGATGATTACAAGGAATCTGATTGGTGGTGCCAATGATGTGTGTAAGACGTTTGGTGGTGGTCAAAATAAAAATGGATGTAACACCCTCCCGAATCAACCTGGTGAAACCCGAGGTTGAACCAGTTATGAGTATTACTCAGTAAAAACTAATCACAAAAGACGATGTAAAACCAAAAGTAAAAAGGAAAAGTGAACGTGAGAGGCCTCCATAAACCCATGAAAAAGGTAAAAACTGTGTACAAAATCCAATCCCAACATAAATCCATAAAATTCAACATAAAACCCAAAAGTACATGAAAACCCCCCAAATATCCAAAGTCAACTGAAAAGAAGGAATAAGTCAACTTCGAGTGTACTCCAGTCTTCACCTCATCACTTCAAGCCCGGACTTCTCGAAATCAACCTCCACCTCAGAACACTGACAACTCCACCCACTAGCCACGAGATCCTGAAAGGGGAAAGAGATCAATTTCCTATTGAAATTGAGTGAATCCACTGGGTTTACCTACACGTTGTCCTAACACAAGGAGCGGTTCCAAACTCCGCACAAGACATCGACAATGGAACCTGACCTGACCCTCTAGGCGCCAAGGAGTTTCCACACTAGCACTAGCCGGCCGACGCACCCCCTATCGCATGGGAGGTCCTCGCGCTCCCCTACCGCATGGGAAATGCGTTATCAACATCATCATTATCTCAATCTCTCATCGAGTACTCCAACAACACCATTGACACCCATGTCAAGGGGATCCACCCTAGTGGACCAGACTCAAATATTCAGTAACTCGGGTGGGGTAGTGTGGCTTCCTTCCGGTTCTACTTTCATATGAAACACAACACACATTAAATTCCATCACAGCACATACCATCCACCAAATCACCAACCATCCTTACAGCGCCACAATCCAATCACATTTCACAACCCAGCATCACAAACACTCAATAAGGTAATCGGCTAGCTCACCGGCCACCCCCACTGCAAGTGCAGGGGTAGCCATGTCATGAGTCTAGGGACCACCCACCTGTTCCTCCTACTCAGAACGACCCCACATTGCATCCACAACTGACAATCCATGATATAATATCACTTGCAACCATATTCCCAATTCCACCCTAACACTCATTTCTAAGCCAATTCATTAATCAATTCATTTCATGCCAACCCCCAAACACAGCAAACATCAAACAATCAATCAGGAACACATTCACAGAACAGTCTACCCCTTTTACACTCATCATTTTCTTGCAACACCTAGCTTTCATCTAAGTCCGAATTATAACTCCTCCCGCTGTCCAAACTAACTAACAACGCTAAACCTAGGGGTGGAAGTTTGGGTATGGGATATGGGATTTCAAAATTCCCATTCCCAAATTCAAATTCCCAAATTATTTAGGGAATTGGGAGCCCATATACCAAAATTGAAATTGAAATTTGGGTTTGGGTTTGTGAAATGGGTATGGGAATTTAAGTTTGGGTATGGGAAAGCCCAAATACCAAAATATGAAATTTAGGTTTTGTCTGAGTTACTCTGCTTGCTGAGTTGCTGTGAATCGCCGACAAAGGACACCGATGCTGCGATGCCTCCAGCTTCAATCCCGGGTTACCTCCTCCTCCTGACCTAAGTTACCACCGGCAGCGATCCTCCTGACCTAAGTTACCACCGGCCTCATTCGTTATCCCGTCGTAATCCTCCTGACCTAACCACCGGCGAACTCCGATCCTCCTCCTCCTCTCAGCTTGCTGCTCTCCAATGGGTTTTATTCTCTCATCGTAATGTGTAAAGCTAAACTTAGATTCCAAAATGAAAAACAGAAACTCTGAGTGAAGAAGAAAACAGAGCAGCTTCAGTCAGGCATTATCACAAACACCTGGCGGACATGGGAGAAAGAGACGAAATGGGGATTGATTGATTGTGCTGGTGTTTCAGACTCTCAGCTCAGCTGCGAACGACAAGGAGGAAGAAGAATCACAGAGAGAGAGATTGTTCTTACAAGAAGAGAGAAGTGAAGAAGATGGTAACTTTAGGCTTGGCAAAACCAACCGGAAACCCGCTCACCCGCCCGAAACCGAGCCGGTCAACTCGGGTTTTACCCGGTTTGACCGGGTTTCCGGTTGCGGGCGGGGAAAACCCGTGTTGACCATTAACGGTGATGGGGCGGTGATGGTATTTCGACAATCCGAACCGTCCCCGACCCGTATTCAACCCTTGCTCCTATTTTTTATGCCCTGAACTCTCTCTCACACATAAATCTGTGAAATCATCTCCACAATCCGTCAATCCCGTTGTGAGTCCATGATTTTCTCCATCATATTTTCATTCTTCCTTTTATATTGCGGCGATGAAATAACCAAGCTTAATCTTAACTTCCTTTATCTGCAGATTTTCTCAATTTTCAATGGATTCGTCTCAATTTGGGACTCATCCTTCCTACTTTTCCCTGCATGTTTATCGGAGTCAAACTCGCAGAACTCACGATATAAGTTGTCATGACTTCGGAGTCTTGTTTCCACAGATCAAAGTCATCAAACTCCTATTTCACTCCTCCGATTCTCCTTGGCTTCACTGATTGCTGATTGGCGCTTTCGACTTCCTTCCTGCATCTTTCTTATATCTTTCGACTTCCTGCATCTATTCTCTCAATTCCCGAAGACTTTGAAGGTAAATAATTTTACAGTTTTAGTTTCATCTCTGCGTTCTAACTGTTTAGGTTTTGGCCTTTGGGGCTGTAGAGGGTTTGTACTTTCTGCTGAATATATATGCTGCGTATTGCTAATGAAAGCACACCATTCATTAAGGACTGAGGTTGTATGTACATTTTACTGATTTGTGACTTTGCGTTGATTATTTTTTGCAGGTTGAGGTTGTTTGTTCGTGGCCCATTGGTTCATTGATTTGTATTTTGAACTTGAAGTTTCCCAATCCCAGGTAACCTAGTCATAGATATCCAGAATTGAAGATGATCTGCTTCTGTCCTTTTAAATACTCTGTTTTTATATTTTGATTTCCTTGCGTATATGTTGTTGTTTATAAGAAGATTAAGCTTATCTTATTCGGTCCTTTTATATCTTGAATTCCTTGCATATATGCTGTTGTTTTTGTTTGATAATTTGACCTTGTTGATCCAGGATAAGCGAGCAGTCTTTGGTTTGGTTTGTGATTGATAGGTTTGTAGGTGTTTAGCTAGGTCTGTGTGTGGCTTCTGGTTTTTCCCCTTTCTTGGTCTCTGCTTCCTTGTGCATAGAACTCACTAAGGTTTCATATATACTCATTATAGCTTTACCCCTCTTTCTAATTGTTAAATGAAGCAGACCTAATGTAAGCTAGGTAGCTAGCTAATTCATGATCTGTTGTCTACTTGTCTTCAGATTACTTCAGTTTTTCTTTTAATATTTGTTCTTATTTTGTAATAGGTGCTCAAGATGTCTCAGTCTCCAATCAATGAACAAGCTACTTCTGCCCTTGTTGGTCAAGCTGAACAATCGTCACCAGCTCCAGCTACTGTTGAACAAACTTCCCCTGTGACCCTTGCTGTTCATAATGCAAATGGAACTGAAAATGGCAATATGGTGACAGAAGAGGACGTTGAGAATGCAAGGCTGACGAGTCCAGTTTGGCAACATTTCAAACGAGTAAGGGTTTGTGGTATACTAAAGGCTAAGTGCAACTACTGCAATAAACTGTTAGGTGGAACATCAAACCATGGTACATCTCACCTAAAAGCTCATACATCCTCATGTTTTCAAAAGCGAATTCAGGATAGAAGCCAAAAAATTCTGGGTGCTAACATTATGTCGAAAGGGAAAAAGGATATGATTGCTACATCATTTGATGCTTCCGTAGCTAGAAAAAACCTAGCTATTGCCATTGTCATGCACGAGTATCCATTGTCTATAGTGGATCACTTGTACTTCAAAAATTTTGTGTTCTCTCTTCAGCCCTTGTTCAGTGTCCCTTCTAGGAATACTATTAAGGATGCAATTATGAAGGTTCATGTATCTGAGCGAGATAGATTTAGGCAACTGATTGATGATAATAAGGGAAGAATTGCTATTACAACTGACATGTGGACTGCTAGTAATCAGAGAAAGGGTTATATGGCTGTAACAGCTCAATACATTGACAATACTTGGAAGCTACGAAACCACATGATGGGGTAATAATCTTTCATCTACTGAATTTTGTGTTTATTGTTCGGTTTTGTATATTCCCTATTAAGATTCTACATTTCTAACTTAAGGTACGGTGCATACAGGTTCATTTATGTCCCCGCTCCTCATACAAGTGAGAGGTTAGCTTCTGTGCTCGTTAAATGTATGCTGGAATGGAATGTTGATAATAAGGTATCAACTATTACTCTTGATAACTGTAGCACTAATGATGCAATGCTTGAGAAGGTCAAAATGTCATTAGGGTGTCTATTTGATGGGAGGGGGCATTCCTTCATATGAATGCTCGGCGCATATACTCAACTTAGTTGTTAAGGATGGCCTAGACGTAGTGAGGGAAGGTATAGAGAAGATACGAAATAGTGTGGTCTATTGGATGCCACCCCAAAAAGAGTAGAGTTCTTTGAAGAAAATGCAAACAACTTAAGTTCACTAACATCAAGAAGCTAGTATATGACTGTCCGACTCGTTGAATTCAACTTATGCAATGTTGGTTGTTGCCATTCCATATAGAGATGTGTTTACTAGGCTTAGCCAACGAGATCATCAATACACTTCATTACCTACACATGCTCATTGGCAATTTGCATCCATTGTGTGTGGAAAGTTGCAAAGTTTTAGCGAGGTCTCTGAATTATTTTCTGGTCAGAATTATCCACTGCCAATTTATTCTTTCTCATATCTGTGGTCTGAAAATTAAGATTGCAACATGGTTATCTGATTCAAACCAAGTGATTGCTCGTATGGCTGCATCAATGTGGTCAAAGTTCTCTAAATATTGGGAAGTTATCTATCAAATTTTGGCTGTGGCAGTGGTGTTGGATCCTCGTTATAAGCTTGCAATTATTGAGTATTATGCTGAGATGTTCGATGATGATGGCAAGTGGTTTGAGTGTTGAAAGTACTAGGCAGATTTTATGTGATTTGGTATTCGAATATCAACGTAGATTGAATGAGAAAACTGTATTTTCTAGTCTTGATGGTGAATCTACGACTGTTGCTCCAACTAGTACCGATCTTGACTTTGACTTGTTTGTAAGTCGGAAAAGAAGAAGCCAAGAACACTGCTATTTTACTGAGTTGGACAACTATTTGAACGAGGAAATCATACCTCGTACCTCACCTGCTTTTGATATTCTCATGTGGTGGAAAGTAAATGGGCCAAAGTACCCAATCTTGCATGAAATCGCTAGAGATGTACTAGCTATTCCTATAACTTCTGTTGCATCTGAGTCGGCATTCAGTTCTGGAGGTCGGTTATTAGATCCTCATCGTAGCAGACTTCACCATGACACCGTTGAGGCATTGATGTGTACTCGAAGTTGGCTACATGACAATCATAATCAAGGTAATAGTTTCTACCCAATGCACACCTTTCAGTTTTTTTTTTATGTTTTCATTGTTATTCTTTACTTGTATTCAACTTGTGTGGTCTAAGTTATAAATTACTGTGACAGAATCTGATGGTGCCACTGCCAATTCCATATCTGAATGTATGGAGGGTTGTTTCTCGATTGAAGAAGGGTTAGACGAAACAACGGATGATGTTACTGATCCTGAAAATGGTGAGTAGTTCAAACTCAGATGTTAGAAACTTTGAATTTAGCTGTTAACTAATTAAAACTAATTTCTGCTGTATAATACTTGTTAGGTGAAAACCAATGAAGCAAAGATGAAGCTGAGCTGGCGTGGGAGCTACAATAAAGTCCCTGGACATGAACTATCTGTCTCATTCTGCTCAGGCTTTTCTGCAGAATTTCTAGTCTTTCTTAGTTGCGTAATTTTGGATGCATTATGACAATCAGCTGGCGTGGAAGTTTGTAATTTCTGGTCTTTCTCAGCTGGCGTGGAAGCTGTAATTTTGGATGCATTGTCCAGAATTTCTGCACGCAGAGTTTGAACTGATTTTGCTTTATGGTCTTTCACACAGCTTTCTTATTTAGTTATTTATGCTTTTGTAATGGATTTTTATTAGGAAAGGGGGATATCATCAGATGAACTGATTTTGCTTTATTAGACTGTACTAGCTTCATTTTGCAAATTGACGGAAATCATTATTTAATTACTGAATATTGTGTTATTTTTAATCTTTATGCACATTAATTAAATAAGCAGCGGGTTTGAAGTGGGTAGCGGGTAACCCGGAAATCCGGGTGGGGACAGGGATGGTATTACTAGCAATCACCGCCTCTCCAAGTTGGGCGGGTTTTACCCGTCCCCGAATAGTCACTGGGCGGGGAGTGGATTTTGTATAACCGCCCCCGCCCGGACCCATTGCCAAGCCTAGGTAACTTTGCTTTATTGCGGAGACAAGGTGATTCATGTTGCTACTTAAGATTTTTTGTGTAGTTTATGGTATCTGCATATTGCATATTGCATAATGTTGCATAGTGTATCCTTTTACATCCTCTTTTCCAAAGATGATCTAGCAAGAGTTATCAGAATTACTAATGGCTTTTTTCTTCTGTTTCAGTGACGGGAACAGTGAAAGGATACGATCAGTTGTTAAACCTTGTGCTGGATGAAGCAGTTGAGTTTCTACGAGGTAATTCCTTTCTGGATTGTTGTTCTCGTAACTGATTGATCCATGGATTGTATTTCCATCATGTTAGTGCCATATTAACTAAGCTAACAGCTTATATATGTTGCTGCAGCCATCTTAAGTATAAAAATGAACACCTTCTTTTCTTTCATGTTAGTTATTATTGTTTGTTTGTCATTGTTACTACTTACTAGTATCAGCATGACTTCTTCTGATTGCTCGATACTGAGTATTATCCATAATTCCATACATAACAAGCACATAGAGAACAAAAAAGTAGGAGCTTGCAGGCAGCAACCACTGGTGCTGGTGGTGGAGGCTTTGGTGCAATATTTGGTTGTGTGCCATTAATGGAAACTCAATACCCTGTTTTTATATCCAACTAGAATGGAATAAAGATGTATTAAATCAACAATTCCTTACTTAGTTTAGAGTTTAAACAAATCAAGAAAGAAAGAAAGAAAAATCTTTCACTACAAGACTGCACTTTGGTTGTCTCCCCCTACAGTGCATTAATTTGACACCTTATAATCAAGTTAAAGAGATTAGGAATGGATTAGTGGTAAAGTATGGGATATACAGTACTAGATCAAATATGGATTCAAATAAGCACTCAAATATCCATGGACCACTTGCCCATGCCCATGGACCATGTTGTTAGATCCATTTTTTGATTGGCAATTACATGGAGTTGAGTGGATTAAGCCATGATGTTGGAACCTCCCCTGTTTCTGCAATAACCAAACTTGTGTATACATTACTGTGTCTGTGTGTTTGAGGTAGGCAGGGCAGTGGTATCGGTTCAGAAAATGGGATCAGATCAGAATTGCATCTCCCCAACCATGCATATGAAACTAATGAACTCTCTTTTCTCTTCTCTTCTGTTCAACAACCAACTTGATGTCAGGGAAACTTTGAATGCCCCTCTCTGTGTTTTTGCTAACATTGAAGATAATGAAGAAGAAGGCTGTGAAACTGAAGTTGGTGAAGAGGATGATGGTATCAACTCAGGAGGTATCTGTTTGATATATAAATTACGAGTATCAATGTTCTTTTTCATGTCAATGCCATGGCTGATTCTTGCTCTTCTTATTTGATATATATATCTGCTTATAGGATGTTGCTGAACTACCTGGAAAAAATAATGCACCTGTTTTAAAGTTTGATGTTAAGTTTAAAATTAGACTTGTACCATACCATGGTTGTTATTAAAATGAAGCTGTCTGCTAACTGTTTCTCGATTTCAAGCTAGACATGCCATTTGGTTTGACAGGTTTAGAAAGTTTTGGACAATACAACTAAATTTTATTGCCCAGAACAGGCAAGAATATTGAAATCTAAGCACCTATTTAAACTCATGCTTTAACCACTAATCCTAACAGCTGCTGAACCCTTTAAACCAGTGAAGAAAGTTGAGTATTCACATCTTTTTCTCTCTTCCCAAGACACTGTGTATTGTTTTTGGCCTTAGCCTTTCCCAACATGGAGTGACTTTCTTGTCGATATATGTTATGCTAAAGAAAAACAACAGAAAAGATGTGAAAACTTAACTTTCTTTACCAACTCAGCTGAAAGTAAAACAGCAGCTATATTCTTTACACGAGTATGGTTATTGCAGCTAATATTGTTTCTCTTTTGTGGCTTCAGGTGAGTACATACACTCTGCCTGCTGAGGATGTTGTGGTTGTGGATGAACTACACTCATGTTTCCCTTCAGTTAAGGAATTGCTGCAGTTAAGGAATTGGATTTGCAGTTAAGGAATTGGATAGTGGACCATATGCAGACATTGAAACTGCAGAACTCTGTTCATGTAGTCAGAGAGAATTAGATATCATTTTTTGAGTTTTGATTATGGAGGATTATGAACAATTGTTATGGTTTATTGTTGTTTATTATTATTTTTGGTTTCAACTTAAGAATTTGGGAATTTGGGATCCCGATTCCCAAATTAGAATTCCCGTTCCCGAATAAAAATTCCCAAATTAAATTTGGGATTGGGAATGGGATCCATAATTTGGGAATTGGGAATTGGGATTTTGGAAATATGGGAATGGGCTCCCAATTCCCTCACAATTTCCACCCCTAGCTAAACCCTCACCTGGAATAGAAGAGGAGGCTCTAATCGTCTTCTAGTTCCTCAGAATGTCAGTTTTCCCAACACCAAACTCGTAGCCCAACCCCTCCTCACTGACTGCAACCTACATCAAGAAACCAGAAATTGAGATTAGCGAACTTCTCCTCGTCTCTATGAACGCGTAGCAACAAACGGAACTTAATTCCGACCTCTACAACTCCCGGAATCACCTTCTGAAGAGAGAAAGGAGTTGAAAGTTATGAAATCGCGTCAAAACCCGTCTTTTATATGTAGGCCACGATACACGGCGTGTGTTATGACACTACACGGCGTGTTTCTATAACACATAGTCGTGTGTCATCTCCTGACAATTTCGACGAGAGTTGGCTGAAAATAATGCACGATCGTGTAACGTAGATACACGACGTGTGTTACAACACGCGGCATGTGTTCTTCATTACCCAACACACTCACTTGTAACCTCAACCCGACTTATACACGAACGTCCATACAGGGCCGTCCCATGAACTTTGGAGGCCCTGTGATATAATCAAGATGTGGCCCGTTATAACATATTTTGACAAAATATTTTTTAAGTATATCAAAATAAAAATTCACATTTTACATTTGAATAAATAATATTATATTTAAAATAAATATAACATTATTGGTTAATAGATATATGAGTATTAAATTTTATATTATTCAAAAGATAACGCAATATACTCATAAGTAATTTATTTATTTATTCTCAAATATATTTTATCTGAAATTATAATTGGAGATATCTATGTAAAGCTCATATATTTAATTTTGAAATTTAAGTTCTATTCGATTAGCAATTGATATAAAATGATTCAAAATATATTATTATAAAAATCCTAACAATAATTCTAAAAAGGATTAAAACAATAATAGTCCATACTTATTTAACAAAAATAAAGGGCGCATGACTTGACAGATGAATGTGATAAATTATTTAATAAAAAAGAAGCCTCCATGCACAAGAGATGGATTAGAAAAATAACTAATAAAAATATCATCTGGATAAATGATATGAATTATTAAATAAAAAAGAGGGCCTCATATGCCCAATAGATAAAAGAGAAAAACAACTAATAAAAAAAACATCTCCGTGAATTTTACCTGTGACCTAACTACCATAAAGAAGTTTCTTACCCATCTTCTAACCACTACACCACATACTCAATAGTGATTATATTTCAATTTCCGAATTACTTAATAATAATTATTTATTTGATACATTTCACCCAAAATTCTGAGGCCCTCGGAATTTTGGGGCCCTGTGCTAGAAACAGGCCGGCACACCCTCTGGGCCGGCCCTGCGTCCATACCTCAATGGGACCTCAGAAACACCGATTTCAGCCCTCTGATCACCCGAACTTGAGTTCTCGACCATCCGGTTGGGTGGGGATGTTACAATGGCAGCCATGAGAACAATGATGGCGACGAGAGCGGGTTGAAGGGGAATGGTCTGTATATTTTGGGCATGGATAAGATTTAGTGTCATGTCTTAATGTGATGATTTTTTTTGGTAAAGAAGTAAGGGACCCTTACATGTTATTAATAATCAAACGGGAAGTACAACCTCCAACAAGATCGAATCTCAGCCAATCGGCCAGAGATGGGTCAGGAGCATCAAAGACATGAACACCTAGAAGACAGGACTGACCAAAATTAGCTAAATAATCCGCTGCAAAATTTGCTTCGCGGTAAATGTGGTGGATCGAAACGAGCCAATCGCGGGAGGCTAATTCGAAGAAACGCGGAGAAGATTAGCATGCTGGTTATTGTTGCTAACAGGTCTAGAAAGCATGTCGACCGCCGCCTTAGAATCTGTCTGTATCATTAATCTTCTGATACCTCTATCCCAAGCTAACTTCATCCCTTCCACGATTCCTCTCAGTTCTGCTCGCATAATAGAGCAAGTACCAAGGTTGGCTGCAAAGGCAGTAATAAATCTCTCGTTATGATCACGGATGACTCCGCTAGCTGCAGCTGTACTCCTGTTAGTATAAAGAGAGCCATCAGAGTTCAGGGAGAACCATCCCTCTCCCGCCGACTGCCACCCAATCAAGTGAGTCTGCCGAGCTATACTTGGCGCTTCTCGACTCGCTTGAAGGGCCTTCCAGCTCGACGAGCAGAGATGTACCCAGAACTTAACCTGATTGCACACCTTAATGTGATGATTATGCACCATGATAATAATAAGGTGGTTATTAATTAAAGATCTAATTTTGTATGGAATGAATCAATGAAATGGGATGAATTGAAAAGATTCTCTTTGTGTTCTTAACCTTTGTTATAAGTTCTAATGTTGGGTTTTTTGAGTTATATCACCATTTTCATAGCCTAGTCCCAACTCGACTTAATCTAAATCAACAATTGAAATTGACCAAAATTGAACATTTCAAAACTTGTCCAATCTTAGTATCTACTTTGTAAACTAAACGAACTGTAATCTAATTGATATATTGTATGATGAGTTAGTGACCCAATAAATCCTCAAATAAATGAATTCATGATTCATGACCCACCTAACACACCCATTTCATAGTTTTCATATTTTTGGGTTGGAGTATTATGAATGTAGGTTGCTGTCAATGGAAGAGGATGGGTGTTACATTGAACAAGTTGATGAATCGAAATATGTCATGTTTTATCCCCATATTTGATATATAATCGTGTGGTATCTGAGTGTTAATGTTGTTCTTTGGATAATTTTGGTCAATTTAATGATTATTCATCTTAATTAGCCTCCCGGGATCCTTGTAGTCCATTTTCACATTTTCCAAGGAATTATTGATGAGTTTTCAGGTCAGACCGTTATTTAGATCATGTTGATTTGAAGCCACAAGTTTAAACAATGGTCGAATCGGAGTCCAGACGCTCAATATATCAAGTTCTGAAGTTTAACGCTACAGTAGGTCGCAGTTTGAAGGGTTAGCGTAATCACAATGTTACGCTAGGTGAGGAAAAGGAGCTAACGTAGCGTCAGAGAACTTCAGCGTGCAAGTGGCTTGTAGGCATGCACACCAGTTACACGCCGACTCACTTGGCAGTTTCTATAAATTCAAATTTGGAAACCTAAGAAAGAGAGACTTCATTCCCAGCTCATTTTCGACGAACACTCTCGACCCCCAACACCTGGAAAATCCTCTCGGAGTCCAGAAATCATCTCCCTATCATCATCCTTCATTTCTCACATCACAGAAACAGTAGGCGAAGATCAAGATTCATCCGGACACGAAGAAATCAGTGTAACTTTTCATCTTTTTCTTTTTAGGTCGTATTTCTCAAATCTTCACTATGTAATGCTGTAACTAAACCCCATAGGGTTCAGTGAGTGAAACCTTAGGGGGGTTGATGATTTATTACACTCTTATACTTTGGATTTATTTCGGTTTAATTCAAGTTCAGATGTGATTCAGACCTATGTGTTCTTCATCTCCTATTTCTTGTATCCTTGACATAGATGCATGATTAGGGTTGTTGTTTGACTTGGTGATGCCTTGATTCACGAGTATCTCCTTTAATTGCTATCATAGTTGCATATAACTCGAAAGAGAGCATGTTAGCTATGACTTTTTAGGTTTAAAGACCAAAAATCATTTCATTGAACACCTTGTACGCATTTTTCTTGATCAATGTAAATGGTGACCAATGCCCTTTGATTAGTGGTTAATGGTAGTCCTAAATGTCTTGACCCATGAGATTACGATTCGTGTCGATGTTAAGTTGAAAGATCTTATCTGGCTTTTTAGAACTGTTTTGTCCAAAGTTGTGTGATTATGATTCATGAACCCGAAAGGGGAAACTTGTTTGACCCTTACATCTCTTCCATTTCATCCAACATGTGTTTTGTCTTTGTGCGCGCTTTGTACAACTTGTTGTCAACCTCTACTTCCATGCTCTTTGAGCCCGTGCTTGAGTTAGTTTGTTATAGCTTAAGTCTGCCTTGTCTTGTGATTGAAAGTGTGTGTGTTTGTGTCCTACGAATTTGAACACATGTCTCGGAACTGAGTAAGCCAGACAAAGAGACCAGCTGGAATACGACCCTGGCCAAAAGCTAGGTATCATTTTTTAAGGAGGTTTTCCTCCCCATCACAAGTCCTTTTATTCATGAGTATCATTCTAAGTGAAAATTATCAAACTATTATCAATATTCATCCAACCCATAAAACTACGATCGAGCCACTCACGTATCAATAATTCTATTTCATTAGTTCACTAAACAAGTGTTCTCGCGCCTAAATCAATGAAAGCAATTATGTATGTGAAGTTTTCGATGCAAAATCTATAAAGAAAATCTTCCCCTTAGAGCTTCGCTAGCACTTAGATCGAATTAGTGAAGATTTAAAAAATAATTATTAAATAGTAGCTTGAGTACCTTGAATTTCATTCATGGTCTTATATTCTACTAGTTTAGCCATTTCCAAACATCATGAAAACTAATTCAATGTCATTGAGATAAACTAGTTTTATTTTATATAAAAGAAAAATAATCTCCCATCAGTTACATTTACTATTTCACAATAAATATCCCAATGTGTCATTATTACCATTAACAACTGAATAAATAAAAAGCACCTAAACTCAACAATGATGTCTTTTTCTTCATCATCTCCTCGAACCGTCATCGTCAATTTCCAAGCCGTCGCCTTCCTTCTCCTCCTCTTGTTTTTTTTTTGACAAAGTGGTACCCTAATTCATTCATCATAAAAAAGGGTGTACAATAGAGTTGGGCCGAAGACCAGGGGGAAAGACAAGATTAGTTAAGGCACCAACAACAATAGGCCAGCCCAATTACAAGCCCACAAAGAGGCTGAAACCCTAACAAAACAAACCCTAATTGAAGCATGCAGCCGCCGCACATCAGGAGAAGGGCACAGCAGGGCGGTTGGTGAAGAATCAGAGCAGGAGATGAACAAGCCACCATGAGCAAACCACTTGAAGTGCCATCCAACACCTGGTCTCCACCAAAACAGCCACCTCCCAAGAGAAGCAATCAAGAACACAACAGCTTCCCTGCATTCAAACAAACAACACTGCAGCCCAAGGACAAAGCCTATGCATCTCCAAATTACCAACACATAAGGGTGAAGCAAGGAGGAGGGAAACAAGAGTCATACTATAAAAGCAAACCCAAAGGGCTCCCTCTATCATCCACAAGAACAGCCCCCGAGGAGGAAGAACAACACCTCAAAAAGAGGTCAAGACCAAGGTCCCTCAAGGGGAAAGCAAAGGCTCCAGATCTGGAGAACCAAATTGGAGAAACAAAAACCTCTCAAAGAGGAAAAAATGTGAAGAAATCACTTAGGAGAACCATAAAAAACAAAGAAACTGAGGAAGAGGAGATCCAAGCAAGAAAAAGAATAGGAAAAAAGGGCTGCCGCCGGCACCATAGGGTGGCCGACGGCAACCTACTGCCCACAGAAAGAAAAGAACCTAGAGAGAAGGGAGAGAGTTTGAAAGAAGAGAGAGAGAGGATTACTCAAGTTTCCTTTGTCCTTCTCCTCCTTTTGATTGAAGCAAATCTAGAGGAGTTGATCCTATGCCATCAAATTTTATGTGGCCTCATATACGCTCCGGGGATGAGCCCCCGTCGATACGAAGCCACAAAGTACCAAGAGAGGCCACAACAGTAAGCAAATTTCGTCTGCCTCTGCCCGTATTGGTATCAATTCTACAACGAGATTTTTTGCTTGACCACCATAGGAGAGCGACTGAGGGAACATGTGTATCTTATGTTGTGCCCGACAGGTGACGTGATGGCAACGAATTTTGTTGTGCGCCGTTGGGGCTCCTAATGATTATTGAGGAGGAGGAGCTAGTGCGGGGACCACAGTCGAAATATCCTATTGCAGCGAAGAGGCAAATGGTGGATGTAGAGAGGTGCAAGAGGAAAGGAAGCATGAGAAGATGACAGGGAATTAGGTGAGTGTCAATTATGAGTGTAAGAAGTTGTTAGGTGGTCGGCGTCCAAATGATGGTGATTGTGATGATGCGGCGAGGACATCATATTCTCCATCATTTTCCCTTGATGCCTCTTCTCTTATGCCTCCTCCACATCAGCAATCTACCTCTTCACCAAAATCGGATATGTTGACTGTGGGCCTCGCGCCAGC
This sequence comes from Linum lewisii, assembly GCA_034768395.1. NCBI lineage: Eukaryota > Viridiplantae > Streptophyta > Magnoliopsida > Malpighiales > Linaceae > Linum > Linum lewisii. The sequence continues at coordinate 80,106,971 of CM068296.1, forward strand.
TGATCCTCCTTTGCAATAACCATCAAGAGCCCTGATGGCACACAAGAACACTATTGCAACCACATTCAAGAGACGACATAATATTCCCCTTATTCCCTCAGCCACTCTCCTGTGGTGGCCAGGTAGTGGGTCGGTTGGCGGATCCCGTTGTAGAATTTCTCGCTATAGGGACATGGGCAGATGGATTTCGCTTCTTGTCAGAGCCTTTCGTGGTACTTTGTGGCCATGTGCCGGCTGGGACTCATCCTGGAGCATATATGAGGCCACGTCAGATGCGATGGCGGCGAATCAACACCTCTCTAGTTGCCTCAATTGAGATGAGGAAGGGGAAGATGGTGGCTTGAAAATTGACAGTGGTTGAATGAGATGATGATGTCGAAGTCGCCATCGTTGAGTTTTAGTGTTTTTTACTTGCTTTGTTGTTAATAGTTGTGATAGAGAGGGCTATTGAGAATTAGCTAATATAGCTAAAAAATAAATTACCTTAACGTCACAAGTAATAAATAATTGTGCATCTACCACTTTGGTTTCAAATCTTGGCGTATCCAAAATTAAATGTAGTCAATCCAAAATTAATTATGCACGATTTGGAAAATCAAGAATATGTTGTATATGAAAAAAAGATGTCCCTTTTAATAGTAGTTAGAAAGTTTTGCGTCAATTGTTGGGTTGTGGGTTTAGCAGTTGCTAGTGGTTAGGGGCTGTTTGGCTTTCTTGTCTGTTCTAAGGTTGACCACTTTTTGTACGTTTTGAGATGCCAAGTTGGAAAGCTCACGGGCTTGATGAACAAAAATTAATTATTCAAAAAATATAAATAAATCATGCATCTACCATTTTTTACTTTTTGGAATGATGTGGTGCTTATGTCTAGGGAATGTGTGAGAACCGTGTTATGACTATCTTCCAATTAATCTTTGATTTGTGCAAGACCTGGTTTTAACCACCTTTCGAATTCTCTAGTTTAGATGACATAACGACCAAGTCTTAAGGGTTTTCCGAATGCGTGCCTAAAGAGGCCAATGAGTCCACCTAGAGTTTGAACAATTCGTGGTACGTGTGGGTTGTGGGTCAACACGTGTGGCTTTCTTTGCCTGCCCACTGCTTAGTCCCTAAGGGAAGCTCAACCCATCCCGGCGTGGGTCACGGTCTAGGATAACGCGAAGTCCAAAAGGATTCCAACTACTTCATACTTGATCGGGTTAACAACCATACCAACCATAAGAAAAAACCAAAAAGTTCGTAAAACTTTAATTTTTTCCATAAAAGGTGAGATGAGGGAAAATCAGTGTGGGTGATAAAGCTTAAAATCAGAGTAAAAAGGGTGAGTTGTGAGAGTATCAACCCCTCCACGTAGGACGGGTAATCAACTAGGTCTTTCCTTTTCTAGCAAGTGTCAGGCTGCGTCTTAGAGTAAGTGTTACATTGGTTATATTGTCTTGCCACTTCCAAGTCATTTAGTCACTATCTTGATAAAGTTTAGTATTTTTTCTACTTTTTGAAGATGATTGGTTCTTTAATTGTGTGGTCAAGCGTAGTATCATGTACTCACTAAGTTCATTAGGCACCAGTCACATATTTCTAAGACCAAGAGCTTTAAAAACTTGTTCATTATTGTTTTTAGTGTTTGCTTGTGTTCAAATGTGGGGTAATTTGATGACTTGATTTATACATCATTTGATCCTCTATATTTGACACATTTCTTGTGTGCTTTGTTCTTTTAAATGACGTCTCTAAGTGGTTTTGTGATGATTTGTGTTAACTTATCTTAAATACACTCTTGGGACCTTCTTTGTCCATTTTCACTAATTTCAAGGTATTTTTTATTGGTTTTCAGGTCACGACACGATGTAACACAGAATTACGAAGCCACAAGTTTGAACAGTGATTAATTTGGAGTCCGGACGTTCAAGATATCAAAGTTTAAACAATTGGCGCACCCTTGATGATATGGGTGGCGGGGGCGCGAGGAGCTGTTGGCGCGCCGCGCCCACTACGCGCACATTTCCGCCTCAAAAAACTGAAATCAGAAGAGATGGGATGCCAGTGGCTCGCGCGCTATAAAGCTATGGCGCAGCACTAACAATGCGTCGCGCCCATATCTATTTAAAGACCGAAATTGGACACTTTTCATCATTCTTTTCATTCCCAGCTCATTTTTTACAAACACCTGAGTTCTTCAGCATATATAGAAAACCATATTTGAGCCCCATAATCACTCTCCAATGATCATCCTTCACCTCCTTCATCATAGAAACGCAAGAAGAAGACAGAAGATCATCTAGCTCGAAGAATCAGAGGATCATTTCCCCCATCACCTTCGAGGTCGTACTTTTCATTCTTCATCATGTCTTGTTGTAACTAAACCAACTAGGGTTCAGTGAGTAGAATCTTAGGAGGATTAATGATTGATTTACTATTCAAAGTGTTCTTGACCTAGATGCTTGATTAGGTTGCTAATTGATTTGGATTGACCTGAGAGGGCTTTCATATCATAGATTATCATGGAATTGTGCTTGGTAGTGTATTACACTCGAGAGAGGGATGTGTGCTAGGTATTTCTAGGTTGAAAAACCTTAGGGTATTTCATCAAACACTTGGTGTGCATTTGCATGTAGTCAATTTGAGGCGAGCGTCCGATTGCTTTGATATTTATGCTTGGTTCTAATGGTCTCAAGAGAGTCTTAGAATACATGTTCGTTAAATGGCGAAAGATCGTGTCTTGCATTTGCATAAATTGTTTATCCTAGGTTCGTGTAGTTCATGATTCATGATCCTTAAGGGAAACTCGCTCGACCCTTTATTCTCATACATTTTCACCATCTTCATGTATATCATTGTTCATTGCTTTGATTGAATTGCTTGATGATAATTTCCATGCCCTTTGAACCATTTATTGTTAGTTGGCCAGAACCCCGAGAAATACGATCCTAGCTAGTATAGGTACCTTTGAGAGAGGCCTCTCGACCGCGATCAATTTTTGGCTCCATCACTACAAAAAAACTCCTTTTAGCGTCGGTCGGTCAACAACCGACCCTAAACAGCTGACTTCGCGTTTTAGCGTCGGTTATAGACCGACTGACGCTAAAATGGGCATGTCAACCGACGCTAGAACCCGTTCATGGTTCGATTTTTTGGTTGACCGGAAGGTTAGATCAGTGTTGGTCAGAGAAACGATTTAGCGTCGGTCATGACCGACGCTAAAACGCGTGTAGATAACGTCAGTTGACGACGCTAAACAGCGAACATATAAAAACCCCAACCCAACGATAGAAATCAGTATGCACTTCCTCCCTAAAGCTTGAAGCTCTCTCAACTCCCCAAATCCTCTGAAATTGCCGGCATTCGAGCTAGGAGCTGCTGTGACGCTGTTCTCATCACCCGTGCTTCCTTCACATCTCCTCTTGTGTATCGGTGTAAGTTATTTAATTTTTTAATTTCTAGATTGTAATTTAAATTTCATTTATTTTGTAGAGAATTAGAATTGTATATGTTCTGATTATTAGGATTGTAGAGAATTAGAATTGTATATGTTGTGATTATTAGAATTGTAGTGAATTGAAATTGCTGTGACTCCTAGAATAGTATTGAACTGTAGATTGTAATTTAAATTTCGTTTAGTTTCTAGATTGTATGTGTCATTAGCATTGTAGTGGATTGAAATAGTTATTATGATTAGTTCTATTTGTATATGTTGTGGATATTTTCTCAGTGCCCGTATCGACTAGTTATTTTCTCATGGCTCTGTCTTCTGCCTTTTTGTCACTCACCTTGGTGTAAGGTATGCATTTCTTATCTTTTTTTTTACACGTAAATTAATTGATTGTAATATGCATGTCTTATAAAAATGATTTAACTAGTATAGTAATATGTATGTTGTCAAGATTAATCTAATTCCTAGTAATATCTATGTTTTCACTATGATCAATTATAATTTGTTTTTATGGTTTAATGCGAATAAAAGTATATGATTAGTGTGTTATGTGTTTTCTGTACGAATTATGTGGTAGTTATAATTTATTTTTAAAATGAGATTAATTAGTAGAATTGTTTGGTATTTGTAATTAATTGTTAGAATATGATTAATTTTAGAATTCATTGGTTGAGTTAGGGTTTGTTTTTAAGTTAACTAAACTCAGTAGCATATTGCTAGCTACTTCATGGCAATTTCGTACAAACACTAGCTAGTATATTATTTGCTACTACATGATTCTAAATTAATGTTATAACATCTTAGCATTTTACCTAAGTTAACTTATATATAGATTATGATCTCCACTACTAAGAATCTATTCCCTACACTAAATCAGGTATCTCCTAATGGATAAATCTTGGGTTAACACCCCAAAATTATCACCGGAGTACATGACTGGCTTAGAAAGCTCTCTGAATTTTGCTTTCTCCAACAACATTGACAGAGAGCAATTAGTCTGTCCATGTCCAAAATGTGGATTCAAGAAGTGGTTGTGTAGAGATGATGTGTACGAGCATTTACTTCGCAAGCCATTTCCACCAGGAAATACTATTTGGGATCGACATGGAGAGCGTCTCTATGGATCTTCTTTTAGGACTGCACATACAATAGTGCATGGAAGTGATCATATTAGATCACTTCGTTCAATGGTTAATGATGCTTTTGGTGTTGTTACTAAGGAGGTCCGCGAGACTACTACTGAAGTACTTGCTAATGAAGATGTTAATGAGGAAGGTCAAATGAACGAAGAAATTGCTATGAGCGAAGATAATGACACCAGCATCCCTGAGCCAATATAAGAGCCGGTTGATGATGACAATGTAAATTTGAGGGATTTACTAAAAGATGGAAAAACAGTACTATATGAAGGATGTAAGAAGTTCTCCAAATTATCTTTCATTCTGAGACTTTATCATATCAAGGGGATGCATAACATCAGCGATAAAGCAATATCAATGATAATTGAGTTGCTGCATGAAGCTTTTGAGTTTGCCAACATACGGCCAACAAGATATAGTGCAAAGAAAATGATCAAACGGCTTGGGCTGGGATACACGAAAATTCATGCATGTGTGAACGATTGTATGTTGTACTGGGGTAATGACATAGATGAGACGAGTTGCAGGATTTGCAAGCAGTCTAGATACAAGGATGCAAAGAGAAGAAACTTAAGGCATTGAAAATATATCGATACTTTCCAATAATTCCAAGGTTGCAAAGATTGTTCATGTGCCCTAGAACAGCTCAGATTGGCATATCCAAGTTCCCTTCAATTGGACGTCATGTTGGTGGCGAACACCCCTATAAGTTAAATGATATGGAATGGTTACAAGCACACCGACATGTCCTTATAAGGGCTAACGAAATCAGTCCTTTCCTACAATAAGTACATTACTAAACTGCACTTATGGTGTGACTATTATTCTATTTTAATTCTTCTCTATTGTATGTTAATGGGGAATTACTAGGGAATTCCAAGCAATCACAAAACATCGATTACGAGGAAGATCAACAGCTGAAGTTGAAAAAAGCTGTACATAGAGACTTTGTGCAATGGTTTAGGATTCATGTAAGTATACTAAGAGTTTCATTAACCTTTGCATGATATCAACTTCCAATCATTTAGTTTGTGATACAGTATTATTTTTACTGTCATTTCATAGATACTAGATGATACCGAAGTAATACATTCGAATAATCTAATATTGTTGGCACGAGGACCTTCTCGACAAGCTTATCAGTTTACTAGTTACGACGTGAATGGTTATCGTTTCCGTACAGTTAGTCGTGATAAGGGTCTCAGTACTCAGAATAGTGGTGTGTACGGCAGCTATGAAACTCATAGTTATTCTAGCTCAGTGGACAATCGACCTCACACAAGCGAACTCGCGTACTATGGAAAGTTAGAAGACACAATTGAGCTGAATTATTATGGAGATTTCCGTGTGGTATTATTCAAGTGTAAATGGGCTAACACTCACAATCCAAGGTATGTGAAGAAAGATAGGTTGGGGTTCACACAACTTAATTTCTCACACTTGCTATACACGGGAAGTCGCTTAGATGATGAGCCATTTATTGAAGCAAAGGTGGCCCGAATGGTCTACTATGTGGAAGATAAGGTGGATAAGGGCTAGTGTATTCCTGTACATATCAAACCCAGAGATTTCTACAACATGGGTGATGAGGAAGGCAACTTAGTGCATGAGAGTGAGATGATTATGAATCCATAGTTGTCTGATTTTGATAATTCCACTGATCTACCCCTAGGCAGGCCTGGAATTGCAGAGTTTGATGATTAACTAGTGTTTGGTAAAATCATTTTGAGCTAAGTGTTATTGTTCTATATTCAATACTCGAATGTTTGACATAAATATTTGGATTTGGATTTGCAGATATGGCTCCTCGTTCAAGTCCTTGGATGGTAGAGCTCATCGATCCAACAGGAGTTAGGACTCAGGAGCCTGTGGCTAGTAGCCAGATATTGAGCCTTCGGGATGGCAAGAAGGTCATCATGCCTTGGGGGCCTCTAGGGCCTACGGCTGCGGGGCCCGCCGCTCTATTGGGCCAGTTCACGGGTTTGCTGGGTAATGACCAGAACCTCATCCCACTACAGTATGAGGAGTGGCCCAACATGACGGACGGAGAGAAGAATGATTTGAAGGCTACTGTGTTTGTAAGTATTCAAATATGAAATTCATTGATGTGTTATGTGAATTTAATAGTAAGTAATAATTTATAATCATTGAATTTGATGCAGCGTTGTATCGTGATTGAGCCACCAGAGATGACAGACCGTGCGACTAAGTACATCATGGAGGATATTGGCAGGAAGTGGAAGGACTGCAAAACCCGCCTATGGGGAACATATGTGGTTAACACATACAAGGACAAAATGAAGAAGAAAGCTGAAGAAGCGGGCCAGGACTTCGACTGGGAGGAGTTTGTGGAGCCCCCTAGGGCGTGGGCAATACAACACAAGCCGGGCAAGATCTCTGCGCCTATGTGGGCACAGTTTGTGGATATGCGCCTGAGACCCGATATGGTGGTAAGTCGATTACAAATTAGTCATTGTGTAAATATATTATATCAACTTAAATCATTGAAATGAATAACAATTTGTAGGAGAAAGCTCGCAAGAATTCAGCCGCCCGGAGGACTTACACCTCACCCCACACTGGAGGGTTAAAGAAGTTGCGAGTTAGAGGACTGGAGTTGGTAATAATTCAGTTCAAATTGCTAATAATTTTTTTTTGTATTAGTACCTTTTAGAAAGTGTATTGATATTGTTTAGTTCGTCCACCTGTAGGCAGCTGAAAAGGGAGGAAATGCGCCCAGTAGAGGTGAGTTGTATGCTATCACTCACACAAAGAAGGATCAGACTTACACTGATCCTAATGTGGTAAATACTTGATCACCTATTCCAATCTAACAAAACAATCTCCAATAGTGCCTATTTAATTAACTTTGGTTTGTGAAACCCATTTTTGTCATCAATGTGCAGCCTCGGATTCTGGAGCTGACCCGTGATCCCACAGTCCCGACATTTCCTTCTGTGAACGATGCACTCGGACTTGTCTATCCGAAGGAGCACAATGGTAGAGTTCGCGGTATGGGATCTGGCATGACCCCTCCCAATGTAAATTTAAAATAGTCAAATTCTAATTATTTGTTGTCTTTGTCTTTTCAGGTTAATATGAGTAGGAGGCGTGGTGGAGCAGCCGGTGGACCGAGTCAGGGTAGTAGTTCAGCTACTACCACTCACGTCTTCGGTCATTGTCCCGCCGAGGATCGAGTGAGGGTGTTAGAGGTAGAGGTTCAACGCTTGAGCCATCTGGAGGAGGAGGTTCAGCGGCTCAGCCAGCTGGTGGGTTCATCTTCTAAGGGAAAAGGGAGGATGCCCCAGATATGGATGCCGAGGACCTGGACTCGTACGATGAAGAGGAGGATGAGTAGGTAGCTGAAAAGTTTAGGTGGATGTTTTAGGTGCATGTGTTAGGAGAATGTTTTAGGAGAATATTTTAGGAGAATGTTTTAGGAGGATGTTTTCGACATTTATATGCAGTATGTTTATTCAGTATGTTTATTGATTGGAAAAGTGAATTGTGAAAATGAAATCGATGTATGCAGGAAAATTTATGCAGGTATTGGCACTAGAAGAGTATGAGAATAGGAAAAAATTGAGTAGAATTCTGCCCACTGGAACCCAAAATAGCGTCGGTTGACCTATAATAGCGTCGGTCACAACCGACGCTAAATGCCATTACAGGTCAACGCTTTGTTGACCAGCCAAACGCGTTTTAGCGTCGGTCTGGTAATTTAGCGTCGGTCACCCAAAACAACCGACGCTAAATGCTGACCACTGAACCGGGTGGTGGTTTGACCGGAACAAATTAGCGTCAATTGACACGCGTTTTAGCGTCGGTTGACCAAACGACCGACGCTAAGGTTTAGTGTCACCGAATCCGGCATCGGTCTTTCCGACCGACGCTAATGCCTCTATGACCGACGCCAAACATCAGTTTTTTTGTAGTGCATTGTCGAGGACCCTTTATTTCGGTGCGAAAGTTTTGAGCGATTTAGCTCCTTTTTGTTGCATTTTCAGTTTTTGTTTATTTTGTTCGATTGCTTGGTTGAAGATAAAAATGGCGTACTTTTGTTTTTGTTTTTTTGTTGTGTATGTAGCCGGAAACTAACCATCATCAATAGGCTTAGTAACCAGATTCGTGTCATCCTAACTAGTTAGAGAGAATAACTAGTTACTTTAGATAAATAACTAGTTATAGGAAAAAAATATCTGGTAACTGAAAAGTATAATTAATTCTAGAAAGAAATAACTAGTTATCGGGAAAAATAACTAGTTACTCGAGAAATACAACTAGTTATAAAATAAAATAACTAGATACAAGATAATTTTTCATAGCTAGTTAAAAGACAAAATAACTAGTTACACGATTTTTCCGACGAGTCTAGTAACTAAACAAAAATAACTAGTTACATATTTTTTTTTGTATAAATAGTTACACGACTTAATCAATAAATAGTATACAGTTTAATAACTAGTTACATAGCTCAATAACTAGTTATCCTAGTGATTTAACTTAAATAACTAGTTTAATAGTATCAAATAATTATTACAAGTTATCAATAGCTAACATGACCAACGATCAAATTCTTAGGTAAAGTCAAATGCCTACGGATGAGATGAACAATCAAACCCACGAGCAGTGCTCACCGGGCACCACCACCAGCATTTATCGGTTGTTGCCACCAATGTAACGAGCCGTTCTCGATTGTCATTACTTAGATTTTTGGAGTTAAAATGAGGATGGTTAATTTGGGTGAAACCTGTGAACTTCTAGAAATGATCTAGAGCTGAAGGTGACAATGAGTCTTTTGGTCATAACTTGCTCGTTTGGAGTCCAAACGACGAATTGTTAGAACCTGTGTAATAAAAAAATAGCGAGGGAAACATTCTGATGCTAGGAAATGGTTATTGTCTTAAATCCAACGTCCATTGTGCCCCTGAATCAAACGGGTGTTATTTTCTTACAACATGTGTTGTCTCTTAAGGGGCAACGACCATTGCAAAGGGGCAACGATCGTTGCGACCTGTAAGATAAAAACTACAGTCGAAAAAATGCACAACAATGTTCTAAGTTCATTTCTTTTTTATTCTAAAGCTTCTAGGGACGTTGGAGAGAGGTTTTGACAAACCTAAGAGCCTAAAATTGAACGGGGGCGTTGAATCAAAGAGAGAGTTGAGGTGCGATCTCTAGAGCCTGGTTGGTTCGGGACAAGCATTACAAATGGTATCAGTGCCTGGTTTGTTGCTCTTGGAATGGTGGATATTCTTATCTTTTGGAGGAGTAATTAACCTCATAATGAGAGAAGATGAATCATCAATACAGGACGACCTTCGAGGGGATTTCAAATTGTTTTAAATCGGGTTGGGGGGTTTTGAAAGAGAAAAGTGAATTTGAAATGCAAGGATGTGAGAGGTTCTCAAATGAAATATTTATGTGTCCTTCTATAGTGGGTCAAGCCAAGCCATGGGAAGTCAGTCTAGGTCCAACCAATGGTTGTTGGAGGCCCTGTTTCAAAAAAAAAAATTTGGGCCCAATTTTTTAATTCAAATTTTTATTTAATAAATTAAAAAAATATAAAAAAACATAAATTATTAAAATGATTACAAAGGGTATTAAAAAGTAATATCATTCTAGAATTTCCCGAAATAAAATTCTCTATGAGATCTTCAATCTTCATATCCTACAAAAAATTATTATCAATCGCCACCATTGCTAATCTATTAAGCCTTTCTTGTGTCATTGTAGAACGCATGTAAGACTTCAACAACTTCAACTTCGAAAAACTTCTCTTTGTAGTGGCAACAGTCACATGAATAGTTAATAAAATCCTATATACTATAGTTGCATTAGTAAAATAATCAACACAATTTAAATAGTTTAAAATTTCAAGCGGACGAAGAAGTTCGTTTGGCAAAAAATCTTATAAGCTCACCATATAAATCATTACCATCAATATCAGAATGATAATTATTCTTAAGTATTGTTGCAAGATGCGTGCAAGAAGACTTTAAACATGTATCATCCAAAGATTACAAATTCTAAGAGCTAAACAAGAAACCAAAAATATATTCAAAATTCTCATATTGCTCAAATATGTTAGTAAGTGAAATTTCTTGATCCACTACATACAGAAAATAACTAATCCTCAATGATTCCTCTCTAAATAAGTTTTCTTCTAATCTCACTCCTTTGATGAAAAATTGGATCAACCTCCATTTTAGCAGAAACTTCTTTTGATTGTTCTAAGGCATTTTAAAAATTATTTTCTCTATATCTTAAAAAAAAGAAATCAATCATTCTACTTTCACAATGACACCATCAATAAACATATCTTTGGATTGTAAATGTTTACTAACCAAATTCACGGCATGCACTATTTCAAACCAAATAACTAATGAAACAATAAATTCAAAATCACCAAGTTCATTTTGTGCCAAAGATTTAGCTTCACTCCTTATTTTTTAATCATTATCTTCTTCACCAACTTGAAGTAAAGATTCTCTCACTTCTACAATTTGAAACCTGATGGGCCCAAGCCTAGTTGTTGTGCGTCTAGGTCCGGTGGACGTCTCGACGGACAGGTACAACAAATATGAACCCTAGGGCCTTCAACCGCCTAGGGTTCCGGATAAGAGAGTCAAGCCGCATGGGTTTCCTGGCCCACCACGGGAAGACGGAAACCCTAGCCGCCTAGGGTTCGAACTCTGAGGCGGAGTCCAACTCCCACACGGGAAAGCACTCTCCCCAAAACGTGGGGACCAAAGAGTATATAAATAAGGAGGACCAGTCCTCTAACAAAGGACACACAATAAACACCATACACACGTAGAGATACGCTTTGAGTTGTAGGCCCCAGCTAGTACGCTCAAGGCTATCGATCACCCACAACCCTAAGGGGTACCCCCGATACTTCTCTGACTCTCACTCACACGACCTTACCCCCACTCACATACACTCAAACTTCTTGTTCTCTTACTACTGTTTCCTATACACCTTGCGAAACACGTAAAAGCAGCCTGTAGGATCGGCCGAAGGGGAGGGACCTAGCATAGAAGAAGATGGGCAAGTGCACTTGGCATCCTCCTTAGACGAACATCCTCTCACTACGGAGGAACCGACGAAGCATGGTGATGGCATTGCATAAATAGAATGAGAACCTAGCAACCCTTATTTAGACGTTTTGTACCAGAGATAGCTCTGTTAGGATGGAATCATCGGGGACCACCCACCAAGAAATGGTCAACTCTGAAGAGATGCTCCGTTTATTCCTACCATCACATCAAGCTGGAGAACATCAGATGGAGCTGAAACAGCCGCTGGCCAGGACGTTGTTAGTAGAGGCTTTGCCAATGAACTTCTCCCCACCACTCATAGGGGTGTACAAGGGAACCAACAGCCCGCGACCACCTAGAGGCGTTCACTATTGCCATGCAGATGTACCAAGTCACTGACGTGGCATACTGTAGGGCGTTCCCAGGAACGTTCGGAGGAAGCACTCTGTAGTAGTATAAGTCAATGCAAGAAGGAATCATGTGGGACGACTTTTCCCGCCTCTTCCTGGCAAAGTTCTCCAGTCAAAGGGAGATCAAAGATAACATCTCAGTATTTTGGAAGCTCAAGCAAGAGAAGGGAAAATCGCTCAGGAGTTACTACGAGAAGTGGTCACGAGCTATGACATAAGTCTCCGAAGTCACTCTTCAAATGGCAGTCCAACACATCATGTGCCCCAACAAAAACAAAGATCTCATAAGGTCTATCTCATGGGAAAAACCTAAAACTCATTCGGAGTTGGAAAGCAGGATCCAAAAGTGCATTGAAGTGGAAGATAGTCTGGACGCCCTTGGAGAAGATTCATTTGAACACCCAGAAGAGCCGGAACGAAACACGACGAACTACTCAAAACTGAAGAAAGACGAATGCCAGGAAGAGAGTGGAGAAAGAAAAAGGCACGAAAAGGGTTTAAGCTATCATCCGTCCAAGTACACCCGCCTAATGGAGCCCAGGTGGAAGCTCCTAGCCCTCATGGTGCAGAAAAATACGATATCCGGTGGCCCGAACCTTTGAAGGGAGGGCAAAAGAAGAGAGACTCCTCCAAGTACTGTGAGTTTCACCAACAGCCTGGGCATTACACGGACGATTGCTAGGAGCTCAAGATCGAGATCGAAAGGCAGCTGGAAAAAGGGAAGCTAAGGGAGTACATCGTGCAGAACAGATCAAACGTCGACTTCCGAGGATCTTCAAAGAACTAGGAACGTAAAGAAGGAGAACGCTCGAAAGGTTTCGAGAAAGAATCAGGCGAAAAGAGGGGTAACATATTCGACCGAATAAGTGCACCCAACGATGACCAAGAAGGAAGCGGGAGGAAAAGGTACAAAGGAACAATCGCTACCATCCATGTAGGGGAAGCATATGAAACTTCTCAAAACTCGATGGTGATAGGAGAATGTTCGTTGGTCAATGAAGCAAGAGCCTCGACCCGAATAACGTTCGATGGCGCAGATTTCATCAAAGCTGGTGGACAAGCACAGAGGCGATGGTGATACAAGTAGAGATAAACGAGCTCAAAGTAGAGAGAGTCCTCATTGACGAAGGAAGCTCGGCAGACATAATGGCGGAGGACGTCTTTGAGAAGCTAGGACTCGATTTGGCAAAGCTCAAGCGTGCCAACAACACTTTGGAAGGATTTGTTGGCAACGACGTCCCGGTGGTAGGCCTTATGGTACTCGACATAACCATACCGGATGAGAACCATTAAGAAATGAAGGAATTCAAGTTCCATATCACCAAGAGGGCGTTAGTCTACAACATCATTATGGGACGGTCAAGTCTGGCAAGGTTCAAAGCTATCTCGTCCCCCATACATCAAGTCATGAAGTTTCCTACTGACAGAGGAGTAAGCGTTGCCCGAGGAAACCCCGTGCTTGCACAGAAGTGCTATGACGTAGCTCTCAGAAGGAAAGAAGTCTGTTTCAAGGTGGACATAAGAGAATTTGAGGCAGAGTGTCCAGAACCAGCGGAGGTAGACGAATAGGTACCTATGGACCCAAGTGACCCTTCGAAGGTCGTGAGGCTGTCCGACCATTGTGCTCCAGAGTTTAAAATTGACATCATAGCACTCATCAGAAGTTACTCCAAGTTGTTCGCCTGGTTGCCCCAGGACATGCCTGGACTGGATGCCCAAATCATGGAGCATCGCCTAGCCGTGGTGCCAGGCTCAAAGCCTGTACAGCAAAAGCGGCGGCATGTTACATGGGCAAGAAAGTAAGCAATGGAGATAGAGATCAAGAAGTTGAAAAGAAGTAGGGTTCATCAGGGAAGTCCAGTATCCAGATTGGTTGGTGAACGTCGTATTGGTAAAAAAGGCTAGCAGACAATGGAGGATGTGCATCGATTTCACCAGCCTCAATGAGGCATGCCCAAAAGATTTGTATCCACTCCCAACCATAGATCAGCTGGTTGACATCACGTCAAACCACGACGCCCTATCCTTCGTCGACATGTTCTCGGGATATCACCAAATCCCATTAGCCAAAGAAGATCAAGAGAAGACGGCCTTCATGACACCGCTGGGGAATTTTTGCTACACAGTCATGTCGTTTGGACTAAAAACGTTAGAGCAACTTATCAGCGGATGGTAGACAGAGTCTTCCAAAACCAGATCGGGCGTAACATGGAGGAGTACGTAAATGACCTTCTAGTGAAAAGCGGACATGCGAAAGATCATCTAAAAGATTTGAAGGAAACATTCGAGACGTTGAGAAAACACAACTGATGTGACTTTATTTAGTGCATTTTAAGTCCTCAGTTGACCTATGAAATACTCGTGTTTGATCCTTAAATGCCATGCTTAATATGCTTTTATTGATGTTTTGTGCTAAGTGTCCATTTGTTGTCCGGTTGCTACTTTGAGGCCATTTCCTTGTCTATTGGAGCTGTTTTCTTTGTATTTTCAGGTCTTGGCATTGTAGTACTGGTGACAAGGAGCACGTAGGATCAAACGGGAGGTCAATCGGAGCTAGGACGTAGGAGATATGGACGTTGCAAAATCGAAGAAAATACGACATTCAGCTGAAGACATCTTCGGCGAAACCATCAAGGGATTTTCGCCGAAGAAGTAGTTTCGGCGAGATTTTCAGGTTCTCGGATCGAAAACTCGAAACAGAGAGAAGGACTTGCTTATTAAAGATGGTTTCGGCGAAACCATTCTTTGTTTTTGCCGAAAATCGATGAAGGAATGTCAAGCCGTGTTTTCAAAGGGCAGTTTCGGCGAAAATCATATGTGATTTTCGCCGAAAATTCCAGGTTCTTTCAAGCCGGCTATATAAAGAGGAGCGGACGAAAGTTAAGGGGAGGACTCATTCAATTAATTTCACACACTCGCCGACTCTCTCCCTGTTTTCTCTTCATCGCCGATCATCATCTCCTCCTCTCAACCAAACACTTTCCTCCCCCAATTGTTGATCAACTTGAAGATCAAGGATCTAAGTGAAGCCTTCCACACCTTGGATTTGAGCTTGAAGAGCCAAGTGGGAAGATCCTCCATGGAAGCAAGGATGGTCTCCTCTACTCAATTTCAGGTTTCTTCCATGGTTATGCTAGGCTAAGCTTAGGTTTAGTTTAGTGGGGGATGGATCAAGCTAGGATAGGTGATTGATTGTATGGATTGAGTTTCTCTTAGCCATTTGTGTAAGATGATGATCCTAAACCTTGTGCTTATTGTCCATGGGACTTGACTTGTTCTTTGGTCCATTGTTTATGTCTTTCAATACATGAGAATGATTGATTGATGTTTGATCTAAGGTTGTAGGATTGTAATTGGATGATTTGAGAGATTGGATTGTTCAATTGCAACCATTTTGAGCTTGTTTTCTTTGTTGCCATTTTATCGAACACTTGGTGTGCATTGAGTTTTCTTTCATTTGAAGGTTGAGAGACCCTTGTGATTGCTAAGCTAGTGTTATATGATTGACATGAGAGTGTCTTGCATCATTTACCTTGTGCTAGATGTTTGTCGACATAGAATTCAAGTTCCAAGCATTTCATTGAGCTAGTTTAAAGCATTCCATTCCTTTTGTTCACATAGCGAGAGCATGGTGCATTTGGTCTAGGAATAGAGAGTCAATTGTGCGAGAGTTCGTTGATTCTAATTGAGTGATTTGCATGGTCATTAATTACACGTCGTTGCTTGAGATTCAATCCAACTTTCATGAACCTTGAGCTTGAAGAAATCCCTAGCTAGACTAAACTCCTCTTTCTCTTGTTTGATCCTCAATCTCTCTTGTCAATTTCACTTTGCTTGTTTATGTTTTTACTTGTTCTCTTTCAACAAAACTTCAATTTAAATGTATGGACCGTTCATGAATTTTGTGAGTATTAGCCTATGAGAGGACCTCGAGGAATACGACCTTGATAAATTCCTTATCAAGTTTTTGGCGCCGTTGCCGGGGACCTCTCATTCCTAAGAAAGCAATTATTAGTGAACCGATCTTTACACCTCTTTCTGTTTTCCTTTTTGCCTCCCTTTTACTCTTTGTTTACTTTGTTATCCCGCATCGTTGTACTACTCGGGTGTGTTTGTTGTGCTTGTGTGCAGGAGATTTGGATTAGTGCATGAGGCGTTCAGCTCGTCTTCAAGCACGACTCCAAGGATTAGAACAAGTGCTCGAACCACGGACTACTTCCCCACCTTCTACAGTTGAAAAACAAGAAGCTGAACGCATTTCACACCACACTATGTCTCAACACGGGGATGACGATGACCAATCGGTACATTCACATCACACTAATGAAGATGATCAATCGCAAAGAGGTGCGAGGCGCACACTAGCCGATTATGCTCGTCCAACCCTCGAAGGGGCAGCCTCGAGTATCGTGCGAAGACCGGTAAATGCAAGGAACTTTGAGTTGAAGCCTAACATGATTCAGATGGTGCAGAACGGAGTGGTGTTCAACGGTATAGATGGAGAGTGCCCATCTAGACACTTGAAGGACTTCCTTGAGATATGCGATACGGTGAAGAACGATCAAGTTCACCCGGATTGTATACGACTCCGACTCTTCCCCTTCTCACTCAAAGGTCGAGCCAAGTCTTGGTTGGAGAACCAACCTAGTAGAACATTCACTACATGGGAGGGACTAGCCGAAGCCTTCCTCGAGGAGTTCTTTCCCCCCTATATGACGGATGCAATCCGGGATCGAATCAACCACTTCACACAACACAAGGGAGAGCTCTTCCATGAGACTTGGAATAGGTTCCAAGCCCTTCTTCGGTCTTGTCCTCATCACAACTTCGCCGAATGGAGCTTGGCGGATATCTTTGCTAGGTCCCTTGACTTTGAGAATACAAGGATGATCAACCAAGCCGCCGGAGGTGATCTAAGGACGCTCACTCCCGAGGATGCTCTCGAACTCTTTGCGGAGATGGCCAACAAGACAAGGAGTTGGTCTCGACAACAACCTCCAAGCTCTAAGTATGGAAGCGACACACACTATGACTCTAGAGCTATAAGTGTTGATGCACCAAAGGATTCATCCACCTATGGGAAGAAGCATAAGTTACCGGGACATCGAGATGAAGATGACCCTATGTTTGCGCTCCTCATGTCTAAGATCGATGCTATGGCATCCCAAGTAAGTAACCTAAGCATGCCTAAGCATCCCTCCAAGGTTCAATCATCTCATGTGGGTAACCCTCCAGTGGCTTCTATATATTGTTGTGAATGTTGTGGGGGTCAAGGCCACGATGTTAGTGCTTGTCCTTCCGCCACTCCTGAACTTGGCCAAGGCGACCTTGAGGAGGTAAGCTTCGCACAAGTCAAGGTTTCCATGGTAATTTCAGCCCCCAAGGTAACTATCAAGGTAACTATAACCGACCTTGGTACAACAAGTCTAACCAAGGTTACCAAGGCCAAGGGAGTCAAGGTAGTGGTTATAGCAAGGGCTACAACCAAGGAAATCAAGGAGGTTATCAAGGTTATAGGGGTTATCAAGGCAACCAATGGTCTCAAGGAAGTAACCTAAACCAAGGTAGCCAAGGGACTCAAGGAGGACCCCAAGGTCAAGGGCACCAAGGGGGAAATCAATGGAATCAAAGTGGACATCCAAGTCAAGGTTTCCAAGGTCCTACCCCACCGGGAATGTACAACCATAGAGGTGAAGGACCACCCGGGTTCAACAAGCCTCCTCAAAATAAGGAGGGTGGTTCTTCGATCTCTCAAGAAGACACCAATGCGGCAATGATCCAACTCATCAAGAATCAACAAGCTTCAATTGCCAATTTGGAGAACCAATTAGGACATATTTCTAAGGCACTCTCGGAGCGACCCTCGGGCACTTTACCTTCCAATACCGAGGTCAATCCCAAGGGCCCGGAGCATTGCAAAGTAGTGACATTGAGAAGTGGAAAACCTTTGCAAGATACAACCTCTTCCCCAAGTGTTTCCCAAAAGGTACAAGATCCTACTATAATGGTTTATGATGATGATACTAAAGATCCTTCGGATGAAGTTGAGGTTGAGGTCGAACCTCTTATGGATAATGTGAATACTAAGGTTGCTAAGGAACCTAGTAAGGCTACCTCGAGTACACCACCGGTCTCTCCTCCCGCACCGGTGGTACCTCCTTACAAGCCTAAGCTTCCATACCCCTCTCGAGTGAAGAAGGATGGTCTTGAGAAAGTTTTTAAGACATTTGTGGAGCGGCTTAGTCAAATGCAATTCTCTCTTCCATTTCCCGAAGCTATGACTATGATGCCTCAATATGCTAAGTTCATGAAGGAACTCTACACCAACAAGAGGAAGCTACCGGAGACACCTCTAGTCCACCTCAATCAGGAATGTTCCGCCGTTCTCTTCAAGAGTCCACCGGAAAAGCTTAAGGATCCAGGTACTTTTACTATTCCTTGTGCTATAGGTAATACCCCTTTGGCTAATGGTCTTGCGGATCTAGGTGCTAGTATTAATGTCATGCCTTATTGCATATTTGAGAAGCTAGGGTTGTCTAATCTTCGTCCTACTCGTATGTACATTCAACTTGCGGACAAGTCGACCAAGAGTCCTAGGGGAATTGTTGATGATGTGCTAGTCAAAGTAGGCCCTTTTGTGTTCCTAGTTGATTTTGCGGTCATTGATACCGATGATGTTGATGTCTCATTGATATTTGGTAGACCATTCCTTGCTACTTCTCGTGCTTTAATTGATGTGCATAATGGGAAATTGACATTGAGAGTAGGACAAGAGAGTGTCACGTTTTGCATAGCCGATGGCATGAAGTTTGCTCACGCACAAGATGATTTAGAGTACTCGTGTGATACTATTGCTTCAGCTAGTGTGTGTAGTATTTCTAACTTCGTGTGTAGAGATTCTTTGGATGTTTGCCTTAGAATGAATGTGCAGGAACATCTAGACACCCCAGAATTAAAAGCTCAGGTGGCTTATCTTGATGAAGGGAGAGATAAGTTGGAGAGTGAGACAGTTTTTGTTGCCCTCCCAAAGGTGGAAAGGGTAAAGACCTCCTATGAAGAACCACCTACTCTTGAGCTCAAGCCTCTTCCCGCACATTTGGAGTATGCTTTTCTCATGCCAAACTCTAAGCTACCGGTCATCATCAATGCTAAGCTTCTACCCGAGCAAAAGGACCGTCTAGTAGAGCTTCTCAAGAAGTACATGAGAGCTATTGCGTGGAGCATCTCGGATATTCGAGGTATAAGTCCCACATTTTGCTCACATCGGATCCTCATGGAGGAAGACTTTAAGCCGGTTGTGCAACCTCAAAGAAGATTGAATCCTAACATGAAAGAGGTTGTGAAGAAAGAGGTTATAAAGCTCATGGATGCGGAGATTATCTTTCCTATCTCGGATAGTCCTTGGGTTAGCCCCGTGCAAGTTGTTCCCAAGAAAGGAGGGATCACGGTGGTAGCTAATGACAAGGATGAGCTCATACCGACAAGGACGATCACCGGATGGCGTGTTTGCATAGATTATCGTCGACTCAATGAGGCCACTAGGAAGGATCACTTCCCTCTACCTTTCATGGATCAAATGCTCGAGCGTCTCTCCGGTCACGAGTACTATTGTTTCTTGGATGGCATGTCCGGATACTTCCAAATACCGATTGCTCCGGAGGATATTGAGAAGACCACATTTACATGCCCTTTTGGTACGTTTGCTTATCGTCGAATTCCATTTGGATTGTGCAATGCTCCCGCTACCTTCCAACGATGCATGCTTGCTATCTTTGATGATTTTGTGGAAGACATCATGGAGGTGTTCATGGATGATTTCTCGGTATTTGGGGATTCATTTGATCTTTGTTTGAGGAATCTCGAGAGGGTGTTGCACCGTTGTGAAGAGACCAATCTCGCACTAAGTTGGGAGAAGTGCCATTTCATGGTCAATGAGGGGATTGTTCTTGGTCACAAGATCTCTAGGAGGGGCATTGAAGTTGATAAAGCGAAGCTAGAGACCATCTCTCAACTCCCTTCACCTTCTTCCGTGAAGGCCGTGAGAAGTTTCTTGGGGCATGCCGGTTTCTATAGGCGTTTCATTAAGGATTTTTCCAAGATTACTACCCCTATGACTCGGCTTCTCGAGAAGGATGTGGAATTTCGATTTGATGAAGAATGCTTGAAAGCCTTTGAGCTCCTAAAGGGTAAACTCACAAATGCTCCTATACTCATTGCTCCGGATTGGTCCAAGTCATTTGAATTGATGTGCGATGCTAGTGATTACACTATTGGAGCGGTTCTAGGCCAACGAATTGACAAGAGATTCCATCCGATATACTATGCAAGTAAGACTCTCAATGAAGCTCAAAGGAACTATACAACCACGGAGAAGGAGCTCTTGGCTATAGTGTTTGCCTTTGATAAGTTTAGGTCCTATTTGGTGCTTTCTCATACTATTGTCTTCACGGACCACCAAGCTTTGAGGTACCTCCTATCCAAGACCGATGCTAAACCAAGATTGATTCGTTGGGTTCTTTTGTTACAAGAGTTTGACATCGAAATTTGGGATAAGAAGGGATCCGAGAATGTAGCCGCCGATCACTTGTCTCGTTTGAAAGAGGCTGAACTGGTACACAATGGTAATGCGGAAATCAACGACAACTTTCCCGATGAGCTATTATTCGCTTTGGCGACAATGGAGTTCGAGGAGCCTTGGTTTGTGGATTTAGCTGACTATCTTGCTAGTGGATATTTGAAGGAGGGCCTCTCCACTCAAGACAAAAGGAAGTTCTTTGCGGATTTGAAGCATTACTTTTGGGACGATCCCTTTGTGTTTCGAGTTGGCTCCGATGGGATAATTAGAAGATGTGTTAACCATGGCGAAGCAAAGGACATCATGCTTCATTGCCACTCCGGACCTACGGGTGGACATCATGGAGCAAATCGCACGGCTCGCAAGGTACTTGAATCCGGATTCTTTTGGCCTTCAATCTTTCGAGATTGTCAAGACTTTGTCAAGTCTTGCGATGCTTGCCAACGTTCAGGTAACATCTCTTCCCGTAATGAAATGCCTCAACATGTCTCGTTAGTGGTCGAAATATTTGATATATGGGGTATTGATTTTATGGGACCGTTTCCTACTTCGCATGGTAACAAGTATATTTTGGTTGCGGTTGATTATGTGTCTAAATGGGCGGAGGCACAAGCTTTGCCTACCAATGATGCCCGAGTTGTAGGGAAGTTTCTTGTTAAGTTGTTTACCCGTTTTGGTGCTCCTCGTGCTATTATTAGTGATCGGGGTACTCATTTTCAAGGACAATTCGATAGGGTGTGCCGACGGTTCGGTGTCACTCATCGGATGTCTACCTCGTATCACCCTCAAACTAGTGGCCAAGCCGAGGTTACTAATAGGGAACTTAAGAGAATTTTGGAGAAAACGGTCGACCAATCACGAAAAGATTGGTCGTCAAAGCTTGATGATGCTCTTTGGGCCTACCGCACGGCTTATAAGACCCCTATAGGCACTACTCCCTATATAGGATGGTCTATGGCAAAGCTTGCCATTTGCCGGTAGAGCTTGAGCACCGATCTCTTTGGGCGTTGAAATTTCTAAACCTTGAT
Organism: Linum lewisii; assembly: GCA_034768395.1. Classification (NCBI taxonomy): domain Eukaryota; kingdom Viridiplantae; phylum Streptophyta; class Magnoliopsida; order Malpighiales; family Linaceae; genus Linum; species Linum lewisii. Next base: position 80,128,596 of record CM068296.1, read on the forward strand.
ATGAGTCTCGCAGGAGAAGAGCGTAAGTTTCAGGTACATGAGCTCGAAGAGTATCGCCATCATGCTTATGAGAGTTCCAAGCTATACAAGGAGAGGACGAAGCTTATTCATGACTCCCTCTTGAAGTCGGGCAAGGATTTCAAAATTGGTGACCAAGTCCTCCTATACAACTCTCGGCTCAAGCTCTTTCCCGGGAAGTTGAGATCTCGTTGGTCCGGACCTTTCACAGTAACTCAAGTGTTTCCTTTGGCACCATCGAGGTAATCTCTCCCTCTCAAACCGAGCCTTTTAAGGTGAATGGCCATCGACTTAAGCATTATGTGATTAATGATACTATTGGTACGGTTGAGGTTTTATCCTTGGTTATGCCTTGAGGGCTCTTGGTTTCGTCTAGCTAGAGACGTTAAAGAAGCGCTTCACGGGAGGCAACCCATGTTTTCCTCACTTTTTCGATTTTCTGTTTTTGTGTTGTTTTAGTTCTTTGAGTTGGTTGTTGGCAAGCAATGAGGCGGATCACTCTTCACAATGTGCGCTATGGGACTCTTCCACTCCTTTGTTCCTCAGCTTTTCTCTACCGATGCGGTAACTTCGTTCCACCCTACCCTCTCTCTCTTGATCATTGAGGACAATGCTCGTGTTAGTCGTAGGGGAGTTTGAGGTTTGGTGTGATTATTTGTTGGTAGAAGTCTAATGTGTTGTTGGTTGAATTGCTTGATCTTAATTGGATGTCGATTCCCTCTACTGTAGAATCATTCGGTTCTTGACTTTTGGTGTTTGATTGGCTTCTAGCTTTCGCAATGACGTTTGGACTGTTCCACTTAGAACCTATAACCAGCATGTTAGCGCTAATATCAAATGAGTCTAGGTCAGAACAGAGATTTTATCACTCTTGTGTGTTGGTTGATGGGTTGATACGTGTTTTTGTACCGCTCGATAACACCGGTCTAAGATGATGAAGGCAATCAACATTTTCACCCCTTTTCCATGTCTTTCTTTACCCTTTTTGGTCCTTCGTGATTGTGGCTTCAGATTAGACGGAATCCAATTTGAAATCTTGTGTGGAAGTTGTAAGAGGCTAAGGATCAAGTGGCTAAATTGTGAAGAAAAGAAAAAAAAAGAAGAGAGAAAATGCTCAAAAGAAAAGCTAGGCAAGCTCGGCACCTAAGTGAAGTGTCGGGTTGAGCACTAGCAAAAGGGCAAAGGCTGTGAGCTAGGCAGGTTCAACACCTAAGTGAAGTGTTGAATCGAGCACTAGTATGCAGTAAGAAAGAAAAAAAAAGAAGAAAAAAATGGAAATGAAAAGAAAAGAAAAGAAAGAAAAAGAGTTCTCAAATGTAGCCCTTGATCCTAGCCAGAGTTTGTAAAGTGCGGATCTAGAAGCGGATGAAGTCGAGTCGATAGCCACATCATGATCACTCATCACTTTCAAAAAAATAGTCCTTTTGATTAGAATTGGTGTTGTCGTGGTCGGTTTTGCTGTATCCCAATCAACCACTGCTTGAAGTGTGCAGAAAATAGTGAGGTCTAGACTTGTTTGGCTGACGTTCCTGCATGTGTAGGTTTAGTTTGTTCGTGGAACAGTTTAAGCCAAATTGTGATTGCTTAAATCTCAATGGACCGATCTTGTCATGTATGAACTTGGATGTTTTCTAATTCATTTGCTTGAGGACAAGCAAAGCTTAGTCGTAGGGGAATTTGATGTGACTTTATTTAGAGCATTTTAAGTCCTCGATTGACCTATGAAATACTCGTGTTTGATCCTTAAATGCCATGCTTAATATGCTTTTATTGATGTTTTGTGCTAAGTGTCCATTTGTTGTCCGGTTGCTACTTTGAGGCCATTTCCTTGTCTATTGGAGCTGTTTTCTTTGTATTTTCAGGTCTTGGCATTGTAGTACTGGTGACAAGGAGCACGTATGATCAAACGGGAGGTCAATCGGAGCTAGGACGGAGGAGATATGGACGTTGCGAAATCAAAGAAAATACGACATTCAGCTGAAGACATCTTCGGCGAAACCATCAAGGGATTTTCGCCGAAGAAGTAGTTTCGGCGAGATTTTCAGGTTCTCGGATCGAAAACTCGAAACAGAGAGAAGGACTTTGCTCATTGAAGATGGTTTCGGCGAAACCATTCTTTGTTTTCGCCGAAAATCGATGAAGGAATGTCAAGCCGTGTTTTCAAAGGGCAGTTTTCGGCGAAAATCATATGTGATTTTTGCCGAAAATTCCAGGTTCTTTCAAGCCGGCTATATAAAGAGGAGCGGACGAAAGTTAAGGGGAGGACTCATTCAATTAATTTCACACACTCGCCGACTCTCTCCCTGTTTTCTCTTCATCGCCGATCATCATCTCCTCCTCTCAACCAAACACTTTCCTCCCCCAATTGTTGATCAACTTGAAGATCAAGGATCTAAGTGAAGCCTTCCACACCTTGGATTGGAGCTTGAAGAGCCAAGTGGGAAGATCCTCCATGGAAGCAAGGATGGTCTCCTCTACTCAATTTCAGGTTTCTTCCATGGTTATGCTAGGCTAAGCTTAGGTTTAGTTTAGTGGGGGATGGATCAAGCTAGGATAGGTGATTGATTGTATGGATTGAGTTTCTCTTAGCCATTTGTGTAAGATGATGATCCTAAACCTTGTGCTTATTGTCCATGGGACTTGACTTGTTCTTTGGTCCATTGTTTATGTCTTTCAATACATGAGAATGATTGATTGATGTTTGATCTAAGGTTGTAGGATTGTAATTGGATGATTTGAGAGATTGGATTGTTCAATTGCAACCATTTTGAGCTTGTTTTCTTTGTTGCCATTTTATCGAACACTTGGTGTGCATTGAGTTTTCTTTCATTTGAAGGTTGAGAGACCCTTGTGATTGCTAAGCTAGTGTTATATGATTGACATGAGAGTGTCTTGCATCATTTACCTTGTGCTAGATGTTTGTCGACATAGAATTCAAGTTCCAAGCATTTCATTGAGCTAGTTTAAAGCATTCCATTCCTTTTGTTCACATAGCGAGAGCATGGTGCATTTGGTCTAGGAATAGAGAGTCAATTGTGCGAGAGTTCGTTGATTCTAATTGAGTGATTTGCATGGTCATTAATTACACGTCGTTGCTTGAGATTCAATCCAACTTTCATAAACCTTGAGCTTGAAGAAATCCCTAGCTAGACTAAACTCCTCTTTCTCTTGTTTGATCCTCAATCTCTCTTGTCAATTTCACTTTGCTTGTTTATGTTTTTACTTGTTCTCTTTCAACAAAACTTCAATTTAAATGTATGGACCGTTCATGAATTTTGTGAGTATTAGCCTATGAGAGGACCTCGAGGAATACGACCTTGATAAATTCCTTATCAACAACCTAGGGCTGAACCCCACCAAGTGTGTGTTCGACGCTTCGTTAGGAAAATTCCTAGGTTTTCAAATCACGCGCCGAGGGATCGAGGCTAATCCAAAACGAATATAGATGATCCTACAAACTCTACCGCCCAGAACAGTGAAAGAGGTGCAGAGTTTTCATAGGACGCTTCACAACTATCAATCGTTTCATCCATCGGGTGTCAAAGCAGTATGCCCCATTCTTCAAGACACTCAAGACATCAGCAAAGTTCGCTTGGACCAAAGAATGCACGAAAGCGTTCGAATCTCTCAAAGAGTTCCTAGCCTCACCCCCAGTCCTAGTGAGGCCAAAATCAGCCGATGAACTATTCCTCTACATAGCGGTAGCTCCGTCAGCAATAAGCGCGACGCTCGTACGCCGATAATGAAAACATGAACAACCAGTGTTTTACATTAGTAAGACATTCGTGGGTGCCGAAGAGAGATATTCGACCTTAGAGAAAGCGACGTACGCTGTAATTTGCGCGTCCCGAGAGCTCATGGCATATTTCCAGATGCACGTCATCAACGTGGTCATAATCGCTTTTACACTTTCAACACGACTTTCCCAACGAGTAGATGATAATGGTTTCAAAGTCAAACCTTTCACATTATCTAACAAAATTTACCATCTTTTGTTGGAATTTGAAAAATGTTGTATAAATTCGTTGAATAATCCCAGAAAAATCTCTAGCTTTACCACAAGAATTGACCATATCACATAATGCCAAATACAGACTATGAGAAGCACACGATGTATGAAAAATCTTCTAGGGTTTATATCCAATAACCTTTGTTCTACACCACTATGTTCTCTTTTCATGTTCAAAACCATTATCATAAGATTGCCCTCTGATATATTATCAATATCAAGATCGAGAGAGTTCAATTCATCTGTAAAAACTTCAAATAATCCAAGACTAGTTGTATAATTGACATCCAAAAAGCCTATAAAGGACTCTTTAATAGAAATAAATTTGGAAGAGATATCAACATATCTTAATATCATGGACATTTGTTCTTGATAACTTATATCGTGACTACAATCAAGAATCACATAAAAATACTTAGCTTGCTTTATATTTTCAATAATTTGAGATTTAATAGTATAGGCAAGCAAAAATATAATTTCATTTTGAATTATATGACCAACATAATAAGAATGAATGTCATCATTTGTAATGCGATGAACATGAACTTGAAAACTCAGCCAACATTTCAACTAAGCCCAAAAATTTCCATTGCTACTTGGATACAATTTTTCATTACTACCACGAAATTCAAGATTGTGTTTAGCAAGAAACTTCATAATTCAAATAATTTTGAATAAGCCAATGATCTTTTTCTTTCTCAATTTGCTTTTGAGCTACTTTATCTATTGTTTGGTTATTTTGGAGTCTCATACCAAGTTGCCATATTTTTAACATGTTTTAGACTTGTTTCGTGCTCTTTGAACCTATTAATAATATGAGACCAACCACACCTTCATTTGCCAATTGACCTATAGCACTTTTAAAAAAATTACAACAACAACAAAAATTATCAAGCTCTTTTGAATACACAAGCCAATCTCTATCACACTTCTCACCATTTGACAAAACTCTAGTATGCCAACTTGCACAAAATCTTTTCGAAAACTTATCTTTAGAACTCTTTTCAATGGATAAATCTCGTTTTGGACCACTTGCAACCAAACTTTTGGAATCCCAAAACCTAGGATAAAAAATATCAATTTTTTGGAATTCATCATCAATATTAGTTTGAATCACAACATTAGTATCAAAATTTTCAACGTGAACAACACTAGCAACGAGATTATCAACATGGCCAACATTAACATAAAAATTATCAACATGAGCAACGTTAGCATCAAGATTATCAACATGAACAACACTAGCATCAAGATTTTCAACATGAGCAACATTAGCATTAAAAACATCATCTACACTAGCATCAATATTTTCATAATTAGTTTCTTTCACAAAAAATTTATGAATGGCTCCTTTTTTAGATTTAACTAGTTCTTCAATTTTTTGTTTCTCTTTACGTTTAGCACAACTCGATAAATTTTTTTTAGTTGAAATAATTAACAAATGTGAGTAAAAAAAAAACAAATCAAATATGATAATTGATAAACACAACCAAATAATAATTCAATGTTAAATGTTCAAGAGTATCTGCAACAAAACAAAATAAAAAAAGTTAGAAACTCAAAAGCAATTAGTTATATATAGGGTTTGGGTCCGCTTGCACCTGTATGTTGATATGTACGCTGGTTCTGGGGGCTTTGCAACTTGCCTTGGGCCCATCATTATCTTAATCATGATGTTAACTAGTTATCTTAATCATGATGTTAACTAGTTATCTTAATCATAGTGTTAACTAGTTAATTAAGTAAAAAACAACATAATTAGTTAGATATCCTATTACCTAAAATTCTTGTTAAAATTGTCATGAAAATTTGTTAACTAGTTATAAGCAAAATAACATGTGAACTAGTTCAGATAACTAGTTATCTACTTATAACCTGTTAACTAATTATCAGCAAAAAAATTTGTTAACTAGTTAACGGTAAAAAAAAAACATTGTTAAGTAGTTATCAGTAAAAAATAATGTTAACTAGTTAATTGGGTCTTGCCGAAAAATTCGTTGGAGTTTGATCGGTCGCCGGAGTCTTGCTGGAAAAGTCACCATAAACGGTGGTCGGTCGACAGAGTGTCGCCGCCGGTCACCAGAAAATATCAAGTATTTAAATTAAATATAATAATTAAAAATGTGTGTAAAGTCCTAAATAACCCTAACAATTTTAAACCATTAGATTGGTAAAATTGAAGGATTTATCTTAAACTAAAAAAATTAGGGGTCAAACTACGAAATTTTTCTTAAACTAAAAATTTAGTACAAACAAACCAAAATGTTATACATTAAAAAGTCCAATATCAAAATGCAAAATCCAATATTGAAGGACTAATGATAAGAGGTGGCAAACTGTAAATGAAAAAAACTTAAAATTTGGCCTAAAGGTGCATGAGGCTTATAGTGGAATTGGCTGCAGAAAGAAATTCCAACTAACGAACAGTAATACACGACCAGAAGAAATATTAAGTATTTAAATTAAATATAATAATTAAATTATTTGTGTAAAGTCTTAAATACCCCTAACAAATTAGACCATTAGATTGGTCAAATGGTCAAATTAGATCTAATGATTGGAGGAGGGCTTGGAACTTTCCAAACCTTATAAATTATTGGACACTAATCTTCTCCCAAAACTGACCCTACGGCCACACCCCACTCTCTTCATTTTTCAATTCTGATTTACCGTTTCTTCATTCTTCAATTACTCTTTTTATACTCAATTATTTATTTACTAGCTTTTTACCCGCCTGTTGGCTAGGCTTAAGCTTTTGCAATATATAAGTTTGAATTTAGTTAATCAATGAATAAAAAAATTAAGAGATAATAACAATACTCTCCTTAGGAAAATTACATATGATGTTCATAATTTATAATATTTTATTTGATGTTTAAGTAATATTCAATACATATCTAACCATTTAAATGAAGTTCATTATAAAAGTCACCAGCTATTCATAAAATTAATTGAGTAAATTGTTAGTTATGTGATTATTTCTTTTGAAAGTTTTTGAAGAACCTATAGAAAAGGTGCTAGAAACTCATGCCAACAATTATTTTATTTTTTGAAGAATAAACTGCCACTTCTACTGCCATGAAAACACCCCTTAGTGTTTTGATATCAAAACACCTCTTAGAGCCGTAGGATTACAAAGTAGATCTAATGGACTAAATTAAAATGGATAAAATAGTCATTTCGAACTAATATGTAGTAAACTATACTAGGGTTTCACCACAAACCCTAATTCTATTTACAATCAGCCAAAAAACTCTCCCTCTCAACCCTATTTGCTCCAAACTCCTCGTCGCCGCCGCCTTGCTCCACCCAATCGCCGCCGTCGTGTGACTCTAGCCCCGCCACCGCCTGTCTCCAACCCCCCATCGCCTGTCTCCAACCCCGCTGCCGCCTGTCTCCAGATCCGCCACCTCCGCCGCGTTGCTCTAGCCAGCCGCCTCCACCGCGTTACCCAGCCGCAGCCAGCCGACTCCAGCCCCGCCGCCATCACTTCGCTCCAACCCAACACCGTCACGCCTTGCTCCAGCCCAACAGATCTCGCCGCCTGTTGATGCGCTGCAGGACAGTGATCAAATACTACCAAACTAACAAAAGCTAGGGTAGATCGTATTCCAGGGGTCTTCTAAGATTGACTACTTCAAAACTGGCAAAATACTCGAATGCAAACAAGTTGTGCGTGGTGTGAGTTCCACGACTTCTAATTCTAAGAAATGCAGAGAAATTAAAACAAATTAAAGCAGATTGGAAATTAGGGTTTGAAAACAGAGATGACAAACGAACTTAGACTTTGAATCCCCCTTCGTTCCCCAGAGCATTGGCAATCAACAGATCAGCAGATTTCGATTCTCATTCAATCAATTACTAAGACACCACCATAACTCCTTACCCTTAGGTTTAAGACCGGCGAACGTTCGCTCTATCCGTTCTAACTACCAAGATTAACTAGCCGCCCGGGTACGGTCGCCTCTCGCAACGACTTAATTAACTGGTGCAATTACTAATGATTAATGAGTTACTCTTGCAGTGGATTAACCCTAACCAGTTCCTACGAAAGGCACGCTCCAATTATAAGGTTAATTGTTCAATTCGATGTTCTAAAGTAAGGCGAGCGTTCGCTTCTATCCTTAGCTTAACAAGAATCTAATCTAGGTGATCAATCCAGACAAGAAACATGAACAATGAAGAACAAATCAAACATGAAAGAGAACTGATTGAATTTCGAATCTAATCACCGCCGATCCGTGACCGCTTTAAAGCCCTGGGTCACTTAGGGTTCATCTAGTCTAAGCTCTAACGAGTTTAGCTACTCATGTTTATCACAAAAGAAACAAAGACAAAGAAAGAGTTCATCATCCAGAGGAAGAACAGAAAAGAATCTGAAAAACCTAATTTAGACGACTCTGACAGACTTCGATCTTCGGTAAACTACACTCCTAGCTCCAGTTCTCCGAGATGAAAGGGATGGCGTCACGATCTCTTTCCGGCTCTTCGAACTCTAACTCTTCGCTCCAGAACTCCAGAGAATCCTTGGAAAACGTAATTATGATGTGTTGAATGAGGTATATTATGAGATATCTGTTTATTGGGCCGCCGGGTTAAGTATTTATACTTAACCATAAGTGCTCCGGATTTGCCTGATATTTTCGCCGAAAATCTTGAAGAATTTTTGGCGAAAATTCCTTCATAAATGGCTGGTGTCCGGCTACTTCCCTCCTGTGATTTTCGGACTGATGGTTCTCGGCGAAAACTTTGGATTTTCGCCGAAAACTTCCTTGGCTGAGCATCAGTGGATTTGTGACGATATTTTCGCCAAAAACACGGGTATTTTCGGCGAAAATTCCTTTGTAATCCGGCCAGGAATTTTCTTGAACTTGATTGGCTCCTTTGATCGATTCCGGTTCAGTTCCTCGATGTTCCAATGCCTTAGACACGTCCTTGGCTACTTTATTTGACGGCAAAAACCTGTGCTAACATAAAAACACTAGAAAACCATCAAATAGACCCGAAACGGGCCAAGGTAACACAAATGGCACGAGATAGGGCAATCGATTGAATATTCGTTATTCTACCTTAAAAACCATGTCTTAAGCAAAGAAATGTCGCTTAAATGAGGCTGATAATCACGTCAAATCGAGTGTCATCACCTGTTGAGGAGGAGGCCCGTGAGTGGAGGAGCGACATCAGCGGATGATCTTCGGACCCCGACGACGAGAAACGAAGTAGTGGCGGTAGTAGTGATTTCCAAGAAGGTTGGAAACGGCGGTGGCGCAGGCTGAAGCCTGCCGATGATGGATGGGATGATTGGAGAAGAAAGGTGATGGTTTTCCACCCTAACAAGAGTTCAATGACCAAAGCGCACCTTGAGAAAGTTAAGTGATCAGATGGTTGTTTCTGTAAGTTAGTGGTGTTTCTATAAGTTCTGTGAAAATGCTGAGTTGGTCCCTAACTGTGTTAACTGGACAGATGAGGACTTGGGTGGTCTTTGGAAACTTTTCGAAGTTCTGAACCTCGTTGCTTAACTGAAAAAGTAAAGTTGTTCCGGTTGACGATTTAGGAACATATATTTTATGAAAAATGTTACTAAAAATGAAAATGGAACAATGAATATAGATGTATTTTAAGAAGATTGTACCTAAATATGAAAACGGAACAATGAACAAAGATATATTGTAAGAAGATTGTTCATAAATATGAAAACGGAACAATGAACAAAGATATTATAAAACGGTTCCCTATATGCTTGTTCCTAAATATGAAAACGGAACAACGGACGACTATAAAGTAAGGCCGGAGAAGATGACCGGAAAAAATATGGCCGGAGAAGATGACCGGAAAAAAATATGGCCGGAGAAGCAAAAATAACGTGCAGACGGCGGAACCATAGGAAGAGATGGAAAATTAAAATAATTTAATTTAATTATTATTAAAGTCCTTGAAAAATAAAAATCTAAAAAATTAAAGATATACAATTACACTTTTATCCTTTGAACATGGACCATTAGATCTCCCCTTAAAAAATGAATGGTTATGATAGGTATTTTGATATCGAAACACTAAGGGGTGTTTTCATGGTAGAATTTGCCCCTCAATGTACATATTTTTCGTTGAATCTATTTAAATTTGATAGTTTTATATTCAAAAGTCTCTTATTATTAATAATTTAAGTATTTATCACTATTTAGTGAAGGTCCAAATGTGAAAAGTATGATTGTTTGACTAACTATTTCAAGAAGGTGAAAAGTGCAAGATCTATTTGGGAATATTAGTTACCTAGACTAAGTGGGAGATTATGGCATGAAGTGTTGGGATAACAACCAAAGTACCACATCGACAAACTAGGAGAAGTTTGCCTAGCATAAAAGAGTCCACCAACTACACTAGTATGAGGTCTTTTGGGAAAGAACCCAAAAACAAATCCATGCGAGCTTGGCCCAAAATGGACAATATACTAGTGTGGGCCTGTTGGTGGCGGGCGATCCTAACAAGTGGTATCAGAGCCTTGGTTGGAAGGCAGGGAGATGGATCGCGGAAGCTGAACATGTGGAGACTCTCATGGTGCTCGCGAAAGGTTCTGTGGTGGTTCCTTGTGTTGAAAGTCTTCCTGGCGGGTGAAGGTATGGTAGCATGTCCCATTGGTGTTAATGGCGGTCCAAGATGTCCACAGAAATGTGTATCGCTTGAGCAAAAGACACCGGGTTGGATGGTCTTTGGCTTGAGGGAGGGATTGTTGGGATAACAACCCAAGTACCACATCGACAAACTAGGAGAAGTTTGCCTAGCATAAAAGAGTCCACCAACTACACTAGTTGATAAAAGCAGGTTTTACCAAGGTCGTATTCCACGGGGTTCTCTCAATGGTCTCTACTCACAATCCTCGTAGACGGTCTATTCATTTGAAAGGAGTTTTGATTTGAAATAGATATTAAAAACTTAAAGGAAACTAAAAGGAAGAAAGAAAAATAAAGTGGTGCAAATCAAAGACAAAGGGGTTCTCTTGGTGGGTAGTTTCATCATGCTCAAGATGACTAATTGAACAAACAAGTCAATCAAGATCGAGTTTGCATTCGGATGACCATGCATTTCACTTTTATAGACTCGATGCACTCTCGTAGCACCTAATCCCTATCCCAATACCACTCAACTTAGGCTCTCGCTCTCAAGCTAAGTGAACAAAAGGATGCATTCTAAGTGTTTGATGAAATGCCAAGACACAAGACCCTCTCTTAAGACTCTATGACCACAAGGCTAGGCACAACACTCTCATATCAATGCCCTAACACTAAGAGATTCACCAAAAGGCCTTTTCAAACTCAATTGAATGAAAATCCACATGCACACCAAGTGTTCGATAAAATGCCCAAGAGAGAAATCAAGTGAAAATGGTTGAAATAAGATGATCTAATCTCTTAGAACACACTCACTTCAATCCCTAGACCTACAATCTATGCAATCCAAGCACTCTCATGCATCAAATCACAATGAATGGACCAAATCAAGCAAACATGACATAAAATGGCATTAAGAACAAGTCTAGGAATCATCCTCATACAACCAAGATCAATCATGGCAAGTTCTATACAATCATCCCTCTATCATAGCACAACTAATCTACCCATCCAAGATGAACCCTAGAAACTCAGCCACACATGGCCAAGGGAGTAAAGAGAAAAGAAGGAAGAATGGTCACCAAGAACACCATGGATGAATCCTTGAGATGATCTTCACTTCTCCACTTGTAAGCACTTCTCCCAAGGTTTGTTGGCTTCAATCCTAGCTCCAATGGCTTCAAAATGCTCCAAAAACGTGTTCTAGGGTTTGAGGGTTCGTGGAAATGTGTTTGGGGTTCAAGAGATATCAATAGAATTGCTCAAAATGGCCAAAAACAAGAATATTTATAGTGCAGGGGACAGTGCACGGCGTGCACCTATGCACGGCGTGCAGGGTGCACGGCGTGCAAGGCTGCACGGCGTGCACCTTGGAGCTGAATCTTCTTTCGGAGCCTCCTGGACAGCCCGTGCACCAAACCGTGCACGGTGCACGGCGTGCATCATGCACGGCGTGCACATCTGCACGGCGTGCACCCCTGCACTCTGCAGAAAGCTCGATCTTGTAATGCTCATATCTCCCTCGTCCGGACTCCAAATGACCTCCCGTTTGCTCCTATGCGCTCCTTGTCATCCGTACTTTGATGCCATAACCTGAAAATGCACAGAGGCAACTCCAATAGCCCACGAATTTGGCTCCAAAGTAGCAACCGGACAACAAAATGACACTTTGCACAAAATTTCAATAAAAGCATATAAGTCATGTCATTTCACGAATAAACACGGGTATTCCATAGGTCATTCATAAGCTTAAAATGCACTAATAAAAGTCACATCAAATTCCCCTACGACTAAGCTTTGCTTGTCCTCAAGCAAATGAATTAGAAAACATCCAAGTTCACAAATGACAAGTTCGGTCCATTGAGATTCAAGCAATCACAATTTAGCTTAAACTGTTCTACGAACAAACTAAACCTACACATGCAAGAACATCAACCAAACAAGTCCAAACCTCACTAATTTCTGCACACTTCAAGTAGTGGTTGATTGGGACACAGCAAAACCGACCACGACAACACCAACTCTAATCAAAAGGACTTGAAATCGGAACATGGATCGTGAGTCGTGAATGTGGCTATCGACTCGACTTCATCCGCTTCTAGATCCGCACTTTACAACTCTGGCTAGGATCAAGGGCTACATTTGAGAACTCTTTTTCTTTCTTTTCTTTTCTTTTTTTTCTTACTGCATACTAGTGCTCGATTCAACACTTCACTTAGGTGTTGAACCTGCCTAGCTCACAACCTTTGCCCTTTTTGCTTAGTGCTCAACCCGACACTTCACTTAGGTGCCGAGCTTGCCTAGCTTTTCTTTTGAGCATTTTTTTTTTCACAATTTAGCCACTTGATCCTTAGCCCCTTAACAACTTCCGTACAAGATTTCGAATTGGATTCCGTCTAGTCTCAAGCCACAATCACGAAAGATCAAAAAGAGAATGAAAAACATGGAAGAGGGGAAGAAATTCTGATTGCCTTCATCATCCTAGACCGGTGTTATCGAGTGGTATAAAAACACGTATCAAACCAATCAACCAACATACAAGAGTGATAAAATCTCAGTTCTGGCCCAGACTCATTTGATATTAGTGCTAACATGCTGGTTACAGGTTCTAAGTAGGACAGTCTAAACGTCATTGTGAAAACTTGAAGTCAATTAAACCCAAAAGTCAAGAACCGAACGATTCTACAATAGAGGAATTCGACATTCAATTAAGATCATGCAACACATCAAAACATAGCTTAAGACTTCTACCGACAAATAATCACACCAAACCTCAAACTCCCCTACGACTAACATGAGCATTGTCCTCAATGATCAAGAGAGAGAGGGTAAGGTGGAACGAAGTTACCGCATTGGTAGAGAGGAGCATAGGACGTAATAGAGGTGAAAAAGTTCCATGATGATCCTTGGTGAAGAGTGATCCAAAATGCTTGCCAAACCTTATTCAAAAAGCTAAAACAACACAAAAACCTCAAAGAACAATTAAAAACAAAAGATTAAGGATAACATGGGGTGCCTCCCAATAAGCGCTTGGTTAACGTCTTAAGCTCGACGAAGCACACGGACCAGCTAAGTAAAACCATCCCAACTCATTACCTCTTTGAAATCGAAGTCATTACCTTGGCATGGCACACGGAACTTGAATTGAACCTTACCGACTTCGGGAGGTGTGAGCTCGGATTTCCCGGATGATGAAGTGTGAGCAATGGAGAAGGGGCCAAACCACTTGGAGTGAATTCTCTCATCGGGGTGGCTTCTTAGTCTTGCTAGTCTCACCCATCGGTGCGGCTTCCTTGCCCTTCTCGGGTGGCTTCTCCACACCTTTCTTCTTAGCCTTAGGTGGAGTCTTCTTTACTTCATCCTTTTTCTTTTGCACATCACTAAGAGCAAACAACTCCGCAAGACTATGACGGACAAGGTTAGTGCTATTAGTAGCCGAAGTAAGCTCATGCGGACTCTTAGGATCATGGTGACTAGCATAAGACAAAGTAAACTCCATGCCATTTGAACGGTCAAAGATCATGCATTCATTATCGACCCTAAGTGTAAGTTTACCACCGTAGACATCAATCAAAGCACGAGAGGTTGCTAAGAAAGGTCGTCCTAGAATCAAAGGCACATCGGTACCACCCATAGCATCTAGAATAACAAAATCCACAAGGAATTCAAAAGCACCAACCTTAACCAACACATCTTCGACAATACCACGAGGGGATGTCACAGATTTATCCGCTAATTGAACATTCATTTGAGTTGGTTTTAGTTTCCCTAGGCCTAACTTCTTAAACATGCAATATGGCATAACATTGATACTAGCACCCAAATCGGCTAAGCCTCTACTTATTGCATGTTCACCAATAGTGCAAGGAATAGTAAAGCTACCTGGATCCTTAAGCTTTTTCGGTGGCCTCTTAGAGAGAATGGCGGAGCATTGTTCGTTGAGCTTTGCCGAAGTCACATCCGTAAGCTTGCGTTTGTTGGTGAAGATCTCTTTCATGAACTTCGCATATTGAGGCATCTTTGTAATTGCTTCTCCAAAAGGCATTGTGAATTGCACCTTGTCAAGAATCTCAACAAACCTCTTGAAATCTTTTTCCATGGAATCCGCCTTCAAGCGAGAAGGATAAGGTGGTTTAGGCTTGTACGGAGGCACAACCGGTGCGGGAGGAGAGACCGGAGTGGCACTCGTCGTAGCCTCTTGAGAACCAACCGTATTGGTCATCTTAGAAGCTTCTTTAGCCTTGGCTCTTCTATCTTTAACCTCAATCTTATCCGTGTCATCATCGGAAACCACGTCTTCAACTATAACCAAATCATCATCTTGAGCACTTACCACCTTAGGTATGGCATCTTGTACTTGCTTACCACTCCTCAAAGTTACCATCATAAGCTCCTCGGGACCCTTGGGATTGACCTCGGTGTTGGCGGGTAAACTACCTTTAGGTCGCTCCGAGAGTGCCTTAGAAATATGTCCTAATTGGTTCTCCAAATTGGCAATTGAAGCTTGTTGATTCTTGATGAGTTGGATCATTGCCGCATTGGTGTCTTCTTGAGAGATCGAAGAACCACCCTCCTTATTTTGAGGAGGCTTGTTGAACCCGGGTGGTCCTTCACCTCTATGGTTGTACATTCCCGGTGGGGAAGGACCTTGGAAACCTTGACTTGGATGTCCACTTTGATTCCATTGATTTCCCCCTTTGTGCCCTTGACCTTGGGGTCCTCCTTGAGTCCCTTGGCTACCTTGGTTTAGGTTACTTCCTTGAGACCATTGGTTGCCTTGATAACCCCTATAACCTTGATAACCTCCTTGATTTCCTTGGTTGTAGCCCTTGCTATAACCACTACCTTGACTCCCTTGGCCTTGGTAACCTTGGTTAGACTTGTTGTACCAAGGTCGGTTATAGTTACCTTGATAGTTACCTTGGGGGCTGAAATTACCATGGAAACCTTGACCTTGTGCGAAGCTTACCTCCTCAAGGTCGCCTTGGTCAAGTTCAGGAGTGGCGGAAGGACAAGCACTAACATCGTGATCTTGACCCCACAACCCTCACAACAAAATACCGAAGCAACCGGTGGATTGCCCACATGAGATGATTGAACCTTAGAGGGATGCTTAGGCATACTAAGATTACTTACTTGAGAGGCCATGGCATCAATCTTGGACATAAGGAGAGCGATCATTGGATCATCTTCATCTCGATGTCCCGGTAACTTATGCTTCTTCCCATAGGTGGATGACTCCTTTGGTGCATCAACACTTACGGACCGAGAGTCATAGTGCGTGTCACTTCCATACTTAGACTTAGGAGGTTGTTGTCGAGACCAACTCCTTGTCTTGTTGGCCATCTCCGCGAAGAGTTCTAGAGCATCTTCGGGAGTGAGCATCCTTAAGTCACCTCCGGCGGCTTGGTTGATCATCCTTGTATTCTCAAAATCAAGGGACCTAGCAAAGATGTCCGCCAAGCTCCATTCGGCGAAGTTGTGATGAGGACAAGACCGAAGAATGGCTTGGAACCTATTCCAAGTCTCATGGAAGAGCTCTCCCTTGTGTTGTATGAAGTGGTTGATGCGGTCTCGGATTGCGTCCGTCATATAGGGAGGAAAGAATTCTTCAAGGAAAGCTTCGGCTAGGCCCTCCCATGTAGTGAATGTTCTACTAGGTTGGTTCTCCAACCAAGACTTGGCTCGACCTTTGAGTGAGAAAGGAAAGAGCCGGAGTCTCACACAATCCGGGTGAACTTGGTCATTCTTAACCGTGTCACATATCTCCAAGAAGTCCTTGAGATGCCTAGATGGACATTCACCATCAATGCCATTGAACACCACTCCATTTTGAACCATTTGGATCATATTAGGCTTGAGCTCAAAGTTCCTAGCATTGACGGGTCTTCGAACAATGCTAGAGGCTGCCCCTTCAAGAGTAGGACGAGCATAATCCGCCAAGGTACGTCTTGCACCCCTTTGTGAGTGATCATCATCATTGGTATGGTGAGAATGCTCCGAACGGTTGTCTTCATCTTCATGGTGAGACATGTTGTTGCGTGTGGCGCTATGAACCAAATGAGAGGGAGAGAAGGTTGGTGGCTCAATTACTTGCGCAAGACCTTGAAGTCGTGCTTGAAGACGAGTGAGTCGCCTCATGCACTAGTACAAGATACCTACAAACAAGCACAACAAATACACCCAAGTAATACGACAATGCGGAATAACAAAACCAAACAACAAGTAAAAGGAAGCAAAAACTAAATTGGAAGGAAGTGAATAGATCGGTCCACTACTAAGTGCTTTCAAAGGATTGAGAAGTCCCCGGCAACGGCGCCAAAAACTTGATAAAAGGCGGTTTTACCAAGGTCGTATTCCACGGGGTTCTCTCAATGGCCTCTACTCACAATCCTCGTAGACGGTCTATTCATTTGAAAGGAGTTTTGATTTGAAATAGATATTAAAAACTTAAAGGAAACTAAAAGGAAGAAAGAAAAATAAAGTGGTGCAAATCAAAGACAAAGGGGTTCTCTTGGTGGGTAGTTTCATCATGCTCAAGATGACTAATTGAACAAACAAGTCAATCAAGATCGAGTTTGCATTCGGATGACCATGCATTTCACTTTTATAGACTCGATGCACTCTCGTAGCACCTAATCCCTATCCCAATACCACTCAACTTAGGCTCTCGCTCTCAAGCTAAGTGAACAAAAGGATGCATTCTAAGTGTTTGATGAAATGCCAAGACACAAGACCCTCTCTTAAGACTCTATGACCACAAGGCTAGGCACAACACTCTCATATCAATGCCCTAACACTAAGAGATTCACCAAAAGGCCTTTTCAAACTCAATTGAATGAAAATCCACATGCACACCAAGTGTTCGATAAAATGCCCAAGAGAGAAATCAAGTGAAATGGTTGAAATAAGATGATCTAATCTCTTAGAACACACTCACTTCAATCCCTAGACCTACAATCTATGCAATCCAAGCACTCTCATGCATCAAATCACAATGAATGGACCAAATCAAGCAAACATGGCATAAAATGGCATTAAGAACAAGTCTAGGAATCATCCTCATACAACCAAGATCAATCATGGCAAGTTCTATACAATCATCCCTCTATCATAGCACAACTAATCTACCCATCCAAGATGAACCCTAGAAACTCAGCCACACATGGCCAAGGGAGTAAAGAGAAAAGAAGGAAGAATGGTCACCAAGAACACCATGGATGAATCCTTGAGATGATCTTCACTTCTCCACTTGTAAGCACTTCTCCCAAGGTTTGTTGGCTTCAATCCTAGCTCCAATGGCTTCAAAATGCTCCAAAAACGTGTTCTAGGGTTTGAGGGTTCGTGGAAATGTGTTTGGGGTTCAAGAGATATCAATAGAATTGCTCAAAATGGCCAAAAACAAGAATATTTATAGTGCAGGGGACAGTGCACGGCGTGCACCTATGCACGGCGTGCAGGGTGCACGGCGTGCAAGGCTGCACGGCGTGCACCTTGGAGCTGAATCTTCTTTCGGAGCCTCCTGGACAGCCCGTGCACCAAACCGTGCACGGTGCACGGCGTGCATCATGCACGGCGTGCACCCCTGCACTCTGCAGAAAGCTCGATCTTGTAATGCTCATATCTCCCTCGTCCGGACTCCAAATGACCTCCCGTTTGCTCCTATGCGCTCCTTGTCATCCGTACTTTGATGCCATAACCTGAAAATGCACAGAGGCAACTCCAATAGCCCACGAATTTGGCTCCAAAGTAGCAACCGGACAACAAAATGACACTTTGCACAAAATTTCAATAAAAGCATATAAGTCATGTCATTTCACGAATAAACACGGGTATTCCATAGGTCATTCATAAGCTTAAAATGCACTAATAAAAGTCACATCACTAGTATATGAAGCCTTCTGGGAAGGAACCCAAAAATAAATTCGTGCGGGCGCCTGTTGGTGGCGGGTGATCTTAACATGAAGAATATAAGTACTTTGTATCAATGTTGTTAATGTTAGGATTGGACAAATCATCGAATCGGTCAATCAAGAAGTTCAATAAGGTTCAACCAGGTTGAACCGTCAAACTTAGTACAAAGAATTAATCATATAATTTATATAATAAATGATTTGAGATGTCAATATATTTATATCTTGTCATTGTTAATGTGTACGATGAAAAATGGAACAATCTTTATCGAATCAAGATTAGTATGATTGGACCAGTAGGCCTAGTTTGATTATAACAACAATGCTTTATAGAGACATTAAATAGATAGTGGATTAGAATAATATATTGTTTTTGTTATGTAAAATAATTTCTTCTTGGATAAATTTACATATACTGTCCATAATCTATAACAGTTTGATTTTAATGTTATTGATGACGTGAAAGTTGTATAATATCGAAAAAATAGTGACGATAAGGGTTTGGGGTTGGGGGTCGAGGGTGGAAATTTATCCACCAACTAATTGATTAACCGAGTGGTCTTAAATTAATTACGCCGAAAGAATTCGGGAGATAAGCCAATGCCTCTTTGGCAAGATTGTGTGCGATGATATTATGAACCCTCAGAATAGTTATGTATTCTACATAATCTAAGTCATTAATCAACTGTCTAATTTAATTAACAATTGCTCCAACTGAGGAGTGTAGGGTTTTACCCTGTGCTATTTTATTTTTAACTTGTTGTGCATCCCCTTCTATCACAACACTTTTAAGGTTTGTTTCCAAACACCAGGACATGGGTTCTCTATTCGTGAGGCATTCAATGGTAAAAGGGTCTGTGATTCCAACGAAACACCAACCCCAGAAAAGATGTGAAGCCCATTAAGACTTCTAATAATGAAACCAATTGCCCCTCCTACATTTTTAGCAGTAGCTCCATCCACTCGAACCCAAATAGCATTAACGGTCATCACACCTTTACATAGAGGTCTATTCATGTGTTCTATATTTATGTTTTGAACCGCCTGTGTTTTATTGGATTGGGGAAAGTTATCAAGTTGTTCCTTTAACATAAAAAGAATTGATTAGAGATTTTTTTCGGGAAATCCTAGGTAAGTTTGAAAACAACCAAATTCTTTGATTTTCATACCCTCCACCAGAAGACTATGAAAGACACTCTTAAACTCATATGTTCCTTAGAGATTTTCCTCCATGCATACACAAAGGACGGACCTTTAAAACCCTGAATAGGACAATTACATATATTAACCACCTTGAGTGCTAGAATACAGTCGAAAAATAAGTGTTCAATTGTTTCTTCCTCGTTCCAACAAACCGGACAAAAGGTCGGTATTTCAAGCCCTCTATGATTAAGTTCCGCTCTTACCAGAAGAGATCTTTGTAAAATTCTCCAAAGTTAAAAACTGAAACTTAGGTTAAATTTCAATTTTCCAAATGTCTTTCCAAACTTTTGAATCAACAACATCGACATGTTCATATTGTGGAGGTTCAGCCTTAATTTCCTTCGCAACGTCATACCCCGATTGGACCGAATATTCCCCGGAGGCCTCAAACTGCCAAATTATTTTATCCGTTACTTGTCTGTTAGGGATCGGGATTGAAAGAATTTGATTAATCGAATCCTCTCTAAAGATACTTCTCAGTTTGTTTTCATCCCAACCGCCATTAGAAATGAGTCCCGCCACTGAGAAAGGGATATCAATAATTGTATCCCTCATGCTTAAAACAGGGGCGGAAGGAGGAAAGGTGGGGATCCAGTGATAAAAGAAGGGGTTAATGTGAATTCCATCTCTGACCTGCCACCTATGCCCAACATTAATAATTTCCCTTCCTTTGAGAATGCATCTCCATCCCCAGGAAGGGTTCGAGCCTTTCCCAGCCTACATTAAGGACGAATTAGGATAATATTTTGCTTTATAAATATTTGCTAATAACAATTCAGGATTTTGCAAAAGTCTCCATGTTTGTTTAGCCAACAATGCATGATTAAAAGTTTCTAAATCCTTAAATCCTAATCCTTCTTCCTCTTTGGGGAGACATAATTTCTCCCAAGAGACCCAATGCATTTTTTTCTTGTCATCCACCTTACCCCACCAAAAATCTCCAATAATCATGTTTAGTTTATCGATGTTTTGTTTAGGGATTAGAAAAGAAGTCATTGCATACATTGGAACAGCAATGAGCACAGACGAGATGAGTACTTCCATAGCGGCAGGAGACAACCATTTTCCTTTCCAAGAGTTAATTCATTTAAATAAGAGATCTTCAAAAATTTTGAAATTTTTAGTTTTGGATCATTTTAATACATAGGGGAGTCCAAGGTAAATATCTTGATTATTTGAAATTGATATACCTAACATATTACTCCAATGAGACCTAGAGACATCAGGTGTACATTTGCTAAATGTGACGGCTGATTTAGCTAAGTTTATCTTTTGGCCACTATAAAGCTGATAGACCTCAAATATATCTATAAGATTAGTTATATAATCATCTATTACCTCAAGAAACAAATATGTATCATCTGCGAACATAAGGTGAGTGAGTGTCAGACTTAAATTATTGAATTTCAAGCCAACCAAATTTTTATCAAGAATTGCTTTATGGATAATAAAGGTGAGCCCTTCCGAGCAGATAGCGAAAAGGAGCTGGGATAGAGGATCCCCTTGTCTAAGACCCCTTGAGGGTGAGAAATAATCAAAAGGTTGACCGTTTAAGATGATTGTTAATTTAGCTTTCATTAAACATTTCGAGATCCATCCAATGAACCTTTCCCTGAACCTGAATCTTCACAGAAGAGCAAAAAGAAAATAC
Organism: Linum lewisii; assembly: GCA_034768395.1. Classification (NCBI taxonomy): domain Eukaryota; kingdom Viridiplantae; phylum Streptophyta; class Magnoliopsida; order Malpighiales; family Linaceae; genus Linum; species Linum lewisii. Next base: position 80,149,995 of record CM068296.1, read on the forward strand.
CATTCAACTCTGTCATTTGCTTTTTCCATATCTACTTTGAGGGCCATGAAACTTGAAATATGTGTGGTCCTATTTGCTAGATAGTGCATAACTTCATGAGCAATGATGTTGTTATCTGAGATTGCTCTCCCTTGTACAAATCCATTTTGGTTCATACTAATATTATTCAGTAATATTCTTCCAAGTCTAGTTGCTAGTATTTTTGTTATCGATTTATATAGAACTGTGCAAAGTCCAGTTGGTCGTAAATCTTTCCTACTTTTAACATTCTCTTTCTTAGGCTACAAAGATACCCAAGTATAATTTATTTCTCCTAGCATTATCCCTGATCTGAAGAACAGAGCAATCGCATTAGTGACTTCATAACCAACAATATCCCAATATGCTTGAAAAAAGGCTCCAGTGAAACCATCAGGTCCATGTGCTTTATCCTATCCTATTGAGAAAACAACATCTTTGATTTCTTCATCTGACACCCAATCTGTAATTTGATTATTCATTTTGCTTGAAACTTGTTTATCCTCTGGAACGCATTCATTATAGTAGAGAGATTAGATGGAGGAAAGGAGGTAGCGAAAAGATCGTTATAAAATTCTTAAGCAATTTGGCCCAATTTCTGTTGATTACTTTGGTTCACCCCATTCTTGTTCTCTAAGGTTGTAACAAAATTCCTCCTTCTTTGTTGTGCTACTGACTGATGAAAGAATTTTATATTTTTATCACCCAGTTCTAACCATTTGTTGCTATTCCGTTGTTTCCAATAACATATTTCCTGGTGAATTTCAATTGATAAATCATTTTCTAAAGCCGAAACGCGTTCCCAATTGATAGTTTTGACTTCTTTCTCCAAGTCTATTTCTTTTTCAATCTCCTTAATTTTTTTTTTTTTCGAGTTTGTGACACTTGATCTCATTAATTCAAAAAGTTTATATCGTATTTCCTTTAGCTTTTTTGTAACTTTAGACATTGGTAATCCAGGAGTTGGTCTATTCCATTCCGTCTCAATCACACATCTTACTTCAGGGAAACCAATCCATCTTTTATCAAATCTGAATAATTTTTTCGATGAGGATTTTGCTGGAACCCATTCAAGAAAAATTGCTAGACTGTCCGAACCATTTGCTTTGATATTAAAACAACACGTTTCTGGAAATCTGAAATAAGAAATCTATCTAGTCTTGATTTTATTTCCTTCGTCCCATTTCTTTCATTCGACCAGGTAAACAATGGTCCAGAGAAGTCTACATCGACAAGTAGTAGATCATTAATGAAAGCATTAAAATTAGCTAGTGCTCTAGTGTTTGGGAGATTGTCACCCTGCTTTTCTGAAATTTTTTATACAACATTGAAATCCCCAAAGATAACTTTAAGTCCACGAAGATCTAGCATTTTATTTTGCAAGGACTCAAATTGTGCACGTCTAACAAGTGGAAAAGTTGAAAGATAGACACCAATAAGGATAATTTTCTTGTCCGTCGATTCCACCCATTCAATACCAATCGAATATACATTTGCAAAAAGTACATTAATTATTAGCTTATCTTTCCATGTCATTACTATTTCGCCCTTCGTATTCTCACCGGAAACATGTTTAAAATTTCTATAATGTATCGCAAATAATTTGTCTATTATATCAATGTCTTGTGCATGTGTTTAACAAAGAAAGAGAAATTTGGGTTTAAAACGACCCACAAGTTCTTTGAGTTCATGGACCATCAAATCTGGTCCAATTCCCTGACAATTCCAAGACAGGATACTCATTTATTAAATTATGTCCATTTTAGGTAGGATACCACCACCTCAAACAATTCAAAAGATGTAACGAAACTTGAAGAAAAAAAGAAATGTACAACTCCTCTTAGCAGTCCAGCATTATTCGGCCCATTTCCCTTCAGCCCCACCTCTCCTTACTGCTCATTCCTCTTGAGTCCATCCTCCTTATCAATTATCTGTAAAACAAAGACACACCCATACTTACCCAGTCATAAACAAAAAACAAGGTTATGAACCCTATCTCGCCGAGTCCCAAAAAAAGGGATGATAAATTAGGTTTAATGATTCTACCATCCACCCCTTCCTCTCTAGACTCATCATTGGGAACATCAATCTCTTCTTCTTCTTCAAAACTCTGTTCTGCATAATGATCATCATCATCACTGTCTGGAACATCTCCCCATCTTCCCACCATCAGTCTAAGCCATCCAATATCATCCAGAGAAGCCTCTCGAATTGGTTGATTCACATAAGAGATGGAAGAATCAACCTCAATCGGTTGACCGACAATCGGGGCTGACATTATCGCGTTCAATTGTGCCAGAGCTCTTCTTCATTTTCATCTTCATCTTCATCTTCCTGCTGATACAGATTTCTAATTAACTCTAGGGAGTATGATTTTCTTTCAAATCATATGTGAGGAATCTCAATTCTCTCATCATCTATTCAGATGTCTCTGTTTGGAGCAATCCAATTCCCAAATTTGCTTGGACCTGCCAAACTAGAGGGAGCTTGAGTGAGCAGATTCTTCATAGCTAGATCTGAAGCACTCGAATTAGGTAGAGCATCCATGGAGTTTGGTTCTCTGATTATAATTCCTTTTGAAGGTATCCATCTTTTCACCGGGACGGGTCGGGGGTCTTCAATCAACTTTCCTTTTCCTTTGTCTTCGAAAATTAGCTTCCTTTTGGCTGACAAGTGATGATGAGATATAGCTGATAAGCTGTAAAACAGGGTATCAAATACTATGCCACTAAAGTATGATAGATCGAATCCAAAGATTTCTTCAAATTATTTACTCAAATAAGCTGGCAGAAATTCAGGTTTAAAATCAAGTTACGCGGTGTGAGTTCCACGACTTATAAACTATTAAGCAAAGGAAATGAAATTGAATTAAGCAACCGATTGATTGATAAGGTTTGAAACGAGTGACATACAAAAGCTTAGACTCGAATCCCCCTAAGATTACCAGGACATTGGCGATCACAAAACCGGCGACTTTCAATCCTAATTTATTCAATTCTTAGACACTGTCACAGCTCCTTACCCTTTGGTCTAAGTCCGCGAGCGTTTGCTCTATCGAGACTAACTACCAAGATTAATTAACCGTTTGTGCGTTCACTTCAGCAATGGATAACTAATTGGTGCACCTGATTGATTTTAATGAGCTGTTCTAGAAACAGATTAACCCTAAACGGTTCCTAGGAAAGGCATAATCCATTGAATAGGTTAATTAATTGATTTGGCGTTCTAAAATAAGGCGGACGTTCGCCAACTATCCTTATTTTAACAAGAATCTAATATAGGTGATCAAGCTAGAAAAGAAACATAAAACAAACGAAGTTCAAATCAATTATGAATAAGAAACTGATTGAATTAGAATCTAATTACCGCCGATCCATGACCGCTTTAAAGCACCGGGTCACTTAGAGTTAATCTAATCTAAGCTATAAGAATTTAGCTACTCATGTCTGATAAAAAAGATTCGATAAATACAGAATAATTCATCTTAAAACAAAGGAAGAACAGAAGAATCTGAAAACCCTAATTTTGGATGATTCCGTGAAGTTTCAATCTCGAGAATCTTCAATTCCTAGCTCCGAACGTCTTCCGGGATGGATTGAAGGCGTCATGATCTCTCTGATTGCTCCGAAATAAGCTCTCAACTCTCTTTAGGTTGTGAAAAAATCTCTCAATTGAATAATGAATGAATAATGCCTCTTTTGGGGTTTAAATACCCAAAATCCGTCCAAATCCGGAAAACTGGGAAAATGTAATTTCAGCTTCTTATTTTGGCGATTGTCGGTCCGTCAGAACTCCAAATTGGTCCCCGTTTGAAGCGTTGGACTTGTGAGAGAGTCCTATACAATGTGGTAATCTGGAGGCTCAACAAAAAAAATCACATACAAGGTAAAAATAGCAAAAATATGGACAATGTACGCACTTGGAGCTGAGAATCGCATAGTTAACACATTTACACCAAATACTCATCATAAAAACATCAATGGGTGTAAAATGTGGTTTAATATGGGAAGATAAACACTATAAATTTAGTATCATCAACAGCCAAACATGAGGGACGACTGTTAGAAGGATCGGCAGCCGACCCAGCTCCTTTAGAACTACTGATTGATGAGTTCCCTTCCATCCTTCTCCTTCCAAGAAGAATGTAGAGACCGCTAGGACCCTTCGAGATTTCAGCCTTCTTCTTATCCTCTTTGTTATGCAGGGGAGCATGAGAAGATTTTTGTGGCACTAGAGCTTGTTTTGTCCGAATAATGAGCCCTTCCGAAGCATGAGGTCCTCTCCCAATATTCAGCTTTTTATTAGTTTTGTGAAGCTTTCTATTAGCAGAGGAAACAGACGGCAACCTTGAAGAATCAGCAAAGGAATCAAATTCATTATCCTTGTTTTCTATCCCTGGTTCATCTTGAAGAGGTTGAACCGTGTAACCAAACCTTTTTTCCTTTGTCACAAAGCTGAATTGCCTGAAATCAGATTTATCTGAATTCATCCTTTTTACTTTGATCTGATTTTGCATGTATTTATGGAGGCTATTCTCTATTATTCAGAATTCCACTCGGCCGATGCTCATCCATGATCCCCTAGCTTCATGGTCCAAAGGGATATGTGTGTGTGGACACCTTGAAGACGAATGACCAAATGACCACACCGATAGCAAATGGAGGAAATGTTCTCATAGTGAAGCCTGACCCAAAATGGGATCTTATATATCTGGGCCACATGCTTGCCTTCACCCAAAAAGGAGCCCAACAAGTCAATCTTGACCAACCCTTTGATAAAGATAGCGTCTCTCCCTCTTGAGGAAAAAAGAGAGATATCAAGTACCCCGCCAAAAAAGGAAGAAACTCTCTCCCGAAACTTGTTGTGATACAATGAGAAGGAACCCAAGAAAGTTTAATTCCAAACCGACATGAACTTTTAACTCATTAAATATTTCAACTGAAGGAGGGGAAAAGGGTACCATATTCATGACATTCATGTTTATAGACCAAGACCTCCTCTCTAGCACCCAATTCGATGCATCCACAGAGGGGAAAACCACTTGAAGTAAGCCAAACCCCACTTCGAGCACCTGGATAGAACCGTCATAATGCTATAGCTGATTCAGTGAATTCTGAACAAACATTCGACTTCTTGGTTGATCCCAAAAATTCGAATCAACACACTCCTATTAGCTCGTTCAAGGCCATCTTGAATCACTTCATTGACAAACCTAAAAATTTCTTCTTGCCCATTATTATTTGAGTTGTTCTGTGAGACCATGATTGAGCAAATGAAAACAATAAGTATAAGAAGGAGAATTGAGATTGTTGATAGTGTTCCGGTCATACAGAAAAAGCTGAATAAAATAGGAGTCTTCATATCTGAAACTTACCCTAATTATCTGATTGTTAATTACTGTCAAATTCCATTGATTGTTTGATTTTAATTTTACAATCAAATGTCGCTGATTACCCATCATTTATGTCATCTTACCAAACATAGAATAATAATGACCCGTCCAGCAGCAATAAATTGATGAGGTAAAGTAGTATTGGAAAATATCGGATCATATTGGGGAACCAAGGCTTCAATTTGGGCTACTAAACCAAATCTATAGCAGCCGTTAGATGTGAATGAAGGGCCAAGATTAGTTTCAAATATTTAATGCAGGAAAATATACAAATAAGGAAAAAAATCAACCAAAAAATTAGGGAGAAAATCCCTTATTCGGATTTCCAAGATATTAAGCCACTAACAGCTCATTAAAATAAATATTTTCCCGGATTTCCCCACACCGCCAAAAATCCTTTCTGAATTTTTCGTCATCGCCGTCAAATACATTGGCAACAAAATCAGTGCCGTCGATAATCCCTCTCGCCGCCGGAGCCACAAGCCCAAACGCACTGTTCCCCCCCCCCCCCCCCCCACGCCGTCTTTCCCTACCCATCCCGCCGATTTTCCCAACCAAACGCGCGAGTTTTCCAACCATCCTGTTGATTCACCGCCGATAACAACTCCTCAAAATGCCGCCTATTCACCGTAGGTAAAAACACCCCCAATGGCTTTTCCCCTTCCTCTTCCACGACAGACGATTTCTCTCCGCCTTTTCACTGTCGGTTGCCGGTAACAACTCCCCAAGACGTCGCATTGTCACTGCTGTATCCATCCCCACGACGCCGCCCTCTCACCGCCGATTTATTGTTTAGGGTTAGTATTTGCAGATATCAATCCTTATGTGATATGTTCTTAGTTATGTTCTATGTTTATTGTTTTTTGTTTTTTGTTTATTCCACCGCAGGCCGATTTATTATTTTATGTTGTTTTAAAACGAAGAGTCCCCGATTTGATCACGGGTTAGATTCATGCTCTTGCTGAATCTTCTGGTATCATGGATTAGATTTTTGACCTGTTAATGAATGTACTAGGACACTTCTGGATTAGATTTTTGACCTGTTAATGAATGTACTAGGACACTTCTGGATTAGATTCTTGATCAATGCATGTACAAGGACAGTCTAGCGATGATGACTACACTAGGACAGCTTCTAGTACTTGTCTTGACACACTTGACTATGTTGAAGTTAACCTTTGTTGTTTGCCTGGTGTGCAGGATGTTGGTGGGTTTGCAAGATGTTGACTGCACTAGGACACTCTCAAATGTTGACTGCACTAGGACACCCTTAGATGTTGATTGCACTATGACACCTTATTGGGGTAATCCAGATTTACTAATGGGGTGTAGGCAGTTAGTAGCTACTTAAATATTTTTCGGTGAAGCAAACAAGACAACCGACGACGAGGAGGGGTTGACGAAGATTCATGGCTACTAGGACTAGTGCCACTTGCATTATAGGATTATGAATTTTGGTGGAAATGAAATATGAATTTTGCTTGTCCTAGTACAATGGGAGTGTATGAATTATGTTTTGAATAGTTTTGATTATGGATTTTGGGGGAAATGAAATCTGAATTATGCTTGTCCTAGTACAATGGTGGTGTAGAAATTATTTTGTGACTACAGATAACAAGTTCAGCTATTATCTGCACTAGATTCATTTGTGGAGGGTTAATATATTTGGCATTTGAACATGAATTATACATGGTCTAATTACCATTGTCCTAGTACATTAAGTTGATGCAACAGTTTACCCTTACAAACAATAAGAGTTATCTTTACAAGACCAATATAATTGTAAGTCCTAGCACACACAACATGCAAAAGTTGGAACAAATCGGCCAAATAAGAAAAAATAGTGGCGTCGGAGAAGAAAATAAGGCAATTGCGACAGATGGATTTTTTTGAAAGGAAAAAAGAATATGACAAAATAAAAGTAACAGAAGAAAAAAGGGTTTATTATTTAGAATTTATTGTATATTCCCAAATTAAATACCTTCCTATTAATTATTAGAAGGAAAGAGAATATGATAGAATAAAAGTAACAGGAGAAAAAAAAGGATTTATTGATTATTCTCAATTAAATACCTTTCTATTAATTATCCACTAATTATGTTAAAGGATAATGTTTGATTAGATAAAGATTAGATTTATATTAAATGAAGGGCTAGGATTCATTTGGTTTAGTGGACCAAAAATACATTTGGTCACTGAAAAAAATGCCGGAAAATATCAATCCTCAATAATTCTATATATAAAGGGAGAATGGGAGTTATCTATCTATATATAAAGGGAGAATGAGAGTTACTATTGAATGAATAGTGTTTCCTTCCCTCCATTAAAGTATTTAAGACTTGGATCATAGATTTTTAAGAGTGGTCTTTTGTGGGTCATCTTGTATTGGGTGGGTTTGTGAGTTATGAGGGTAAAGTTTATGGGCTTGTAGCATTCTCATAATTGACGTTGCAAAAAAGCCTCGCCCCTCCTGTCATTGTTCCACAATTATTTTTCTTGTGTGCTACGCATTATGTCAATTAATCAATCAACACTCTTCTATTTCTTCGGTTCTTTTTTGGCGACCATTACACAACCATCTCGCTATGTGCTAATCAACACTCTTCTATGTCTTTTTTTTTTCGGTTGCCCATTTTCACTGCTATCTCAAAATTTGACATCACTATTAATCAAAACTACAATTACTTGTCCTCTAAACTTTTCCGCTGCATCACGCGGGTAATTCTAGTAATAATAAAATGAAAAACAAAGTAATCGGTTCAATCACAAATCACGGATTCCACCCTCTCAAATGGAAAGTTGTCAGAAGACCCAATAGGAATACTCATAAAATGAAAGGACATATACACTATTTAAATTTGGTAGCTCATCCAATGGCAGGGATAATAAAGAATCATTGAAAATCTAAAATTACGTTATCCAATAGGCTTCGGATCCGGACCCAACCTTTAAAGGTTGGGCCGTTCCAACCCCACTAATCAAAAGGGTATTCTCGAAATTCTGAAAATATAAATTTAACCCTAATTATCCTAGCAAAGTAGCCGCCTCTCTCCCTCCTCCTCTGACTATTCTTCCCCAAAGTCACCTCTGTCGGCTCTTCTCAACTCCGATCGCCATTATCGCCTCCTACTTCCTCACCATTATCAACTCTGCTCTGACCAATCTCGAGTGCTGGAGATGACCGATGTTCATGGAGGCTTCAACCATGGCTTTTTCTTTTCTCTGAACAAAGGGAAACAGTGAGAAGAAGGGAAGTGAAGTGCAGACAAACGACTAGTTGAGCTCGGAGCAGCCTCGTGTCCAGATCGTCGGAGCTCCTCGCACATCTGTAAATAACTTTCACAGATCTGATTCCTCCGCCTCAGAGAAACGGCGAGGTTGGAGCGTGGCCGTCGGAGCAGCGCGCGAAGTCGGAGCGTCCTCGGAATCTCACCATATCAAGGTCACCACCCCTCACGCCCTCCAGTTCATCGATTCCACCTAGCCGCCGAGCTCTGCCGCCTTCTGGACCTTCAAAGTCGCCGCGTTACAGCGGATCTTGTCCTTCCACCTCCAAACGAGGACTTCGTTCATGGTTGGCCGACCAAGGGTAACCCGACCCAGCTGGGTCCCAGGCTGGAGAATGCACTGGTAAGATTCCCCTTCCGTCCCCTTCCGTCGTAATTCTTCTGTTTTTTATTCTTGATTCTGATTGGCTACTCTCTTTCACAATTTAGATTATGATTTTTGCATTCACAAACTACTGTTGCTCATATTTCTTCCTTGCAGTTACCAAAGCCGGGAGATACATCTCTTCTTGACAAATCTGCTTTTTGAACGTTCCCAAGTCAAATGCAAGCTTGGTAGTGGGGATTGGAGGGACCTGGATTGCAGTAGAGAGATTTAGATAATGATGATGATGTATAGATGTATAGATGATGATAATAGCATTATTTGTTGATAATGATGATGTATAGATGATGTTCTTGGATTATTTTAGGCATTTGTTTGGGTTGAATGCTTGCTCTTTTCTTGTTTTTGGTAGTGTTGTAGTAGGCATTTTTGCCGTTTCTTGTTGGGGCTTTTGCCAACTCATGATTCGTGGTTTATAGTTAGCTTGATAAGTTAACTAGTTAACTCACTTGGTTAACTAGTTAACAACTTGATAACTAGTTAACTCGATTAGTTAACTAGTTAACAAAAATAACTATTATCAAGTACAAAATTTGTTAACTAGTTAACTCGATTAGTTAACTAGTTAACAACTTGATAAGTTAACTAGTTAACTCAGTTGGTTAACTAGTTAACAACTTGATAACTAGTTAACACGAATGGATAACTAGTTAACTCGATTTGTTAACTAGTTAACTCGATTGGTTAACTAGTTATCTTAGTCATGATGTTAACTAGTTAACTCGATAAGTTATCTCGTTAACTAATTATGTTAATTTGACAACTACTTATCAACTAAACTTTTTGTTAACTAATTATCAAACAAAAAATGTCATTAACTAGTTATCAGGTAAAACCATGTTAACTTGTTATCAGTTAAAAAATACTGTTAACTAGCTTTTTTTTAAGGGAAAAAAATTTTTTGAAAGAAAAAAAAATATTCACCGGAGTCTCGCCGGAAAAGTCGCCGGCGACGACGGCTGGTCACCGGAAAAGTCACCGGTGATGTTGGTCGGCAACAGTGGTTGATAATGGAGTCCGAATATTTAAATATTAAACATAATATATTTAAATAAATAAATAATAATAAAATATTTAAATTAAATATAATAATTAAATCAAGTGTAAAGTCCTAAATACCCTGATAAATCTGGACCATTAGATTGGTCAAAGGGTCAAAGGATGATCTAATGGTTGAAAAAAGGTTGGAACACTTTCAACCCTTGGAAAGGTTGGAGCTGGATCCTCAGCCTATCCAATAATCGTTCATTAATTCTAGCCACAAATCCGGAACTGAAATAATGACGCCTTGGTCGAAGTTTCGAGAATGACGTCGATGAGGTTACGACTTGAGCAAGCTTACCGGAGAAGATTATTAGACAGATAAAATTCTAAGACTTCATCTAAACCTTGCTGATACAGCAAGCTCCACCATTGACCTAAAGAACAACAAAAAAGTTCTACCAGCCCGACTCTGTTCTCAATCCGAAAAATGTTGGGAATTGGAATTTTTTAGCACAATTTTAAAAAATATGTACCGTCAGTAGCCAAATGCGTAAAAATGTCCAGAAATAGCACAATATGACTGGCAGGCAGCGCTGCGCCAGCCAGATAGCGCTGCGCCACCCAGCCAGCGCAGCGCCACCCAGCCAGCGCAGCGCTGGCTGCCAAGTCAAATTTGTGCCGTTGCAGCGCTGCGCCATGTGGCACACTAGCCGTTACAATGTATCCGTTAACTAACGGTAGTATTGATCCCAGGCAGCGCTGCGCTGGCTGGGTGGCGCAGCGCTACCTGGGATCAATACTACCGTTTTTTTTTTTGGTATAAATACCCCCTACCCCCCACATACCATCTTCACACCTCCTCTCATACTTTCTGAAACTCAATTCTCTCTAAGGTATTTTTGATAGTTTGTTTGTGTTTGTCAAAAAAATTTTGTTAGTATTATTGTACGCTAATGACGTATTTTATTTGTAGGTTCATAGCAATTGTCCGGCGAGGAAATTTCGTTTGAAGAAGGCCTGAACCCTCCCTCAAAAGGTATCATGCTATAAATTATATGGTAATTAAATTGTGTTTTACGATTTTATATGTATTTAACATTGCTTGTGGATATTAAATTGTAGATGGATTACATGTTTGGAGAGGTGCCGGTTGGGGTACGAAGTGGTAGTCCCGAGGACCCGTCGATTTTATGGGGTGATGCTGACCGACATCGAGCGGCGGGAATTTTTGAAGCTCAGGTTGGTACATTTGAAATGTTATTTATTTTTACAAGGTATTTATGTTTGAATGTTGCATTTATTTTAATAATATTCATAATTTAATTACTTATATTGTAATATTAGGATCAAATTTGAGCGAACATTAATTAGTATTAATTAGTATAATATTATATTATACTATTAGGATCAAATACAAATTAGGAGCAAATTTGAATATTATATTGTAATATTAGGTTCAAATACAAATTAACTACTAGTTGACTACTAATATTAATTAGTAGCGAACATTATGTACCTTAGAAATTTACTAATAATAGTAATTAGTAACGAATATTAGTTCCGAATATTAGTAAAGAATATTAGTTACGTATAAAAAGTTAAAAAGTAACAAATAATAGTAATTATATTAAAAATTTAAATAGAATTAGTAATTCACTACTAATGATAATTAGTAGTACCTAATATTAATAATTATAATACTAATTGATATAATTACAAATAATGTAAGTCCTAATTCATATTACTATATAGTAATAATTGAAATGTTACTTCAATTTGAAATGTTAGTTATGTATAAATGTTTGTTATATGTAAATGTTAGTTATATTTGATTGTTAATTATATGTGAATGTTAATTACATTTAAATGTTTAGGGTGCACTCAGAAATTGAGTACTAGTTATTAATTTTGTTACATCTTCTTCCCCCAACTATTAGGACCCACATATGACGCTTAATTGTCGCTTCTCTAAGAAGATCGTGAAGTACGATCCTAGGTTCGAGGCATACCTTGCCCCCATAGGTCTAGGTCAGTTGCGTGACTGCTTGGATTTTACCCCTGATTCTGAGCTGATCACCGCATTGGTCGAGAGATGGCGTCCCGAGACGAGCACTTTTCACTTGTACCACGGTGAGGCAACCATAACACTCGAGGACATGTACTTTCTCACTGGTGTGAGCATCGATGGTGTGCTTGTGGAGTCGCAGAGGCACATTCCGACTGTGGATTCTGATCTGCAGATTTACGTTGAGCAGCTTCTGGGGAAGAAACCATCTACCGCTGACCTGTCTGCTGGCAGAGTGAAGATGTCGTGGTTGCGTAACCACTTTGGCACCATCAGGGATGACGCCGACCAGGAGACTATCGAGCAGCACTGTCGCGCATACATTCTGGACTTCTTCGGCAGCGCATCTTTGCTGATCGGTCAGGATCACACGCCTCACTCTTCTTCCTTCCACTGCTCGAGGACATGAGCCAGATAGGCGAGTACGCTTGGGGGGCTGCCGCACTTTCATGGCTATATAGGGAGCTTGGCCGGTGTGCTTTCCGCATAGAGAGCAACCCGTCCCGCGACCACGTAGGTGACATTGGAGGTTGGATGGCACTGGTTCAGGCGTGGGCCCTGGAGAGATTTACGTCCATTGCGCGTCGAGTCCACAAGAGTCGACAGATTGCACGACGCACTCCCCCATTCCACGTATGACTAGGTTCGGGCTACGACTTATTCTTCCATTTTCATGGTTTATTCCATCTTATCAAGTTGTATGAATGACGTGGTTCATTCCGCAATTTTGTAGCTGGAAAAATGGTATCACGCGAAGACCAGATACATCCTTGTTGGGGGGTACCGCCAGCTGTTTGACGATGGGACTCCATTCGTGGTATTGTATTCTAACAAGAAGATCGTTTTTTTCCCTTACAGTTTAGGTTTCGTAGTTGTCTAACTTTCTACTTTATTTCATATAGTGGTGTCCCTACTCGGCGGATCGTGAGCATTACAGTCCAGGGACTTTCCCCATCCATCGCGTCGTCGCACCGCTTATCTGCTTCTTCAGCGCTATGTGGCATAGGCCTGATAGAGTGCTGCGTCAGTTTGGGATGGACCAGCCTGTCCCTACATGGGATCAGCCAGTAGGTGAGGTCATCAGTAACCTGGAGCTGACACAGCGTGGATGGCATCGTACTGATGTGGTAGCTAGATTTGCTGGATATCGAGACCTGTGGTCCACTCGTGTTGACCACATCGCCTCAGGCCCGTGGCTGCGGAGCGAGGAGAGGGAGTCCTATCACTTCCACGACGAGATCAACCAGTGGTATCATGGCATCACTAGACGTACAGTTTCTCGCCGAGGAGCCGTGGACCAGTCTTTGGTACGTAGGTTCTGTCATAATTATTACAACTACTTCTAGTTACATGTTTAACCATTCTAATTATGTGTTGTAGCTTGATGGCATGGAGAGGCTATACGTGACTACTGGCCAGTCACATATCACGCCTCAGGAGCAGCAGGAGATGCATGCTACACTGAGGTCAATGATGCATGCTTCAGGCGGGATCCATAGGACGTCTGAGTCTAGGAGGGCACCCCGGCAGGCCACCCATCCACGACATGCTGACTACCCAGTGCCTGACCCGCCAGCCGCCAGGATTCCTTCTACACGTAGAGTCCGACAGCATGTAGATGTCCCCCCTGTCCCGCGATTGTGGGAGCCGACATTGCCTCAGTGGGATCCACATCACCAGCAGACCCGATACTCTGACCACTATCCATTCGACACTACAGGCGACGCGACTTTCGATTATATGGGGAGTCAGGACTACACCCAGCCGGAGGACTACACACAGCATCAGGATTACACACAGCATCCGGACCCGACCCAGCCATACCCCACTCCTACAGTCCCCACTGGAGGCTATACATCTTACGCCCCTCCATCCGGGTCTCAGTGGGGTCCTTCCTCATCGTACGCCGGTCCATCCGGGTCTCAGTATGTCACACCACCCGTAGTGACATATGAGGCATCTTTCGATGATGATGATACTCCACCCGCCGACGGGCAGCATCGATATGGACTGAGGCGAGAGCCTACGCAGAGGATGTGCGCTACTGGAGGCCATGAGCTGGGGGCACATTGGAGGGGACAGGGTCGGCGTAGGGGTCGAGAGGGTAGGGGTCGACAGGGTGGGGGTCGGGAGGGGAGGGGTCGTGATGGGAGGGTTGAAGATATTGATTGGGTTGAAGATATTGAGCCTCACTGCAGTTACTGCCATGAAGAAGGGCACAATAGGAGGACGTGCCGACGTGCGAGGCGAAGCAGCAGAAATCCAAACCCTACAAGGAACGGTTAATTGCACTATGAAATGTTTTAGTATTATGGGTTTGGTAGTTTGTGTTTGGTAATCTGTATTTCAAATGTGTGGTTGTCAATTTCATGTTTCAGTTTCAATGTAACCTAATGTTTTGTAGTTGTACTATGAAGTTACTTTTATTAGTCAATCCTTCAACTGAGAAAGACTGCAACTATGTCATAACAACAAATGAAATTTGACAACACAATGAAGAAAGGCTGCAACTACAACCCAGTCATTTTATTAACTTTTATAATGACGCGAACAACGACAACAACAACAACGACGACAACAACAACAACAACAACAGCAACAACAACAACAGCAACAACAACAACAGCAACAACAACAACAGCAACAACAACAACAGAAATAACAAACACACTAGGCCCAACATGGATGTCAATTGTAAGGACAAGGTCCGGGTGGTGGTGGGGGAGGCCCTTCCCTGAGCAACCTATTGATTGAAACGTGCAACCATGAAATTTCTTCCCTCAGTTCTCGAATAATGTTGTCCTTCTCCTCAACGATGTCATCCTTCTCCCTATTCGCTCGAACAAGTAGTTCGTCCTTCGCCCGAATGATTTGGTCCTTCTCCTTAATAGCAGCATCCACGGCCTCCCGCACCTCCAGTTTTTCATAATAACCACACCCCTTCTCCTACAGATCAGAAATCAAACGTAGAGGGTTTTGATAACTAGGAAAATGAATAAAATTAAATTCGAACCCTTTTTTTACCTCTCTCTCACGAGGGCAGCCAAAATAGCGTTCCAGATCACTCGGTCGAACGGATCTAGTCGCCCTTAAGTCACACCAGCAGTTAACCACACTGGCCTCATAAACGAACAAGTCCTCCTCCACCGGCTTCTTCAACTTGTGCATTACCCTCTCAGTATCTGTCACTACAGAACAACAGTACACAAGATTAATGCGTTAAACGCAAAAATGAGATAAGTACAAAGCACCCAAACGAATTTCACTTACGCTTACTCTTCCGAGACCTAGAGGCAGAGTTGAAGAACGACATATTCTAAGCTTGGTGACGGCTGCCTACTTCAAATTCTAAGTTTAGGGCAAGGGAGGTGAGTGGTCCAAAACTGCATCATAGAGGGGGTATTTATACTGAAAATTGAGGCCTTAGGGTTTCTTCAGACCCAGGCAGCGCTGCGCCACCTAGCCAGCGCTGCGCCACCTAGCCAGCGCATTGCTGGCTGGGTTTGAGGAAACTCTAACGGAGATTTGACGGTATCTAATCTGATTAGGCAGCCAGCGCTGCGCCTGCTGGGTAGCGCTGCGCTGGCTGGGTGGCGCAGCGCTATCTGGCTGGCGCAGCGCTGCCTGCCAGTCATATTGTGCTATTTCTGGACATTTTTACGCATTTGGCTACTGACGGTACATATTTTTTAAAATTGTGCTAAAAAATTTCAATTCCCAAAAATGTTAATGAGGGATGTCTATTCATAGATCGGGTCAATCCACCGCCGAAAGGAAGAAGAGGTTCGAAGAAACTATTAACTAGATCAGATTTTAAAATCTTGTTCTTTGGATCAGAAGTATGCAAGTGAAGGATCACCAGTCGAGAAAAGCAACGCAAATGTAATCTGGTGTGAACTCTTCAGTACAACTTGAATACAATTTTCCAATTCCTTTCTTTCAACAATCAAGAAAAACTCAGGAAGAAACTTTCTCTAGGATGTATCAAGGATTATGATCCTTAAATTAGCAACGTCTAAGACGAGCTTAACTTTCACAGATCCGGAATCCACAATTACTAGAATATTTCTCAGGAAGAAATTTCCTCTGTTTTTCAATCTAGGATTAAGATCCCTTGAATTCTCCGTCAAGTTGGTGGGCTGGAAAACTCATATTGGGACAAGTCCCAATCTCTAGAATAAAGCACCTCTAAGGATGAGAACAAACGAGGAAGACAAGTCACCGTGGCCGGTGGCCCGCCCTCGCACCGATCTCCTTCCTCAGCACCAAGGTTTTGTTCCTTTTTGTTTGTTATGTGATTAGTTCTAGATAATTTTTTTAAGAGTCAATACTAATAGAAGGAGTATTATAGAAACTCATTCATCTATACCAACAATTATTTTAATTTTTGTAAAGAGTAAATTACCATTTGACTCCTCAATGTGCATGATTTTTAATGAATCTATTTAACTTAGATATTTTTCTATTCATGTTTCTTATTATTCTTATTATTAATTTACGCTTTAACACTATTTATTTAAGATCCAAGTATGAAAAGTATGATTGTTTAACTAAACATTTAAAAAAGGTGGAAGAAGGCAAGACACATTCGAAAAAATTAGTTACTTAGACTAAGTTGGAGATTATGACATGAAGAATGTAAGTACTTTGAATCAATGTTATTAGGAATGGATAGACCATAGAACCTGTCAATCAAAAGGTTCAATTTTGTGAGGTTCAACCAATTGAATAGTCAAAACTCAGTAGAAATAACTAATCATATAATTTGTATAATAAATAACTACCATTTTTTTTGGCCCGTTGGCCGATATGTCATATTTTAATTTTTTATTTACTGTAATTACTAATTAATAAATAATAATATTCTATAATGATAGATTTAGTATTATTTTTAGTAAATTGTAAATCAACTAAAATTTAGAATTGAATGAATAAAATTAAACTAACACTCAATGGGTCAAATTAGTTAACATGTTACAGAATTGAGAATAAAAATAATTTAAAGTAGAAAATATAAAAATAAACTTGAATTAAAAAGTGAGCAGCACATTAAAATATACAATAATATTTTGAATTAATCTAAGTTAAAGGGAGAATTTTATTTTTTCCACAACTTTATCATGTTTACAAAATATTTGGAATTTTATTTATTAATTATAAAATTTAATATATAACTTGAAATAAGAAGAAACAAAATAATATGATAGCTTAGTATCCTATTATTAAGGAGAAATTTGTAAATCATATATCTTTACTTTTTAAATGTTCATATAACCTTCATAAAAATGTTCATATAATAGCTAGATAATTTTTTATACAATACAAAAAATTATATAATATTTATATTACATATTTTGATTAATTGTCGAATATTGTGATTAATTAAGTTTAGTTACATACTAAAATAAAAATAGGTTCATTTATGATCATTGCAAAAGAAAAATACATAAACAATTATACTTTTTATTCGAACAAACTTTTCAAATGACTGAATGAGTGATTCTTTAAACCAATATGACTTCAAATAATTACCAACAAAAGTAGATCCAGACAAATAGAAAACAAAATTGTAACTCTCTCGAAGCATTTGCAAACCAATAAAGTCGAGATTAAATAAACCATCAATGTAAAAAAAAATTGAGTAATAATTTTTTTTTGATAAATAAAAATTGAGTAATAATTAAACATTAAGAAAAATGAAATCTCAATTCGCTCGTTAAAACTTAAAAGAATTTGGAAATAAGGATCATGTTATATGAATATGAATATATTTAGATTTAATGAATATGTTCAATTCAAACTGGTCAACTTGATCAATACTCTGAATTTGTTAATAGTTAATGACATGTAACCCATTTTATTCAATATTCCATAACTCATACTCGTATAAATTCATGACCGCAATACTCACCATTGATCTTACTAATGTATGACCTTATTTATTCATTTTTCTTTAGATTAATAGATATATTAATTGAAAATTAATTCTCTTAAGTATTCATTATTTTTTTACTTTATGCAACTCTATCATTGACCAAATTAAGTAGAATAGTAGTCTGCGTTGGTTTTCTCTCTGTTTCCCCTTCTCGCTGTCGTGTCTGTTGGTCTCCGATGGAGCCCCCGCCGGCTGATCCCGGTGCTTCTGAGGGTGGTTCACCAGCTAAGGTTGTCAAGAGGGCACGTACGGGTACGGAGAGTGCCTCCAATATGGTGGTCGACGAAACGCCGGGGAGCCCGGTCCTGCCGCGACCTTCTTTCAGGGATAGTGTTACTGGTTTCTGGAGTAAGGGTTCGGAGACAGTGGATTTGTGCTACTCAGATGAATCAGATGTGGAAGAGGCTGATGACGATCCGAGATGCCCCACCATTCGGATCCCGGGCGAGGAGAAACTTCATGTCCGAAGAAGGTTTCAGCACGCCATTATCATGAACACCCTGGATCGATGCTTCCCGTTTGCTTTCATGAGTAGGAAACTCCCTCAGCTTTGGGCTAAAAAAGGTGATGTGCGGGTTTCTGACGTGGGATTCGGGTTCTATATCGTGAACTTTGAGACCATATCCGACTACAATAGGGCTATGTTCGGGGGTCCTTGGATGGTGAATGATCATTATGTGGTAATCCAAGAGTGGAGACCATATTTCCGGCCTGAGGAGACCTTTCTCTCGACTCTCGGGTTTGGGTTCGCCTCCCAGGCATCCCGTTTGAATACTTTGATAGTGCTATTCTAAAGATTATTGGAGATCGGATTGGAAAGACGGTTCAGATTGATCATACGACATTGGAGGGATCTCGAGGGAATTTTGCAAGGATTTGTGTGGAGGTTGACTTATCCAAACCACTCCTCTCTAAATACCGGCTCCGACGACGGATTCGGCGTATTGAGTACGAAGGTTTACATACCATTTGTTTCAACTGCGGCTGTTATGGTCATAAGGACGAGGCTTGCAAGCAGATCCCGGAGGCGGATGTTACCGAGAATCAGACAACAAGTTTTGTCAATCCTGTTTTTCAGAGTGCTGTCTAGCAGGATGATCGCCCTGAGATTGATGAAAACTTTGGCCCCTGGATGCAAGTTAAGAGGAATAGGAGGAAACAGAAATCTATGGAGGCGCCGACGGCTGGAGTGGCGGCGTCCCGGCCAGAGGGAGGTGAAGCTAAAAAAGGAAATAGATTTTCTATTTTTGCAGAGAAGGAAAGTTCAGATGCTGAGCCACAAATTCCCCCCCCAATCAAAGTCTTTACCGTTGGAATTTGATGTCAATGAGCCACTGATTGAAGATTTGCAGGAGGAAGAAAAGGGAAATGTGGATCCTGAAAGTAGTGGCCCCCCATCTCTCCCCCAAGTTGCCGCCCCCTTTATCCATTCCTATTGGGCTGGAATTTTAGTCGTCAAGTGATCCGGGCTTTAATGGGCCGGCTGCTGATGACCCAGCACTAATCCTTGGGATGTCTCCAAGCCCACCACTGTCTCAGCCGATGCCATCTGTCCAAGGCCCAATTTCTAAGTCAGCTCCTGTTAATTCCCAGCAGCAGGAGTCGGTCAAGTCCTCTGGTGTTGCTCCTTTATTCTCTCTTAAGAAGAGTGGGGCTGGAACTAAAGGAACTAAAGCTCCGAAGACAAAATTAAGAGGAAGTGCTATTGCGTTTGGCGTTAAACTAAAGGACTCGTATCCGTTGGGTGATGCTAATGATGGCGTCTCCGCCATGGATGAACAGTAGCAGTGCGGTGTTGTGGCTTTTGGGTGTTCAGGGAGTTTCTTTTTACCCTTTTTTCTTATGATTGCTGACATTTTTTGTTGGAATTGTTGTGGCGCTGGCCATAAGTCCTTTTTGACTTGCTTCAAAGAGTATGCTAAATCTTATAATTTCACTGCGGCTATCATTGTTGAACCTAAAATCAGCAATGATAAGGCTGATAAAGTCATTAATAAGCTGGGTTTTCCTTCTTTTTTCAGGGTTGATGCAATCGGCTTTAAAGGCGGTGTGTGGATTGCGTGGAATCCATCCCTGGTTTCGTTCGACATTATTTTTTCGGGTCAATAGTTCATTCATGTTAAAGGCATGCTGCAGGATGGCTCGAACTACTTTCTTACTGCTGTGTATGCTAGCCCAACGGCTACTGAAAGAGTTCTCCTGTGGGATCTTATCAGAAGCTTGTCGGCCAATATTGAGGACCCCTGGGTGATCCTCGGCGATTTTAATTCAATTCTCTCAGCTGAGGATAAGAGAGGGGGGCTTTGTTCAACAGGGCTCGGAACAAAATCGTTTATTGATCTGGTTGATGTCTGCGGCCTCTCTGATTTACCCTTCCAGGGCCCCGCGTTTCACCTGGGCTAGAAACAACGTTTTGGTTCGGCTTGATAGGGCTCTTGTGAACAGTCATTGGCTCAACCGGTTTCCTGAGTCTAAGGTGTTGCATCTTCACAAGCTCAAATCGGATCACCGTCCTATTGTCTTGAGAAGTCACAATCAGGTGTTTTCTCCCAATTCTAAACCTTTCCGTTTCATTTCTGCTTGGCTAACCCATGCTAGCTTTAGTCATGTTATTGAGCGGAAATGGTGTAAGGGCTTTGATCTTCCGTTTGCCCTCAATAATCTCTCTAAGGATCTTTGTCAGTGGAATAAATTTATCTTCGGTAATATTTTTCGCAGGAAGAAGCGGCTTATTGAGGAACTGAAGAAAGCTGAAAACCGCTGTGCTCTCTTTCCTTCCCAGGCCAATGCTGCAGAGGAAGCTAGGGTTAGGGCCAAGCTGGAGTCGGTTCTTTGGCAAGAGGAGTCTCTATGGCTCCAAAAGTCTAGATCGAAGTGGGTGATGGATGGGGATAGGAACACGAAGCTTTTCCATCTCTCTACTCTGCGCAGGAGGGCGTTTAACAGGATCAACAGACTTAAAAATGAGGATGGGGTCTAGGTGGACAGCCAACCTGAGTTGCTGTCTTTGGCTATGTGCTATTTCAAAGAATTTTATACTACCAATGGCAACCCAACTGCCACCCTCCTGGGTTTTTCTGCTAAAATCCCGACCGACGCGTGTTCTGGGAAAGGATATTGCCGCTGAAGAGATTGCGATTGCTATTAAGTCTATGGGAGCGCTTAAGGCTCCGGGAAAAAATGGGTTCTGTCCGATTTTCTTTCAGAGATGCTGGCAAACTGTGGGGCCAGATTTCTGCTCTTTCATATCCAAGTGTTTTCGCCGGCCGGAGCTGATTGTTGGCATCAACGAGACCCTTATTACTCTGATTCCCAAGGTCCATGCTCTGATTACTTTGTCAGATTTCAGGCCTATTAGCCTTTGCAATGTGGGTTATAAAACCCTCACCAAGTGCATTGCTAACCGGCTCAAGGGTTTCATGGGAGGCCTTACTCACCCTTCTCAGACGAGTTTTGTTCCGGGTCGTCATATTACTGATAACATCCTTATTGTGCAGGAAGTTGTCCACTCTCTGTCCAAAGGGAAGGGTAAGAATCCCTCAATGGTTATCAAAGTTGATTTGTCCAAGGCCTATGACAAAATCGAATGGAGCTTTAATAGGGACACGTTGGAGCATGCAGGCCTGCCCCAGAACCTTATTGAGGTGATTATGAAGTGTATTTCTACTCCGACTTTCAAGATTCTCTGGAATGGTTGTTGCTCTGACAGTTTCGCTCCGTCGAGAGGCTTGAGACAAGGTTGCCCCCTCTCTCCTTATCTTTTCACCCTCTGCATGGAGAGGCTCAGTCGGATGATCTCGGAAGCGGTGTCTAGTGGGATTTGGAAACCTGTGAAGCTGGTGAGAAACGGTGTTCCTCTCTCCCATGTTTTTTCGCGGATGATCTGGTGTTTATGGGGCAAGCGAGCTGTGAGCAAGCTGGGGTAATCCTGGATATTGTTAATCGCTTTTGCGATGCCTCTGGTCAAACCATCAATAAGGATAAGTCTAGGGTGTTTTTCTCTTCCAATATGAATAGAAGGACGTCCAGGGCGGTGTCTGAGCTCTTGGGGATTACAGCAACTCAGGATTTGGGGCGCTATCTGGGGGTTCCTCTTCTGCATGGTAGGGTAAAGCACACGACGTATGACTTTATCCTGTCTAGATTGGATGTTAAATTGGCAGGGTGGAAGGCTAATAACTTGTCTCTGGCGGGAAGAGTGACACTTGCTTCGTCCGTCCTGAATGCTATTCCGTCCTACGTTATGCAAACTGCTCTGCTGCCAGCTTCTATTTGTGAGGGAATTGATTGTAAAATCAGAGATTTTATTTGGGGGTCGGTCGAGGGAGCCCGTAAGATTCATAACATTAACTGGGAAACTGTTTGCAAGCCCAAGAAGCTCGGGGGCCTTGGCCTCCGTAGCGCTCGTGAGCTTAACAAGGCCTTCATTATGAAGATCGTTTGGGGTTTGATTGACCGCCCGTCGGAGCTATGGGCGCAAGTTCTGATTTCCAAGTATTTGAAGAAATCGGAGGGTGGATATGTGCTTGCTAGGAAAACAGGTTTTTCGGCAGTTTGGAGAGGGATGATGAAGGTTTGGCCGGATGTTATTAATGGAATCCAATGGAGCGTTAGAGATGGGAAAACCACAAAAGTTTGGACGGATAGGTGGCTGGATAGCGGGGTCCTGCTGATCGATCATGCGATTAATTTTCAGGGAGTTAACCCTTCCCTCCTTGTTTCGCAGGTTACTAAGCAAGATGGTAATTGGGACTCAGATTTCCTTTCTAATGTGATTCCTCATGATGTTATGTTGCAGGTGATTGGGATGTCCCCCCTGTTGGTAATCTCGGCAAGGATTCCTTGGTGTGGGGGCTTGAAGTCAACGGGGAGTTTTCAGTTCGCTCAACTTACTTGATGCTAATCTGCTTCAGGGTAGCTCGAATAATTTCTGGAGCCGTCTTTGGAAGTGGAATGGACCTAATAAGATAAAGCACTTCTTGTGGCTCGCTTCTCATAAGCGCCTGCTTACCAATGAAGAAAGGGGACGACGTCACCTTACGAACCAGGTTAACTGTTCCCGTTGTGTTGGAATCGTTGAATCCTTTGAGCATGTGATATTTGACTGTAATGTTGCTTCTCAGGTTTGGCGACAGGCCCTTCCCGAAGCGGTGGTGGCACGTAGCGAGCTGGTGGGATTTGATGAGTGGTGGAGAAGCATGATGCTGGATTCCAAGTTTGGTACCAAATTCGGCATCATTGCCTGGCTGATTTGGCAGTCCCGCAACAAGTTCATCTTTGAACATCTGGATCGGTCACCGTCTGCCATAGTTGAGCAATGCCATTTTTGGATCAATCTTGTACTCTCGAGCTGGAAGACCTTTCAATTGGGCCGAGAAGCGCTGGGTTTAGCTCGGCAGACCCAATTGATTGCGTGGCGGCTGGAGAGGAGGGTTGGTTCACGCTCAATACGGACGGTTCTAGGATTACTCAGTCTGGGGCTACGACTATCGGGGTATCATTAGAGACAGTGCGGGCAATCTTGTTCGGGCATTTTGTGCTAATGTGGGGAACTGTTCTATCATTAGGGCCGAGCTGAGAGCGATCGTCGAGGGCCTTAAGCTGGCTTGGTCGTTGGGTATCAAGAAGGTTGCTGTTCAAACTGATTCGGCGGCTGCTGTGGCCATGCTACAGGCGGGTGGGAGATCTGCTCACAAGCATGCTGCACTTGTTGCTGAATTCCAGGATTTTCGGGCGAGGCCTTGGGAGATCTCGATCAGTCACATTTTTCGAGAAGCTAATTACAGTGCTGACTATGTGGCGAATTTGGGTCACTCTTTTTGGTTTGGGTTACATGTTTTTTATTACCCTATTTCTTCTTTAGCTGACTGGTTCAGGTATGATCTCGTTGGAGTCGCCTTGCCAAGAGTTGTTTCTCGTAATGATTAGGGGCTTCGACCCCGCTTTTTCACCAAAAAATCATTGACCAAATTAATCAATGACTTACCAAACTTGGAGTCCTTCAAATAATTTACAAACAAAAGTTAGTTCAATACAAATTGAAGACAAAATGCAACTTTCTCGAAGCATTTGCAAACAAATGAAGTTGAGACTAAAGAAACCATCACTGTAGAAAGAATTATTATGAGTAATAGTTAAACATAATGAAAAATGAACTTACTAAAACTTAATAGAATTTGAAAATAAGGATCATGTTATATCAATATATTTAGGTTTAATGAATATATCAAATTCAAACTTACTCAACTCGATAAATAATATGAATTTGTTAATAGTTAATCACATTTAACCCATTTTACTTACGATTCCATTACTCATACTCATACACTCATTAACGTATTCACCATTGACCTTAATAAGATACAACCTTATTTATTCAGTTTCTATAGCTCAATCGATGTATTAATTGAAAATACTTCTCTTAATAAATCATAATTTCTTAAGCATTTATACAGCATGATCCTGGATCAAATTAATCAATGATTTATCAAACTTGGAGTCCTTCAAATAATTTACCAACAAAATTATTTCAAGATAAATGTAAAACAAAAATGAAACTTTCTCGAAACATTTGCGAACAAATAAAATCGAGGCCAAAGAAACCATCACTGTAAGAAAATTAATTTGAGGAATAGTTAAGCATAAAGAAAATGGAACCTCAATTGGCCCGTTAAAACTTAAAATTGGCCCTTTTTTTTTTTGAGAAATTAAAAAATTGGCCCGTTAAAACTTAAAAGAGTTTAGAAATAAGGATCATGTTATATAAATATATTTATGTTTAATGACTATGTCCAATTCAAATTGGTCAACTCGATCAATACTCAAAATTTGTTAATAGTGAATGACATGTAACCCATTTTACTTACGACCTCATGACTTATACTGGTATTCACTCATGACCACACTCACCATTGGTCTTACTAAGGTATAACTTTATTTCTTCAGTTTTCTGTAGCACAATATTTATATATATTGATTGAAAAAGACTTCTCTTAAATATTTATAATTGTTTAAAATTTATGTAACTTGATCATTGGCCAAATTAATTAGCCAATGACTTTTTTTGAAGAGAATTAATCAATGACTTAGTTAGCTTGGATGTCTTTAGCACAAATAATGAGATAAATAATGTGCTTCAATTTTGTAAATAATCAATCACTTCTGGTTAGCTTGAATGTCTATTAAAAATTCACATGACCAAATATATTATTCAATATAATGATTTAATTTTCTACACAAATCCCGATTATTATAAAACATAGAGCTCATCTTAAAAAAATATCATCATCTAACAATAAAGTATAAACTATATGAATGAATTGTTTTTTTATAATTACTATATGAATGATTTGTTATCATTTTTTTTTTTACGGAGAAGCCCAAGGTTAAACTCCGGTTCTGCATCAGAGACAGGCCCCTGTGCAGGACGTTTTCTCACCGTCGTTACCGACAGTCGCCTGCTACTAGCTCTTCCGGCCCTTACTGAAAGCCCACAGACCAAGAAATGGCCCAAGCCCACTCTCCTAGATTAGTCTCTACCACACATTAGCTCTCAACAAGGAAATCCTTGGATTTGCTTCTGGTGGGAGTAGAACCCAGGGTGAATGTACCCAAGCCAACATCTAGCCAAGTGCTTTGCCACTAGGCCAGAAGGTGCTACGTGTTATCATATTTTCATTCACTCTATTTTCTATTTAACTTGTTAGTGTATTTCTACACTAAGCTGTTGGTTATCATAAAATTAATGTCCAAATCATTAAAGGTAAAATGTGTTTCAATGTGTACGATAAAATGTCAAGCTAAGGAGCAATGTGTTTTAATATAATCATAAATTATTTGTCTAGCTTAGTTGGTAAGTTACAATATTTATATCCTTGAGGTTGTGGGTTCGAGTCACGTAGTGGCTTTAAAATTATTATTTTTATTAAAAGCATTTTTATTCAAAATAAATTATATAAAAAATCATTCATTGGCTACCTTCCTACAATTAAGGAGAACCATGAAGAATCCTAGGTGGCAATAGGAAAAAAGCTAAAATGCTTATGGCTTAATGTCAATGTACAGCATGACCTTTTGGCTTATTACGCGCCTAATCATCACCTATTAAGTATTACAAGATTATCACGAACTACGAATGTGATTTACCTAAATAACATTCCGTCTGTTTTTCGTCGAAAAAGTCACAGCTGGCATGACGCCGTTTGATGACTGTGAAATTCGCGGATGTGGCATTACACGTGGAGCCACGTCATCAATAACCGCCAACCACTTTTTTTTTTGACTTTCTGCACTACTCCCTAGACTAAGCCCTCCATTTAATTTTAATTTTTTGTCTTCTTCTCATTCAATCCCCCCATTATCTTCTTCACCATCACATTCTCTCTCCAAGCTCCATCTTCATCCTCTTCTTAGCCAGAACATCATTCATCTTCGTCTTCATCTTTTTTCTTCTGAAATGAACCCTAAAATTATCTAATTCCCTATTTCCTTCTAGCTTGTCTCTGTTGGATATCTTGCCTCCATCTACTTCTTCTTCAATGGGTTCGGCAGAAGCTAGCTCTGGATCAACAGTAGTTTTCAAAACTACCCGGGGATGGAAAGGGCAGATGGTGGAGTGCACACACCAACTCCCAGCAGTCGTCAAAGTCGCTGGAACCCCCAAGAATATGGGTCGTTCATTCTATCGTTGCCCCCTTTGGAAAGATCGAAACTCCGACTGCGGGTTTTTCAGGTGGATTGATGAAATCGCGCAGGTGTACGAAGGGGCTACCATGGCTGGGAGTTGTAAAACAACCCACGAGCTGGCTGCAAAACGTAGAAGCTCTGAGATTGGGGGGCTGAGTCTGTAAAGAGTAAAGAGACCTCGCATGGAGAGGATGACGAGAGTGCATCAGCTGTCGTTAAACTTGCCGAAGAAATTAGGGTGCTGAGGCAAAGTGTTGTGGGATTAGAAAACAAAATTGGTTATGTAATAGTATGTATGTGTTTCCAATTGGTGTTCGTTGCTGTTGTATTGAGGTACTTTTAATGAAGATGAAATTCAGATATGGTTTTGTAACATTCATAAAACAGTAGCATCCATTCTAATATAGATGAAACATTCAGTTGCAGTACAAATCCAGGCGTAGAAACCCCAACAAGAACCCAAATAGGGATACATTCAGTGTATCATCCAATAAGCATAGTTTGCTTAGCCAAAATAGACAACAGTAAGTTCGAAATAGAGTAGCTCCTAATTGGAAATGGACCCCAAAATATTAGACAAAAGTTCGTAGATGCTACTGTCCCAACTATAAAGTCACTGTGTTGGTTGTGTAGCTGGTGGGGGGGCTGGCTGGGAGCCCCCATTGTAGTCATCCACAACCGGTGGCCTTGATGCATTCAACCCCGTCGGTGGCCCCTGCCAACATGAGAAAATCGATGTTAGTAGCTTCTAACACAACCAAGAAATCCAAATATTACTCTGTGACTCACCATGTAGTACATCAGTTGATGGATTTGTGTACACCCCCACACCCTGCATAGCTGTCCTCATCTCATTGTTTCTCTGCACTCTGTTGGTACTTCGATCAATCACAGCCTACAGAAATCACAAACCAAGAAATGTTTAGCTAGACATAACTAGTATATGACTAGAGAGGGGGATGCTACTTACTTCAACTCCCCGGTTTCTCAAGCAGCTATGTGCATTGTGACCAGAGGCACGACATGTTCCACAAGTGACTACCTTCCTCCTCCTTGGGGCAGGTGTAGAAGACCCCTCACCCTGGGCACGTCTGGTCCGACGTGGTGTAGTCCTTGGTTGCTCTACTTGTACGCCTTGTTGATCAGCAGTTGGTGCCCCACTAGTCTTCTCAGGGCATTTCCTGGAGTTGTGTCCTCTTTTGTTGCATGACCTGCAGTGCATTATGATACCCTTCCTAGTCACTACGGTTCCAACCCCATTCTTACCCTTTCTCACTTCCAGTTCTTGCTGCTCTTTCCTTCTATTCTTCTTAGGCCTTCCTGGCATGATCCTTGCTGCAGGTGGCCTTACAACAAGACCCTCAACCTCTTCCCAGGCTTGCTGCCCAGGCATGGCAGGGATACCACCGTAACCATAAGCCTTTCTCGCGAGACTGTTATGGTAGAACTTGTCTGTCCAGTAGTATATATCCTTTCTCAAGAATGAAGCAAATGCAATTGCATGAACACATGGGATTCCAGACAGTTCCCAGTACCCACACATACAAGTAAACTTGTCTAAATCTACAACATACCCGAATTCCCCAACGACACACTCACACACAAGGTCTAATGTTTGCCTGATAACACAGTTCCTTCCTATAATTTTTCCCTTCTCGATCTTGGCTTTTATCCTAGGGCATAACAGATCTTCCTTGTTCTTTTCAAACATGCGAACCTTATCTAGAATTCTTTGCATAATATACCCTCTGATCCCTTCTAACATGTTAATAATCCGAAGACTCCTCCACCTAACAATGCATCCATTGAATGTCTCACATATGTTCGATTCAATAAAGTCTACCTTAGGCAACCTAGATACATATGCTCTACAGAATGCTGTAGGGTCTGCCCTTAAAAAATCAATGTGACAATCTGGATCCACACCTGATTGTTCGAGGCTTAGGAGCTCTTGCAAGTGAATGTGGTATTCATGCAGATTGGATGCATAAACCGCTTTCCAGAAAGTTGTCCTTGCTGCAATTGACTTATGCTTAATTTTCCAGTTGGCTGAGACATGCCTTGCACACTTGCGATGCTCAGCAAATGGAAGGACACTTCATAGTGAATCAACAAGACCCTGCAAATACAAACCAACTGTTTAAGTATTGATTTGAGGATGCACCTCCATTAAAGAATCCATAAATAATACCTTCTGTTGGTCTGAAATGATGGACCATCCAGATCCATCTCCAAGATTAAGTTCTTCTTGTAAGATTGTTATGAACCATCCCCATGAGTCTCGATTTTCACCTTCAACCACAGCCCAGGCTATTGGGAACATCTGGTTGTTCCCATCTTTGCCTACTGCAGTTAGTATCATCCCTTTTACTTCTCCCTTCAGAAAACAACCGTCCAGAGCAAATAATTTCCTACACCCCATCAGATACCCCTTTTTCAAACAGCTGAACCCAATGTAAATCCTTCTGAACAGTACATACTCCTGCCCTGCAACTGGATCAACCTCCATTACAAACCTTCCTTCAGGATCTGCCTTCTTCAATTGTAACAAATATGGCCTGAGCTTGGCATATGCATCATTCAACGAACCTTCTAACATCCTCTTAGCCAGGACACATACTCTGTTTGATACGTGAATGCCGTAGGTCTGATACATTTCTGTCACCAGGTTCTTGGTGTTCAGTTCAGGATCAATTTTGAAACGACACAGGTACCTCTTTGCTATCCACTTGTGTGTTGCACTACTGTTCGTTTCTGGACGTGGACATGTGTGTTGCTCACCAACTGCCTTAATGATAAAGGCCTCGTTCCTTCTAAACCAACTTGCATATACCCTCCACTTGCACCCAGGATTAGCACATACAACTTCTTTGATTTGGTTGCTGCTTCTGGGCCATTTGATAGCTGCTCCCACAGAAATTGCGTAATTCTGTACCGCCTCTTTGAATTGTGATGGATCAGTGAATCGTAGCTTTTCCTTAAGCTCCAGTTTACTGTGATCACACGTCGGGTCATACCATGGCTGCCTTGCAAATACACTGCTGTAGTCATCCTCATCTAATTTGTCATCGACATCGTGGTCTGACTGTGAGGAATTCCTATAGCTTGATAACGGAGAGTTTGATAAGGCTCTGGGAAAGGCTTGGTTGGTTTTGTTGCACTCTGTGTTAATGTCGGCGAGACTGACTTCTTCACTTGAAACATCCTCCGCGGGGAAAGTCAGAGTCTTCTCCGGAGTCTTCGTCGTCGGCATCAGAAGCAGAATGTGTATTCCCGCCGTGGCTTGCCATGTCGGTCATGTCTACTATGCCGTCGTTGTCCAGCGGGATTTCTTCAGGACCCGGTTGAGTCGGAGCACCACGGCGGACAGTAGGTTCATTGAGTTGGTCGATTTCTTCTCCGTCCTCAGTTACAGTTAGACGGACCCTTCTCCTGAACCTAGACACACCAAGGTTCTCCATCGCTTCCTGAAACTCAGGGTCGGATGTTCGATCAGAGTCGTCTATCAAGTGGACAACCCCGACGTTGGCAGCGACGGCAGAGACGTCGGCTTCAGGATCACTACCGCTTAGTCCATTGTGCCATTCTGATTCTAGTTCCTCATTATCTTCGTAGTAGCTCTCTATCTTCGTGGTATCCAGATAGACTTCTACAACCCCTTTCTTTCCAGTCGCCACTATCTTTGCCGCATCTGCATCGTTGGTAACCTCATTCAGACCATTTGCCAACGTCTTCCCTGGGGCCACAAACCAAATTTTCTCCACCGAATCATACTTCAAGTCCTCTGTTCCAAGTTTCTTCAACTGGAAGTAGCAAAGAAAATCGGAGTCGAAGGTGCATTCCACCACCTCTCCGTTCACATATTTGGGAGTTCGCCCTGAGAAGCTCATCAGTCCACCGTGATGGACCAGCAGCTCCACCGGCACTGACATCTGCAATGGAAAAACTCATTAATTAGGGTTCAGGAACAAGAATGAAAGAAAGAAAAAAATGACACATCGAGAAAGAGCAAAAAGGAAGTTGTATTGAATATTCCACAATGGGCGTGCACAACCTTTTCTATCTCGAACTCTTGCCGGCGTCAATCGGAAGTTGTAAAATGAAATGGCATAAGCTTGGTAATGGCGGTCACTGATGTTGCTGGGGCTGGAAGAGGAAGATGAATGGTGGGGGGAAGTTTCAAACCGGCAAACGATGGAAGAGACAGAGAGAGAGAACGCTGGAGTGTGGAAGACGAAAGGTAAGGAATTTTGGGGAAGTGCAATTACTGTTTGGGGAAATGATTCAGCATGGGGAACTGGTGACTTTTTGGGGAAATGGGCCAGCGAAATCCACTGGATATTATTTGTGGCTGACTAAGCCGGATGCTTCGAATCCACGTCAGCAGGTAATCCACCACGTCGGCTAAACTGCCACATCCGCGTAACGATACCTAACAGAACCGGACGGAATGTTATTTAAGTAAATGACATTCGTAGTTCGTGATAATCTTGTAATACTTAATAGGTGATGGTTAGGCGCGTAATAAGCCAAAAGGTCATGCTGTATAGTGACATTAGGCCAATGCTTATATATGTTTGTAAATTTGGGGTGCCAATATAATTCTATGTTGTCACTATAAGTGTTTGTAACAACAAATTAATAATGGAACAATTTTTATGGATTCTTAATATATTGCCTTATATTTCTCATTTCTCCAAACACTTTTCGCTCAATTTACATGAAAACACTAATAATTTCTCATCTATACTTCATTTGTCATAATTATTTTTGCCCAATATTGTATGTTTTTATCATTTTCAAATTCAATGTCTTATTTTTCATTTATATTAATTAGATTAAAAATTAAAATAATATCTAAATATATTTGAAGCCCTTAATGGGGGGTTTTCTACGGCAGCTGATCCACATCCAACCCTTTCCAAGGGTTGGATTTTGTTCCAACCCTTTCCTAGCCATTGGATCATTTTTCTACCACTATTTTCACCTTTTGACCAATCTAATGGTCTAAATTTGCTGGGGTTATTTAAGACATTTCACACTTAATTTAATTTTTGTTTTATTTTAAATATTTAATTTATCTTTGTGACCGGCCGACCACTCTCCGATGACCGGCCGTCGTGCTCCGGCGACCGGACGCCGATCTCCGATGATTTTTCCGGCGAAGTACATGTTAACTAGTTAACACTTTTTTTTCTAATTTTTAACACATGTTCTAACTATTAACTAGTTAACAGATTCTTTTGTTGATAACTAGTTATCTACACTAGTTCACAAGATATTTAACTAGTTAACTTGTTATATTTAACTAGTTAACTCGATTAGATAACTAGTTAACTCGTTAACAAAATTTAATTAGTTAATTGGTTAACTAGTTAACTCGTTAACTAAATTTAACTAGTTAGTTAACAAATCGAGTTAACTAGTTATCAATGTCAACAACATAAAAAATAGTGCTAAAATTACAAATTTTAATACTAAACAATCAAACTATCTATAAATAAAAATAGAGTGACTAAATTGTAATTTTTAATATAATTATCTCATCATCTTCAACATTATTACAGAGGCCGTCGCCGATGCTCTGCGTTGCCGTCGTCGTTCCAGGTCCCGGTCGGATGTAAGTGGTGGCGAGAGGGCTAATCAAGGTGGTGATGTGACCAACGAAAGAGGAGGAGGTGTCCGGAGAGAGGGTGGATCCCTCCATCGGAGGTGGGAGTGGAGTGCTATCAACGGAGAGCGGCGGAGGTGAAGCTCCGATTTGGAAGAGCTCGTCGGTGGCGGAGAAGGAGGACTGGGTCAATTTTCCACCGAAGTCGAATTCAAAGTTGGATTAGGAGCTTTGTCGGTGGTGGCCGGAGCAGAGGAAGTCAAGGTGCCGAAGGAGCTGCCGACTGGAAATTAGGTTTTAATTCATTTTTACAATTCTCGATTTTACCCTTGATTGGACCGGTCCAACCCCCGGGAGGTTGGACGCAGATCGCGTGCCGTTTTCTACAATAGATTAGTTACCAAAATAGATAGATATTAAGGATACTAGCGTTAGACTCCAATTCCAGTGACAATGTGTCACTTTTGTTGCATCCAATGCAACAATCAATCTCCACCTTTAGATCTTAGTTGTTTGATCTTGTGGTTTTAATTCATTATTTATAATTTCAAGTTATTTTTGTTTGTTGAAGTTTCCTCTCATTTTCTATCACAAAAAAGTTTCCCGACGAATTTCCCGATAACACGAGCATCCGTTGACGAAAAATTTTTCACCCACGTGAACACCGTAATTAGATCTATGTTTCTGGAAAAAAAATATTTTTTCTGACAATTTTTACGACGGCTTGTCGTACAGTTTGTATGTGGCTCGTACAAACTGTATACAATTCGTATTGATGTTTGTACAAGCTGTATACAAACTATATACACTTTGTATGAGTTGTACACTCTGTATTTATTTTTGTATAGTTTGTAGTGGAGTTGTATACAAACTGTATACCCTTCGTACGAATTTGTACACTCTGTATTTATTTTTGTACAATCAGTACGAGAGTTGTATACATT
Organism: Linum lewisii; assembly: GCA_034768395.1. NCBI lineage: Eukaryota > Viridiplantae > Streptophyta > Magnoliopsida > Malpighiales > Linaceae > Linum > Linum lewisii. The sequence continues at coordinate 80,183,301 of CM068296.1, forward strand.
TTGTACTGGAGTTGTACATTGTGTCTTTATTTTTGTACAATTTTTTTCCGTACGGTAGGGTTATAAAAAAAATTCATACAACCTGTATATACTCTGTATGAAATTCGTACATTATGTATGAGAATTGTACAACTTGTATATAATGTACACTCTGTATGAAGTTCGTATAGACTATATTGACGAAATAATTAAGCGTGCCATCATCGACGGAGCCGCCAAGTAGAAACAACGTCCTAAAATTTTTAATCTATCTCCAACCAACTCTTCCTTCAATCGAAAAAATAATTGACCGAAAAAAGATCACATTTATACGAGTTAGTGAAGAAGAAAGGAACAAGTGAGAAATGAGGATCGTAAATTAAATAGACGGCTCAAATTAATGCTGGTTTGGAGACCGTCTATAAACCGCTGTCTCCAGAATCGCGGTCACTAGCGTTACCCGCCAAAATGTTCTTTAATCTTTGTAATAAATTGCTGCTCAACTTAACTTACTTATTAATTACAGAAAACGCCCCCTCCCTCCCCCACTGAAGAAACGCAGAAACGAAAATCCTTAACAAAATAGAAAGAGAAAATGACAAAATATGGATTGATGTTTCTTCTTCTTCTTCTTCTTCTTCTTCTTCTCTTCGGCTTCAATTCGCTTCTTCTTAAGCCTCCACAATCAAGAATTTTGTGTTTGCTTGATACAATCATAGGCCATGAAATTAGTGTGGTTGGCTCTCTGTTTTTGGCTTCTTCACGGGGGCCAAGTTGCGGTGGTTATGGCTTCCGGTCAATGTGGTCCGCAGAGAGAGCTTAATCAAACTCACACTTGGGCCGTCGCTGGTGTTTGTGCTGTCATCATCGTCATCTCTATCATCCTCGAGAAGATTCTTCATAAACTTGGAGCGGTACGTTTTATTCTAGTTTTTTTAAACTATCGCCCAATTTTTATGTAATTTTTTCACTTTCATCTACTTTGCATCCTTTTCTTCGTTGGACTTGAATCAAATTCAAAACATTGCAGTGGTTCACAGAAAGACACAAAAGAGCATTATTCGAGGCCTTGGAGAAGGTTAAAGCCGGTAGGTTCATGTTCTTTTAATGTTAGTGCATGTGCTTCTCAATGATTGTATCATTTTCCACCAAGTTCTGACAATTGTTGGGTTTTGATGTGCAGAGCTCATGGTTCTGGGTTTCATTTCACTTCTCCTGAACTTTTGCCAGAACTTCATCTTGAAGATTTGTATTCCCGTTGAGGTAGCAAATTCGATGCTGCCATGTCCGGCTGAGACTGAGCACAAAACTGAGGGAGAGGAGGAACATCACCGAAGGCTATTGTGGTTTGAGCATAGAGTTTTAGCTGGTGCCGACACTGCTGCTAGTTGCAAGGAGGTTAGGATGTCTCCTTCTTCATGATTAGTTACTGAATTGAACTTTTGGGGCTCATATACTATAAACTGTCTAGTTGAATGACATTTTCTAACTGTAATGTTCTTCATAACCTTCTTCTCTAAGGTCTGTAATTCCCTCATACTAGAGAGATCATGGGGTTCATAGTATTTGATTGGTTCATGCTTTATGGTGTCCCATTGATGTGTTTTACAAAATTAAGAAGCTCTGAGAATCTTACTTGCTTATTTGAATCTTTTTTGCAGGGAAATGTCCCACTTATATCTGCCAATGGATTGCATCAATTGCACATCCTCATCTTCTTCTTGGCCGTATTTCATGTGATGTATAGTTTTATTACCATGATGTTTGGAAGACTCAAGGTACATACTAAGTTCTTATATGTATGCCAGTTTGGATCATATTTTTTCTAGTGAATCCCTTTGATTTATCGACTTGATTAACTGCTGGTTTCTTAATAGCATAGATTCGTGGCTGGAAGGAATGGGAGCAAGAAACTTCATCCCATGATTACGAATTCTCCAATGGTATTTCGATCATACTTCGATGATCATGGAACGGGATCTTGAAGTCATTGTTTGAATATGTTTGGAAAATCGATTTCTTTTTTGGTTTATTATGTTCAATACTAATGCACTCTTGTTAAGGCAGATCCTTCAAGATTCAGGCTTACTCATGAGATATCTTTTGTTAGAGCACATACCAAATTCTGGACAAGGATTCCCGTCTTCTTTTATATTGTAAGAAGCACTTCACTTATGTTATTTCAGATAAACAAACTTCAAGGATAGTTTCATTTATTTTCTGGCCATTGTAGGAATGCTTTTGTCGACAGTTCTTTAGATCAGTTAGTAAGTCCGACTACATGACGCTGCGCAATGGATTCATTACGGTGAGTCTTTTTGATTCCTTACCTTCCAATTTTAAACCAATTTGTCTCTCTAAGTATGGAAATAAGTTATGTTTTTAGTTTTCTTTTGACAGTGGTTTGGTTCATTACACAGGTCCACCTTGCTCCTAGAAGTAAATTCAATTTCCAACAATACATAAAGAGATCATTGGAGGATGATTTTAAGCTAGTTGTAGGAGTGAGGTAATAATTCTTTTATGTACTAGTTAGTTCTTAAAGTAGCGTGGATTGACAAGTTGATGACTTAATTCACTACTTTTCTTGGCTATCGTTGGCAGCCCTGTTTTGTGGGCATCGTTTGTCATTTTCTTGCTTACAAACGTGAGTGGTAAGTGCGTTTCACTACTTGCTATATTTTAGTGTCTGGGACTGAAAGCAAATTACAAGTCCATAATTTCATATTGAAATGGTAATATGTGAATGAATTTGGATGTGTTTTCAGGATGGCAAGCACTGTTTTGGGCATCCACGATCCCTGTGATTGTAAGACATCAAGAAATGAGTTTCCTGTTTCAGATATAAGAAAGCTTATATGTTACTAGCAATCATGTCTGGTGCACAGATAATTTTGGCAGTTGGGACGGAACTTCAGTCCATTTTGACAAAGATGGCACTCGAGATTACAGAGAAGCATGCAGTTGTGCAAGGGATACCTCTTGTGCAAGGTTCAGACAAATACTTCTGGTTTGGTCGGCCACAGTTAGTTCTTCACCTTATCCATTTTGCTTTGTTTCAGGTACTTCATCTGACGGAATTCCTTGCATTGGTCTCACTTGTCATCTTCCATCCCCTTCTGTTACTGACTGTTTCTCATGTGACTTACTTGCAGAACGCTTTCCAGATAACTTATTTCCTATGGATATGGGTAATGGACTGTGCTTGTCTGGTTCTGCATTTTTTTAAAACATTTCCTCATGGTTAAGCAAATTTCCTTTCCCTGCTACAGTATGCATTTGGATTGAAGTCCTGCTTCCATGCTAGTATCAAGCTTGCCATTCTAAAAGTGAGCATTGGGTAGGTTCGTTATACCTCATAAACAAACGGTGGTTCATTATGTTTTTCGTCATTGTCAATGAGTTATGTATGCCTGATTTAATGTGAGAGTCTCTTTAGTGATATTTGATACTTATTTGAGTTTGTCTGCTGCAGGGTTGGCGTGCTACTTTTTTGTAGTTACATTACGCTTCCGCTTTATGCACTTGTAACTCAGGTTCGTTCTTACTTTATCAAAATCAGCTCACACTATTATCAAGACCAAAGAATGGCAAATGCCGAAATGCATTGAACACAACTCTCTCTGTCTCACACAGATGGGTTCCAACATGAAGAAAGCAGTGTTCGATGAACAGACTTCAAAGGCGCTGAAGAAGTGGCACATGGCCGTGAAGAAGAAGAAGAAGCAGGCTGGCACGGTTAAAGGAAGGAAGTCTTCAGTGAGAACTCTAGGTAGCGGTAGTGGTGATGCTAGCCCATTGTCAGTAGATGCATTATTTACAGGCAGGACTCTGAACTCCTTAGGGTCCTCTGGCCACACATTGCACCGTTTCAAGACAACTGGCCACTCCACCCACTCTCACTATGCATACCATGATGACAGTGAACTGTCGGACATGGAAACCGTGGCGTTGTCTCCCACTGCTACATCATCCTCCGTTCATGTGAGCTTAATCAGCAGGTCAAGAAGAGACCATTTAGAAGAAGATGATGAAGAATGCAAGGGTCATGTTGCACTGTCCGACGCTGTGAATGTTGAAATGAGTGACTCACGAATTCACCATCATGTTGGGGATGACATTGTTAATGCTAGCGATATAGAGGATTTCAGTTTCGTCAAGCCGGTTGGTCCCTTGAAACAACCATGATTGATTCGTTTGTGTATTATAAAATGGTACTATTACCTAGTTAACAAAAGAAATAGTCAGCTAGTACTGTCACTATTCTAGAGGGGAATGAATATTGGGCTCTGAATTCAGTTCAGAAAATATTTTAGGTAACTAAAATGATGAAAATAGTAGCAATTTAAAAAATCACTTATACTACTAGATAGTTAGCAACTAAATTTTGAAGCTTTGAGCACACATTTTTATGCGAAATGTGTAACTTACAGTAGCCTATATTTTTGTACTTTGTTCTCGTTGTTGTAGTATATATTTTGAGCTGAGTTCTTCTAATAACTGTTAAATTGCAGTTGGGTTATGATATTTTGTGGAGTTTATATAATTGTTCTTGATGGTCTAAAGGGTATATTTTGAATATTTCATAACTTATGTTGGGATATGATAATATCGTTATGGTATTGGTTTGGATTTTGATTTTACTTGCTTTTCTTTCAATTGTCTTGTCTCGTTGATGAATCTTTTTTTTTTTTTTTTGTCATTCCCCACCCCACATTGAGACTCATTCATGAATTGTCTTTCTGCTCATTGCTTTGTTGAACTATGCAATGCAACAATAGCCATTTACTTCACAAAACAAGGTCATACACAACACTTTAGCAATACCATATATCAAAAGGAAATAATGACATGTTTATACTTTCCATTGAACAACATCAGTAGGTTGTGTTCATCAAACAAGTTTTATTGAACAACTTCAGTACAACTAATCACTCAACAAAAACCCTAAACTACTACTCATAATACAACTACTTGTTCTCCTCCAGTCGTGCTAGCTTATTCCTGTTGGCGTTCCGTGCGGACTAGTCTTCAGGGAAACCTTAGGCGGCTGTAGGTCCTAGGGTTTCGTCATGGTGTGGCCGTACTTTGACGGGTATGTCGTGTAGGAGGCTAACAGCGTGACTTGGGCCCAAGAGCGGCTTGGGATCAAGGAAACTAACTTCCTTGATCCATCAAACAAGGGCAGTTTGGGTATTATAAAAAAGTGTTGTTCACACCTTTTGCCGCCGCCGCCGCTAGATGTCGCCGGTCAGCCGCAGGGCCGTCCGCCGTACGCCCTCGCCGGTACGTCCCGCCGTCGCCGAACTCCTCCGCCGGCCTCCGCCGTCTGCCGTCGCCGGACCTCCTCCGCGGCCTCCGCCGCGCCGTCGCCGGACCTCCTCCGCCGCGCGGCCCTCCGGCCGCCGGTCCTCCTCCGCCCTCAATAAAATAATTCATATTTTAAAAATCTTTTGTTGTTGCTATGTTTTGAAATCATGACCTCTTCTGTGAAATATTAAACTCCTACCACTACGCTACTGAGCATTTATTGATATTATATAACAATAAAATTATCTTATTAATAGTATGCACATGGTTTGTACAAAAAATGTGCACACGAGTACGAAATATGTGTACACTGATATATAACCAAATGTGTGTACACGTGTACATAAATAAATGTAAGATATTGTGTACACGTGTACAGTGAGTACGTGCACGTATATAAATATGTACGTACACGTGTACAAAGAGTGTGTGCACGTGTACAAACGAGTGTGTGCACGTGTACAAACGAGTGTGTGCACGTGTACACATTGTGTACATGTGTACAAGATAAGTGTACACGTATACAAAAATGTAAGTACGTAAACGTGTGCGTGTATAAAACGTGTAACACGTGTATAGAAACGTGTACACATGTATAACACGTGTCCGAAAAATCTTTGCAACTGAGTACACAATTTATGTACAAAAATGTGCACGTACACAGTTTATGTGCATACACAGTTTATGTACATACACATGTACAAAAAATGTGTACACATATTAAAAACGAGTACGAAGCGTCACCGAAAAAAAAATTCCAGAAAAATAGGCCCGACGACGGTGGTCCGGTGGCCGAAAATTTTTTCGAAATCGGAGCTCCGATCGTCTGTAAAATTCATCGGAGAAGTCGTTCGAGCTCCGGTCGTCGGAGCTCCGGTCGCCGGAGTTCCGGTCGCCGGAGTTCCGGTCGCCGGAGCTCCGGTCGCCGGAGCTCCGGTCACCGGAGTTCTGGTAATTGGCTGTTTGAATTTAATTAAAAACTAAAAAAGAAATTAAATTAAATTAAATGGTGAAATGACCTTTTTACCCTTTTAATTTAAACCATTAAATCTGAAAAAAGAATCAATGGCTGAGATCTTTCCTTAATAATGTCAAGGAAGAGAGTTTTCCTTGACAGCAAGCTGGACTCACTTGGGCCCATCACTAGATTAATTATTTTACTATTTATAATTTAATTATATTATTTTTTATAATTCTTATTTATTATGAATTTAGGATAGTCATTGTAAGAAGGGACCTGGATCCGGCTACAACCTTTTGCAAGGGTTGGATTGTGTTCCAACCTTTTTTCAATCATTAGATCACTTCTTTGACCTTTTGACCAATCCAATGGTTTAGATTATTAGGGGTATTTAGGACATTTCACACAATTTAATTTTTTTTTAAACCTGGATCAGCTGGCCCAATAAACTCGGTTTGGACCATAATTCTTTAAAACCCGGATTAGCTGTCCAGTAAACTCGGTTTGGACCATAATTTCAAGGTTTGGCCCAATTCTCAAATGTATAATTTAAAATTGTAAATTGGGGGACTCGAATCCTTGTCCTTCAGTGAGGATCGATACACATTAACCAATTGTGCCAGCCAATTCAAGTGATTAATTGTTATGTTCGTTCACTAATTATTAGTTTATGCGAGTAATTAGCTTGAATAAGCCATACATTAACATAAAAATTTTAAAACTAAATTTCTAATCATTAATAAATAAAATATTTTATTGAATAATTAAAAAACGATTATACAATAAAATAATGTTGATCCTAACTTACCATTCAATTTTTAGTTTCATTCATTTTTTGACATACTAAATTTACCATATAACATATTGTTTCCTTCACAGATTCTACGCAGGATACAATTATGAAAACAATGGTCTCTTGTGACAATCAATTCACAAGTTATCTAATAACCAATTAGCAGAACTATGTGGTGTCTTGTGTTAACTTGTTAACTGAACCATAACAACTAACAAGTTATTTTGATGATAACTAGTTAACATGTTATTTTGATCATAACTAGTTAACGTACATGATATTTTGTTGATAACTAGTTATCTGAATTCTATAACATGTTATTTTGATGATAACTAGTTAACATATTTTTTTGCTGATAACTAGTTAACAATTTTTTTAACTGATAACTAGTTAGCATGGTTTTTAAACTGATAACTAGTTATCCACACTAGTTCACATGTTATTTCACTGATAACTAGTTAACGAATTTTCATGATCAATTTTAACAATATTTTTTGTTAACAGGTTATCTATATAGTTATGCTATTTTTACCTAGTTAACTAGTTAACAATTTTAGGTGATAACTTATTATCAATATTAGTTAATGAAATTTCATTACCAATTTTAACAATAATTTTTGTTAACAAGTTATCCAACTAGGTATGTTATTTTTACTTAGTTAACTAGTTAACATAATGATTAAGATAACATGTTAATATTTTTTAAGATGATAACTAGTTATCAAAATTAGTTAACTAGTTAACATCATTATTTGTTGTTAACTAGTTAATAGTATTTTTTTAACTGATAACTGGTGAATATGATTTTTTAGACTGATAACTAGTTAATAAAGTTTTTTGTTGATAACTTGTTAACAGATTTTAACCTGATAACTAGTTAACGAATTATCATATAATCAAAATCTTAACGAGATATTTTGTTAACATGTTATCTAACTAATTATGTTATTCTTACCTAGTTAACTAGTTAGTTTGTTATTAACTAGTTAACTTATCGAGTTAACTTGTTAACATCACGACTATCGAGTTAACTAGTTAACTTCACGATTGGATAACTAGTTAACAAGATTTTTAGTTGATAACTAGTTAACAAAATTAGTTATCTCGTTACCAGATTAGTTAATTAGTTATTTTGTTAGTAACTAGTTAACTAGTTATCTTACATTGTTAATTAGTTAACATCATTATCAAATAACTAGTTAACCGGAAATCTTTAACTCATAACTAGTTAACATTTATAATTAGTTAACTAGTTGTATGAACTAGTTAACACGTTATTCATCGACCACATTATTAAGTTACAAAGTTAATTTCTAACAATGTTCACATACAAAATTTTACAAAATGGCCCAAAAATTGCTAAATTGTTAATAACAAAAAAAAAGTGACCTAACTAAAATTGATTAAACTCAAGTGACTAAATTGTAAATGACTGAAATTTTACATCTTCTTCAATCTTTTTTCCCGAGACCCAGTACGGCCGCCGCTATCGCAACCTTCCCCGCTGCTCCAACCACAGCTTAGCACCTCCGATGAGATGCCTTTGGCTTCCCGATGGAAGTTGAATCAAACAGGCACACAGTCTATACTAGCAATCGAACCGTCTACATTTCTTCGACTAATTTTGAACCCTAAATCAAAGAAACAAAGAACGAGTCTAATCAAACAGAGAGAAATTACGAGGACGGTCGACGACGACGTTGTTTATTCCGCCGGAGAAACACATACCTCGGAGTGTTGCGGGGATAATGGATGGAGCCGGAGAACAGAATCCGATGGTGGCCGTTGATGATCAGAGACCTTCCGTCGTAGCTCACTCCCTTCGTAGTAGCATTCCCAGCAACTGCTCGATCGTCAATTCCCGCCGCCGCAGCCGTTAATATTACTATCATCGCCGTGGCCATCGTGATCAAAGGAGACTAGTTTAGGGATATGTTTATTTATTGAAAAAGACGGAAATACCCTTATATGTGTTGGGGTTGGACCGGTCCAACCTTTAAAGGTTGGGTCCGGATCTAGAGCCTGTAAGAAGTAGTAATATTAAGAGATAACTATATGTTTTTAATTTTTACAGTGACTTTAAATACTAAATATTTGAAATCATAAAATATAACTACTTAAGTGAACCGGGTTGAAGGAAGTAATTTTAAGATATTAGTATGATTGATAAAACATGATGGTTTAGTAATCATCATACGCATAGTGATAAACTCAGTTGAAAGAAATAATTTGAAGAGGTTTCAATACATAGTTTGTAATTTTTCATTAATTAATTTATTGTTGTGTGGCTAGAGAGGTTTACTGGTGAAGTCTCTTAAATTTCTAGATGTGATCATTAATAGATGTCACGAGGTTGGATTTTGTAGCTAATTTCCGGAGCCCGGTGGGTGACAAAGTTCCTCCTTTGTTCCCTATACAAAGTTTATTCCTAGCCGTCGAATCTCTTTAATCTAATCTAACGGTGGATAGTACTAGTATAAAAGGGGTAAATTACTGAATCTTTTTTTTTACGATTTTCTACTCACCCCACTAACCTAGGGTAACTAGCAAACTGCCCCCACTCGTAAATTGTGAAAACCCAAAACTCTCTGCAAAACCAATTCCCATTGACGGCGCCGGCTACGTTGTTCGGCGTGCTCCATCCACATCTAAGAAGTCGTTGCCGCTCCTCCGGTTCTGTCCAGTCGCAGGAGCCGAACATTTTAAATCCCTAATCCTCGGTTGACGACGTGCTCCAGGACCTGTTGACGGCGCCGGTGGTAATCACCGGTTTTCCTCGCCGCCAGTAATCCCTCAATCTTCCATCGCCGCCAGTAAGCCAAACTCCTTTGTTTTCCCCCTAAAAGTCATGATACCCAGTAGCAACAACCAGGACGAAGCATTCTGAAACCAAAGCATATCAAAGGGATATCTAGAAACAAGGAATGATATAGATCTTCTCTACCACTTGAGTAACACAAACAAGAACCCATAATAATTACCAGGTTGATTTGCAACATGCAGACTAAGCATTATAACAAGTTGGCAACGATTGCAACCTTTTTTGTTTTCCTTGCATGTCAATCTATTAAGCCTCTTTCTCTTGTTTCTGTGATTCAATCAGTGCCAAGGAATTGTATTACTAATTAAAATGACAGATTACTTGTATTACTAACTTTTTCTGGAACTCGAGAATTCTGATTGTATAGCTCTTCTTGGTAGATGCAATACTTGAATCTGTAGAATACTTGTATTCTCGTAGTACTAGTATGATATTTACACAAATGCATGTCTGATTCCTAGTACTAGTATGTTTGAGGGTGCTATAATCTTGAATCGTGGTAGAAAAGGTTCAGGTTCGGGTGTTTTCCGATCTTTGCTGTGTTCTGTCAAGTTTCGATATTTTTTGCTTCTGGTTCCGAATTCTTGAAAGTTCGTTGAATGGTAGGGTTTGATTGGTACTTGGTTCCGTGAATACTGTGATTGATTTAGTGTTTGTGAGATTGTGTAATACCATTGAGCTGAAATAGTTTTTTAAATGGGGCAAATTTGATATGATTGAGATGAATTCCATTAAACCTTGAATCGTTAGCTTGACATGTCTTCCATTAAACCTTGAATCGTTAGCTTGAACTATATTTGAATGTAGAAACGTGCTACAATGGTGTTTGAAGTGCTCGTTGTGGCTAACTATTGTGGGGATTGTATTCAGATCTTGTTGTGGTTGTTTTTGTGATGAATTTAGTGTTTGTATAGCTCTGTTCTTGGAATTACAAGTACGTGTATCTGTAGAATACTTGTATGCTCGTAGGACTAGTATGCTTATTTAAAAAATGCATTTTCATGAGTTCTTTTCGACAATACTAGTAGGTGTACAATACTTGTATATTTGTAATACTAGTATTAGTTGTTGTAATTGTAGTGTGTAAGTTTTTGTTCAAGTTGAGTGTTTGGTAGTGCTCATATTATTTTGATGTAATCATTATTGTTTCTGATCTATTTTTTAAAACGAAGGAGGGGATAACTAAGTAAGAAATTATTTTTTTGCATATTTAAAGGATGAGATATTTAAAAAATATTGAATTAATAATTAAACATTAAATTGGGAAAATCAATTCCATATCTGGCGGTTACATTAACAGCCGAAGTGGGGATTATTAAATTAATTTAAATTATTAATTAGGAAATAGATATGAGATCAATGGTCCGGATTAAACTTTGTAAAATTCCGCTGACTTCAGCCCTTGAATATATATTTGTTTTAAAACTTTAATGGCTTGTTGGGTGTATTGCTTCTCACGACTCAATGTTAGGCCTAAACTGCGATTTATATGGATAACAATATATGTTGCAGTCTACATCCCGTGCATTACATACAATTAAAAGTCGAGCCCACTAATTCCTCTTGCAGAGCAACCTAAGTTTTTGAACAAAATAACCACTCCAACTTTTCTCTTCGAACATCATATGATTCATCTCAATCATCTTCACCCTTCTTCAATAGCCTGTAATAAAGAAATGTGAGACAACATATGTCAATCAATGAATGTTGGGTAACAGAGTCATAATTGTTTCTAATTTCAATCTCTAGGATTTTACGGCGGTAGAATGTCCTAAGGGTTTTGTTTGTTGTGATGTTTTACCGGCTATCTTGAAACGTCTAGGTTTCAAAATCTTTTATCCCAACGACTTTTCTTCCACTATCTAGACGAGTTTTCGTTCATCCACAGGTTCCACGAGTTCCACGTAGTTGTCGATTCCCTTGGCCATTACTACCTGCAAAAATAAATCAATTTTGTTTGAAATTGGAATTGATAAAAAAAAACTAATAACTACAAAGCAATTAGTATAGAATAGGTACTTACATTTTTCTTCATTTGTTATCGTCCTCTGCCACCAATGCCTTTTATAAGATGCGGCCAATAGTTTTCTAAACTTAATATATTATTCTTAATCCACTTAAATGCTTTCTTCAATTGACTCTCACATTCTTTATTTTCGACCGGCTCCACGCAATCGATAAGCTCCTCCATAGATAATTGTACATGGTATTTCTTATTCTATTAGTTCATAATATTGCATGTAGCCTCCATATGTGTAGAAACTGTGAAAGCTGAACAACTCATTGTAATACGATAAAACAACCAAACAAAAATAGGTTAGCATTTGCATATATTTACTATAAACCAAAAACAACTAAAATTTTATTATAACGCACGACAATCTCCTTGATCCTAACAAAGCTTTGGATAACACGTGTGTCTATATGAAGCTTCTAGGAATCCACTTAAGATCCGTTTAATCTACTGATAAAGAACAACTGGGTTCCACGTCCTGTACAAAATTTCACAAACATAAATTTAAAAGTATATATGAAATGAATCATACAATTGCACCATCTCGATAAGTAATTCTTCATCCATGCGTTCCACGTAGGTGTCGATTCCCTTGGCCATTACTTTCTCTCCTTTTTACTTTTCAAATTCTGTGTCCAATCAACCATTACAACTATTGGTTTTCGCTGCATCATCTAAATGAGTTTTCGTTCATCCACAAGTTCCACGAGTTCCATGTAGGTGTCGATTCTCTTGGCTATTACTACCTGCAAAAATGAATCTATTTTGTTTGGAGCGGTAGGAATATTAATCTATCGCATTACGTACTTTGCTTATATGTCATTAAAGATCCATAACTGAATTTGTATTCTTGGTGACTTTGCATTTTTTATTTGATATTTGTACAAATTGTTGACGAGTAGCGTGCAAATTAGTTTGTTTAGGACCATGTCTATCTTTTACAATATATATACCATCAACCATAGCTCAACTATTCATTACTTACAACTTGATGCCTGTAATAGATTCTGAAGAAAAAATAGACCATATGCATACCACTATGTATAATGAACCACTGAGTCGAAATAGAAACATAGAGAATAGACAATGAACGCAAAATATTAGCAACAAACAAAATTATGCCAATACATATACTAGAATCATCATCATTTCTAAATAATCTAAATAGTTCAGAGTAAACATTAGACTCACTACAATGACAGAGAAGGAGAGTCACTCTGACTACAGCGATTGAGGGTGTCATTGAAATTCTACAACACGATGCAGCCTCACATAATCACAAAAGGAATTATGTACAGATCCATCTCTATCTCATTAAGCCAAATTAACTCAAATACATATAATAAAACTACTTCTAGAACATTATGGCATAGTGGATTGCACGATGATGATTGAAGCTCATAGCTTCAATTCGCTCTGCAATCTAAGGTATTGGAAGCAAATGAAAATAAGTTGGATATGCATTCAAAAAATCATAGTGGATGTCGTAGCCATCAATCAAGTGGTTCAACCAGGTAATCAGTTTGGCCTCCATGTCGATGTTAAAATAAGCAAATACAACATTTTGAAATTATGACAAAAAAGATTTAAATACCGATAAAAACTGCCGTGTAAGCTAACTTCCAATAGCCTAACTTTCTGAATAACATAACGCATAAATTCTTCAATAATATTCTAATCTTTATAAAAAAAATAGGACCAGACCTATCAATTCCATGAGGAATATCGGGTACAACATCACCTCTACCACTCCCATCACCCCTACTATCCTAGCGATTACACCCAAGGTCATGAATACCAACTTCATGATTATTCATGATTCCTAGAATGAAAAAAACTTACATCAATTAGTGTAAATAGTACACGAACGATTTCTGTTTGATGGGTGTATTTGTGTTTGATGAGTTGTTTCATGGAAAACAGGAGAGGGCTGATCCTCTCCTCCACTTAGCAAATTATGATTATATGATGGGTGTATTTGTGTTTGATGACTTGGTTAGTTAAATGGAGCCTAAGAATTGATGAATTTGTGTTTGTTTTCATTCCATTACTTTGTTGATTGCAGATGGTTTTTAACTGCCATGTTTGTTTGAATCCATTCTAGACCATAGATGCGCTATGATCGCATTTTGCTGAGGCTTCGAATCATGACCGAAGGAATGCACTAAATGCAGGTCCTTTGTTGTACTGTTTTTTATGTTGCCATCTGGTCTTCCATACTATAGCTGAATTACGAAACCACTTGCTCTATGAACATATCCAGGTTTGGTGAACTTTCTATTCGTTATTTTCATTATTACAATATAATATCCAAGTGCATAAGATTTTTAGTTTTTTATTGCAGGCGCTTATTGATCAGTCCAGGGCACTGCATCAATGTCCTTTTGCCTCAATCGTGTCATTCATAATCACAATCAATGTCTGATGTACATGTTCATCCATATCATCATTCTTTTTCCTTAGATTGATCACTATACTCATCGTCTTCCTCCTCAAATAAAGGCTTGCCACATCTGCCGAACGTTCTTCCCGCTGGAGGAGGATCATGGGAGATACATGCTCCATGTCATCAATCATAGTCTCTTCCAGGGTGTTGGTGAACTCGTCCGGTTTTTGCTTTTGGAATTTCTCCTCTTGCTCGTCTGTTTTGCGGATGGTTTTTTGCTTTCGGATTCCTTTGTTTTTTTATGAGTTGTTTCGTGGAAATCTGGGGAGGGCTGATTCCCTCCTCCACTTAGCAAATTAAGATTATATGATAGGTGTATTGTGTTTGATGAGTTGTTTCATGGAAAGCAGGGGAGGGCAGATCCCCTCCTCCACTTAGCAAATTAGGATTATATGATAGATGTATTTGTGTTTGATGAGTTTTTTCATGGAAAGTTAAATGAAGCTTAAGAATTGATGAGTTTGTGTTTGTTTCCATTTCTTTGTTGATTGCAGATGGTTTTAACTGTCATGTTTGTTTGGATCCATTCCAAACCATAGATGGCCTACGAGCACATTTTGCTGAGTTTCCGAATCATGACCGAAGGAATGCAATAAATGCAAGTCCTTTGTTGTACTATTTTTATGTCGCTATCTGGTCTTCCCTACTATAGCTTAATTACGAAACCACTTACTCCATGAATATCTCCAGGTTTGGTGAACTTCCAACAGCCTAACTTCTTGAATAACATAACGCATAAATTCTAATCTGAATAAAAAATAGGACCAGACCTACCAATTCCATGAGGAATATCAGGTACAACATCACCTCTACCACTCCCACCACCCCTACTACCCTAGCGATTACACCCAAGGTCATGAATACCAACTTCATGATTATTCATGATTCCTAGAATGAAAAAAAAAACTTACATCAATTGGTGTAAATGGTACACAAACGATTTCTGAATAGAACACCAATTCATAACACAAATTAAAAGCATGTTCAAATACAAAAAATATTAATTACAAAACAACTAACTTTGAACTCTAAAGTCAATTCTATCGACAAATCCTAGACCTTATTATAAACATTAAACTTTAACGTGTTATCCCTAATCACTTTGTCTATGACACGTTATATTAATGTGATAAATAACCTAAGTTATAAACCTTGTCCACAAACTTTCTAAGTTATATTTAAATTACAAAACAATTAATTTTATACTCTAACATATTATCCGACTCACTAATTCTCTCCACTCTATAACATGTTATAATCATGTGATAGACAACCTAAATTATAAACCCTATCCACATACTCTAAACCATATATAAATTACAAAACAACTAACTTTAAACTCAAACGTAAATTCAATCGACAAACCCTATACTTTACTATATACACTAAACTCTAACGAGTTATTCCACCTTAGGCAAATTCTTTATTGTAATTAATTTCAAAATAATTTATTGAGCAAAATACCATCTTGAGACGCTTGTTTAGATTATTCCAGGCCAAAACCTTCCTAAACGCCTCCTTCAAGTGATTCACCACCCGTCTTCCAAGAACAAACAAACATGCTCCCATTTGTCACCTGTATCCATAGGTCAAACACACAAAAATCAGTTAGGAGCATTACCCTTGCCTTAATCAAGAGAAAGTAAATAAGGTCACAAATAAAATAAAAACAGTTATGAGCTTTACCAGTCTGACTAAGGCGGCAACAAAAATCGTACAACACGTCGCAACCTTAGATAATCACGATAGACATATGTCGAGCAAATTGGTCTCGTCCCTGGCCACTGGGAAGTTTTGGGAGCGTACCTCTCAAGATGTACGAAAGACAATAGTAAGAAGACGTATAGCTATGGATCTAAGTGAGGGGGTAAGTTCGTATGAGAGAGAGAGAACGAGAGTAGTATCGGGGGTACCTTTAGGGTTGTGTGGAGGGGATAACCTCAAGCTTACAAACCAGCGTACAAACCAACGTCCATAGCTTAAGCCGTATCCTTTGGGTTATCCTTGTTGTTCTAGATGTTGAGGGCATGCCTCTATTTATAACGCTCTGGTGTCCGTCCGATGTGATAAAGGGTCCTCTTACGTGTTAGGACTGTTCTCTGAGTTTATTGGGGAATTTTTGAAGAGGTTTCAATACATAGTTTGTAATTTTTCATTAATTAATTTATTGTTGTCTCGCCTGTATTATATACAACCATATTAAATAATTTTTAAATTTTTAAAATTTTAAAACTTATATACTTGGCTGAAACTAGCCAACTGGCCGTTCAAAAAACTAGTTAATTCTTATAATCGAAGTTAAGGTAGCATCTTACGTGAATGATGGACATTCACTACAATATTATTCATAACACACCCCATATTTTTTGTAGTGCGGTGCGAGTTAGAAAATTTTGCAGTTCAATGTTGTGCGGTTCGAGCCGCACCAACGCTCACCCCTGAGATACAACATGATCCATCCATTCTAATTTGTATCACCACTTTCCTTGTGACCTCATGGCTTTGGGACTTTGCTCCTCTAGCCTAGAGGTTGGGAGTTCGACATTGGTAGTAAGCAGTAACACACACAAACAAACATGCACAAATCCCAAAACAAAAGAGGTATTCTAAAATACCTCCATTTTCTTATCATAAACTACATATTTTTTTATATCACCTTTTAATCCCAGTCATTTGCTTTTCACAGTAACCTTGACAAACAAAGTAGTCTCCTGGACTGCATCAGTCTGGACTAATCACAAGTGTTTGAGCTACAGATGAAGAACTCAACAAATTAAGGTGACTAACAACTGTTGCACTGTATTCCCCATGGAAAACTGACTTCTCCACGAACCCATTTTCGTCTGTCTCGCCCACCATCGAAGCTGCTCCACCGCCCCATTCCCACAGCAACTTGTCCACTACATTCCCAGTTGCCAAGTTCCTGAATTTGTTATCTGTTAAACACATCCTGAAGCATCCTTCTGGGTTCCATGCTCCCCAAATCACTATTCCTCCTACTTTTGGATGAGAATATCCCTCTCTCAGTACTTGTTCCAAGTACTTTGCCTGTCCAATACAGTAACATCAGCTTATACTGATTCAATCCGTCATCTCTAGTATGGTATTACAAACAGTCATTTAGATCATTTACCTGATTGAGGCTTGCTTTGACATCAACTTCAGTAAGCCATATGGGGACATTAGCAGCAGCAGCAGCTAGAATGTCGATTGAAGCTCTCATGTAAGGTATATTTGGAGTTCCAAAATGTGACTCCAGCCCAATCCCAAACTTAATCCTGTAGTTATCTGAAAACCCTTTGATCTCTCTCAGTTTCTTCAGGTATCTAGCTGGGGTCGAAGCTTTGTCTCCACTTTCCTCAATGGTATTGAATTCATTCAGAAACAGAGGAGTTGTGTTATCAGCTCTGTAAGCCAAGTTATAAGCAAGTCCAGAAGCATAACTCCCAATTTTGCTCTCTAAGAAAGAAAAGTGCAAATTCTCATTCACAACATCCCAGGCAACAAGTTTGCCTTTGTATCTTGACACCACAGAATGAATCCTCCTTCTTACAGCATTGCTCAATGCCTGCTTCGGAAGCGAGTTCACCCAACTCGGCTGGTATTTCGGATCATTCCACAGCACGTTGTGTCCGCGTACTGCTAATTTGTGTCGCTTGGCGAATCGAAGCATAGCATCAGCCGTGGAGTAGTCCTCCTTACCCTCTGATGCTTCGGTGCTGTACCACTTCATTTCGTTCTCAAAAGTTGTCACTCTGAACCCTCTTGACGTGAACCAGTTTTGGTAACCCTTGTTTGTAAGTATGTTCTTGTTAATGGCGCATCCGAATGGAAAGCTCAATGCTTTCCGTTGAATTGAAACTGTTGCATTAGGCAAGGGATTCCCCTCTTGGTCAACTACCTTGATCCTCAATTTCCCCTTTCTAGCCTACAAAAACAAGATCAAATCTTGTTTACAGAATCTGAAGTTGGTCACAGTTGCCTAATCCAGAATGCAGAATCAGAAATCAAACCTGTAGGATGCCTTGGTGTTGATGAGAGTCCCACTCGTGTTGAGTGAATGGCTGTAAGGAGATGCTATCAACCCATATATCAGCCATGGAAGAATCAGTGTGAAAGTAAAGCTCAGCATCTCCAGAAACATTGACTGTTAAGCCACCTTTGAGCATGGACCAGCAGCCTGACTCAGCAACAACAGCTCCAGCATCTACGAACCACCCATTATTGGATGATGTCTTGAATGTAGCAGTGACAGGAACACTTCCCTGGCTGACTTGAATCCACGCTGGCATCCCATTATCATTAATTATAATACAAGGCTAATAATAAGAGAAATAAAATTGAACACCGTACCAGAAAAAGAGTAAAGGAGGTGAGTGTGCAAATGAAGTTTCTGGGAAGGACTGTCATAAGGTTGAGACCTTGAATGAGCTACAATGAAGCTGTTGTTTCCAGTTGGGGAGAGTCTGTGTTCAAGTTTTGCGTTCCCGAAACTGGACCAGCCGGACAATCCATCGTTCAGCTCAGGGTTTTGTATGATTCCACCACCATACTGAGGCCTATCTGGGATTTCCATACACTGATGATTTTTTTTTTTAACATAGGAAGAGAAGGGATGATGTTACAAATTGAGTCATCATATTTATTGTGTTTAACTAATTCAATTTATAACATACAATGATATGTGTTTCATTTTCTGATTTTCTCATTTATAGTAAACTTATTATTAATGTTAGGTAATTTGTTATATTCTACTTCGAACTTTGTCGACTTAACAAATAGTCTCCTACATTATAATTTGGCTAGTCTTATAATTTTTTGTTATGTTTTTAATATATCAAACTTATCACTAATTAAAATATTTTTCACTTTATTTTTTATTTTTATATTTTTCATGATAATTCAATACGAACATTCTGATAAAATTTAGATATTTTTTAGGTTTTTTTCTGGTTTTATTTCAATTACAAATTTGTTTAAATGATGGTTCCACATGAAACTCAATGTCATCAACTGAAATTTTTAAAGTCGATAAAAATTTAAAAAATAAATCTGAAATCACAAATTCAAATGTGAAATACATATTTAAAATATTATAATATGCTCTTAATTCATTGAAAATTGTTTTCGTAAACGAATTTTGTTTTAAAATTAGTCAAAAAGAGGTCAACACATCAATAATTAAATGTAGTTGTTGTCCACTTTATTTCATGCAACAATTAATACCATGGGGTCGACTATTTGGCTACTCATAGGTAGGGCTGTATATGAGCCGAGTCGAGCCGAGCTTCAGCCTAGCTCGGGCTCAGGCTCGCCTTAATTTTTTCTGGCTCGGGCTCGGGCTCGGGCTCGTGACGAGCTCGGATGAGCTAGCTCGGGCTCAGCTCGTATACAGATTGTCTGGGCTCGGGCTCGTCTCGAGCTCGGCTCGAGATCGGCTCGTTTACTATGTTAAACGAGCCAGGCTCGGATTTGACTCGTTTATAATGCTAAACGAGCCAGATTTGGCTCATTTATAATACTAAACGAGCCAAATCCTAGTTAGACTCGTTTACCATCGTAAACGAGCCAAACTCAGAATAAAAAAAAACATAAAAAATATAAGAAATTAAACATTCTACAAAAATACGATATAGGTGCTACAAAATATCGAGAATATAAACAATCACAAAATTGAAGCAATATGAACGTTTCCAACGTGCATCTCAAGAAACAAATTAGCAACCATCAAAAAGAAAAAGATGTCAAAGAGAAAAAGAAGAATGATGTACCGTCGGTAGTGGGCTCGTGACTCACGGAGTGGGGATTAGAGTAATTCTAGGGTATATTAGCCATTAGGGTAATTAGTAATTACCGTATTACTTCTTTTAGGGTATCAGTGTATTATACTCTTAGGGTTTATTATTTCATCACCATTTAGGTATTAGGATTATACGAGTTACAATCGAGCCAGCTCGCGAGCTTGGCTTAATGAGCTAACGAAACGAGTTGGCTCGCGAGCCTGCCGAGCCGACCAACGTACTGGCTCGAGCTCGGCTCATTTAGGTGACGAGCATGTTCATGAGCTAGCTCGCTTACGACGAGCCGATCTTACGAACGAGCTTTTTTTGAAAAAAACAAGCCCGAGTCCGAGCCGCTCGCGAGCAACTCGGCTCGTATACAACCCTACTCATAGATCAAGAAAATATGGTATTTTTGCATGGTTAGCAAACCTATTTCCCAATTTATTCGTTCACTTTTAGCTTTTTACAAGAGGGTTGAAATGGTGAATTGATTTGCATTTTAACAATCTAGTAATTTAGCAACAGGGTTGAAGTTAGTCTAAGATAGTTACAATTGTGGTGTTACAATGTTAGCTACCATTTTTGTTCTTGATGTTCATAATCAATGGGATTTTATAAAACACAATAAAAGCCATGAATTATAATGGGTAAAATCGAGAAATTTGTGTATTCTACCAAATAAAAAAAATTAGATAGAAAAGTATCTACCATCTATGAAAAATTGTAAAGTTAAACAGATTGAGCTTGTTCAGCTGCTAGGTTATGTATGGCAGCAATAAATCACTAATTAATCAGTAAAATCTGAGGAATTTAGATATCGATTATAGCCTTAAATGCAGTTTAAATACTTGTCAAGTCTCAACATTGCATCTTAATATTTAATACTTTGGTGGGGAAGAGAAACTTGCCTGGATGGTGGCTGTGTAGTCATATGGCAAAGCGTGCGATGCAAGTAAACCTGCCATACACAATTACACGCACATGCCATGCTATTGCTATTACTTACAGGTACACCAGAATCATGACAAACTAAAGAATCAATTTGCAGAGTAGCCAATACAGTTTAGCATCAAATAGTTGCTTTCATTACAGTTGATTCAAATTGAAACATTTTAGTAAACACTATAAGATTCATTCAGAATCCTTTCCCAACAACTCGAGTTATTGGGATGTAACAGTTCATGATAAAACAAAACGACCATGAATTGAAGCTTAGAGCAGGCATGCATGGAGGACCAAATGAATTACCTGAAGAAAGAAGAAGAATTGAAATGAGGAGGAGATGATGATGGTGTATTATTTGCAGGGATGCCTCCTGCACCTTCAAAGTTATCATACTGTTTAGCTTAGCTACTTAGCTTTTCCCTCCCAAATCCCACTTAATATAGTCCCCAACTTTGGTTTCTATGTTATTATTAGTGTTAGGAGAGAACATTTGCTAAATTAAAGAGTGGAAGAAAATACAACATGTTGACTACTAACACAAGCAATCCTTCATTCAAACATGATTCATTCCCTATAAACCCTCAAGAAGAAAAACTCCCAGCCTACTTATAAAGTTATCAACATCATTGATTCTAAAACAGATTAATTAACAATTCTTATAAGTGATGATTGTGCCACTTAAATAGAATAATTCATGATTGTGTAGACACCTTATCTTGATATTTGTTGATGAATAGTATAAAAAAATGTTAGGATCCTCTACTAATAACTCAATTCAATTATTCTCTCAATCTGTTGCACAAGACTTATCGAAGATGTGCAACCTTTAGATTCTATTAAAAGTTTTCATTTGAATGGACGTGTTAATGGATAATACAATACCAATGTCGAACCTTCTACCAACTTTAAAGGTTTTGTTAGAATATTTACCCACACTCGATCGTGTGCACTAAAAATTGTATAAGAATGATAACTGAATTCTAGGATAAGAACAAGTCAATAAAATATAAAGAGAGATGAAACTAAATATTTGATATAACTACGAGATCCTTATCACCCACCCACAAGCCAGGGATTGAGCTTGAACCAAAGAAGTTGAAATTGTGGAGTTGGTAGCGGCTTCTTCAAGGCATCCACTAACTAGTCCTTTATAGAAATATATGAGAATTGTATATGATTATCTGCAAATCTATCTCCCAAAAAGTGGAAGTCAATCTCAAGGTGCTTTGAATCTGAACGAGACACTAGATTCTTGTATAAGTATGTGTTATTGATGTTGTCACACCACATAACCGGTGATCATGAAGCTAGCTTGCTGATTTATTTGAGTAGGGATTGTAGCCATAGTACTTTAGACACCCCCGATACTAGGGCTCTATATTCGGCCCCAGTTGACGAATGAGAAATCATTTGTTGCTTTCTACTCAACCACAAAATGATGTTAGACTCAAGGTAGGTGACGTAGGAATCGTTGAACAGTGATATGTATCATTGCATGTCCAATCAGCATCAATATAAATAGTGACAACATGAACGGAGCATGGCTGTAAAAGTATACCATGAGTGAGAGTGTCACATAGATATTAGAGTACATGTTTGAGTTGAGTCTAGTGTATGTTTAACGGAATATGTATGGCTTGAGAGAGTTTATTCATTGTGAAATCTAGGCCAGGTCGTTCAACTGGACGTTTTAGTGGTGGCCATGATTTGCCCGAATAGTGTTCAAATGATTAAAACGCTTCTTGCCTCATCTTTGTGCTTTCACATTGGAGTAGCCATGGGGTTCAAATATTGCAAGATGGGTGTAACGCCCATCCCAAACAGTCATGGTCGAACCCACGGTTAGACAAGGAATAAACATAACAATTTTACTCAAACAAAAAACGAGAATTAAAACGATTCAAACAACATAAAAGAAAAGAAAATCAAACCAAGCGGAAGCTTCCATTATTCAAAATCAAACTTCAACATCATCCATAAAACCGAAAACCATAAAAAAAATACATCCATAAAACCATCTAAAAATCCCCAAATGCCAACTGAAGAGAAAGTGCAATAAAGAAACTATCAAATCCTCAACCTCAGCTTCCAGATGTCTTTGTCATCTCTGTTTTAGTCAACTAGCTTCTAATCCAAGGACTCTATTAACAAAACTACCACAACTCACTCCACTTTATCCTGGAAAGGGGGAAAGAAAGATGGATCAACTTCCTAATGAAACAGAGTGAGGCAACCTGTAACGACCCATTTCCGGTTGGTAATTACAGAGTAGGATCGTTGGAAATGGATGATCGAATGCTCGTGTTGAACCTTGGATTTTTTGGACAGACTGTGGAGGGCAACGGGCGTTGCACCTGGTGCAACGATCATTGCTGTTGTCCAGGTAACATATGTTCTTCCTGGCAACGACTGTTATCCCTCTTGAGAACAATGAGCGTTGCCTGGATAGAACGGTCGTTGTCTGATAAGTGACAACGGTCGTTGCAACCAACAGTTTAAAAAGTAGAAATTAGAGGAAAACACACAACACCGTTTTAATTCATTCTTTCTTTGTTCCTAAAGGTTCTGTGACGATTGGAGAGGGTTTTTGACGAACCAAATACCCCAAAATCGAAGGAGAGGGTTGAGGAGGCTTGGAGAATGGTAGTTGGCGATCTCTCAGGCTCGTTTAGGTCTTCAATTTAAGGTAAGGATCGTCCCAAGTGTTGAGTTTATCTTCTTTTCGTGAAAACCCTAGTCCTAATCAGTGTTGTGATCATGTGGTTGGGGTTTATTCCATCGGTTGGTGATTCTAGCATGGAGAAGTGAATTCCGGGCGATCTCGAGAATTCGGACAACTTGGTTTACCCAGGTGAGGGCTTATTATCGATACCATCAACACATCACATTCCACAGACGAAGGAATGATGATCTTATTCCAAGAGTTGTCTGAATACGAACCCCCAAAATACCCTATACTCAACAGAGAGTCAAGTATATATATACCCAAACAATAAACCCTAATCGGTACACCCATACACACGAACCCCAAACAAGCCAATCAAACAAAAGAGGCCCATGAAACCCCATGTAGCCCAAATATACGTCAATACCCTCCTCACTCGATTCTCGACACTTCAGTTTTCCAGCTAGGACCAATGTCAACTCGTTGGCAAGGACTTGGTCAATAAATATGCAAATTGATCCTCAATGTGATATAGAATAACTGGAGAGATCCATTAGCAATCAACTCGTGAATGAAGTGAATATGTGGTCTCGAAGTGTTTCATTCGATCATGAAAGACCAGATTAACAAAATTTTGAAGAGCACTAATACTATCACCAAAAAGATGAGTTGGTCGCGAAAGAACACCCCCAAGTTCAGCGACCAACCGGAAAGCTAAACAATTTGGGAATAAACATTGGACATGGATTGGTACTCGACTTTGGTGGACTATCTAGAAACCCGATCTTGCTTCTTATAGCGTTAGGCTACAAAAGAATTATCTAACATGACACACCAACCATAAGTGAAACGACATGTATCAAGATAACTACATCAGCAAAGGCCGTGATGTCACATCCGCTAGTAGCATGAAAGAACACCTCAAGCTGAGTAGTATACCACGTAAATAACACAGCATTCAATGTACCATATCCAAATGAGTCATCCAAGGAGGGGACATAAATTTATTGGCCACCTGGACGATAAAGCAAATATTCAGACGTGTAGACATAATACGAATTAAGCTCCCAACAAGCCGAAGAGGAATGTGGATTATCAAGTGGGATGATACTGCAAAGAATTTTTATCCAAACATTAACTGGTTGTGTATTGGAGGATCAGTTGAATTTCAAATAGCGTGCTTTACTAATAAGATACGAAGACTTACTTCCCATTTGGAATCACATAGAAAATACTATTTATCGCAGAGAGGTTTACGGAAAATCCTAGGAAAACGCAAACGACTACTATCTTATCTAGCAAAAAAGAATAGAGTCAAAAACTCATATTCGAGCTTCAAGTTCAACTCCAATGGCGTGGCCACATGGTGACAATCAACATAGGCTGCCAACTCCAAAATGTCTTCAACATACTTCCGTTGACACACAAATATCCCAAATCATCGAGGTTAATATTATCATGAAGAATAGTCATATAAGATATTCCAAGACGATCATCCCCAGTGATAACCATATCATCAACATAAACCAATAAAACCGTGATACTCCAATCTGTTCAAAGATTGGGTCTAAAGATTGAGCTTATAATTATCATGAAGATTGTGGTTGTATTGTAATGCAATGTGATGGATGTTGTGACTTGTTGTGAATCATCATGAATATGTGGTGATCTTATGAATTGGTTAGACATAAGGTTTGTTATGATAATTTTGGAATAGAGAATAAATATTGGATGATCACGTAGATTACTTTAGGATTAATAAACTAGTAAGACATAAGGTTTGTTATCCCAATGCTTATTTTGTTTGAAAAGATTTAGGAGGCCCTTACAGTTACCATTTAGTTTGACGCATAAGTGGGAGGTTTTGTAACACTCATCTCTAATTTCCATGTTCAACCCATAAGTGAATCAGAAATGAGTAATTACTAACAAATCAATTAATTTTAAAGAATCAAACCAATGAATATAAATGTCTGAAAATCCTCAATAACTGAATAACAAAAGATGATCTCGAGATCAAGTTCAAAATAAACAGACTACATCCGATCAAACCCAAATACTCCAAAGTCAAAATACATCAGAAAAGATCTCAAATAATCCAAAAGTCAGTGGAACGAAAAGAATAGGAAAATGACGAATGCAGTCCAGTAGGAACGGCTCTAGTACCTCATCTTTTTATTGAGGAAATTAAGGATTTTTATGAACGAGTTTTTTATTTGATTTTGGTTAAAATGGAAATTTCCGGAGCAATATTTTTTCCACGCGCCAATATGATCAGCAATTGGAGACCGTGTTATGTTTTTTCTTTTCCTGTTGTTCAGTTTGGGGACCATATATCAATTAGATTAGGGATCGTTATGAATTACGGTGGTAAAATAATTAGAGCTCAGTTAAATTTGGGACCATTTTAAATTACGGTCTCAAATAAATACAAAAATGATCTCAGATTCAACAGTTTCTTGTAGCGATATTATGCCAGTGTTATATTTTATTTCTTATATATAACATATTGTATTAAATTATATAAATTTAAAACCTTAAAACTAAATAAACATGTCATTAGAATAAATAAACAAAACCAGCAACACTATCGCACATGGCCCCACCAACACTTGCATATTATGCAAGTCAATATGTCAATGTTATATTTTATTTCTTATCTATATCATATTATATGAGAATCTCTCTGTTCTTAGAGCACTTTTCTATGTAATAGAGCAACTTTCTCCTTTGTGGAGCTTCCTTTGCTGCATCTATTTCCTTCTTCTTCTGCTTCTTCTCTTCACTTTCTATGGTAGACAATCAGAATATAGCTGATCTTATTAACAGTACAGCACTTATGAGTTGTGATGAGCCATTTCTTCTTCTCCAAAGAGACCACACACGAAGTGGTTCTTTCTCCAAACGATCCTTAGTTCGCCGCTTCATCAGTCACAGGACGTGTTCTATTGCTGCAATAAAAAATAATGCTTTACGAGTTTGGCATTTAAAGGGTGATCTTCGTGTCCAATCTCTGCCAGGAAAGAATCTATTCTTGTTCAACTTCTTTGAGGAAGAGGATAAGCTTCAATTCTTATTGGGAAGGCCCTGGAACTTGATGCAGTCTCACTTGGTTCTCCATCATTGGGATGATTTCAACTCTCCGCAAGAAGTTCAGATAAATTCAACTTCTACTTGGGTTCGAGTTTTGGGATTAACACCAGACCTGAGAAGTGATGATAATATTAATCTCATAGCTAGTTTGTTCAAAGGGTTGATTGAGATAGATAAAGAGAGTCGACGACCAGATGAATGGAGTAGTTATCTTCGATTACACTTGGAGCTTTTCATTGACAAACCTCTGCCTACTGTATTTCAATACCCAGGAGATCATGGTGAGTTAAAGAACATAGAGTTTGTCTATGAAAATATTCCGGATTTCTGTTACTGCTGTGGAGTAATGGGACATACAATCTCATATTGTGAGTTAAGAGCTTCCAATCCAGATTTCTTTCAGACACATCAGACTCGTTTTGGTAGTCAAATGAGGATTGAAGTTCCTCGAAAGTTTGAAGGAATCCGTTATTCAGCTCGATCACCAGGTCATTCAAATAGAGAAAAATCTCCATCGATTGACTCTTCATCGGCTTCTGATCATCGATCAGTTGGTAAGCAAGCTGCTGGATTTGAAGCGGTGGAAAGTGACTCACCTGTTACCTTTCCTTCAGTCCAGGGAAATATGTCTACTTTCCAGATGTCCTCTGCTGCTCATTTCTGTCAGGATGCAGACATAGGCAACTTTACAGCACCAGCTTTGCCTATATTCTTATCTCGTGCTTCGGATATTCTCCCTAAACCTCCGTTTAAGCAGGCAACTGCTCAGATGTTTGCTCCTTTTTGGACAGGAACACAGCATCCAACTCATATCAATACTTTGGGCTTCTCTCACTTGACTTTGCCAAATAATGTTATCATATTACGTGCTTTGGCTCAGTATTATTCAGGATTATCTTATGCAGAAGTGGATGCTATGCCTATTCCAATCTTGGTTTACTCTCTTTTAAGTCTGCAAAATGACCAAGTTTCAAGGATTATTAATACTCTGCATCCAAGTCATATGGACTTCAGGCCTTCTGATATGAATAGTTTGGACTCTGCTCTTCCTTTTCTTAGGCCTAATCGCAGCTGTTGGGAAAACCTTTGTGGCAAGCAGATTCATCCAGCTTTAACTCAACCAGTTAAAAAACGTAGAACAACTGAGATTATGGTCCCTTCAACTGGTTTGGATGATTGGCAAAATGAACCAGGAGGATATAATATGGGACTTATGTCAGGTCAGCGTCCTCTTAGAATATTTAAAACTGCAAGGCTTACTTCTGCTGCACATGTTAACATGGATGCTGCTGATAAAGAAGAAGGTTCTTCTTCTCTTTCTCCTAAGGCTTTGGTGGCAGGCTGATGTGACTTTAATCAGTGCATTTTAAGCTTATGAATGACCTATGATATGCCCGTATTTATTCGCGAAATGACATGATTTATATGCGTTTATTGAATTTTTGTGCTAAGTGTCATTTTGTTGTCCGGTTGCCACTTTGGAGCCATAATTCGTGGGCTATTGGAGCTTCTCTATGCATTTTCAGGATCTGGCTTCAAAGTACGGATAACAAAGAGCGCATAGGAGCAAACGGGAGGTCATTTGGAGGCCGGACGAGGGAGATGTGAGCCTTGCAAGATCGGGTTTTCTGCAGAGTGCAGGGGTGCACGCCGTGCAGATGTGCACGCCGTGCAGAGGTGCACGCCGTGCACTATGCACGCCGTGCAGGGGTGCACGCCGTGCAGAGGTGCACGCCGTGCACTGCCCCCTGCACTATAAATACTCTTGATTTTGGCCATTTTGGGGAATTAGATCATATCTCTTGAACCCCAAATACATTTCCACGAACCCTCAAACCCTAGAGCACGTTTTTGGAGCAATTTGAAGCCATTGGAGCTAGGATTGAAGCCAACAAACCTTGGGAGAAGTGCCTACAAGTGGAGAAGTGAAGATCATCTCAAGGAATCATCCATGGTGTTCTTGGTGACCATTCTTCCTTCTTCTTTCTTTACTCCCTTGGCCATGTGTGGCTGATTTTCTAGGGTTCCTCTTGGATGGGTAGAATAGTTGTGCTATGATAGAGGGATGATTGTATAGAACTTGCCATGATTGATCTTGGTTGTATGAGGATGATTCCTAGACTTGTTCTTAATGCCATTTTATGCCATGTTTGCTTAATTTGGTCCATTCATTGTAATTTGATGCATGAGAGTGCTTGGATTGCATAGATTGTAGGTCTAGGGATTGAAGAGAGTGTGTTCTAAGAGATTAGATCATCTCAATTCAACCATAGTTGCATGATTTCTCACTTGTGCATTTTATCGAACACTTGGTGTGCATTAGGATTTTCACTCAATTGAACTTTGATTAGTCTTTGGATGATTCTCTTAGTGTTAGAACATTGACATGAGAGTGTGGTGTCTAGCCTAGTGGTCATAGAGTCATAGGAGAGGGTTTTGTAGCTTGGCATTTCATCAAACACCTTTAATGCATCCTATTTTCACTTAGTTTGAGAGCGAGAGCCTAAATTGAGTGGTATTGGGATAGGGATTAGGTGCTACGAGAGTGCATCGAGTCTAAATAAGTGAAATGCATGGTCATCCGAGTGCAAACTTGATCTTGATTAGCTTGTTCGTTCAATTATTCATCTTGAGCATGATGAAACTACCTACCAAGAGAACCCCTTTATCTTTGATTTGTTCCACTTCTTTTCTTGCTTAAACCTTGTTAGTTTTTCATTGTTTATGCTTTTGATTTGTTCTCTTTCAAAACCAAAACTTAATTTCAAATGTTTAGACCGTTCATGAACTTTGTGAGTACAAGCTTATGAGAGGACCTCGAGGAATACGACCTTGGTAAACACGTGTTATCACAGGCCTATTGCCACCATCATCAAAGTGATCCTTAGCTGGAATTGTAGAGGTGCGGGGCAAGCTTCTACAATTCAATATTTACAGAAACTTATCTGTAACTCTTGTCCCTCCATGGTATTTCTAATGGAAACCAAACAGTCAAGAAATACTATGGAAAGGTTCAGGCGGAAGCTAAGATTTCGACATTCTTTTTATGTTGATCCTGAGGGTAGCTCTGGAGGGTTAGCTTTATGGTGGATTCAAGACTTAGACATTTCTGTTATTCGTAGCTCCAAGAATTATATTGACATTCACTGGTCAGGAATAGTCAGTTTTAATGTCAGCTTCGTATATGGAGCTCCACAACGAGAGCATAGACAAGCAGTTTGGCTTGAGATTCTGCAGAATCATGAGATATCACTTGATTTTCCTCTTTGTTTTCTTGGGGATTTCAATGCAATTTGTTGTGCTGAAGAAAAAGAAGGGTCCAATCCTCCTGACTCCTCCACAATGAGAGATTTTAATGCTTTCATTCAACATTTAAGACTTCTGGAGGTGAAGTCACAAGGCCCTTGTTTTACTTGGACAAACAACAATTCTGTTGGGGGGTTAGTTCGTCAAAGGCAAGATCGTGTTCTTTGTAACAATGCCTGGCTTCAGCTCTATCCTAAAGCTCAATTTCAAGTCAATCCAATCACACAGTCTGACCATGCTCCGATTGTTTTGAATTTTGATCCAACAGTGAGAAAAAGCACAAGAAGCTTCAAATATGAAGAAAACTGGTTGTTAGAGGCATCTTATAAGCATCAGGTGGAATTGAGTTGGAAGAATGATCTGTCCATAACACAAAATCTACAACATTGTGCTACGGCCTTATCTGCTTGGAAGAGAGATACCATTGGTAACAATGGCTCACATATAAATCATCTTCTTCAATAACTGGAGGTTCTTTCTGCACTTACCTCAACTTCATCTCGTCTTCAAAGAATTTTCAGTATAAATGAAGAATTATCAAGAAGGTGGAATATTCAGGAATGTTATTGGTCTCAGAGATCTAGGAATCAATGGCTTCATCTAGGTGATCATAATACAGGTTTCTTTCATAGATCAACACTGCAGAGGAGAAGTATTAATAATATCACTGCTCTTAAGCTAGATGATGACTCCTAGATTTCTACCCCAGCTGCAATTTCATCACATATAGTCAGCTTCTATAATACTTTGTTCTCTGATTCCTTGGAAGTTATTGATTATTCATTCTTGCAAGACTTGCCAAGGAAAGTTGATTGCTATATGAATGAGCATTTAATCAAGCCAGTAACTGATGCAGAGATTAAGCGAGCTGTCTTTCAAATGGGACCATCTAAGGCACCTGGTCCTGATGGATTTCCTGGTCGATTCTTCCAAGTTCATTGGAATCTTATATCAAACGTTTTCTGCTCAGAGGTTCGTTCCTTCTTTTATCAGGGTTGTGTTCATGAATCGTGGAATGATACTTTCATTGCTTTAATTCCTAAGGTCAAGCATCCTGAAGTTATTACTCAGTTTAGGCCTATAGGATTGGCAAATTTTAGAATGAAAGTAATTTCAAAAATTATGACTGCTCGATTAAGGCCTTACATCTCTCAGATCATTTCTGAATTACAATTAGCTTTTACTGGAAACAGAAGCATTCAAGATAATGTGATTGTAGTTCATGAAGTGGTTCATAAGCTTCGAACAAGGAAAAAGGGTACAAAGTATGATTTTCTGTTCAAAGTTGATATGCTTAAGGCCTTTGATAGGGTATCATGGGATTTTCTCTTTGCTACTCTTCATGCAGTTGGCTTCCATGTAACCTGGATCAGTTGGATTCAGTCCTTAATTACTTCAGTAAGATTCAATGTTCTGCTCAATGGTTCTCCAACAAAGTGGTTTAGTCCAACGAGAGGTCTTAGACAAGAAGATCCACTTTCTCCTTATCTATTTATTCTTGTCTCCAATGTCCTTTCATTCATGATTCAGCAGTCAGTTACTCAAAGAAGAGTGAAAGGAATTAAATTGAACAGGTTCTGTCCAACACTGCATCACATCCTTTTTGCAGATGACACAATCATTTTTGGCTCTGCAACCATTTCAGAAGCAAGGAATATTCATCAGGTTCTAAGGAAGTACTGCTATGTTTCTGGTCAGGCTATTAATGCTTCAAAGTCTTCTATTCTTTTCTCCACAAACACTCCTGCCATGATTAGACAGGCCATTGTTGCAGAATTTAATGTTAATGCTTCAGTTTCTATTGGCAGCTATTTAGGTGTTCCAGCTGAATGGGGTTCAACTAAGAAAGATACCTTTCGTTACATGTTTGATAGATTGACTTCCAAGGCACAGACCTGGCAATCACATTTACTTTCTCAGGCTGGCAGATCAATTATGATCAAATCAATCTTACAAGCACTTCCATCTTATCTCTTTTCTTGTTTTTTGCTACCTAAGCATATACTCAGGAAAATGGATCAGGTGATTGTTAACTTCTGGTGGTCAAGAGAAACATCCAGCAAGAAGATACATTGGTTGGCAGCTACTGAACTAAGACAGCCAGTTGCAGATGGTGGATTAGGATTCAGAAGCTTCTATGACTTCAATTTAGCGTTCATTGCTAAACTGGCTTGGAAAATCTTGACTCAACCAGATTGTTTATGGGTCCAACTTCTGAAAGGTATCTACTTTCCAAACTCTGATTTCCTTCAAGCAAATAAACACCATAGGTCCTCTTGGATTTGGTCTGGAATTATGGGAGGGAGAAAGGCACTACTTCATGGATTGAGGAAAAATATTGGTGATGGTTATGGAACGAATATCATTGATGCTTGGATACCTGAGGCAGCAGGCTTCAAAGCTTCTTGTTCACTTTCTCATTCAACAACAAAAGTTTCAGATTACATCATCAATCCACAGAGAATATGGTATGTTGTTAAGCTAAGAACTGTCTTCCCTGAATCTGTGGTTAAGCAGATCTTACTCATTCCTTTAGGTCCTGAAGGTTATGCAGATCGTTTAATCTGGCATTATGAGTCTACTGGAAATTTTACAGTAAGATCATGCTATAGGCATCTTCGGGCTATTACTAATTCTCACAATCAGCCAGTTGATAATAGCACAAAGAAGATGTGGAAATGGCTGTGGGAACTTGATTTGCCTCCTAAAATCAAGTTCTTTCTTTGGCGTGTTTGCAGGAATGCCTTGCATACAAAAATTGGCTTATTCAGAAGAAGATGTACTACTTCATCACTCTGTCACACTTGCAATGCAGATGATGAATCTTTGGAACACATGTTATTCCATTGTCCTGTGAGCATGTCCTTTTGGCAGCAAGTTTCACCCACTTTGCAAGGACCTTCATGGCTTCAATCAGCTCAATCTTGGTTTAAATCCTTAGTCTCTGCAGTTTCACAGTCAACAGCAACTCAGATTGGATATACTTTATGGTACATTTGGAAAATGAGGAATGAGTTTCTGTTTCAGAATATTTCTCCTCACTTACCAGATTTAATCTCAAGAAGAGCAAATGAGTTCCAGCAATGGAACCTGAACACTACTGTTAGAGGTACTTTGTTTAGTTTTTCTTCCAGTGCTACTTCAGTCCATTCAATCAATTCCCTACCTCCAACAACCTACTCTTTCAAGGTTGTGTGTGATGGTGCTTTTAAAGCATCTATCCAGAAGGGAGCTTATGGTGTTATAGTTTATAATGCTGAGGGACATGTGGTGAATGGTAAGGCTGGAAATGTGTTGTGTGCAGCACCAGTTTGTGCTGAAGCTTATGCAGTTTTATCAGCTGTTGATTTGGTTAAGAACTTTGCTGGTCCAACTTTGCTGGTCCAACTTTGATCAATACTGATAGCTCTATTATTGTTGATTCCATTACAAGAC
The DNA here is from genome assembly GCA_034768395.1 of Linum lewisii. Lineage (NCBI taxonomy): Eukaryota > Viridiplantae > Streptophyta > Magnoliopsida > Malpighiales > Linaceae > Linum > Linum lewisii. The sequence continues at coordinate 80,216,852 of CM068296.1, forward strand.
CTCCACAAGATTGGCCATGGAACATCTCAGGTTTGCTGGCATCGATTACATGGCTTCTTTATTGGAATCAGCAGATACATATCAGCAAGGCCTCAAGATCCATTGTTCAACAAGCTCATTGCATAGCTGTTCAAGCGCGTGACGATCTTTTGCCTCTTGATTGGCTTTCCTCTTTGTAATTATCATTCTGCTGGGTTTGTTCTTCTGTTGTCTGTTTCTGTTCTGTTTCCTTTGCTTGTAAGCCTCTCTATCATCGTCTTTTGTTCTCATACTGCTAATTGTTGTATACTATTAGCAGTATGGGAGGTGCTGCTGCTTAATAACATCAGGTCTTTTCATCAAAAAAAAAATCTATAACATATTATATTAGTTTATAAATTTAAGGTAGTAATGAATTTAATATCAAGAGCTAGCAACTACGATATTCATATATGGATAACTAACCCTCTTGGGAGTCTTTCCATGTCCCATAGCACACTCTTCGAGAGTTTTCCTTGCTCAAACACCTACCTAAAACATCATTTTGACTAGTACCCTCATCAACAGTTGGATCTTGCATGTTATGGATCACTTGGTCCTACATTCAAACATAATAATATAAGACAATATCCATGTATATAATTAGATATCATATATAAGAAAAAAAATAAGTACCACAAGTTCATATGTACCACCCGAAGGGTACTCCCATCCCCCCTCATATGAGAGTCTCCATGAAGAGTTCAGCCCTTCCGATCTTTCGACCCTTAATAAAACTAATAATTATTTCCCTAAATACATGCACGTGCATAACATTGAACATCTAAAGTTAACATTACTTACCTGTTCTTGTTGCTTTCTATTAAAAGGCTTGGATCCACTAACATGATAAACAGCCAATTTGACTCGATTTGCTTTGTTTATGTTAGATCGTTCCTAAACATCAAATTACCCAATAAATAAACAATACGAAAATATGGATTTAAGTATTATAAAAAAACCTAGTCAAAATGACTAACCTTTGCTTTGGTTCCCAACTTGTATTTCACAAACTGCTCCCAATCACTTTTGACAATTCCCTCAGGGTCCGTTTGGATAAGTGTATTTGGTAATTGAAATTCATGTAATTGAAATGTATGCAATTGAAATTCATGTATTTAAAATTCATGCAATTGAAATTCATGTGTTTGGATGTTAAGTTATTTTGTGTGTATTTTAAAATCAATACACATACACAATTTTGGTAGTCTTACCAAAAGCCTAATGAAGGAATTTCCTGACCATGAATATTTGATGATCGATTTTGACGGCAAAATCATGAACCCTAAATAGTGAATCTCACGGCAGAACCTTAAACCTCAAATAGTGCAATTTAACGGTAGAACCGTAAAACCTAAACAATGGAATCTAGCAACAAAAATTCAGAAGCAAAACCCTAAACCTTAAATAGTGAAATCTGGCGGCAAAAACCTAAACCCTAAACATTGGAATTTGGCGGCAAAACCATAAACCCTAAGCGGTAGAATTTGACGACAAAAATTTGGCCAAAGAACCCTAAACCCTAAATGGTGGAATCTAACAGTAGAAACCAAACCCTAAATGATGGAATCTGCCAATAAAAATTGGCAGCGGAACCTTAAACGCTAAATGGTAGAATCTAGCAGAAAAGATATGGTGGCAGAACCCTAAAACCTGAACGGTGGAATCTGACGGAAAAGATTTGGCGGCGAAACCCTAAACCCTAAAGAGTGGATTTTGGCAGAAAAAATTTGGAGGCGGAATGCTAAACCCTAAAGAGTGGAATTTGGAGGAAAAAAATTTGGCGGCGAAAACCTAAACCCAAAAGAGTGAAATTTGACGAAAACAATTTGGCAGCGGAACACTCAAGAAAGAGTGGCATTTGACGAAAAAAATTTGGCGGCGAAAAACCTAAACCCTAAATGGTAAAATCTTGCGGCGGATTCCTAAACCCTAAAGCGTGAAATTTAGCGGTGGACACGGAACCCTAATCCCTAAAGAGTGGAATTTTATGGAAAAATTTGGTGGCGAAACCCTAAACCTTAAACGGTAGAATCTAGCGGAAAAGATTTGACGGCGAAAACCTAAACCCTAAAGAGTGGAATTTGGCTATGAAAACCTATACCCTAAATGGTAGAATCTGGCGAAAAATATTTGGCGGCGGAACCCTAAATCCTAAGCGGTGGAATTTGGCGGAATTTTTGTGTCAGCGAAAACCTAAACCCTAAACGGTAGAATCTGGCAAAAAATTTTTGGCGGCAAAACCTTAAACCCTAAATGGTAGAATTTGGCGGTAAAAAATTTGGCGACGGAATTTTGTGACAGAACTCTTGGCGAAAAAAAAATGTCGGCAAAGTTTCTATGCTTGAATATGCTATGTTTTTAATTATCCTTGAGATATGACCCATTAATTGATTATGCTTGATGTGAATTTCAAATCACTAGGTTTTAAAAGGTATTTCAAATTCATGATTTAACAAGCTCAAATTCAAGGGTGTATTTGACCCAAATACAAATACATTTCTTATTTGTATCCAAACACTAAATTTGGTATTTGAAATACCAAATACCACATCCCAAATGCAAATACATCTATCCAAACGGACCCTCAGGTTTCTTTGCACAATTTCACTTGCAACTTTTTGTAATGTCACACGTTTTGTCTACCCATAGAAGATTTCAGCACTCTCGCCACTTCTTGCCCATATCCATAAGGATAAACTTCCTAACATCCTCATCATCATCATATTCCCGGTCTTGATAGAGGTATTTCTGAGGCGTAACTTGAGTTTAATTTGTCCTCGATATGCACTTGTTAAAGGAACAATTGGGACAAGGACATAATATATCACTTGACTTCTTTCATTTTTAGCGAAAGCAAAGCCAAAGAATTTGACCAAGCCGTTGATATATAGTGTGCTTAGGGGGGATAAATTTCCTAATGAAACTGAGTGAAATCACTAGGTTTAACTATGCACCAAACTACCTATGAAGCATCCCAGAATCCCACATTGTAATGAAACAATGGGACCCATACCATACCTACGTTTAATTCATTTTAACAACCTAGTAATGTAGTGCTAGGTGATCAACCAGAATCCCCTCTAGCAATACCCGATCATGCAATTCCCTAAACAACCATCTCAACATAATACCACAATCTCCATAAATTCCATCAATGCCATAAACCCAACCAACACAACACACATTAGATAACCATCAACACAACACAGTTCATCAAGTACTCTCTGTTGTGTGATTGTAGGAGAAGACATTTTTTTGTAGAGAGGATTGAGATTTTATTTTTGTCGTGACAACTTGTTGAGGTAAAACTGAGTTGAGACAAGGAGGTTATGATTTAAATGGTGAGTGAGAGTCAGTTTTCTCTCTCATATATATAATATTATTTTTATTTTGTTAAATGACAAAAGGTTGCGAGTTATGTTTTTTGTATAATTATAAATGATTAATTAAAAGACTTCCATAAATATTTTCACTTTTGATATTTATCTTTATTAATAAGATAGAGTGGAGATGCAATATTTATAATATAAATGATTATAGGACTATGTTCTAAAGGTATCGATATAATTTATAGAGTAATTTTGTTTAATTTTTTTCCTTTAAAGGATGGTTGCTTGTGAATGAGTAATCAAGAAAGAAAATTTAGTAAATTCTAAAGGCTCTATTTGGCACATATGTATACATGGAATTTTATGCTGTAAATTTATCAATGAAACATATTGTTGATTCAATCTAATAATATCTCAATCGTACGAATAATAATCCTAGATCTAACGGCTACAATTTTCATGGCGGGTCTTGAAGTTCGACATTTGGATCATCATTGTTGGTGACCAAGGCATAATGATCACCAACACTATTGATACTACCGACGAGAATATCGCTGACTTTTTGTGTTCAAGATGCACTTGAAAAGAGTGTGATCATGTTCATCATGGTACCCGTCACCACCAAACCGACCTTCTCCTTAGTTATTGTTTGTTCACAGATGAAACGATTATATTTAGGTAGGCCTCACATTCAGGAGGAACTAATTACTCTTAGTTTAGATCAGGGCAAGAGCGGTTCACAGTTGAAGAAATCAACCATGAAAAATTAAAAATCTTTAGCTTTTTCGCTACAGATGTGATTAACAAGGTTAAGATGGATATCATCTCTTGCCTTATCACTCAAGATACTTGGGAGATTCTGATAGAGCATGAGAGGCCCCAAAACATCTCTCTTTCCTTATGAAAAGTATTGAGAAATAGAGGCAAATTTGAAGTGTACGACACAATCTTTCAGCAGGCAAGAAAATTCTTATTAAAACTAGTATACTAGCTATTCCAACTTATATGATGAGTGTCTTCTTCACATTGAATAATCTTACCAGGAAGATGGACTCAATGGTATACAATTCCTTAGGGCCTTGTGTTATGGACAAAATGTCTATCATTGGTGACTTTGTGCAACTCTAAGCACATGAGGTATGGGTTTCAAAAACTTCTTAAATTTTAATTTGGCATTACTAGCTAAGGTGGGTTGGAGGATCTTAATTAACATAGATAATTTATGGGTAGTGTTACCCAATACTTTTGTACTTCTCGAAATGTTATTTCCTATTGGCTAGCATTGGAGCCAAATCTTCATGGATTTGGTCAAGTTGTCATGTTTATTCATCATCTCTCAATTTCATATTCATCCTCAAATATCCCAATTGACAAATTTTATTCATTAAACATATCATTTGACCGATTACAATTGAGTTAACACCCACTTTTCTTTATTTCTTATTCGAAATGAGAGATATTTTGGCTATGGGAGGAAGTGCGCAATCACTATTACACCCGTGGAGATGACGGTGGAATCATTGCATTCTGTTCCCTCCTCTCATACTTCCTGTCCCAAATATGCTTTTCGTTTGTACGGAACTTTGCAATCTTTTCCCCGCTCAACACCTCATCTACCAGAGTGACAGACCTCAACATTATCTTCGCTAATAATGGTTGTTGGTTCTCGTACACCAAATTTTCATGCATCATAATGCCCACCACACTGCCCTCCCCATACTTTCGCGTGAAGAGCTCCATCACCTCATCCGTTGTCACTGGGAACCCCTTTGAGAATGTAAGGAACAATGTCTTGTCATCATCAGTGGCATTGTTGGTGGGTTCCCATGCCCACATCCCTCCAGCAGGGACGAAACCATCAATTCCATTTCGCCCATGTTGGCAACGGGGCCTACAGTTTGGAGGCGTGATGGTCAAATCTCCAAACAGAGGGTGAGGGAACCCAGAAATCACCAGATTTCCAGTCCCAAGCTCATCTGCATCTGACACTTTGCAGATGGGTTGTAAGATGTCTCCAAAGACATGGGCACATACCGTGGTGAGGTAGTTCTTGATTTCGCTGATGGCAGTGAAACGATGGTTGTGGAAGACTTTCATGGAGAACGTTTGAGACATGATCGCAGAAGTGGCAGGCATCATCCCATTATTGGGAAAGAGGGAGAGGTCCGCTACGGAGGACTGCATGGAGGCTAGGGCCATGGCCAACTCATTGCACAGGACATCGACGGCGTTGTCAGACAAGGATGCCATTAGGGCAATGATGTTTGGGTATCCCATTTGTTCCAACCATAGCCAGGCAGCTACGACGATCAAAGATTCAGCCGGGTCTCGCATAAGATTGATCACCATACGAGAAAACAGCTCCCTATCAGATAAGTGAAATGTGTGTAGCTACTCTTGTGTGATTGCAGGGAAATTCATATTTTTATGTAGAGGAGAGACTGAGTTGAGGAGTGAGAGATTATTTTCTTATCTCTCTTATATATAACAAAGTGGTTGTGGATTTAAGTTTATACTATAATTAAAGATAAGTTTTTTTAAGGAAAATTCATAAATATTTTGTTATAAGACGGAGCGGAAATTAAATGTATGTTATATAAAAGGTAATACGAGATACGGTATGGATATCAATATAATTTATAGAGAGTTTTTATTTAATTTCTCACTGATTAAAACTCGGCTTCTTGTGAACGAGTTAGGAAAGAAAATCTATGAATTGTAACGTTTATATTTTTTATCAGCATATATATTATATATATAATTTTTTTTATTCAGAGTTGCTAAACAAACATTTCATTTGTCCCTTTAAGTTTAGGATTATCATCAATGATTTTTTTAATTATCTACATTTTAGTTTAAGTGAAATCAATTGATTTTTAAAATGTTAAAAGTGCCAAGTAAAGAAAATCCATGAAGCAAGACAATTGACCAAATATTTAGCATTTTATTCCATTAACAAGCATTAGGGAAACCACACCACTACACTGGACTTACTTTCGGATTTAGGTTCACAGCTTGACGTTGAGTTTCTTCTCGGAGATAATAGGAAAGCACTAGGAAACTTTGTGGGAACTTTTCTCAAATATGATGAGCAGCAAAATCCATACTCGTTCGTAAATCTCTTTATGAGGACACAAATCAGGTAGAATGTGACATAACCACTACAGATGGAGAAGAAGATTTAGTTTCCAATGGAAAAAATCAAGTGTGAGAGACTTCCCACGTTCTGCTTTATTTGTGGAAGAACTGGTAATCCTCGATCATCTATGAGCGGTTCAATTTCAACTACCAAAATTGAAAATAGTAAGGCTTTGGGACGTAGGACGACTCCTTATGGGCACCACCAAGATGCACTAACAATGTTGGATGAGAGAGTTGGTTGGTCGATGCAAATCCCTAATGCTCCACAAACCAAGAAAGGGATTGCATTAGGTTGATGATGTTTGGGTATCCCATTTGTTCCAACCATAGCCAAGCATCTATGATGAGTAAAGACTCAGCCGGGTCGCGGATAAGATTGATCACCATGCTAGAGAACACTTCCCTATCAATGGAGTGAAATGCGTTTAGCTGCTCTTGTGTGATTGTAGGAGAAGACATTTTTTTGTAGAGAGGATTGAGTTTTTTTTTTTTTTTTTGCTGTAACAACTTCTTGAGGTAAAACTGAGTTGAGACAAGGAGGTTAGAATTTTAATGGTGAGTGAGAGTCAGTTTTCTCTCTCACATATAATATTTTTTCATTTTTTTTAAATGACAAAAGGTTGTGAGTCATGTTTTTTCTATAATTATAAATGTTTAATTAAAATACTTCCATAAATATCACTTTTGATATTGATCTTTATTAATTAGATGGAGTAGAGATGCAATATTTATAATACAAATAATTATAGGACTATGTTGTAAAGGTATCAATATAATTTTTTTTTACAAGGGTGTCTGATTTCATATATTAAAACCAGCCTCCAGCCAAACGAGCCAAAGTGCAAAAGTGATAATAGTTCTCCATCCTTACAAAATGAGAAAACAAAGAAATGAAAACTAAAGATTGGCAGGCCAATTAGGGAGAAGAGTCCCTAGCCGAGCTTTGTTGGCTGTGTTGCGAGCCATTGATATTTCATTCCTCTAGCAGTGAGTGAGGTAGACGATTGGGTTCCTTTGTAGTATGATGTCAATATCAGCTATTATCGCTCCCACTTCCCACAGGCGCTCTTTATGGGGTCCTCTTACTACATTAACCACCTCGAGGCAGTCAGATCTGATCACCACATGTCCTTCAATATCACTCGCCAACCGGACTGCTGTAAGAACTGCATAGTCCTCTGCAACACAAGGAGTTCGACAAAAGAACGATCCCGCTCGTCCGTCAATAGCGTGCTCTCCGGAGTTGAAAGCAATCACTCCGGTTCCTGCCTTTTGGATGTCATCTTGAAAAGAGCCATCACATTGAATCGTCCATGGGACGTTCATCGGCAGTGGAACACTGTGTACATTGTTCATACCTGAGTCGGGATTTGCAGTGATATTTGTTGTGTTTGCTGAGTTCCAGAGAGATATCTCAGCCTCCATTCGTCTTTCCATGCCAGTAATGTCCAGTCGTCCGTTTCTGAAGATAAGATCGTTTCGTTGCTTGCAAACCGTCCAACAACGCCCTAATGATTCTGATGATTTCGGGTGGCTTTAGATAACATTTGAGTCCCATGAACCAGCTTCGAAACGTCTCCTCTTCTCGTTTATTCTGCAAGTTCCGATTTACTTCTTCCTAGAACGGCCTGACACGCTGGCAATTTAGGAGCATGTGCTCCGTTGTCTCTTCTTCATTCCCACATCCCAAACACACACTTGATTCGCAACACTTCCTTCAATTCAAATTCTTTCTTATCGGAAGTATATTACAGCACCCCCTCCATAGAGATAGCTTTATTTTTTAGGGTATCGGGAGCTGCCACAATCATCTCCAGTCCCTCTCCCTGCTTAATTCATCTAGGTTCCGTGGTTGTCGGTTGCCTTCTTTCATAAGTCTATAACATGACTTCACCATCTTTCATCCTTATACCACAACCAGTTATCCTCCAGAGATGGCGGGCCAATGGGGATCTTTGTTATCTCCTTCACAGTTTCCTTCGGGAAGATCGATCTGAGCTTCTCAATATTCCAGTATCGGGTTTATGCAATCTGCAACTCTGCAATTCAAACTTGGGTTAGGATAACACTTGAAGTCCTCACTACCCGAAACCATGCTTCATCTAGCAACGTCGATTCTCCATTCCCAATGTTTTTTATGACCCCTTTGATGAGGGCATCCCTCCCTTTAAGTATGCTGGACCATATCCAAGAGGAGCTCTTTTTCTGTTGAGCTGTTGTGGAGTCATCGTTATGGAAATAGAGGGATTTTAGGAGTCGTTGAAATGTTAAATTGGTAATTAATGCAGAATTGATTAGGGAATTGAAGTAGAAATAAAATGAAGAAGGGGAGAGGCGAGTAGAAGAGGAAGATCGTTGATTTGATCTTCACGATGATTCTCAATCACTTCTCCTTTTAGATTTTAAATGGGCTTTGCTGGTTGGGCTTTAATGAGCTTCAGTCTGCTAAGCCCCTGATCCGTTAAGTCAGGTTTATCAATTGTTAGGCCTATGGCTTTTGATTTTCATGATTGGAGCAGGGTATGGAAGAACAAGAGCGTCATCGGCGAAGCAGAGCCGGAGAGAAAAATGACGATGGTAAGAAAAGAAAGCAAGACACGAGATTTTTACGTGTTTCGGGTTAAACCCTACTCCACGCCCAAGCAAGTTTGAGAGAGTCACTTTTATTATGTAAGACACTCAGCCCTCAAGTACATAGCTTGAGTAATACAACCTCTGTTTTTCACTTCGCCGGTAAAACAGAGCAAACCACCACTTGACTGTAATTCCCAAAGTAGAGTAGAGACCTGAAGATGTCTTCTTTAAATAGGTATTGAAGTAGCCGTTGGAGGACAATCAGGATTTTGAATGGTGATTCATTCTTTCCTTTTCCCTGCTTCCATGAATCCTGCAAACAGATTAGCACACAAGCACAAACAAGGAAAGTCGAATATCTTTGATTGAGCTCAATCGGAGATCATTTTCTGATGGAGAGATCTAAGTTGAAGGGTTTGAACTTTCCTTCCAACAATCGTACCTACATCGCGTTTGGCGTTTTGATTATCCTCCATGCCAGTTTCGCTAAGAACGCCACGTTGAACTCCTTGAAACTCCGGAAACCTAATCCCCCTTCCTCTTTCGACGCCGAGAGCTTGTCAATCGGACACCTGTGAATTGTTCTCTTTCTCGCGTCCTCTGCCCACAAAAAATGAGCAATTACAACGTCCATCTTCCTCAACATCGTATTTGGCAGTAAGAAAACCGAGAAGAGGTAGCTCGGAATTGCTTGGAGGATCGCTTTGACCACCCCGTTGCCCTAGTATTCAGCCTCTCAATCATGAATTTAAACGTCTCCCCTTTCGATCTTCCCCGCTCAGCTTGAAGGCCTAAGTACTTTCCCATGGACACCAACTGATCAACCGCATAACGTGTGACTATTTCCTCCTTCAGATGTTCTGGCGTGTTGCCAGAGAAGAGTATCATAGAATTTTCTCTATTAATCGCTTGTCTTGATATGTAACAATAGCTCTCCAAGAGTTATCCAATATCCTCAGCTTCCCTAACGTCCGCTCTGTCGAAAATGACGGTGTCGTCGGCAAAGAGGACGTGTGTCAATATCGGGTTTCTAATATTAAGTTTTAGGCCAAAAATCCTTCGCTGTTCAATCTCCCTTTCAAACATGAATGAAACTGCATTGGAAGCCAGGATGTAGAGGAATGGAGATAGGGGTCTCCTTGCTGGAGCCCCCCTGTCGGACGAAACGATCTACCTGTGTGGCCGTTGAACATCACATTAAACCTGACCGAGCTGATAATTTCCCTTACCCAACCAATCCAGGTTTGACCAAATCCCATCAGTTCCAGGATGGTAAGAAGAAACTGCCAATTGACTCTGTCATACGCCTTCTATATATCGAGCTTCAGGAGGAAATCACATTTTTTCCTTTCTTCCTGTTCTTAAGCCTGTGTATTGCTTCGTGAACGACTATGACACTATCTTGTATTGATCGATCCCTGGAGAAAGCTGACTGTAACTCAGACACCATGGCGGGCAGAATTGGTTTCAAACGATTAGCTAGGATCTTTGATATTACCTTTACTCAGAAATTTGCAACATTGATCGGCCTGAATTCCGAGATTCTTTCTGGGTTTTGAACTTTCGGAATTATTGCAATGTTGGTCTTGTTCCAATCGTTCAGAAACTTGCCAGTTGTCGAGAAGGCCTGGATTTCTTCGATAAGCTCATCTTTGACTAGTATCCAGTGTTCTCGGAAGAAACAACCTGGAAAGCCATCCTGCCCCAGAGACTTTGTCGGCCCAAGCTGGAAGACCGCGTTCTTAATCTCCCACTCGCTTATCGGTCTGTCCAGAGACCCTCTCCTTGTATCTCCAATGGCTTTCGAGAAACCTTGTAAGGCTGAATAGTCGATGACTTTCTTTTCCTCTATAAACAGGGCCTTGTAGAAATTTGTCACATGGTCCATCATCTCCTCTTGTTCGTCCAACCAAACTCATATCTCATTCATAAGTCTACGAATTATGTTCCGTTTTCTTCTTTGCACAGACGGCGCATGGAAGAAGCTTGTATTTTTATCTCCCAATTTCAGCCACTTCACTCTGGCCCTTTATGCCCATTAGCACTCTTCAATTTGCCAACACCTACTTGGAGCTTCCCTCACCGCCCGTTCCTCTTGTTGAACCTAAACCGTTGCTGGTTATTCATTCAGGTGTTGCAGCTGTGTCAATAAGCTGGTAATCTGATCTTTGTTTGACGCCAATAGCTTCCTTCTTCCAGGAGGTGAGCGACTTTCTTAGCTTCCTCAAGTTTTCGTTTGATCCCAATCCTCTTCTCCATGACTGTGCAACACAGGTATGATATCCTTCAGCTTCCTTCCAACCTTTCTCGTAGTAGAAACGACGAGGGACTTTCATACTCCCATTTGATTCGAATTGCAGTAATATAGGGCAATGGTCAGACTCAGCCCTTGCTTTGTGTATGATGTAGCAGTTTAGGTAAAGGATTGTCCACCTAGTGTTGCAAAAGCCTCTATCAATTCTTTGCTTGGCCTCTACTCCCCCTTCCTAATTATTGCTCCACGTATATCTTCCTCCTTCATACGTAATATCCACTAACCTTGCCACTTCTAGAAAGGCATTAAACTCACGCATGGACCTCGCATTTGGAGGTCGGTTCCCTTCCGTCTCCTTCGGGTACCGAATAGCGTTGAAATCACCAATAAGGTCAATATAATTTATAGAGTAATTTTGTTTAATTTTTTTCCTTTAAAGGGTGGTTGCTTGTGAATGAGTAAATATTTAGTAAATTCAAAAGGCTCTATTTGACACATATGTATACATGGAATTTTATGTTGTAAATTTATCAATGAAACATATTGTTGATTCAATCCAATAATATCTCAATCGTACGAATAATAATCCTAGATCTAACGGCTACAATTTTAATGGCGGGTCTTGAAGTTTGACATCTGAATCATCATTGTTGGTGACCAAGGCATAATGATCACCAACACTATTAATATTACCGCCGAGAATATCAATGACTTTTTGCGTTCAAGACACACTTGAAAAGAGTGTTATTGATCATGTTCACCATGGTACCTGATGACGTTAGATTTACCACGTTTATCTCACCACATTTGAGCCAAATTCCCCTCTTTGTACACCTTTTTGTGATAGTTTTTAGGAACTTTCATGAAAATTGCGTGTTATTATCCTCTGGCCCTCTTTTGGGAAATTTTATGTTATTTCGAGTTGTTTTTGTTGATATTTCAGGTTACCACATTGTGGAGGACCTTTCTACGAGCTCGACGCTTCAAACGGGGACCAATTCGGAGTTCAGATGAAGCGGGAATCATCAAAAGAAGTATGGAGCTGAAATTATTTTTCCCACCTCCAAAAGTGCGCTGTTTGGAAAAAAATGTGCGCAGGAGCACTTTTTGGGTGCCTCCAGGCGCACTTTTTAATCGACGTTCTGGAAATTTTTTGCCGACTTTCAAAAGTGCGCCTTTTACAAGAAAAAGTGCGCCGGCGCACTTTTTAAGTGCCGCCGGCGCACTTTTTGGCAAAAATCTGGATTGGAGAGGAAAAATAGGGTTTTTAAGCCTAAGAAACAAGCAGAACGAAAACTCTTCGGACTTCATTCTGATTTCGACGAACCAGACACTCTTGGAAGAGGATATTGAAGCTTTGAAGTGACGATTAAGCGAGGAAAAGCGAGGATTAGTTCAGGAGTTTCTAAGATTCGTCAGGATTAGGTTTACTCGGAGTGAGATGTCTTCTTCTCCAGTTTTCTTTTTCTCTGTTTCTGTGATTCCTTCTCTGGCGATGTCTAGCTAAACCCTTAGTTTGTTCAGATTAGATGAAGTTTTAGCGAAACTTTGTATAGATGATGTCGGCTTTCTAACCCGTTAATGTTAATTGAGGTTTATTCAGACTTAATTGAGATTTTTCTAAAACCTTAATTTGAAGCTCTTGAATTTGCAGATTGACCATATTGTAGAATTTGCTTCATCTTTGTCTTGCGGTTCTGACCATGGATGTGAGTCATTCTAGGGTTTAGAAGGTCATTAAGATTATCCGGTGTCTTGACCATAGGGCCGGTGAAATTAATCTCTTTGCATTTCTCTGCGGCGCTTCATTGTTCTTCGTGCATTCTTGGAGATTTATGAGTTATCTTGACCATAGGAACTCGTAGGTTTGCTAGGATAGTTTCTCTGCGTCCTGACCATGGAGTAGAGATTGCCAAAGGAAGCGTCGAGGCATTGAGTCTGTTAAAACCTTAGTTGCATTGCATCATCCGTCTTAGTCCAGCTAGAGCGGATTCGAGTCTGGACAAGCGCCTTAGTCAATTCTTGAAGCTCCAACTTGTTTGCCTGCTTGATTGGTTTAATTTGCATTCTTAGTTTGCTTAATTCATTCACCACCATTTCCAAACCCAACGTTTAAACCCGAATAGCTTATTCCACATTAGTTGAGTAATAGAAACAGAAAGACCCCTTGGGAAATAACGATCTCTTAGGAGCAATCCTTCGAGTAAAACTAGTGTGCATTATTTTGCGCATCAAGTTTTTGGCGCCATTGCCGGGGAACTTTTCTTTTTCTAGGAAAGGCATTGTGCGTTTAAACTTTTCATTCATTCTTTTTATCATCTCTTTTCTCCCCATTTTTTTCATGATTTACCTGGGTAGTGCTCTTGTGTTTTGAGATGCAGGACTACAGGTTCAATAGCAACCAAGGGTGGTACAACAATGGAATGCCACTTAATGATTACAACCAAGAGTGGAGTACATCATGGCAACCATGTATGCCAAACTGGAATGAGGAACCACCACCCTTGCCTTCTTGGCCAGAGCCACAAGCTACACACTACTACCGAGATTATGAAGAGGAATATCTACATTCGCACCAGTACCAACAACAGGAGTCTTATACATATTTTATGTTGAATAAGATCCTCTCGACTCTACGAGCTCCTAATGTTGTGAACGTCGAGATTGAGCAACAGTATCAACTGATGGAAGAAGATTCTCGAGAGCTGGTCGAAGAAGGAAAAGATACCCTAGCCCATGACTTTTGTGAGCTAGAGGTATCTGATGCAGAATCCTTGATGATGGTGGTAGATGAAGATGTGGAGCTTGTCCATCTTTCGATTGAAGCTGAAGATGAGCATCTGGAGATTGAGGAGTTATCCTCATTGGTAATTCAGACAACCGAAACTGAGGTGGGCAATGATTCTGAGGCGTATGTGCTCAGCTGCCAGAGCAACTTGGATGACATTGGTGTGGAGCAGACTGCAACCATTGATTATAACACACCATACTATCTTTTTCCTCCTCCAGTAGGAAAATTTGAAAAGAAAAAGTCATCCGAGCAGAACCAGGATCTACTTGAGCACCACCGACTACATCTTGTTCCTTCTGGCGTGCTATTTGGCACTAAACCGCCAACCTTGAAGAAGTTGTTTGACTTCAAGGAACTTTTGAGTTGGGGTCCATAATCAGGTACCGTCTAGCTCAAAGACGTTAAAGAAAGAGCGCTTCATGGGAGGCAACCCATGTCTGGAGTCTGTTTTGAGTTTTTAAGTCAGTTATTTATTTTTGTGTCGAACTTTTGTGGGTTTTGAGTTAGTGGTCTATTCTGTACCTTGAATGCCCTGATCTTGTTGTGAGGTTCTCTCATGTTTCAGGATGTCCTTAGGTTCCGCATGACTGTCCGCCGGTACTTAACTCTGAGCTCGCCTCCATCCACGACACCGATCTTCACTTTTCAGGTTCCCAGATTCCTCTACTATCTTTTAGTCCTGTGAGGACACAGTCTGATCTAAGTGTGGGGTGGGAATTCTGATAAAAGCGTGTTTACCAAGGTCGTATTCCTCGGGGTTCTCTCAATGGCCTCTACTCACATTCCTCGTAGACGGTCTATTCATTTGAAAGGAGTTTTGATTTGAAAAAGACTTTAAAAACTTAAAGGCAACTAAAAGGAAGAAAGAAGAATAATGAGGTGCAAGTCAAAGACAAAGGGGCTCTCTTGGTGGGTAGTTTCATCATGCTCAAGATGTCTAATTGAACAAACAAGTCAATCAAGATCGAGTTTGCATTCGGATGACCATGCATTTCACTTTTTTAGACTCGATGCACTCTCGTAACACCTAATCCCTATCCCAATACCACTCAATTTAGGCTCTCGCTCTCAAACTAAGTGAAAATAGGATGCATTCTAAGTGTTTGATGAAATGCCAAGACACAAGACCCTCTCTTAAGACTCTATGACCACAAGGTTAGGCACAACACTCTCATATCAATGCCCTAACACTAAGAGATTCACCCAAAAGGCCTTTTCAAACTCAATTGAATGAAATTCCACATGCACACCAGTGTTCGATAAAATGCCCAAGAGAGAAATCAAGTGAAAATGGTTGAAATAAGATGATCTAATCTCTTAGAACACACTCACTTCAATCCCTAGACCTACAATCTATGCAATCCAAGCACTCTCATGCATCAAATTACAATGAATGGACCAAATCAAGCAAACATGGCAAAAAATGGCATTAAGAACAAGTCTAGGAATCATCCTCATACAACCAAGATCAATCATGGCAAGTTCTATACAATCATCTCTCTATCATAGCACAACTATTCTACCCATCCAAGATGAACCCTAGAAAATCAGCCACACATGGCCAAGGGAGTAAAGAGAGAAGAAGGAAGAATGGTCACCAAGAACACCATGGATGAATCCTTGAGATGATCTTCACTTCTCCACTTGTAAGCACTTCTCCCAAGGTTTGTTGGCTTCAATCCTAGCTCCAATAGCTTCAAATTGCTCCAAAAACGTGCTCTAGGGTTTGAGGGTTCGTGGAAATGTATTTGGGGTTCAAGAGATAGCATAGAATTTTTCAAAATGGCCAAAATCAAGAGTATTTATAGTGCAGGGGACAGTGCACGGCGTGCACCCCTGCACGGCGTGCACAGTGCACGGCGTGCACCCCTGCACGGCGTGCACCTTGGAGCTGAATCTTCTTTCGGAGCCTCCTGGACAGCCCGTGCACCAAACCGTGCACGGTGCACGGCGTGCATCATGCACGGCGTGCACATCTGCACGGCGTGCACCCCTGCACTCTGCAGAAAGCTCGATCTTGCCACGTCCATATCTCCTCCGTCCTAGCTCTGATTGACCTCCCGTTTGATCCTACGTGCTCCTTGTCACCAGTACTACAATGCCAAGACCTGAAAATACAAAGAAAACACCTCCAATAGACATGGAATTGGCCTCAAAGTGGCAACCGGGCAACAGAATAGCACTTAGCACAAAACTCCAATAAAAACACATTAAGCACGGCATTTAAGAATCAAACACGGGCATTTCAAAGGTCATTCATAAGCTTAAAATGCACTAATTAAAGTCACATCAAATTCCCCTACGACTAAGCTTTGCTTGTCCTCAAGCAAATGAATTAGAAAACATCCAAGTTCACAAATGACAAGTTCGGTCCATTGAGATTCAAGCAATCACAATTTAGCTTAAACTGTTCCACGAACAAACTAAACCTACACACGCAAGAACATCAACCAAACAAGTCTAAACCTCACTAATTTCTGCACACTTCAAGTAGTGGTTGATTGGGACACAGCAAAACCGACCACGACAAC
The DNA here is from genome assembly GCA_034768395.1 of Linum lewisii. Lineage (NCBI taxonomy): Eukaryota > Viridiplantae > Streptophyta > Magnoliopsida > Malpighiales > Linaceae > Linum > Linum lewisii. The sequence continues at coordinate 80,233,493 of CM068296.1, forward strand.
ACCAACTCTAATCAAAAGGACTTGAAATCGGAACAAGGATCGTGAGTCGTGAATGTGGCTATCGACTCGACTTCATCCGCTTCTAGATCCGCACTTTACAACTCTGGCTAGGATCAAGGGCTACATTTGAGAACTCTTTTTCTTTCTTTTCTTTTCTTTCTCCTTTTTTTTTTCTTACTGCATACTAGTGCTCGATTCAACACTTCACTTAGGTGTTGAACCTGCCTAGCTCACAGCCTTTGCCCTTTTTGCTTAGTGCTCAACCCGACACTTCACTTAGGTGCCGAGCTTGCCTAGCTTTTCTTTTGAGCATTTTTTTTTTTCAATTTAGCCACTTGATCCTTAGCCCCTTAACAACTTCCGTACAAGATTTCGAATTGGATTCCGTCTAGTCTCAAGCCACAATCACGAAAGATCAAAAAGAGAATGAAAAACATGGAAGAGGGGAAGAAATTCTGATTGCCTTCATCATCCTAGACCGGTGTTATCGAGTGGTATAAAAACACGTATCAACCAATCAACCAACATACAAGAGTGATAAAATCTCAGTTCTGGCCCAGACTCATTTGATATTAGTGCTAACATGCCGGTTATAGGTTCTAAGTGGAACAATCTAAACATCATTGAAAAAGCTTGAAGTCAATTAAACACTAAAAGTCAAGAACCGGACGATTCTACAATAGAGGAATTCGATATTCAATTAAGATCATGCAACACATCAAAACATAGCTTTAGACTTCTACCGACAAATAATCACACCCAACCTCAAACTCCCCTACGACTAACATGAGCATTGTCCTCAATGATCAAGAGAGAGAGGGTAAGGTGGAACGAAGTTACCGCATTGGTAGAGAGGAGCATAGGACGTAATAGAGGTGAAAAAGTTCCATGATGATCCTTGGTGAAGAGTGATCCAAAATGCTTGCCAAACCTTATTCAAAAAGCTAAAACAACACAAAAACTAAAAAGAGCAAACAAGAGCAATAAAAGTAAAGATAACATGGGGTGCCTCCCAAGAAGCGCTTGGTTACCGTCTTAAGCTCGACGAAGCACACGGACCAGCTAAGTAAAACCATCCCAACTCATTACCTCTTTGAAATCGAAGTCATTACCTTCGCATGGCACACGGAACTTGAATTGAACCTTACCGACTTCGGGAGGTGTGAGCTCGGATTTCCCGGATGATGAAGTGTGAGCAATGGAGAAGGGGCCAAACCACTTGGAGTGAATTCTCTCATCGGGTGGCTTCTTAGTCTTGATAGTCTCACCCATTGGTGCGGCTTCCTTGCCCTTCTCGGGTGGCTTCTTCACACCTTTCTTCTTAGCCTTAGGTGGAGTCTTTTGAAGCACGAAAGGTGGTGCCTCCTTTACTTCATCCTTTTTCTCCTGAACATCACTAAGAGCAAACAACTCCGCAAGACTATGACGGACAAGGTTAGTGCTATTAGTAGCCGAAGTAAGCTCATGCGGATTCTTAGGATCATGGTGACTAGCATAAGACAAAGTAAACTCCATGCCATTTGAACGGTCAAAGATCATGCATTCATTATCGACCCTAAGTGTAAGTTTACCACCGTAGACATCAATCAAAGCACGAGAGGTTGCTAAGAAAGGTCGTCCTAGAATCAAAGGCACATCGGTACCACCCATAGCATCTAGAATAACAAAATCCACAAGGAATTCAAAAGCACCAACCTTAACCAACACATCTTCGACAATACCACGAGGGGATGTCACAGATTTATCCGCTAATTGAATATTCATTTGAGTTGGTTTTAGTTTCCCTAGGCCTAACTTCTTAAACATGCAATATGGCATAACATTGATACTAGCACCCAAATCGGCTAAGCCTCTACTTATTGCATGTTCACCAATAGTGCAAGGAATAGTAAAGCTACCTGGATCCTTAAGCTTTTCCGGTGGCCTCTTAGAGAGAATGGCGGAGCATTGTTCGTTGAGCTTTGCCGAAGTCACATCCGTAAGCTTGCGTTTGTTGGTGAAGATCTCTTTCATGAACTTCGCATATTGAGGCATCTTGGTGATTGCTTCCCCAAAAGGCATTGTAAATTGCACCTTGTCAAGAATCTCAACAAACCTCTTGAAATCTTTTTCCATGGAATCCGGCTTCAAGCGAGAAGGATAAGGTGGTTTAGGCTTGTACGGAGGCACAACCGGTGCGGGAGGAGAGACCGGAGTGGCACTCATCGTAGCCTCTTGAGAACCAACCGTATTGGTCATCTTAGAAGCTTCTTTAGCCTTGGCTCTTCTATCTTTAACCTCAATCTTATCCGTGTCATTATCGGAGACCACGTCTTCAACCAAAACATAGTCATCATTCTGAGCACTTACCACCTTAGGTATGGCATCTTGTACTTGCTTACCACTCCTCAAAGTTACCATCATAAGCTCCTCGGGAACCTTGGGGTTGACCTCGGTGTTGGAGGGTAAAGTACCCGAGGGTCGCCCCGAGAGTGCCTTAGAAATATGTCCTAATTGGTTCTCCAAATTGGCAATTGAAGCTTGTTGATTCTTGATGAGTTGGATCATTGCCGCATTGGTGTCTTCTTGAGAGATCGAAGAACCACCCTCCTTATTTTGAGGAGGCTTGTTAAACCCGGGTGGTCCTTCACCTCTATGGTTGTACATTCCCGGTGGGGTAGGACCTTGGAAACCTTGACTTGGATGTCCACTTTGATTCCATTGATTTCCCCCTTGGTGCCCTTGACCTTGGGGTCCTCCTTGAGTCCCTTGGCTACCTTGGTTTAGGTTACTTCCTTGAGACCATTGGTTTCCTTGATAACCCCTATAACCTTGATAACCTCCTTGATTTCCTTGGTTGTAGCCCTTGCTATAACCACTACCTTGACTCCCTTGGCCTTGGTAACCTTGGTTAGACTTGTTGTACCAAGGTCGGTTGTAGTTACCTTGATAGTTACCTTGGGGGCTGAAATTACCATGGAAACCTTGACCTTGCGCGAAGCTTACCTCCTCAAGGTCGCCTTGGCCAAGTTCAGGAGTGGCGGAAGGACAAGCACTAACATCGTGGCCTTGACCTCCACAACCTTCACAGCAAAATACCGAAGCGACCGGTGGATTACCCACTTTAGATGGCTTAGGCATACTAAGATTGCTTACTTGTGAGGCCATGGCATCAATCTTGGACATAAGGAGAGCAATCATGGGATCCTCTTCATCTCGATGTCCCGGTAACTTATGCTTCTTCCCATAGGTGGATGACTCCTTTGGTGCATCAACACTTACGGACCGAGAGTCATAGTGCGTGTCACTTCCATACTTAGACTTAGGAGGTTGTTGTCGAGACCAACTCCTTGTCTTGTTGGCCATCTCCGCGAAGAGTTCTAGAGCATCTTCGGGAGTGAGCGACCTTAAGTCACCTCCGGCGGCTTGGTTGATCATCCTTGTATTCTCAAAATCAAGGGACCTAGCAAAGATGTCCGCCAAGCTCCATTCGGCGAAGTTGTGATGAGGACAAGACCGAAGAATGGCTTGGAACCTATTCCAAAGTCTCATGGAAAGAGCTCTCCCTTGTGTTGTGTGAAGTGGTTAATGCGGTCTCGGATTGCATCCGTCATATAGGGAGGAAAGAACTCTTCAAGGAAAGCTTCGGCTAGGCCCTCCCATGTGGTGAAAGCTCTACTCGGTTGATTCTCCAACCATGACTTAGCTCTACCTTTGAGTGAGAAAGGAAAGAGCCGGAGTCTCACACAATCCGGGTGAACTTGGTCATTCTTAACCGTGTCACATATCTCCAAGAAGTCCTTGAGATGCCTAGATGGACATTCACCATCAATGCCATTGAACACCACTCCATTTTGAACCATTTGGATCATATTAGGCTTGAGCTCAAAGTTCCTAGCATTGACGGGTCTTCGAACAATGCTAGAGGCTGCCCCTTCAAGAGTAGGACGAGCATAATCCGCCAAGGTACGTCTTGCACCCCTTTGTGAGTGATCATCATCATTAGTGTGGTGTGAATGTACCGATTGGTCATCGTCATCCCCGTGTTGAGACATAGTGTGGTGTGAGATGCGATCAACTTCTTCTTCTTCAACTATAGGAGGTGAGGAAGTGGTAGGTGACTTGAGCACTTGTTCTAGTCCTTGGATTCGTGCTTGAAGACGAGCTGAACGCCTCATGCACTAACCCAAAATCTCCTACAAACAAGCACAACAAACACACCCGAGTAATACAACGATGCGGGATAACAAAACCAAACAACAAGTAAAAGGAAGCAAAAACTAAATTGGAAGGAAGTGAATAGATCGGTCCACTACTAAGTGCTTTCAAAGGATTGAGAAAGGTCCCCGGCAACGGCGCCAAAAACTTGATAAAAGCGTGTTTACCAAGGTCGTATTCCTCGGGGTTCTCTCAATGGCCTCTACTCACATTCCTCGTAGACGGTCTATTCATTTGAAAGGAGTTTTGATTTGAAAAAGACTTTAAAAACTTAAAGGCAACTAAAAGGAAGAAAGAAGAATAATGAGGTGCAAGTCAAAGACAAAGGGGCTCTCTTGGTGGGTAGTTTCATCATGCTCAAGATGTCTAATTGAACAAACAAGTCAATCAAGATCGAGTTTGCATTCGGATGACCATGCATTTCACTTTTTTAGACTCGATGCACTCTCGTAACACTTAATCCCTATCCCAATACCACTCAATTTAGGCTCTCGCTCTCAAACTAAGTGAAAATAGGATGCATTCTAAGTGTTTGATGAAATGCCAAGACACAAGACCCTCTCTTAAGACTCTATGACCACAAGGTTAGGCACAACACTCTCATATCAATGCCCTAACACTAAGAGATTCACCCAAAAGGCCTTTTCAAACTCAATTGAATGAAATTCCACATACACACCAAGTGTTCGATAAAATGCCCAAGAGAGAAATCAAGTGAAAATGGTTGAAATAAGATGATCTAATCTCTTAGAACACACTCACTTCAATCCCTAGACCTACAATCTATGCAATCCAAGCACTCTCATGCATCAAATTACAATGAATGGACCAAATCAAGCAAACATGGCAAAAAATGGCATTAAGAACAAGTCTAGGAATCATCCTCATACAACCAAGATCAATCATGGCAAGTTCTATACAATCATCTCTCTATCATAGCACAACTATTCTACCCATCCAAGATGAACCCAAGAAAATCAGCCACACATGGCCAAGGGAGTAAAGAGAGAAGAAGGAAGAATGGTCACCAAGAACACCATGGATGAATCCTTGAGATGATTTCACTTCTCCACTTGTAAGCACTTCTCCCAAGGTTTGTTGGCTTCAATCCTAGCTCCAATAGCTTCAAATTGCTCCAAAAACGTGCTCTAGGGTTTGAGGGTTCGTGGAAATGTATTTGGGGTTCAAGAGATAGCATAGAATTTTTCAAAATGGCCAAAATCAAGAGTATTATAGTGCAGGGACAGTGCACGGCGTGCACAGTGCACGGCGTGCACCCCTGCACGGCGTGCACCTTGGAGCTGAATCTTCTTTCGGAGCCTCCTGGACAGCCCGTGCACCAAACCGTGCACGGTGCACGGCGTGCATCATGCACGGCGTGCACATCTGCACGGCGTGCACCCCTGCACTCTGCAGAAAGCTCGATCTTGCCACGTCCATATCTCCTCCGTCCTAGCTCTGATTGACCTCCCGTTTGATCCTACGTGCTCCTTGTCACCAGTACTACAATGCCAAGACCTGAAAATACAAAGAAAACACCTCCAATAGACATGGAATTGGCCTCAAAGTGGCAACCGGGCAACAGAATAGCACTTAGCACAAAACTCCGATAAAAACACATTAAGCACGGCATTTAAGAATCAAACACAGGCATTTCAAAGGTCATTCATAAGCTTAAAATGCACTAATTAAAGTCACATCAAATTCTAGGAGAATAATGCTTGAATTTTTTTGCTTTTCTGTGATTCTGTGGTTCACTCTTTCCATTCTCGTTGGCAATTAACTTTTCACATTGCTTAATATCTTCTTGAATTGCTTACCTTCTTCCATATGGTGAGATTGATGTGGTGCTTTTGCTTGACCAAATGTGTGTGTGAGAACCTGTATTATGACCATCTCCCACTCTTCTTGCTTGTAGTATTCTAGGAACTTGCCCTTATCGTGTTAGTGAACAGTTGACTTGGTAATATGGAAGACTTGGTCTATCTGATGCTCGAATTCTCTAGTTCTGTGTCATGATCGAGTCTAGATAAGGGATCTTTTAATTTCGTGTTTTTACTTGTTGTTAATGTTCCCAATCAGAGAAAATCTGATAAATGAGTGGTTCGATATTGAAGTTGTGGGTCGATTCACGAGCTGGCATACGTGTCTGCCCATTGCTGTAGTCCCAAAGGGAAGTCTCAATGTGGCATTCTTCTTCTAACCTACTCCCAATCGTGGTTGGGGTCTAGGATAACGTGGAATTCCAAAGGTTTCCGGCTGCTCCATACCCGGTGGTATCCACACTGTACCGACCATCCAAAAGTAAATGAAAAAAAAAGAAAAAATCAGAAAAAAAGAAAAAAGAAAAAAAAAGAAATGCTCTTTAATTTTGTTCAAGTCGTGTTCCCTTATCTAGCAAGTGTCGGGCTGCGTCCTAGAGTAAGTGTAGCGGAAGTAAGTATTGTCTTGCCTTTATCAAGTCAGGTTGTTCGCTAGCTCGTTAAAGTCTTGTTCCTCTTTTACTCTAGCAAAAGTTTGGTTCTTAATTGTGTGGTTAGTTGGGTAATCCTCTTGTTTGATACAAGCACTATATACATCTTTCCAGGAACCAAGAGGTTTTCGGTTCGCTCATTCAAGTTGGTGCATGGTTGTGATAAAATTCTTGTTGGAGGACAAACAAAAGTTTAAGTGTGGGGTGATTTGATGACGTTAGATTTACCACGTTTATCTCACCACATTTGAGCCAAATTCCCCTCTTTGTACACCTTTTTGTGATAGTTTTTAGGAACTTTCATGAAAATTGCGTGTTATTATGCTCTGGCCCTCTTTTGGGAAATTTGATGTTTTTTCGAGTTGTTTTTGTTGAGATTTCAGGTTACCACATTGTGGAGGACCTTTCTACGAGCTCGACGCTTCAAACGGGGACCAATTCGGAGTTCAGATGAAGCAGGAATCATCAAAAGAAGTATGGAGCTGAAATTATTTTTCCCAGCTCCAAAAGTGCGCTGTTTGGAAAAAAAAGTGCGCCGGAGCACTTTTTGGGTGCCTCCAGGCGCACTTTTTAATCGAAGTTCTGGAAATTTTTTGCCGACTTTCAAAAGTGCGTCGGGCGCACTTTTTGGCAAAAATAGGATTGGAGAGGAAAAATAGGGTTTTTAAGCCTGAGAAACAAGCAGAACGAAAACTCTTCGGACTTCATTCTGATTTCGACGAACCAGACACTCTCGGAAGAGGATATTGAAGCTTTGAAGTGACGATTAAGTGAAGAAAAGCGAGGATTAGTTCAGGAGTTTCTAAGATTCGTCAGGATTAGGTTTACTCGTAGTAAGATGTCTTCTTCTCCAGTTTTCTTTTTCTCTGTTTCTGTGATTCCTTCTCTGGCGATGTCTAGCTAAACCCTTAGTTTGTTCAGATTAGATGAAGTTTTAGCGAAACTTTGTATGGATGATGTCGGGTTTCTAACCCGTTAATGTTAATTGAGGTTTATTCAGACTTAATTGAGATTTTCTAAAACCCTAATTTGAAGCTCTTGAATTCGCAGATTGACCATATCGTAGAATTTGCTTCATCTTTGTCTTGCGGTTCTGACCATGGACGTGAGTCATTCTAGGGTTTAGAAGGTCATTAAGATTACCCGGTGTCTTGACCATAGGGCCGGTGAAATTAATCTCTTTGCATTTCTGTGCGGCGCTTCATTGTTCTTCGTGCATTCTTGAAGATTTATGAGTTATCTTGACCATAGGAACTCGTAGGTTTGCTAGGATAGTTTCTCTGCGTCCTGACCATGGAGTAGAGATTGCCAAAGGAAGCGTCGAGGCATTGAGTCTGTTAAAACCTTAGTTGCATTGCATCATCCGTCTTAGTCGAGCTAGAGCGGATTCGAGTCTGGACAAGCGCCTTAGTCAATTCTTGAAGCTCCAACTTGTTTGCCTGCTTGATTGGTTTAATTTGCATTCTTAGTTTGCTTAGTTCATTCACCACCATTTCCAAACCCAACGTTTAAACCCGAATAGCTTATTCCACATTAGTTGAGTAATAGAAACAGAAAGACCCCTTGGGAAATAACGATCTCTTAGGAGCAATCCTTCGAGTAAAACTAGTGTGCATTATTTTGCGCATCAAGTTTTTGGCGCCATTGCCGGGGAACTTTTCTTTTTCTAGGAAAGGCATTGTGCGTTTAAGCTTTTCATTCATTCTTTTTATCATCTCTTTTCTCCCCATTTTTTTCATGATTTACCTGGGTAGTGCTCTTGTGTTTTGAGATGCAGGACTACAGGTTCAATAGCAACCAAGGGTGGTACAACAATGGAATGCCACTTAATGATTACAACCAAGAGTGGAGTACATCATGGCAACCATGTATGCCAAACTGGAATGAGGAACCACCACCCTTGCCTTCTTGGCCAGAGCCACAAGCTACACACTACTACCGAGATTACGAAGAGGAATATCTACATTCGCACCAGTACCAACAACAGGAGTCTTATACATATTTTATGTTGAATAAGATCCTCTCGACTCTACGAGCTCCTAATGTTGTGAACGTCGAGATTGAGCAACAGTATCAACTGATGGAAGAAGATTCTCGAGAGCTGGTCGAAGAAGGAAAAGATACCCTAGCCCATGACTTTTGTGAGCTAGAGGTATCTGATGCAGAATCCTTGATGATGGTGGTAGATGAAGATGTGGAGCTTGTCCATCTTTCGATTGAAGCTGAAGATGAGCATCTGGAGATTGAGGAGTTATCCTCATTGGTAATTCAGACAACCGAAACTGAGGTGGGCAATGATTCTGAGGCGTATGTGCTCAACTGCCAGAGCAACTTGGATGACATTGGTGTGGAGCAGACTGCAACCATTGATTATAACACACCATACTATCTTTTTCCTCCTCCAGTAGGAAAATTTGAAAAGAAAAAGTCATCCGAGCAGAACCAGGATCTACTTGAGCACCACCGACTACATCTTGTTCCTTCTGGCGTGCTATTTGGCACTAAACCGCCAACCTTGAAGAAGTTGTTTGACTTCAAGGAACTTTTGAGTTGGGGTCCATAATCAGGTACCGTCTAGCTCAAAGACGTTAAAGAAAGAGCGCTTCATGGGAGGCAACCCATGTCTGGAGTCTGTTTTGAGTTTTTAAGTCAGTTATTTATTTTTGTGTCGAACTTTTGTGGTTTTTGAGTTAGTGGTCTATTCTGTACCTTGAATGCCCTGATCTTGTTGTGAGGTTCTCTCATGTTTCAGGATGTCCTTAGGTTCCGCATGACTGTCCGCCGGTACTTAACTCTGAGCTCGCCTCCATCCACGACACCGATCTTCACTTTTCAGGTTCACAGATTCCTCTACTATCTTTTAGTCCTGTGAGGACACAGTCTGATCTAAGTGTGGGTGGGAATTCTAGGAGAATAATGCTTGAATTTGTTTGCTTTTCTGTGATTCCGTGGTTCACTCTTTCCATTCTCGTTGGCAATTAACTTTTCACATTGCTTAATATCTTCTTGAATTGCTTACCTTCTTCCATATGGTGAGATTGATGTGGTGCTTTTGCTTGACCAAATGTGTGTGTGAGAACCTGTATTATGACCATCTCCCACTCTTCTTGCTTGTAGTATTCTAGGAACTTGCCCTTATCGTGTTAGTGAACAGTTGACTTGGTAATATGGAAGACTTGGTCTATCTGATGCTCGAATTCTCTAGTTCAGTGCCATGATCGAGTCTAGATAAGGGATCTTTTAATTTCGTGTTTTTACTTGTTGTTAATGTTCCCAATCAGAGAAAATCTGATAAATGAGTGTTCGATATTGAAGTTGTGGGTCGATTCACGAGCTGGCATACGTGCCTGCCCATTGCTGTAGTCCCAAAGGGAAGTCTCAATGTGGCATTCTTCTTCTAACCTACTCCCGATCGTGGTTGGGGTCTAGGATAACACGGAATTCCAAAGGTTTCCGGCTGCTCCATACCCGGTGGTATCCACACTGTACCGACCATCCAAAAGTAAATGAAAAAAAAAAAGAAAAAATCAGAAAAAAAAAGAAAAAAAAAAGAAATGCTCTTTAATTTTGTTCAAGTCGTGTTCCCTTATCTAGCAAGTGTCGGGCTGCGTCCTAGAGTAAGTGTAGCGGAAGTAAGTATTGTCTTGCCTTTATCAAGTCAGGTTGTTCACTAGCTCGTTAAAGTCTTGTTCCTCTTTTACTCTAGCAAAAGTTTGGTTCTTAATTGTGTGGTTAGTTGGGTAATCCTCTTGTTTGATACAAGCATTATATACATCTTTCCAGGAACCAAGAGGTTTTCGGTTCGCTCATTCAAGTTGGTGCATGGTTGTGATAAAATTCTTGTTTGAGGACAAACAAAAGTTTAAGTGTGGGGTGATTTGATGACGTTAGATTTACCACGTTTATCTCACCACATTTGAGCCAAATTCCCCTCTTTGTACACCTTTTTGTGATAGTTTTTAGGAACTTTCATGAAAATTGCGTGTTATTATCCTCTGGCCCTCTTTTGGGAAATTTGATGTTGTTTCGAGTTGTTTTTGTTGAGATTTCAGGTTACCACATTGTGGAGGACCTTTCTACGAGCTCGACGCTTCAAACGGGGACCAATTCGGAGTTTAGATGAAGCGGGAATCATCAAAAGAAGTATGGAGCTGAAATTATTTTTCCCAGCTCCAAAAGTGCGCTGTTTGGAAAAAAAAGTGCGCCGGAGCACTTTTTGGGTGCCTCCAGGCGCACTTTTTAATCGACGTTCTGGAAATTTTTTGCCGACTTTCAAAAGTGCGCCTTTTACAAGAAAAAGTGCGCCGGCGCACTTTTTAAATGCCGCCGGGCGCACTTTTTAAGTGCCGCCGAGCGCACTTTTTGGCAAAAATCTGGATTGGAGAGGAAAATTAGGGTTTTTAAGCCTGAGAAACAAGCAGAACGAAAAGTTTTCGGACTTCATTCTGATTTCGACGAACCAGACACTCTCGGAAGAGGATATTGAAGCTTTGAAGTGACGATTAAACGAGGAAAAGCGAGGATTAGTTCAGGAGTTTCTAAGATTCGTCAGGATTAGGTTTACTCGGAGTAAGATGTCTTCTTCTCCAGTTTTCTTTTTCTCTGTTTCTGTGATTCCTTCTCTGGCGATGTCTAGCTAAACCCTTAGTTTGTTCAGATTAGATGAAGTTTTAGCGAAACTTTGTATGGATGATGTCGGGTTTCTAACCCGTTAATGTTAATTGAGGTTTATTCAGACTTAATTGAGATTTTTCTAAAACCCTAATTTGAAGCTCTTGAATTCGCAGATTGACCATATCGTAGAATTTGCTTCATCTTTGTCTTGCGGTTCTGACCATGGACGTGAGTCATTCTAGGGTTTAGAAGGTCATTAAGATTACCCGGTGTCTTGACCATAGGGCCGGTGAAATTAATCTCTTTGCATTTCTGTGCGGCGCTTCATTGTTCTTCGTGCATTCTTGAAGATTTATGAGTTATCTTGACCATAGGAACTCGTAGGTTTGCTAGGATAGTTTCTCTGCGTCCTGACCATGGAGTAGAGATTGCCAAAGGAAGCGTCGAGGCATTGAGTCTGTTAAAACCTTAGTTGCATTGCATCATCCGTCTTAGTCGAGCTAGAGCGGATTCGAGTCTGGACAAGCGCCTTAGTCAATTCTTGAAGCTCCAACTTGTTTGCCTGCTTGATTGGTTTAATTTGCATTCTTAGTTTGCTTAGTTCATTCACCACCATTTCCAAACCCAACGTTTAAACCCGAATAGCTTATTCCACATTAGTTGAGTAATAGAAACAAAAAGACCCCTTGGGAAATAACGATCTCTTAGGAGCAATCCTTCGAGTAAAACTAGTGTGCATTATTTTGCGCATCAGTACCCGTCTCCACCAAACCGACCTTCTCCTCAGTTACTGTTTGTTCACAGATGAAACGATTATATTTAATTAGGCCTCATATTCAAGAGGAACTAATTACTCTTAGTTTGTATCAGGGTAAGAGCGGTTCACAGTTGAAGAAATCAACCATGAAAAATCTTTAGCTTTTTCAATACATATGTGATTAACAAGGTAAAGATGGATATCATCTTTCGACTTGTCACTCAAGATACTTGGCAGATTCTGATAGAGCGTGAGAGGTCCCAAAACATCTCTCTTTCCTTATGAAAAGTGTAGAGAAATAGAGGCAAACTTGAAGTGTACGACGCATTCTTTTAGCAGGCAAGAAAATTCTTACTAAAACTAGCATACTAACCTATATGATGAGTGTCTTCTCCACACTGAATAATCTCACTAAGAAGATGGTATACAATTCCTTAGGGTTGTATGTTATGGACAAGATGTCTATTCATTGGTGACTTTGTGCAACTCTAAGCACATGTTGTTTCAAAAACTTCTTAAATTTTAATTTGGCATTACTAGCTAAAGTGGGTTGGAGAATCTTGATTAACATAGATGATTTATGGGTAGTGTTACCCAATACTTTTGTACTTCTCAAAATGTGATTTCCTCTTGGCTAGCGATGGAGCCAAATGTTCATGGATTTAGTCAAGTTTTCATGTTTATTCATCATCTCTCAATTTCACATTCATCATCAAATATCCTAATTAACCAATTTTATTCATTAAACATATCATTTGAACGATTACAACTGAGTTAACACCCACTTTTATTATATTTCTTATTCGAAATGAGAGATACATGGACTGTGGGAGGAAGTGCGCAATCACTATTACACCTGTGGAGGTGACGGTGGAATCATTGCAGTATGTTCCCTCCTCTCATACTTCCTAGCCCAAATATGCTTTCCGTTTGTACAGAACTTTGCACTCTTTTCCCCGCCCAACACCTCATCTACCAGAGTGACAGACCTCAGCATTATCTTCGCAAATAGTGGTTGTTGGTTCCCGTAAACCAAATTTTCATGCATCATAACGCCCATCACATTGCCCTCCCCATACTTTCGCGTGAAGAGCTCCATCACCTCATCATTTGTCACTGGGAACCCCCTCGATGTCATTACCTTCGCATGGCACACGAAACTTGAATTGTACCTTACCAACTTTGGGTGGAATGAGCACGGATTTCCCGGATGGTGAAGTGGGAGCAATGGAGAAAGGGCCAAACCACTTGGAGTTGAGCCTTTCATCGGGTGGCTTCTTAGTCTTGCTCGTCTCACCCATTGGTGCGGCTTTCTTGCCCTTCTCGGGTGACTTCTTTACACCTTTCTTCTTAGCCTTAGGTGGTGTATTTGGGAGTACGAAAGGTGGAGTCTCCTTTACTTCATCTGTCTTCTCCTGCACATCACTAATGGCAAACAACTCCGCAAAACTATGACGGACAAGGTTAGTGCTATTAGTAGCTGAAGTAAGCTCATGCAAATTCTTAGGATCATGGTGACTAGCATAAGACAAAGTAAACTCCATATGTCATTTGAACGGTCAAAGATCATGCATTCATTGTCGACCCTAAGTGTAAGTTTACCACTATAGACATCAATTAAAGCACGAGAGGTCGCTAAGAAGGGATGTCCTAGAATCAAAGGCACATCGGTACCACCCATAGCATCTAGAATAACAAAATCCACAAGGAATTCAAAAGCACCAACCTTAACCAACACATCTTCAACAATACCGCGAGGGGATGTCACAGATTTATCCGCTAATTGAACATTCATTTGAGTCAGTTTTAGTTCCCTTAGGCCTAGCTTCTTAAACATGCAAGATGGCATAACATTTATACTAGCACCAAAATCGGCTAAGCCTCTACTTATTGCATGTTCACCAATAGTGCAAGGAATAGTAAAGCTACCTGGATCCTTAAGCTTCTCCGGTGGTTGCTTAGAGAGAATGGCGGAGCATTGTTCGTTAAGCTTTGCCGAGTTACATCATTAATCTTGCGTTTGTTGGTGAAGATTCCTTTCATGAACTTCGCATATTGAGGCATCTTGGTGATTGCTTCTCCAAAAGGCATTGTGAATTGCACCTTGTCAAGAATCTCAACAAACCTCTTGAAATCTTTCTCCAAGGAATCCGGCTTCAAGCGAGAAGGGTAAGGGCGCTTAGGCTTGTACGAGGCACAACCGGTGCGGGAGGAGAGACCGGAGTAGCACTCGTCATAGCCTCTTGGGAGCCCTCATTGGTGGTAGTCTTAGAAGCTTCTTTAGTCTTCGCCAATTTCACTATGACTTCAATTTTGTTCGCATCATCATCGGAAACACAATCCTCAACTAAAACATAGTCATCAACTTGAGCTCTTACCACTTTAGGTGTGGAATCTTGAAGTTGCTTACCATTCCTCAATGTTACCATCATAAGCTCCTTGGGAACCTTGGGGTTGACCTCGGTGTTGGAGGGTAGGCTACCCTTTGGTCTCTCCAAGAGTGCCTTAGATATTTGACCCAATTGAGTATTCAAATTGGTAATTGAAGCTTGTTGATTCATGATAAGTTGAATCATTGCCGCATTGGTGTCTTCTTGGGAGATTGAAGAACTACCTTCTTTGTGTTGAGAAGGCTTGTTGAAGCCGGGCGGTCCATTACCCTTATGATCCCGGTGGATTAGAACCTTGCTCACCACCTTGGTTACCTCCATGGTTCCATTGGTTTGGCTTTGGTTTCCCCCTTGAGTCCATTGGTTGCCTTGATTGTACCCTTTATAGCCTTGGAATCCACCTTGATTACCTTGGCTTTGGTACCCTTGGTTAGACTTGTTGTCCCACCTCCTTGGTTCCAAGGGCGGTTGTAGTTACCTCCTTGATAATTCCCTTGAGGGTTGAAGATTCCATAGAATCATTGGCCTTGTACAAAGCTTACTTCCTCATTGTGGTCGCCTTGGTTAAGCTCGGAAGTGGCAGAAGGGCAAGCATTGACATCATGGCCTTGGCCACCACAACATTCACGACAATACACCGAAGCAACCGGTGGATTACCCACATGAGGAGATGACGCCTTAGAGGGATACTTAGGCATACTAAGATTACTTACTTGAGAGGCCATGGCATCAATCTTGGACATAAGGAGAGCGATCATGGGATCATCTTCATCACGGTGTCCCGGTAACTTAAGCTTCTTCCAATAGCTAGATGAATCCTTTGGTGCATCAACACTTTACGGCCCAAGAGTCATAGTGAGTGTCGCTTCCATACTTAGACTTAGGAGGTTGTTGTCGGGACCAACTCCTTGTCTTGTTGGCCATCTCCGCGAAGAGTTCTAGAGCATCTCCGGGAGTGAGCATCCTTAAATCACCTCCGGCGGCTTGGTTGATCATCCTTGTATTCTCAAAATCAAGGGACCTAGCAAAGATGTCCACTAAGCTCCATTCGGCAAAGTTGTGATGAGGACAAGACCAAAGAAGGGCTTGGAACCTATTCCAAGTCTCATGGAAGAGCTCTCCTTTGTGTTGTGTGAAGTGGTTGATACGATCTCGGATCGCATCCGTCATATAGGGAGGAAAGAACTCTTCAAGGAAAGCTTCGGCTAGGCCCTCCCATGTGGTGAATGCTCTACTAGGTTGGTTCTCCAACCAAGACTTGGCTCTACCTTTGAGAGAGAAAGGAAAGAGACGGAGTCGCACACAATCCGGATGAACCTGATCGTTCTTCATCGTATCGCATATCTCTAGAAAGTCCTTCAAGTGTCTAGACGGGCATTCTCCATCTATACCATTGAACACCACTCCATTTTGCACCATTTGGATCATATTAGGCTTGAGCTCAAAGTTCCTAGCATTGATGGGTCTTCGCACAATGCTAGAGGCAGCCCCTTCAAGAGTGGGACGAGCATAGTCCGCTAAGGTACGTCTTGCACCCCTTCCCCCATGATCATCATCATTGGTGTGGTGGGAATGCTCTGAATGGTTGTCTTCATCTTCATGGTGAGACATGTTGTTACGTGTGGCGCTATGAACCAAATGAGAGGGAGAGACGGTTGGTGGCTCAATCACTTGAGCAAGACCTTGGAGTCGTGCTTGAAGGCGAGTGAGTCGCCTCATGCACTAGCACAAGTCAACTGCAATCAAACACAACAAACACACCCGAGTAATATAACGATGCGGGATAACAAAAGTAGAACAATGAGCAAAAATGAAGCAAAAAGGAAAGCGGAAGGAAGTGAATAGATCGGTCCACTACTAAGTGCTTTCAAAGGATTGAGAAAGTCCCAGGCAACGGCGACGTGTGAATTTCAACTCACAACAATCAAGGTCGTATTCCACGAGGGCTCTCTCAAAAGCTACTACTCACACGGTTCATGGACGGTCTAATCATTTGAAGTTGGTTTTGGTTTAAACAAGGACAAGTCAAAGACATAAATGGACAAGGCAAAACTAAACAAAGCAAGTTGAAGGTCAAATAAGAGAGAAGTAGGTTAGCTTAGCAAGGGGTTTCTTCAAGCTCAAAGATCATGAAAGCTGGATTGAATCTCAAGTAACGATGTATAAACGGATGACGATGCAATTCACTCAAGTATAATCAATAAACTCTTGCACAATTGACTCTCTACTCCTAAACCAAATGCACCATGCTTTCGCTATGTGAACAAAGGGAAAAGAGTGCTTTACATAGCTCAATGAAATGCTCAACACTTGATCTCTATGCTAACATTCATCTAACACAAGGCAAATGATGCAAGACACTCTCATGCCAATCATATAACACTAGTCTAGCAATCAAAGGGTCTTTCAACCTTCAAATGACTGAAAACTAAATGCACACCAAGTGTTCGGCAAAATGACAACAAGAAAAACAAGCTCAAAATGGTTGCAATTGTATAATCCAATCTCTCAAATCATTCAATCACAATCCTACAACCTTAGATCAACATCAATCAATCATTCTCATGTATTGAAAGACAAAAACAATGTACCAAAAGAACAATTTAAGTTCCCATGGACAACAAACACAAGGTCTAGGATCATCATCTTACACAAATGGCTATGAGAAACTCAATCCATACAATCAATCACCTATCCTATCTTGATCCATCCCCCACTAAACTAAACCCTAGGTTTAGCCTAGCATAACCATGGAAGAAACCTGAAATTGAGAAGAGGAGATCATCCTTGTTTCCATGGAGGATCTTGCAACTTCGCTCTTCAAGCTTCAATCCAAGGTATGGCTTCTTCCTTTTAGATGATCTTCACTTAGCACTTAGGTTGAGATGGAGGATGACTATGGTTGATGATAGGAGAGGAGAAGTAGGCAATTGGGAGGAAAAATTCGAAGGTGTGAATAATGAATGATCTCCCAAAATCTGCCCAAAATCCTCTTTAAATAGGCTGCTGGAAAAGCCTAAAGTTTTCGGCGAAAACTTAATAAGTTTTCGCCGAAAATTCCTTTGTAAATCATGAGCCGTCTTCAAGTTCCTTCACATGTTTTCGGAGAAAAACTTTGAGAGTTTTCGCCGAAAACTTCTTCAAAGATCAGCATCAGCCTCCTGTTTGCAAATGGTCGAGAGTTCTCGGCGAGAACATAGAGTTCTCGCCAAAAATTTCTTTAGAAAAGCTGCATTTTTCTCGATTTTGCAACGGCCATATCTCCTCCGTCCTAGCTTCGATTGACCTCCCATTTGATCCTACGTGCTCCTTGTCACCATTACTACGACGCCAAGGCCTGAAAATGCACAGATAAAACTCCAATAGGCACTGAATTTGCCCTCAAAGTGGCACTTGGACAACAAAAGAGCACTTTGCAGACAATAACCAAATAAGCATATAAATCATGGCAAAATGAGATCAAACATGGGAGATCCCTAGGCTAATCGAGGGCATAAAACACACGAAATATAGTCGCATCACGGACAATCAGATCCTCAAGCGTCATCTCTTTGCGTTTGAGCTTCAAGTAGTTTCTGAACACTAGCCATCCATGAGGCAACTTCTCAATGAAGGCGGCAACCTGAAATGTCTCATTGATTGCCATTCCCTCATTGTGAAGTTCATGGATGATGACTTGAAGCTCATCAACTTGTTCTACAACTGGTTTGGAGTCAACCATCTTGTAGTCAAGAAACTTAACAGCAACAAACTTCTTTAGGTCGGCATCCTCAGCCCTATACTTCGTGTCCAATGCCTCACACAACTCTCTAGAAGTGGCGAGGGGGTATACACTGTATATAGTGTATCCGCCAACCCATTGAGTATGTAACTCTAGCACAAGAAGTCAAAATGTTTCCAAGCTTCTATAGCAAGAAACCTGTCCTTCTTTGGGACCTGTTCATCAGAAGTCGGTACAGACTCCTTGATGTATTTCTGTAGACCCAATGTAGTAAGGTAGAAGTACATTTTTTGTTGCCAACGCTTGAAGTCGACGCCCCCAAATTTGTCGGGCTTCTCTGCCGCGCCGGGGCATGCGAAGCCTGGTTGGTCCCGCCTTGGTGGGTCATCGATCCAGATAGATTCTCGATTCCACTCATCTTTCAGTTCACTACTGAAAAATAAAACAACAATCAACTATTAGTAACAAATACCAATAGGTTCGAGTAGACAACTACAAAAGCTGTAATCTCGACGGAGTAGAAAATCAAAGATTTTAGTCTCCACGGGTTGAGTAGAAAGTCACAAAGACTCTAATCTCAGTGAGTAGAGAGTCACGAAGACTCTAATCTCGGGGTGAGTAGAGAGTCACGCCGACTCTAATCTCAGTGAGTAGAGAGTCACGAAGACTCTAATCTCGGGTAGGAGTAGAAATCCGAAGATTTAGTCTCCAACAGATTAAATGTATCACAATATAAGTAATTCGCAGAAACTTTGTAAATCGTAAGAAAGTTAATCCGCGTATAAAGAAAACGTAAAATGATCCCGAAGGACCAAACAACCTGCAATCTAAAACTACTAATAGAAAAGAGAAGAAACGTCAGTAGCATAAAAATAAGGAAACAAGCCTTAAAAAACAACAAATGTACAAGCCAACCAAAAAAGAATCATGCATGCAATGTGCACACTGAGCATGAACAACAACATGATAAGGCCAGTTAGCAACACTGTTGACAGAAAATTGTCAAACAAAGAAAAATTCTAACAAACAGGAATACCAACGTTAATGACATAATCAGTTCATGCAAAACTAATCATTAACAAAAACAAATAAGCATTATCATACTAATCCACGCTAAACAACCACTGCCATGCAACACGAATGAAGAAATAGGCAAGTAATTGATAACATGCAATACACGCCAAACAAACAGTAGTAGCAATACTGGATGAAGAACGACGACAAGGACATACAAAAGAAGAAACCAAAAATCATGCCACTGGAAGAATATCAACAGAACGCAAATAAATCAAACCCACATGCATCAGCTGTCAACGGTAGAATATAACCATTCTTAATATTATTGGTATCCTAAACAGCAAAAACAAGATTAACAAGCAAGCATGCAAACAGAAGGACAATCTGAGTCGATCGACTTCACGATCTGTCCTTAAAAATTGTTATTCCCCTCTACGTCATCCAAGGTTAATGGAATCAATTCTCCCAGATAAAACGGGTACTCACATGCGTAGTGGTGATGCAAACGCAGGTGATCGGCGAACTCAACGAACGGCGCAATCACACGACTTGATTTCTTTGAAAACAATGAATGCAGAGAGCTTTTTCGTGCAGAGAAAAGTTTAGAGAGGGGAAAATCTGTAGGAGAAAGTGTAGGGACTGATTTGCTATTTATAGTAAATGAAGGGGTGCCTTCTGAAAAGACACAACTCTTCAGGAGGCAGTTGGGCAGTTGACCGGTTTTGAACCGAACAGAGATGTCGGTTCGCCTCTGAACTGGTTTAAAACCCGATTCTGGTTTGGATTTAAACCGCAGATTCTGGATGACTTCTCGGTCAAACCGAATCGGCCGGGTAGCAAAGAATTGAATCAAATCTTTTGACCGAATCCGAATCCGAGGCGAGGCGACGACGACGGCGCGAGGGCCCATCGCCTCCTCAAGCCTTTTATCAACCTTAGTGGGCTTGATTTCTTATATGTAGCTTCACTTTCCCATCACTTAACAATGGGGTATTCAACACCACTTAGCTCATTCCTTCATTCACACATCAAATCCCCAACAATTCTCATAAATTAAAATAATCAAATGCTATAAATATACTTTTTTTTATGACTAATGCTATAAATATACTTCTTCCATAAGTTACAAAAATAATTCTTACTAATATGCAACATTATCGAACTTGATTCATGACCAAAATTCGTAAACCCACAAATATAACAAATAATTTTTTATAATGATATATCGATTGAATAATTAGAGATCCATAGATTAATTTAAATAATTTATAACTAGAAAAGTATGCACCACTGATACTTCCAAAAGTGTCTATGATGATTTACTATCAAGTATTTAATACTTATTTATTCATATTATCATCATTTAACCATAGTTAATTACATTTTATTGAATAATTATTTCTATTTTAACTTTTCACGAATTATAAATATCTTGTTTATTATTTTTTTATGTCTATAATTTATAAATTGTATATACCTATAATAAAATAAATTTTTTGTCGAAGTGATTAAGAAAGCGTTTTAACAAAATTTCTATTTTAAGATAGTATAGTTGACATTAAAGTACTTATAATTTCATTCACAGGGTGTTTAATTATGGGACATTCAACATTTAATGAAAGAAAGAGAAATAATTGAATTTTGATTTTAAAATTGAGTGATGATGTGCAAATTTGTGAGAATGGTTCTATCCTATGTTTCAAAACCAATTATATCATACTACCATTAAGATTATTATGATATATAATTTTTTCTTTTTCAAAGTTGCTAAACACTTGAAACAAGACATTTCACCAAATAACTACCATTTTTTCATGAACTAGCACTGGGAAAATCGGGTAACCATACCACTACACTCGGGTTAACCATGTCACTACAATCGACTACACTTTACTGACTTCTAGATTTAGGTTCGGAGCTTGACGTCAGCTTTCTTCTCAGAGATAATAGGAAAGCAATAAGAAACTCTGCGGGAACGTGGCTCAGAAATGATGAGAGAAATGTATATATATACTACTAGATTATCAGCGCCCATTGGCCGATTTTTTGTGTTAATAGTTTACCGAAAAATAATTTTTATTTAGATTACTTAGAAGTGTGGTTGAATTTTTTCTACTTTTTATTTCTACTTTTTAATATATACTTTTTTCTACTTTTTATTTCTACTTCTTAATATATAATCATTTAATTCATATGTTGGTAAAAAATTATAAATTTGTTATCAATTGTTGGGATATAATAAACAAAAGCATTATAGTTATGCTTTCTTGTTGTTACGTTGAAAACACTGCAACTTTTCTTTGATTAAACTACTCCAATCATTAGGTGTGGCATTGTTGGTTGTTCACTTTGTCTCTTAACCATGAGGTTGAGAGTTCGATCCTTGTTCGTGAGAAAAGAATCAAAAAATTTTGTTTGTCAGAACCGATTTTTATCCAAAATACCCTCATTCCTAGAATGAAGGAGGAGCTCTAAAATCCTCAAAAAGCTGACGTGTCAACTGAAAAAAAAATGGTATCTGCTTTAATGTATTAGTAGATGCTTTCTTGTTGTTATGTTGAAAACACTGCAACTTTTCTTTGATTAAATAGTAAACTATTCCAATCATTAGGTGTGGCATTGTTGGTTGTTCACTTTGTCTCTTAACCATGAGGTTGAGAGTTCGATCCTTGTTCGTGAGAAAATAATCAATAAATTTTGTTTGTCAGAACCGATTTTATCCAAAATACCCTCATTCCTAGAATGAAGGAGGAGCTCTAAAATCCTCAAAAAGCTAACGTGTCAACTGAAAAAAATGGTATCTGCTTTAATGTATTAGTAGATGTTCGTGAATCTCTTTATGAGGATACAAATCAAGTTCGACATAAACACTAAAGAGGGACAAGCTTGGATGGTGAAAAAAATCAAGTTTGAGAGGCTTCCAACATTCTGCTTTATTTGTGAAAGAATGGATCATCTCGACCTTCTATGAGAGGTTCAATTTCAACAAACGAAATAACCCAATGAACCCACCATCGATCTATTCACATGAGGAAATGATAGGTGTTTGAGATTTTATTATAGAATTCTACTGATTTAGAATCACAAAAAATTGTGAACAAATAATTCAATACTACACAATCTCAAATAACATTTATATTATATTCTAGAATCACAACGACCTAAATCTCAAATTCATAAGAATCAAAATCCCTAGAATCATAAAGACGCATAACACCATAACACCATAATCCCAACCCATTATACATTTGTGATTATATATTCTAGAATCACAACGATCCTAATCTCAAGTTCGTAAGAATCATAATCCCTAGAATCATAAAGACGCGTAACACCATACTCGTTAACTCCACCACCTCATCCTTTGTCATAGGGAACCCCCTTGAGAACGTCAGAAACAATGTCTTGTCATCCTCTATGGCATTGTTGTAGGGTTCCCACCCCCATAGCCCTCCTAAACGAAAAAAAATCGGCAGTTCCATTTTGTCCCTGATGGTGGTAGTAAGGCCTGCAGATTGTTGGTGTGATGGTCAGGTCTCCAAACAGAGATCACCAGCTGGGCGGCCCCAACTGCTACATCCCCTGCCCTAGCCGTCATGGGACATATGGGTGAAGATCGTGGTGAGGAAGTTCTTGATTCCGGTGATGGTCGTGTAACGCTGGTGGTCACTACAAAAAAAAGTGTTTTAGCGTCGGTTCAAGGAAAGTAATTAGCGTCAGTCGGCCGTTCGACCGATGCTAAACATTTTCTCGCGTTTTAGCGTCGGTCAACCATCGACCGACGTTAAATACTAACCCTAATGACCCGTCGACCGCCTCCTCTCAAACCCCCTCTTCTCTTTCTCCTTTCCCTTTTCTTCTCTATCTGTCTTCATCGCCGCCGGCCAGAAGCTTCTTCTTGGTGTGGACATCCACATGTACAAGTGAGTCAATCAAAACATATGCTCGACTCGAATCTATCTCTTCTCTGTTGTTGATTGAATTTTTTTTGTTCATTAGTTGATTAGATTTGTGAATAGATCTATGTGGTTCTTCGTCTTCTCCAGCGGCGGCGGCTGCGATGGGAGGGAGTGGCGGTGGTTCTTCGTCTTCTCCAGCGGCAGGGGTGGGAGGGAGCGGCGGCGGTTCTTCGTCTTCTCCAGTTGTGCGGTGGACGGAGCGCGCGGTTATCTCTCCACGCACATTTTGTTTACTAGAGGAGGCGGCAATTTCGATGAGACGGCTGCAGCTGCAGCTAATTTTTTTTGTGATTTTCAGTGGGTTTAGCGTCGGTTGGTCATGCCTTAGCGTCGGCCATTCGAAAATCGACGCTTAAATTTAACGTCACTAGTTCTAGCGTCGGCTCGGTCGACCGACGCTAAAACACATTTTTCTTGTAGTGGGTGGAAGACGTCTACGGAGAAAGTTTGACACATGACCGCGGAAGTGGAAGACATTAAACCACCGTTGGGCAAGAGGGAGAGGTGCAGTGTGGAGGACTGCAGGGAGGCCAGGGCCACAGCTGCCTCATTGGACATGACATCGAGGGCGGTGTTGGAAAGGGATTGCATTAGGTTGATGATATTTGGGTATCCCATTTGTTCCAACCATAGCCAAGCAGCTATGATGAGTAAAGACTCAATCGGGTCGCGCATAAGATTGATCACCATGCGAGAGAACACTTTCCTATCAATGGAGAATGGAGTGAAATGCGTTTACCTGCTCTTGTATGATTGTAGGAGAAGACATTTTTTTTGTAAAGAGGATTGACTTTTTTTTTTTTTTTTGCCGTGACAACTTGTTGAGGTAAAACTGAGTTGAGACAAGGAGGTTAGGATTTAAATGGTGAGTGAGAGTTAGTTTTCTCTCTCATATATAATATTTTTTTATTTTTTCAAATGACAAAAGGTTGTGAGTTATGTTTTTTTTATAATTATAAATGTTTAATTAAAAGACTTCCATAAATATTTTCACTTTTAATATTTTCTTCTTAAAATATACTATGGGTGTTCTTGAGTTTGAGTTTGCCACATAAGCTAGAACTCTTCTCACAATTTTCCACATCATCAACAATTTTTAAATCAAAATATAATTATTTTCTCTCATCCTATTAAATGCTTTCCTATTTAATACCTCTCCTTAAATCCACATTTAATTCAATGTGTATATATACATTCATATGAAATAATTCTACTAATGTTATGTAATTTTTTGTTTAATAAATTTAATTCTTCATAACACATGTTATAATAAGAATTTAATATTTATTCTCCAAGTAAAAGTTATGGTATTATAATTTGTACATTACTCTAAATTTAAAATTATAATTCCCTATTGGTTTGATTTTAAAAATTCTATGCCTGAATCAAATTAATAGTTAAAACTTACAAACTGTAAATCATTCATAAAAAATATTAGGTGGTTAAAATGGGTGCAATCTTTACGAATAACATAATTGAAATAATTAATGGTTAATTTCATACACAGAATTAGAAGTAGTCCATAAGAACAATCATGATCTTTAGAAAAGTTAGTCGAGTATGCACTTATTGGGTCACATGTTTTGGTAAATCATGTGCAAATATATCGAGTTATGAGATGTTGACTTCTATTCAATTAATGTCACGAGTAAGCTAGGTCGGGCCAAATTGATCTAGATGATCAACTTTCATACAAATGAATTTGTAAAAGAAACATATTTTAATTCGTGTATTATTCGAATTAGAAGGTAGAGGTCCATTGAGTTGTAGGTTTAATTAAATTACGAGTCAATAAGATCACATGTTAAATGTGTAGTGGGTTTATCGAGTCATGACTTGATTAGTCACATGTTGTTGAATTTAGTTAATTCAAGTCAAGAATGTAGTTGTGTTGGGCTTTGTGGACGGGTTCATCAAATCATGTCATAAGACATAATTTTTTGTGATTCACATTCGAGTTAATTTGATCACAAGTAGAACTGAGTAATGTAGTACCTATCATATAGTTTAATTATTTATTTATAAGAGTTTTTTTATAAATTATCTTTGTCACTTAGTTGTGACAGCTGGTCGAGCAACTGAGCACGATGGAGCAGAAGTCCCCAAATTTCAGAAACATTGAAGTCATCATATGTAATCGCATGCACGTGGCTTGGCAGTTGGACCTCAAACGCCATATTTTGTCCATTTAGAGCGCTCAGTGGAGGTGGTAGTTCATCGCAGACATCGTGGTAAGCACATTTCATTTCTGATGAAGTAAGATGTAATTTCTGATTAACTGTCAAGTCGAGAAGCACGAAAGTAGCCTTTGATGTTAGATAAAAAACCAACAGTTTCAACGATAGTTACATGCAATCCAAATTAGAAAACATGTGAATGAGAAGCTATAAATTGAGAAAATATTTAATACCAAAATTCAAATTCTGGTGCAGGGACGACATCATGCTTTGCAAACAAGTAATCAAAACCATTGATAGCAACTGCACGAGAGCGTTGTGATATATTAATTAATATTTTAAATTTAAATATATAATAATACATATATATTAACATAACATTCTGTCCATTAGATTTGTCAAAAATTCTAAGCTAGATATGTCAAAAACTTTGGGTTAGATTTCTAAAAAATTATGGGTTAGATTAGTTTAAAACTTTTGGTTAGATTTGTCAAAAAAATGGGTCAGATTTGTAAAAAATATAGGGTTAGATATGTCAAAAACTTTGGTTTAGATTTGTAAAAAAATATGGGTTTTTTTTTTTACTTAGATAGCTCCGCGAGGATATTCAAGGTAGTAAGCGGTAAATTAGCTACAGTCTACCCAGGACGTGAGGACTACCGGCAACACCCTTGGGAGATATCTAAGAGCCATACGTGCCACATAATGGGCGGCTCTGTTTGCTAAACGGCGGACCGTGAGCAGCTTAAAGCCTGAACTGGTGGCCAGCAAGCGGCAGACCTCCTGAATGATGATCCCCCCGTTGGCTCTCGCGCCATCTTGCTCACGAATTTCTTTGGAAACCAGTTTCGCATCTCCTTCGAAATCCACCTGAAAGAGGCCAGTAGAGACACACCAAGCAGCTACATCCCTACAAGCTAATAATTCAAGTAAAAAATGATCTGAAATACCTGGGTAAGGAGTCCCCACTACATGGAGAATCATGCAGCACGACGAGCGAAGCACCCACCCCGTGGCGCCACCATCAGGTGTTTGCACCGCTCCATCAATATTAAGCTTAAGGCGTTGCTGTAGAGGGGGCGTCAGGGGTGACGTCAACGAGTAAGGGGGTAAGTAGGGGGTTGAAGAGAAGGCGGTGGTGGATAGAAGAGCGGTAATTTAGTAAGATGTGAGGCAAATTGCCCATAGAGGGCCTCGATTCGAACTGAGCATGATTGAAAACTACATGATTTCTACCCTTCCATACCCTCCACCATGCCAGAATCCAAACCGGGGCTAGGTTAAGTTGATGTTGAATAATGGATCTCCAGTATAGTGCAAAATGTGTGTTTATGAATGCTAGTGGCGTTTGACGGGTCATCCTATAAAAGGCAAGGGTAACATTCAAACAACAAGTATTAGTTGATTCCTTTGCCGAGGGTATATAATTATGGGTTAGATACCACACTAATTATAACTAAGAAATATTCCAAATTTAAGAAATTAATTAATTCCTAAAAAAAATAATTAAGAAATCTTATATATATTGATATTAAAAAGCACTATAGATAAATATTAATTTGATATTTTCACTCACAAATATTAAATGGTTTCTTAATACGATTACCAATATATAAATTAATATTTAAAAATTGTTAAATAACTAATAATACATACATATTAACATAATATTCCGCCCAATGGGCGGGAAAAATACTAGTTTATTAATAAGATGGAGTGGAGTTGGAATATTTATAATATAAATGATTATAGGACTATGTTGTAAAGGTATCAATACAATTTATAGAGTAATTTTGTTTAATTTTTTCCCTTTAAAGGATGGTTGCTTGTGAATGAGTAATCAAGGAAGAAAATTTAGTAAATTCTAAAGGCTCTATTTGGCACATATGTATACATGGAATTTTATGTTGTAAATTTCTCATTGAGACATATTTTCAATCCAATAATATCTCAATCGTACGAATAATAATCCTAGATCTAACAGCTACAATTTTCATGATAGGTCTTGAAGTTCGACGTCTGAATCATCATTGTTGGTAACCAAGGCATAATGATCACCAACACTATTGATATTACCGCCGAGAATACCATTGACTTTTTGCGTTCAAGATGCACTTGAAAAGAGTGTGATTGATCATGGTACCCATCTCCACCAAACCGACCTTCTCCCTAGTTACTGTTTGTTCACAAATGAAACGATTATATTTAGTTAGGCCTCAGATTCAGGAAGAACTAATTACTCCTAGTTTAGATCAGGGCAAGAGCGGTTCACAGTTTAAGAAATCAACCATGAAAAATGAAAAATCTTTAGCTTTTTCGATACAGATGTGATTAACAAGTTAAGGTGGATATCGTCTTTTGCCTTGTCACTCAATATACTTGGGGGATTCAGATAGAGCGTGAGAGGTCCCAAAACATCTCTTTTTCCTTATGAAAAGTATAGAGAAATAGAGGCAAACTTGAAGTGTACGACGCAATCTTTCAGCAGGCAAGAAAATTCTTATTAAAACTAGTATACTAGTTATTCTAGTTTATATGATGAGTGTCTTCTTCACGCCGAATAATCAGACCAAGAATATGGACTCAATGGTATACAATTCCTTAGGATCGTGTTATGGACAAGATGTCTATTCATTGGTAACTTTGTGCAACTCTAAGCACATGAGGTATGGGTTTCAAAAACTTCTTGAATTTTAATTTGTCATTACTAGCTAAGGTAGGTTGGGGGATCTTGATCAATACTTTTGTACTTATCAAAATGTGATTTCCACTTGGCTAGCCATGGAGCCAAATCTTCATGGATTTAGTCAAGTTTTCATTTTTATTATCATCTCTCAATTTCACATTCATCATCAAATATCCCAATTAACCAATTTTATTCATTAAACATATCATTTGACCGATTACAACTGAGTTAACACCCACTTTTATTTATTTCTTATTCGAAATGAGAGATACATGGACTATGGGAGGAAGTGTGCAACCACTATTACACCTGTGGAGATGACGATGGAACCATTGCAGTCTGTTCCCTCCTCTCATACTTCCTGGCCCAAATATGTTTTCCGTTGGTACGGAACTTTGCAATCTTTTCCCCGCCCAAGACCTCATCTACCAGAGTGACAGACCTCAACATTATCTTCGCAAATAATGGTTGTTGTTCCCCGTAAACCAGATTTTCATGCATCATAACGCCCACCACACTGCCCTCACCATACTTTCGCGTGAAGAGCTCCATCACCTCATCCTTTGTCACTGGGAACCCCCTTGAGAATGTTAGGAACAACGTTTTGTCATCATCAGTGGCATTGTTGGTGGGTTCCCATGCCAACAGCCCTCCAGCAGGGACGAAACCTTCAATTCCATTTCGCCCCTGTTGGTAATGGGGCCTACAGTTTGGAGGCGTGATGGTCAAATCTCCAAACAAAGGGTGAGGGAACCCAGGAATCACCAGATGTCTAGTCCCAAGCTCATCTGCATCTGACACTTTGCAGATGCGCTGTAAGATGTCTCCAAAGACACGGGCACATACCATGGTGAGGAAGTTCTTGATTTCGGTGATGGTAGTGAAACGATGGTTGTGGAAGACTTTCATGGAGAACGTTTGGGTCATGATCGCAGAAGTGGCAGGCATCATCCCACTATTGGGAAAGAGGGAGAGGTCTGCTACAGAGGACTACATGGAGGCCATGGCCAACTCATTGCACAGAACATCGACGGCGGTGTCAGACAAGGATGCCATTAAGTTGATGATGTTTGGGTATCCCATTTGTTCCAACCATAGTTAGGCAGCTACGACGATCAAAGATTCAGTCGGGTCTCGCATAAGATTGGTCACCGGACGAGAAAACAGCTCCCTATCAGATAAGTGAAATGTGTGTAGCTGCTCTTGTGTGATTGCAGAGAAATTCATATTTTTTCTGTAGAGGAGGAACTGAGTTGAGGAGTGAGGGATTATTTTCTTCTCTCTCTTATATATAACAAAATGGTTGTGGATTTACAATTATATTATAATTAAAAATAAGTTTAGTTTAAGGAAAATTCATAAATATTTTGGTATAAGACGGAGCGGAAATGTATGTATCAATATAATTTGCAGAGTGTTTTGATTTAAGTTCTCACTATTTAAAGGCCGGCTTCTTGTGAACGAGTTAGGAAAGAAATTAAATCAATGAATTGTAAAGTTTTATAGTTTTTATCAGCATATATATTATATATATAATTTATTTATATTCACAGCTATTAAACAAAACATTTCATTTGTCTCTTTAAATTTAGGATTATCACCAATCATTTTTTTTAACTATTTACTTTTTAGTTTAAGTGAAATCAATTAATTTTTAAAATGTTAAAAGTGGCGAGTAAAGAAAATCCTTGAAGCAAGACAATTGACCATTTATTTATCATTTTATTCCATGAACAAGCACTAAAGAAACCATACCACTACACTAGACTGACTTCTGGATTTAGGTTCACAACTTGACGTTGAGTTTCTTTTCGTATATAATAGGAAAGCACTAGGAAACTTTGTGGGAACTTTCCTCTTATATGATGAGCAGAATCCATACTCGTTCGTGAATCCCTATATGAGGACACAAATCAGGTAGAATGTGACATAACCACTACAGATGGAGAAGAAGATTTTTTTCCAGTGGAAAAAGTCAAGTATGAGAGGCTTCCCACGTTCTGATTTGTTTATGAAAAAATTGGTAATCCTCGATCATCTATGAGAGGTTCAATTTCAACTACCGAAAGTGAAAATAGTAAGGCTTTGGGACGTACAACGACTCCTAATGGGTACCACCAAGATGCACTAACATTAATGTTGGATGAGAGAGTTGGTTGGTCGATGCAAATCCCTAATGCTCCACAACCCAAGAAAGGATTGCATTAGGTTGATGATGTTTGGGTATCTCATTTGTTGAAACTATAGCCAAGAAGCTATGATGAGCAAAGACTTAGCCGGGCCGCACATAAGATTAATCACCATGCGAGAGAATACTTCCCTGTCAATGGAGTGAAATTGGTTTAGCTGCTCTTGTGTGATTGTAGGAGAAGGCATTTTTTTTTGTAGAGAAATTATTGAGTTTTTTTTATATTTCTTGAGGAAAAACTGAGTTGAGACAAGGAGGTTAGGATTTTAATGGTGAGTGGCGGACAAGCAAAATAAATATATTATAAGTATTGCATGGAGTGTGAATTAAGGGTATAAAATATGGAATGTAAGACTAACCTTAACAGTTACCACTAAGTGATTGGACACGAGACTAGTTGAACACCCTGACAGACCAAACACATTGGTTTGTTGAACACCCACCTAGTGATCCGCCAAGCAAGGGTGTTTGACGTCTTTAATGAGTTGTGACTTCTTCGGTTTTTGTTCAAATGTCCTCTTGTGGTACGGTGATATTTGGGTTTTGTAATATTAATGTCAAGATTTCGTAACAATGTATCGAAGTGACACATTGTCGAACTATGTCCAAAATTAGACAATAGTGACATTGGGATAGCGCCACGCTGGCTGGGTGGCATCATAAAGCCAACTAACGTGGCGCTGGTTGGGTGGCGCGGTACCACTCAGCTAGCGCAGCATTACCAAGATGTCACTATTATCTAAATTTGAACATAGTTCAAAAATTTGCCACCGGCGATACATTATTTCGAAATCTTGACTACAATATTAAAAACATGTGATATCATTAATAATATATAGTGCCTTGATATAAGTAATGAGTTAATCTCAATCATTAGTTGTTTAAAAGTTGAGATGAGCTTTAGAACCTTAGATCTGTCATGGGCTTGGATTTCCAATAAGTTTTGTGAAGTATTAGCTAGCTTTGCATCTCTCTTGAACTTGGGTTATGGTCCAATAAATATTTTCTGTGGGCTTTTCAAGTGTATTTCTATTTTGTGCATTTTGATTTAAGAGTAAATGAGATAATCTTTATAGATAAAATTTGAGAAACGAAGTTGTTTTGAGATAGAATTAACTGGTAAATTGGGCTCAAGTAATTCAAAGGCCCATTTGGAATGCAAACTAAATTCGTTCACTAATAGCCATTATCATGCTTAATGGACCTTGACAAATTGCCCAAGCAAATATCTAATGTTCATCACAAAAATGATATGTTATACCTGATCGGTATAATAAGATGTAAGAAAGATAAAATAATTGAAACAACATTGACATAAATTTATGTGTGGTTCACTAATGTTGTATTGTCTACGAGCAGAGAAAAAGTTTCATATCAATTCTGAAGAGACAAAATTATAAAGCGATATCATGATAGCAACTAAGAGAAGTATGTACATAAGAAACTCTAATCCTAACTCTTGAAGGCATCCCAAAACATGTACTTTCAATTTCTCCTTATGTGTGTTATGATTATCATTTTCGTATTTTTTGCTAGATTTTCGTTATATTTTTGTTGATCAGGTTGATTCAGAGAGTTGTTTGTGTGTAAGACTTCATTTTTATGTTATTCATGTCTTAAGCATAACTACAAATAACACATCAATAATGTACAAATAGTATA
Source organism: Linum lewisii (assembly GCA_034768395.1). Lineage (NCBI taxonomy): Eukaryota > Viridiplantae > Streptophyta > Magnoliopsida > Malpighiales > Linaceae > Linum > Linum lewisii. The sequence goes on from CM068296.1 coordinate 80,265,334, forward strand.
CAACAAAAATCATGCATTATTTGTTAATAGACTAACACAAAAATACCACATGACTAACAAATACCACACAAATAACACTAATTCGTAGTGAGGAATAGATACGCAAGTCAACACTATAGCAAATTTGCATAAAAATACCAATTTTGATCACCAAGTATTTACCAATCATAAATTATCATGGAAGAAACTAAAAAATAACAATTGAAGAAATTAACACAACCAAAACTAGGTAAATCTAGTTTTGAGACATTAACACGTAATTGTTATTACTTTGTCGTCATGGGCGGTTCCTCGTAAACGGTAAACTCGACTCCACGAACTCGGGGAAAACTTGCACAACATTAATAAGACCGTTAAGACATGACTTTTTTTGTAGAGGCGAAAAGAATTAGTTATTACTTTTTTTATGAGCTAGTGGTTCCTCAGTTGTGGATAAACAGGAAACTCGGAGAAAGACCGCGTAACAACAATAAGGACCGTTAAGATTAGATCTTTTTGTAGTGTCAGTAGGAATGCAAGTGAATGAATCTCATCTCTTAGCGAATGAAGTGCTTACAGTCTACAAAAGGGACTGCACTAGGTTGATGATGTTGGGTATCTCATTTGTTCCAACCATAGCCAAACAGCTAGGATGAGCAAAGATTCAGGCGGGTCGCGTATAAGATTGATCACCATGCGAGAGAACACTTCCCAGTCAATAGAGTGAAATGAGTTTAGCTGTTCTTGTGTAATTGTAGGAGAAGGCATTTTTTTGTAGAGAAAGGATTGAGTTTTTTTTTTTTTTTGTCGTGACAACTTCTTGAGAAAAAACTGAGTTGGGACAAGAAGTAGAGGTTAGGATTTTAATGGTGAGTGAGAGTCGGTTTATCATGGGAGGACATGCAAAATAAATATATTCTAAGTGTTGCATGAAATGTGAATTAACGATATAAAATATGGAGTGTAATACTAACCTCAACAGTTACCGCTAACTGATTGGACACGAGACTGGTTAAACACCCTGACTGACCAAACACATTGGTTTGTTGAACACCCACCTAGTGATCCGCCAAACAAGGGTGTTTTGACCCGCCAATCAAGGGTGTTTGATGTCTTTAATGAGTTGTGGTTTCTTCGGGTGTTGTTCAAATGTCCTCTTGTGGTATAGTGATATTTGGATTTTATTGAAGTCAACATTTCATAACAATGTACCGACAGCGACACATTGTCGAACTATGTCTAAAATTAGACAATAGTAACATCGGGATAGCGCCATGCTAGCTGGGTGGCGTCATAAAGTCAACTAGCGTGGTGCTGGTTGGGTGGCCTCAGTCAGCGCGCATTACCCCGGTGTCACTATTGTCTAATTTTGAACATCGTTTAACAATTTGTCATCGATGATACATTATTACGAAATCTTGAATACAATATTAAAAACCTGTGATATCATTAATCATTTATAGTGCCTTGAGATAAGTAATGAGTTAATCTCAATCGTTGGTTGATTAAAAGTTGAGATGAGCTTTAGAATCTTAGATCTGTCATGGGCTTGGATTTCCAATGAGCTTTGTGAAGTATTAGCTAGCTTTGCATCTCTCTTGAATTTGGGTTATGACCCAGTAGATATTTTTTGTGGGTTTTTCAAGTGTATTTCTACTTTGTGGGCTTTGATGCAAAAGTACATGAGATAATCTATATAGATAAAATTTGAGAAACAGAGTTTGTTTTGAGATAGAATTAATTGTAAATTGGGCACAAGTAATTCAAAGGCCCAATTGAAATGCAAACTAAATTCGTTCACTAATAGTCATTATCATGCTTAACGGGACTTGACAAATTGCCCAAGCAAATATCTAATGTTTATCACAGAAATGATATGTTATACCTGATCGGTATAATAAGATGTAAGAAAGATAAAATAATTGAAACAACATCGACATAAATTTATGTGTGGTTCGCTAATGTTGTAGTGTCCACGAGCAGAGAAAAAGTTTCATATCAATTTTGAAGAGACAAGATTATAAAGCGATATCATGATAGCGGCTAGGTTAAACTAAGAGAAGTGTGTACAGAAGAAACTTTAATCCTAACTCTTGAAGGCAGCCCAAAACATGTACTTTCAATTTCTTCTTACGTGTGTTATGATTATCATTTTCATATTTTTTGCTAGATTTTCGTCATAATTTTGTTGATCGGGTTGATTCAGAGAGTTGTTTGTGTGTAAGATTTCATTTTTATGTTATTCATATCTTAAGAATAATTACAAATAACACATCAATACTGTACAAATAATATACAACAAAAATCATGTGTTATTTGTGAACAGACTAACACAAAAATACCACATGAATAACAAATACAGCACAAATAACAATCATTTGCCGTGACGAACAGATACTCAAGTAAACAGCATAGAAAAATTGTAAAAAAATACCAACTTTGATCATCAAGCATTTACCAATCATAAATTACCATGGAAGGAACTAAAAAAATAACAATTGAAGAAATTAACACAACCAAAACTAGGTAAATCTAGTTTTGAAACATTAATACGTAATTGTTATTACTTTGTCTTCATGGGTGGTTCCTTGTAAACGGTAAACTCGATTCCACGAACTCGAGGAAAAGTTGCACAACATTAATAAGACCGTTAAGACATGACGTTTTTTTTTGTAGAGGCGACAAGAATTAGTTATTACTTTGTCTTTATGAGCTAGTGGTTCCTCAGTTGTGGATAAACAGGAAACTCGGAGAAAGACCGCGTAACAACAATAAGGACCGTTAAGATTAGATATTTTTTTAGTGTCAGTAGGAATGCAAGTGAATGAATCTCATCTCCTAGCGAATGAAGTGCTTACAGCCTACAAAAGGGATTGCAACCATTGCCAAACAGCTAGGATGAGCAAAGATTCAGGCGGGTCGCGTATAAGATTGATCACCATGGGAGAGAACACTTCCCTGTCAATGGAGTGAAATACGTTTAGCTGCTCTTGTGTAATTGTAGGAGAAGGCATTTTTTTTGTAGATAAAGGACTGAATTTGTTTTTGTCGTGACAACTTCTTGAGAAAAAACTGAGTTGGGACAAGAAGTAGGTTATGATTTTAATGGTGAGTAAGAGTCGGTTTATCATGGGAAAATAAATATATTCTAAGTGTTGCATGGAGTGTTAATTAACGGTATAAAATATGGAGTGTAAGACTAACCTCAACAGTTACCGCTAACTGATTGGACACGAGACTGGTTCAACACCCTGACTGACCAAACACATTGGTTTGTTGAACACCCACCTAGTGATCCGAATCAAGGGTGTTTGATGTCTTTAATGAGTTGTGCTTTCTTCGGGTGTTGTTCAAATGTCCTCTTGTGGTATAGTGATATTTGGGTTTTGTAATATTGAAGTCAAGATTTCGTAACAATGTACCGGCAATGACCAGTGTAGTCAAAATCACGATTTTGATTGTAAAATCGTACGATTTTATGATCTTACCTATAAGAAACGATCATGATTTCACTGCAAAATCGGTGGCCTTCGAAATCGGCTAAAATCGATAACAAAATTGTTAAAATCGTAAAATCACCGATTTTTTATGATTTTGATTATTTTTGTAACCCGCCCGAAATTTTGCTGGTTCTACTCCAGGTTGGTTGGTTTTTTTGGTTCAACCTACAACTCTGAACCATTTTCCCCAAAACCCAAATATGAAATCCCCCTTTGTTGAACCCTAATTCCAGCTTCCATCGGTAATCTCTCTCCGACGGCGCCAATCTGCTCCAGTGATGAAGTGAGTCTTCTCCGGAGGTGGTGCTTCTCCGGTGGTGCTTCTCCTCTTCCGGCTGCTGCAAGTCTCCAGTTCGCCGATTGATTCGACTCCAAGTTCAGTGTTTGATTCATCGATTCCGTCGACTCCAGTTTCTGATTTTGGTCGCTAGCTCGCTACTTTCCTGCCGTGCGATTGATTCGCCGGCGTCCCGCCACCATCGACTCCAACTCTCCAAGTTCATCATCTTCCCTCCTTCTCTGCAAGTCAACAACCAGAAGTCAGCACAAGTCTCTCTTCTCCCCTAATTCCTGCAACTCTGCAACTCAGCAGGTCATTGCTTGCTGTCGATTCCTTTGCACTCGACAGCCTCACTTCCTCCTTCCCAGAAATTCAAGTCTCACTTCCCTGCTTCAGTTCTTCTCCCTAGTTCAAGTAAGTGCATTAAATCCTCATTCCTCAGTTCTTCTCCCCTGCCTCTGTCGGATGTCTTGTAATCTGATGATGATGAAAGAAAGGAAGTAGTAGAGAAGTTCATTTTGACACACTAACCTGTGTAATGTATGCATTTTCATAGGAAAGACTCAAGTGAAGTGAACCCCAGTATTGGCAATTTCAAGCTGCAGTTGTCGTCTGTCTGAGAGTATAAAGCTTATACTCCTTGCGTGTTGGTGATTGGTGATACTAAGCAACATAAAAATGTCTTTCTTAATTTGTCGGATGCTTACTTGCTTGCTGATGATGTGTGTATGTTTATGTTTCCTGTATGTATATATATACACACACAAGATATGAATAAGAAAGAAAGGAAGGAATGGGGGGTGATGAAATGGAATCAGAACTCAGAAGTAGTTGCTTACTTGCTTGCTTCCTCATTTGATTTTCAATAAGCCATCCAGCAGCCATGTACTGATTCCCTCTATCCACATTATTAAGTATTAATTCATCAATTCACTCATTGTTTTGCAGGATATGTCTTCGGGTGATGGACGTGCTAATGCTTCTGCTTCTGCATCTGCAACGAAAGCATCCAGCAGATTGGTGGTCCTTCTTTGGTGATGATGTTCCCGAGCTTCAAAAATTTGCTATTCGAATCCTGAGTTTGACTTGTAGTGCATCTGGATGTGAACGAAATTGGAGTGTGTTTGAGAGGGTAAGATTCTACTTTCTGAAGAATACATATATCATATAATGCATCTTCATACTCTTCAATTTCTTATGTTTTTCATATATGTGGTATTAAAGGTGCACTCTAAAAAGAGAAACCGTTTGTTGCAAAAGAAGATGAATGACATTGTGTATGTGATGTACAACTCAAAGTTGTTGCGAAGACAAGCAAAGGATATTGAACGCGTATTTGATGAAATTGATTCCGATGATGAGTGGCTTGCCGGAGAAGATGGAGAAGTTGAGAATGAGGATGAGAATGTCGAGGAATTGGTGGGAGTAGAAGATGAAGCAACTTTTGAGAATGAATCTACTCATGAACCATCTTTTCCGAATGATGAACATGTAAGTTATTTCTTTATTTGATTTAATGTTTATTTAGAATCTTGTTAGTGATATTGTTATTCATGTGTGGTTATATTATTAATTAGAGGTTTGAAGAAGAATTTGTCGCGGTCGAGGATGAAGGTGGAGATAGAGGCAACAATGAAGAAGAGTATGGAGATGAGAATGCATATTATGATGAAGATGAGGGAGATAAAGAAGATGAGGAAGATGAAGAACTAGATTTTAATGTTGATCCTAAAGATTTGATGTAGTATGTTGTACTTGTTTTCAGATGGATTGTAATGAAGTAATAGACTACTAGTGACTTAGTGAGTGGTGATTGTGAACTATGAACGACAAACATGAATGATGACTTTGTAGTGTGATGTGATGATATGGTATGTTTTGTGCGGTATGAACGTGTGGTATGGACGTATGGTGTGTGTTTATGAAATATGGAATGTAATGAACTATTAAGTTTTATTTTGTTACTTACTTATGCATTTATGCTTATGAAATTCATGTTGGGTGTTTGAGTATTAATTGTTTTAAGAGTGTATAATTTTAAGTTTATTAACATATTATATTTATTCATAAGTATTTATATATATTTTAGTTGGGACATAAAATCTTACGATTTTACGATTCTGATTTCACCCAAGTTTTCGATTTTACGTGGAATCACGATTTTAACTACATTGGCAGTGACACATTTTCGAACTATGTCTAAAATTAGACAATAGTAACATCAGGATAGCGCCACGCTGGTTGGGTGGCTTCATAAAGCCAACTAGCGTGGCGTTGGTTGGGTGGCCTCAGCCAGCGCGGCATTACCCCAGTGTCACTATTGTCTAATTTTGAACATTGTTCAACAATTTTCCATCGATGATACATTATTACGAAATCTTGAATACAATATTAAAAACTTGTGATATCATTAATCATTTATAGTGCCTTGAGATAAGTAATGAGTTGATCTCAATCGTTGGATGATTAAATGTTGAGATGAGCTTTAGAACCTTAGATTTGTCATGGGCTTGAATTTCCAATGAGCTTTGTGAAGTATTAGCTAACTTTCCATCTCTCTTGAATTTGGGTTATGACCCATCAGATATTTTTTGTGGGTTTTTCAAGTGTATTTCTACTTTGTGGGCTTTGATTCAAAAGTACATGAGATGATATATATGGATAAAATTTGAGAAATAGAGTTTATTTTGAGATAGAATTAATTGGTAAATTGGGCACAAGTAATTCATAGGCCCACTTGAAATGCAAACTAAATTCGTTCACTAATAGCCGTTATCATGCTTAACGGGCCTTGACGAATTGCCCAAGCAAATATCTAATGCTTATCACAGAAATGATATGTTATACATGATCGGTATAATAAGATGTAAGAAAGATAAAATAATTGAAACAACATCGACATAAATTTATGTGTAGTTCACTAATGTTGTAGTGTCCACGAGCAGAGAAAAAATTTCATATCAATTTTGAAGAGACAAAATTATAAAGCGATATCATGATAGCGGCTAGGTTAAACTAAGAGAAGTTTGTACAGAAGAAACTCTCCTAACTCTTGAAGGCAGCCCAAAACATGTACTTTCAATTTCTCCTTATGTGTGTTATGATTATCATTTTCATATTTTTTGCTAGATTTTCGTCATAATTTTACTGATCAGGTTGATTCAGAGAGTTGTTTGTGTGTAAGATTTCATTTTTATGTTATTCATATATTAAGAATAATTACAAATAACACATCAATAATGTACAAATAATATACAACAAAAATCATGTGTTATTTGTGAACAGACTAACACAAAAATACCACATGAATAACAAATACCGCACAAATAACAATCATTTGCCGTGACGAACAGGTACTCAAGTAAACACCGTAGCAAAATTGTAAAAAAAAGTGCCAACTTTAATCCGCAAGCATTTACCAATCATAAATTACCATGGAAGGAACTAAAAAAATAACCATTAAGAAATTGACACAGCCAAAATTACGTAAATGTATTTTTGAGACATTAATATGTAATAGTTATTACTTTATCTTCATGGGCGGTTCCTCGTAAACGGTAAACTCGACTCCATGAACCCGAGGAAAAGTTGCACAACATTAATAAGACCATTAAGACATGAGTTTTTTTGTAGAGGCGAGAAGAATTAGTTATTACTTTGTCTTTATGAGCTAGTGGTTCCTCAGTTGTGGATAAACGGGAAACCCGGAGAAAGACCGCGTAACAAACAATAAGGATCGTTAAGATTAGTTTTTTTTTGTAGTGTCAGTAGGAATGCAAGTGAATGAATCTCATCTCTTAGCGAATGAAGTGCTTACACCCTAGCCGGAATACGCCAAATTACATGCCAGATTTGACGGTATGTCAATTGATTGGGTGAGTGTACTTTAATAAGTATGAAGTATCTAGTGGGCGTTCTATTTTACACGTTCACTTGAGGAGTTGAAGGTCTACCATTACGTTTCAATGGTTAAAATAATTGCATTCCAATCAATAGACTTAGGTTTCACTTCTGGCAAACGCAATTGACAATAATATGCAATGGTTCTTAGTTATTACTTTGTCTTCATGGACTATTCCTCAAGAACGGTAAACCTTACTCCACGAACCCAAGGAAAGGTCGAACAACAGTAATAAGGATTAAGATTGGAGATTTTTGTAGTGCCGACAATAATTAGTTATTACTTTGTATTTATAAGTGGTTCATCAGTTGTGGATACACTGGAAACCTGGAGAAAGACCGCGTAACAACAACTAGTACCGTTATAATTAGATCTTTTTGTAGTGCTAGTAGGAATGCAAGTGAATGAATCTCATCTCTTAGCGAATAAAGTGCTTACACCCTAGCAGGAATACGTTAAATTACATGCCAGATTTGACGGTATATCAATTGATTGGGTGAGTGTGGTAAAAAAAATTGATTGGTGAGTATGTACTTTAATAATAGTACCAAGAATCTAGTGGTTGTTCTATTTTACATTTACTTAAGGAGTTAAAAGTTCAAACCGGTATGTTTCAACAGTTAAAATAATTGCGGTAAAAATATTGACGGTCACGTAAGTTTGGGGGTTGTAACACCGTCGTCACCCGACTTCGTTTTGTAGCATAGCACTCATCTATGTTTAAACAAGGTTCGATCACTTATAATGACAATTTTAGCCTGATTAGCAACTAAATATGCAATATCAGCAAAAATCATGTTTTTTAATCTTCTGAACCCAAAATAAAATGAGTTAACTTAAAAATCAAACCAATACCTACAAAAATCGCTAACCCAAACATAGATAAAATGCTCTGTTACAAAATGAAGTTAGGTGATCAAGATGTTACAACCCCAAACTTAGGTGATCACCAATACTTTTTATCATAATTGCATTCCAACCAATAGACTTGGGTTTGACTCCTGACAAGTGGCAAATGCAATTAATAATAATAGTTTTGTATCATACACTTGGCATCGCTAATGCTACTATGCCATGTACATGTGGCTACGTGATTTACAATAACATTACAACTTTCTAAAGTGGAAAATTTCAAACCAAGACCTACAAAAAATCGCTGACCCAAACATAGATAAAATGCTCTGTTACAAAACGAAGTTAGGTGACCAAGATGCTACAACCCCAAACTTAGGTGATCGCTATTATTTTTTACCATAATTGCATTCCAACCAATAGAACTGGGTTTGACTTCTGGCAACTGGCAAATGCAATTAATAATAATAGTTTTATATCTTACACTTGGCATAGCTAATGCTACCATGTCATGTACATGTGGCTACGTGACTGACAATAACGTTACAACTTTCTAACGTGAAAATTTCAAACCAGTACCTACAAAAAATCGATGACCCAAACATAGATGAGCGCTCTGTTACAAAACAAAGTTAGGTGACCACGATGTTACAACCTCAAACTTATGTGATCGCCAATGAGTTTTACCATAATTGCATTCCAACCAATAGACCTGGGTTTTAATTTTGGCAAGTGGCAAATACAATTGATAATAATATTTTTGTATCATACACTTGGCATAGCTAATGCTACCATGCCATGTACATGTGGCTACGTGACTGACAAAAGCGTTACAACTTTCTAAAGTGAGAATTTCAAGTTTTTCTGTTCAAGAAGACAAAAAACTATCATTAATTGCAATATGTGTTTAATTTAATGAGGAATAATTGGCACTTTGCTAAATAGTAATTAAAAATTAATTACACTTTAATTTAATGCTCCCACATATTCATTTAATATTTTCTTAAAAAACTTATTTTTTTCTTAGAAATTCTCGAAACTTCTTTCTCTCAATTTCCGAGCTCCCTTTTCTTCTCTCTTTCCGTCTCTTTTTGTTAAGGCCAATCACTCTACTCAAATGTGTAGTTATTTAACGTTGTTAAAATACGGTTTAAGTTGTTGAGGGTAAATCTATTTCAAGAAAATTGTGCACAGACATCTCTCGATCTTCAATTTTGTCGTGTTTAATCCGTCCAAGAAATTTTAACAAAATCTTATCTTGTTCCAACAGAGTAATTCAACTAAGCAATACTACTTCAAATAGTTCATCAATTTCAACAATGAAGAATGCAATGTAGATCACATACAAAATCATATGCACAAGAGTCATGGCTAATTTCATGTTTATTTATATTCCAATTTCTCAATATTCATCAATATACACCCCCTACCCTCCTTCTAAATTAACCAAATTAGTCAAATAGACATAATACTTGACTAATTTGTTTTATCTCTTCTTATTAAGGACGTGAGATACATTGGCTATGGTAGGGGTGCACAGTCATTCTCACGTTTGTGCCGGTGGTGGTGGAAACGTCGTCGTCTGTTCTCTTCGTTCATACTTCCTAGCCCAAATATGCTTCCCGTTGATCCGAAACTTGGCAATCCTGTTACCTCCAAGCACCTCATCCACCACGGTTACCGACCTCATCATCATCTTTGCGAACAATGTTTGCTGCTCCCCGCACACCACATTTTCCTGCATCATAACGCTAACCACGCTTCCTTCCCCGTACTTTCGCGTGAACAGCTCCACCACCTCATCCTTTGTCACAGGGAACCCCCTTGAGAACGTCAGGAACAATGTCTTGTCATCGTCTGTGGCGTTATTGTAGGGTTCCCACCCCCATAGCCCTCCTGTAGGGACAAAACTGGTAGTTCCATTTTGTCCCGGGTGGTGGTAGTGAGGCCTGCAGATTGTTGGTGTTATGGTCAGGTCTCCAAACAGAGGGTGCGGAAACCCAGGAATCACCAGCTGAAGGGCCCCAACTGCTACATCCCCTGGCCTGGCCGACATGGGACATATTTTTTGTAAGATGTCTGTGAAGACGCGGGCGCAGACCGTGGTGAGGAAGTTCTTGATTCCGGTGATGGTCGTGTAACGCTGGTGGTGGAAGACGTCCACGGAGAAAGTACGAGACATGACCGCGGAGGTGGCAGGCATTAAACCACCGTTGGTCAGAGGGAGAGGTCAGTGTGGAGGACTGCAGGGAGGCCAGGGCCACAGCCGCCTCGTTGGACATGACATCTAGGACGGTGTTGGAAAGGGATTGCATAGGTTGATGATGTTTGGGTATCCATTTGTTCCAACCATAGCCAAGCAGCTATGATGAGCAAAGACTCAGCCGGGTCGCGCATAGATTGATCACCATGCGAAAGAACACTTCCCTGTCAATGGAGTGAAATGCGTTTAGCTGCTCTTGTGTGATTGTAGGAGAAGACATTTTTTTGTAGAGAGGATTGAGTTTTTTTTTGCCGTGACAACCTGTTGAGGTCAAACTGAATTGAGACAGGGAGGTTAGAATTTATATAATGAGTGAGAGTCAGTTTTTTCTCTCATATATAATATTTTTTTATTTTTTTAAATGACAAAAGGTTGTGAGTTATGTTTTTTCTATAATTATAAATGTTTAATTAAAAGACTTCCATAAATATTTTTACTTTTGATATTTATCTTTATTAATAAGATGGAGTGGAGATGCAATATTTATGATATAAATGATTATAGGACTATGTTTTAAATGTATCAATATAATTTATAGAGTAATTTTGTTTAATTTTTTTCCATTAAAGGATGGTTGCTTGTGAATGAGTAATTAAGGAAGAAAATTTAGTAAATTCTAAAGGCTCTATTTGGCATATATGTATACATGAAATTTTATTTTGTAAATTTCTCAATGAGACATATTGTTGATTCAATCCAATAATATCTCAATCGTACGAATAATAATCCTAGATCTAACGGCTACAATTTTCATGACGGGTCTTGAAGTTCGACATCTCAATCATCATTGTTGGTGACCAAGGCATAATGATCACCAACACTATTGATATTACTGCCGAGAATATCATTGACTTTTTGCGTTCAAGATGCACTTGAAAAGAGTGTGATTGATCATGGTACCCATCTCCACCAAACCGACCTGCTCCTAGTTACTGTTTGTTCACAAATGAAACGATTATATTTAGTTAGGCCTCAGATTCAGGAGGAACTAATTACTCTTAGTTTAGATTAGGGCAAGAGTGGTTCACAGTTGAAGAAATCAACCATGAAAATGAAAAATCTTAAGCTTTTTTGGTACAGATGTGATTAACAAGGTTAAGATAGATATCATCTTTTGCCTTGTCACTCAAGATACTTGGGGGATTCTGATAGAGCGTGAGAGGTCCCAAAACATCTCTCTTTCCTTATGAAAAGTATAGAGAAATAGAGGCAAACTTGAAGTGTACAACGCAATCTTTCAGCAGGCAAGAAAATTCTTGTTAAAACTAGCATACTAGCTATTCCAATTTACATGATGAGTGTCTTCTTCACACCGAATAATCTCACCAAGAAGATGGACTCAGTGGTATACAATTCCATAGGATTGTGTGTTATGGACAAGATGTCTATTCATTGGTAACCTTGTGCAACTCTAAGCACATGAGGCATGGGTTTCAAAAACTTCTTGAATTTTTTGGCATTTCTAGCTAAGGTAGGTTGGAGGATCTTGATCAATATAGATGATTTATGGGTAGCGTTACCCGGAGAAAGACAGCGTAACAACAATCAGGACTGCAAGTGAATGAATCTCATGTCTTTTAGCGAATGAAGTGCTTACACCCTAGCAGGAATACACTAAATTACATGCCAGATTTGATGGTATCTCAATTGAATTGGGTGAGTGTCGTAAAAAAATTGATTGGGTGAGTGTGTACTTAAATAATAGTATCAAGATTCTAGTGGGCGTTCTATTTTACATGTTCACTTAAGGAGTTAAAGGTCAAACCGGTATGTTTCAACAATTAAAATAATTTGGGTAAAAACATTGATGGTCACATAAGCTTGGGGGTTGTAACACTATCGTCACCTGACTTCGTTTTGTAACAGAGCACTAATCTATGTTTAAACAAGGTAACCGAGCAATTGTTTTAGTCACTTATAATGACAATTCCAGCCTAATTAACAACTTAATATGCAACATCACCAAAAATCATGTTTTTTAATCTTCTGAACCCAAAATAAAATGAGCTAACTCAAAAACCAAACCAATGCCTAGAAAAATTGATGACCTAAACATAGATGAATGCTCTGTTATAAAACAAAGTTAGGTGACCAAAATGTTACAACCCCAAACTTAGGTGATCTTCAATGTTTTTTACTGTAATACATTCCAACCAATAAACCTGAATTTGACTCCTGACAATTGGCAAATGCAATTGATAATAATATTTTTGTATCATACACTTGGCATAGCTAATGCTACCATGCCATGTACATGTGGCTACGTGACTGACAAAAACGTTACAACTTTCTCAAGTGAAAATTTCAAATTTTTCCGTTCAAAAATGACAAAAGTTATCAAATGTGTTTTAATTTAATGAGGAATAATTGACACTTTGCTAAAAAGTAATTAAAAATTAATTACACTTTAATTTAATGCTCCCAGTTATGATTTTTTCTTCATTTAATATTCTGCATGAAATGGATTCTCTGGTTCGGTTTGGTTGACTGCAATAAATTAGGTGTACGAAGTAGACTGTATAATAAACAGATAGGTATTGAGTATTTTTGGGTGAATATATATCTTATTTAGTAAATGTATATTAAATTAATAATCTAAGTAATAACGCATATGACTATTGTTGATGACATGGCATGCTTTTCCGTCAGAAGTTAACGACAAGTGAACTGATTTTTTAACATAAGGCGTTAATTGTCAAATTAACTAAAATTAGAGGGAGAAGAATGAACATTCCATAGTAGTGGAGCTTGTTTGTTAACTTTGTAAAGTAGAAAGGAAAAATATCATTATCCGAATTATTCTACAATTAATCTCCTACCTTAATTGGATATTTTTGTTTCCTTTAGTCTCTTAGAACCGAATTTTTAGTTAAGGAAGCTAGAGTACAAGTGCAGCTCGTCTCTCGATGTGTAGTTAGCCTCATATTTCGAGAGGAGGAAGGAGTCCACCTACACTTTGTTGTTGTGAACTAGATTCATAGGTGCGGAGGGCATAAGAGGTTGAGTTTATTCATATATATCGCGAAAGCAATCACGCAACAGATTATCTTGCTGGTGTGGGGGCACGAGATGTCCCTTGGTGTTTATAATTTTTCTATTTTTGATTCATTGTTATCCTATTGGACACGTTATGATGTACTTAATATTAGTTAACTTATCAAGTTGTTAACTAGTTAACTCGGTTGGTTATCTAACTAGTTTACAAATAATTATATAATCAAATTTTTAACAAGATTTTTTGTTAACAGGTTATCTAACTAGTCATGTTATTTTTTGTTGTTAACTAGTTAACCAATCGTGTTAACTAGTTAACTTATCAAGTTGTTAACTAGTTAACAAATTTTTTACTTGATAACAGTTATTTTTGTTAACTAGTTAACCAACCGAGTTAACTAGTTATCAAGTTGTTAACTAGTTAACCAATCGTGTTAACTAGTTAACTTATCAAGTTGTTAACTAGTTAACCAACCGAGTTAACTATGTTAAACAAATTTTTTACTTGATAACAGTTATTTTTGTTAACTAGTTAACCAACCGAGTTAACTAGTTATCAAGTTTAGTTAACTAGTTATCAAGTTTAGTTAACTAGTTTTTTTGTTGTTAACTAGTTAACAAGATTTTTAGGCGATAACTAGTTATCAAATTAGTTAACTAATTATTTTGTTATTAACTAGTTAACTTGTCGAGTTAACTAGATAACATAATGATTTAGATAACTAGTTAACAATATTTTAAGGTGATAACTAGTTAGCAAAATTAGTCAACTAATTAACTTATTGAGTTAATTAGTTAACATGATCAAATAACTAGTTAACAAGGATTTTTAGTTGATACACAATTAGTTACCTAGTCATACGAACAAGTTAAAATGTTATTCGATAACCAACTTAAGATTATTCCAACAATGTCAATAACATAAAAAAATAGTAACTGAAACTGTAATTATTAATACTAAACAATCAAACTATTTATAACTGAAAATACAGTGACTAAATTGCAACTTTCTATTAATTACTAAAATTCTCCCGCAGCTTCGTCTTCCCCAACTTTCTATTATAGCTGTCCACTTCACGCCGTCACTCTGTCTGCTGGCGCCGTTGATTCAGGCTGCCGACTTCCGGTACTGCGGCGGGGAAGGACAGGGGAGCGGCGGAGGGAGGAAGCTTGAGCTCGTCAGCGTCGGAGAAGGCCAAAGAGGGGAACAGGGTTGGGCGTCGGCGGAAGAGATCAAAGGGCCGGCGAGCCTCCATTGTTGCCGCCGCTAGCCACTCCCACAATCTTGGAGTTCTGCCGCCACCGCTTCCGTTAAACGAGCCTCATCCTCCATTTCCGATCGTCAAACTCCCTCGACTCAAATCCAACGACCGGAGGACGACGAAATCTCACTCTCCCCAGCCCAGAACGTCGTCATCGCCTGGTTCCTTGATTTCAACCTCCTTGCTCCGATCGGAAATGATTTTCTGACGCCGCCACATCTTTCCGACTCCTGCCCCTGTTCTTCTCGACTTCCGTGCCAAGCTCTCTCTTCCTTTTGAATTTCAGCCACCTGCCACCAGCTCTCTCTCTCTCACTGCAACCTTTTTTGATCGGACGAATGGGCTGAACACCTCCACCAGGCCCAACCAGCCAACAATATTCCACTGAACGATAGGGTTTATTTTTTATATTCCAGGTTTGCCCCTCCTGTCAAATGGTTGTAAGTGGTCCAACTAAAAATGGTTGGGTCCGGATCCTGAGCCCTAACTACTCCTAAAAAATTACACAGTTAAATTAGTCAAAACAAATGGTCTTGATTTTCTTTGAACAGAAAAAATCTTTGAACATTCCATTCATCCTTTCTTTTAGTCTAACAGGCTAATATTTAAGGATGCGGCGTCAATTCATGACGCCGGTTTGATCTCTAGCCTACTGGATTTAGATGATTCCCAAATCCAGTTGGGTTACGAGTTCAATTCCGGCAAACAGCAGTAGCAATAAGCATCAGCATCTGACGATTTCGTTCCTAAAAAGAGGTATTCATAAATACCTTTCTTTTCTTGTTTATTTCACACATTCGTTGTTTCCACTAAAACCAACTATCGATTGGTCTTAGCTTCTGCACACAACACATTTTGGTCCACTTACTAGTTATAACTTAATACCATATCATACAAACATTAAATCGAATTAAAAACACCAGAAAAAACACACAAAAAAAAAAAAAATTACAGCATAGTGCAGAAACGAATGCTGTGACGCTGGACGAGAAAAGGAGGTTCAACACTAATTACTGCTGCTGCTGCTATATTCCAAGCTTGTTCAAGGATTTCACACTTCTTCATCATGCGTCTTGTTTTATGCTTGGAGGTATCCCTTCTCCTCCAAGAAACAAGCCACTTTCTCGGCCATATCCACAGGTGAAGCACAGTCACCTTCCTTGCATTGCAGTATAATCTGCCAATACCCAGCAGATCAAACATAACCTTATAGTTAGCACCACTGCGTTCCATCTTAATTCGATTTGCAGAATTAAGCAATACGAGAAGCGTTATGCATGAGTAACTGTTTAATGATTCACATTCTGTTTGATTCCATGGTGAAGATTACCTCGCAGTCTGTTGGTGCCTCGTATGGATCATCAATACCAGTAAAGCCTGCAACATGGGAATCTGTCATTTTCATGTTTACGATTAAAGGTATTGAGTATAAAGAGTGTGATCAGTGATGATTCAAGTAAAACTTCTGTTCATGTGCCCATACAAACAAGTGCTGAAAAATTAACACTTTTTCTCCTAAACTACCTTTGATCTTTCCTGCACGGGCAAGTTTATATAAGCCCTTGGGGTCCCTGGCTTCACAAACTTGGAGTGGGACATCCATAAATACCTGTTTTAAACATTGTTCATCAGAAGATTCAATTAATAGACCACAAAACAACTGTTCATTTGAAAGAGACAGGGAATCACAGAATAGATAAAAGATGTCTGGTCAGTTGAAGGCAGTGATAGGAACCAACCTCAATAAAATCTCCACTAGGCAACATAGCACGACAGGAATCTCGGTCCCTTCTGTAAGGAGAAATCAGGCACGCGATGCAAATTACTCCAGAATCAGCAAACAATTTACCTACCTCCCCTGTGCATAAGAATTCCAAACCAGATATTAATCTTAATCCAAAGGAAAGTGATATACTATGAGTATATTATAGAATCTCGTCTGCATAACAAACAAGCTTACCAACTCGGCGAATGTTTTCTGCACGATCTTCTGCCTTAAAACTAAGATCGCGGTTTAGACCATGTCTTACATTATCCCCATCAAGGATATACGACAGCTTCCCTCTTTGATACAAGATTTGACTCAAAGCACAAGCCACAGTGCTCTTTCCTATAAGTAAATTCCACATTAAGATGGAGAATAACAATATAAAGATGTATCTAGCTATTTGTAAGGGAGGAACAAACAAATATCAATCAATATAACTTTGATATCATATCCAATGACATAGAAACGGCAATGCAGAATGATCTAGCAGGAAGCAGTTGAGACTTGACAGTACAGTAACACAATATGCACATGCATATAGTGACATTTATGTACTAGAATCTATCATAAGGCTCAGATTTGGAGAGTAGAGTAAGAAATATATACCTGAACCACTGAGACCCGTGATCCATATGACACAACCTTTCTGA
Organism: Linum lewisii; assembly: GCA_034768395.1. Classification (NCBI taxonomy): domain Eukaryota; kingdom Viridiplantae; phylum Streptophyta; class Magnoliopsida; order Malpighiales; family Linaceae; genus Linum; species Linum lewisii. The sequence continues at coordinate 80,282,783 of CM068296.1, forward strand.
TTGAGTAACTTCTGCCTTCCATTTTTGTCAATGGAGCAATCGTGCCACTTTATATTAGTTGAGTTCCCAACTGTTGATAGTGAGCTGCTCTTGTTTCCTGTCCTAAGAAAGCACGTCAGAAATCTACCACGATTCCAAAAATTCCACAGACAAGATCCCTTAAAGTTCTTAATTTAAGTCAAACAAATACAGTGCATTCTAAAAGTTCTTTAACCAAGGATTTGAGGTCCAATCCCTAGTTCGATACCCACATTCTTGTTCTTCCTATTTCTTTCGTTTTCTCAGCAACCGAACCCAAAACACAGAAGAAAAGAGGATCCAAATAAACGGAATGAGATTTGAACGTAGAAAGCAAACGGGATAAAGAAAGATCACCGAAGGAGAAAGAAAGATTACCGGCGTGGCCATTGACCAAAGCCGAATCCAAACACAAATCCTTTGCAACGACACAATCGCTATCAGCCTTGGCAGTCTGGTTGATTGGCATCGCTGCGGAGTCGTCCATAGCTTTGATTGTGAGACTCCTGGAGGGGATATCCCTGGTCGGCTTGAAACTAATCACGGCGTCGGACCCGACGCGTAAGGTCGCGAATGCGGGTTTAGGAGTAGCGATTCCCGGAAGCGGCTTGACTCCAGCCGCAGCATTCATTCCTCCAGGAACCGACAGATTTATCAACCGCGAGAGAGAAATACAGAGAGGTAAGGAAAGGGTGAGAAATTGGGGAAGGTTGTATTAATAAGAAGACGAGAGAAAGAGAGAATAAAGCGGGATCTTATGAACCCAATAATAATGATAATTGGAAGCTGAAAGAACGGGATCAGGTCTAAGTCATAATTGGACGATGGTTGTTTCCAGTTTAACTGAATATAGCCATGGCCAAAGGGAGGAGGCAAAGGAAGATTTGCAAATTGCAAGGTCTGAAGAAGAAGGGCAGATTATCAGAGACTGTTGTTTATTTATGGGACTAAATTCTAATACATCAGTCTAACAATATGTCAAAATCTAGTCATTAATATTTAAAAACCCCAAATTAAACCAATTGAGAGATTTCTTTAATTTTTTTCATCCAAGTTAACAAAAATACAAACTGCAACAAACATTATCATCTTACATACTATCACATCAATTATTTTACCACATAAATAATAATAACACTTCATTTAAAAATTTGGAAATTAAAAAATGAAAGCAAAAAAAAATATTATGTGGTACATTTGATCCTTGTATACTTAACTTTTTTACTTTCACGATGTGTGTTGTTGCTGTCGGTGTGTTTGTTTCTTGCAGGTGGATATAGAACGAGGTTCGAAACTGGTTTTCTCGCCTTCAAAAGGAACAATTCATCAGTGTTCGAGGTGGAATTGTGATGGAGGAATTCTTTGCATAAAGATAGATGCTCATCGATGGTGCTTTTAGACGGTACGTCGTTCAGGTAACAGGGTCGCCAATTACGTAGCATTATGATCCTAATTAACCTCACAGGGGTCATGGTGGTAGACTTGACTCTCTTGGTTGGTACTTGATTTTCTTACCTACTTGTGTTTGCTATCTATGGTCTCCTTCAGATCTATCTATAAAAAAAACGTGAGTGTCACGTTAGCACTGTCACAAACGGTGTTAAAATTTTAGAATTCGTTAATTAGATTTGTCATCACTTCCAAAAATTTAGCATAAAAAATATCATCGAAATAGTAATGGCTGACGGGGAGAGATCTGCGTCCAAACCCTCCGGGTTTGGAACGTTCCAAACTTAAAACCTGGAGAGGTATTTTTGTCTTATTGAAATAATTAAATAATCTAACCCTAAAACTCATAGCACTCAGCGGCGCCGCTTCTCCTTTCTTTCCTCCTCTGGTTTCTCCTCCCACGCCATAACCATTCAACTTCCCTTCCCTCAAGCAACTCAGCCAATCCAATGCTCCTCCTCCGTACTCCGCCGTCGGCGGAAGACATGCTAACAGCTACCTCCTCCAAATCGTCGCAACCACCAGATCCAAAAACGTGACCTAATTATCATCGGAGAGATTCAACGCCGTGGCCCGACAATCAAACTCTTCATCGTTGTTGAATGGGAAGCGAGGCTGATAAGCGGAGTCAAAATCGTCATCGGGGAGCATCTGCTTCCATCATCGTCATTTTTTCTTCATGGCTACGATCGTGGCAGAGGAAGACGTCGAAGCCGCCGCAATGACGATTGAAGGAAGGGATAGGAGCTGGGGAAAAGTCAAATCGCTGAGGTGTGATACGAAATCGGAAAATAGGCGAGCCATCTAATCGGAGAAAATAGCAACCTGAATTAGGCCGACGATTTATCGGCGGGTGGTCTATACGAAGCTAATCGGAAGAATTGAAAATGATTATTACTCAATTGAAAAGTTACAAAAATCAGTCAGCTAATTTTACAATGTTCACAAATCAGTCAGCTACTTTCTTATGTTGACAATTTTGCAATTTCAGTATTAAAAGTAGCAATTTTAGTCACTATATTTTATGTTGTTGACATTGTTGAAATAACTCGATTGGTTAACTAGTTAACTCAATTAGTTAACCAGTTAACTCGTTAACTCGATTGGTTAACTAGTTAGCAACTTGATAACTAGTTAACTCAATTAACTGTGGTTAACTAGTTAATCTGATTAGTTAACTAGTTTACTAATAAATAACTGGTTAACTAATTTTAACTACTTCTGATAACTAGTTATCAGTTAAAAAACACATGTTAACTAGTTATCTAAAACACACGTAACTAGTTATCTAAAAACATGGTGTTAACTCGATTAGATAACTAGTTAACTACTTGGTAACTAGTTAACTCAATTGGTTAACTAGTTAACTCGATTAGATATCTAAATCGTGATGTTAACTAATTAACTAATTACAAACCACATAACTAGTTAGGTAACTAGTTAACAACAAATTTAATTAATTGTGAATTACCTACTCATGGTAATTCGTTAACTAGTTATCAACAAAATAACATGTTAACTAGTTATTAGCAGATAACTAGTTAACTGTAAAAATCCAGGTTAACTAGCTATCTATAAAAAAAATCATGTTAACAAGTTATTAGTAAAAATCCAGATTAACTAGTTAACTCGATTGGTTAACTAGTTAACTCATTATCTAAATTATGATGTTAACTAGTTAACTAATTAAAAATAACATAACTAGTTAACAAACAATTCAATTATCTAATCATGGTAATTCGTTAACTAGTTATCAGCAAAATAACATGTTATAGTTGAGTTAACTAATTATCAACAAAATAACATGTTAACTAGTTATTAGCAGATAACTAGTTAACTGTAAAAACTCAGGTTAACTAGTTATCTATAAAAAATCATGTTAACAAGTTATTAGTAAAAATCCAGGTTAACTAGTTAACTTGTTCTCGCCGGAAAAGTGATCGGAGCCTCGTCGGAAAAGTCATTGGAGCCTCGTCGGAAAAATCACCGAAAAAGTTGCCGAAAAGTCACTGAAAAAATCGCCGGTGCTGATGACCGGTCGCCCGAAAAAGTCGCCGACAACCGGTCACCGGAAAAGTCACCGGCGGCCGGGCGCCCGCGGCCGACGGTGGTGGCCGGCGAAGTAGTAACCGACTGTCAACTGTTGATAATATAAAAATATAATAATAAAATATTTAAATTAAATATAATAATTAAATTAATTGTGTAAAGTCTTAAATACCCTAACAAATCTAAACCATTAAATTTGTCAAATAGTCAAACTAAATCTAATGGTTGAAGGAGGGTTTAAAATTCCGAACTCCCTATTTTTTGAACGCTGATCCACTTCCATGGCTGACGTATACGCAAAAAGTTTGGCATAGTGTATTAGTGGTTATTTATAATATACACTAAAAAATTTGGTGGGTGGTTATTGTTTTGTCGTGGTCGTTAATTACTTAAGAGTAATGACCGTTTTAGTTATATTTTAATTTGTCCAATCATCTTGGTAGTCTTCTTTTCATTATTTTGTACCATGTTTTTAATAACTAGACAGCCTAAACAAATTTTCTGTCATTCTTCCTATGACGGAAGGAGGGTTTGACGCAGTTTTGTTGAGATTTTCTGTCGGGGGCACTGTTAGCAATCTTTAAATCTTGTTTCACGTTTTTTGTGTTGGGTTATTTTTAAGTGAGAATCATCTGGTTGGCAATTTGGAGGTGTTGAGATCCAGGATTTGGGAGAGAAATCAATCCTAGGTTTAGGTGGTTGTTGACAATCGGTTTTGATGGTCATTTGTTTGTGTCACGAGAGATTATTTTCGGAGAGTCTGATTAGTGCGTGTTTGATGATCAATCAGTGGGTTTCAAATTAGGGATTGGCGGGCATGTTTTACGAGATTTTGTGGGATTCTTTGTTAAGTATGATGTTAGCTATGCATAGTCCTTTGTGCACTCATATAGGGTTGGATGTTTGGTCCGACGGGTAGTGGGTACCCATTACCCGAACGGGTTCGGGCTTCAGGATGACTTTGGAGACTTATGGGTACCGATTAGCCCGAATTATTAAATTTTATTATTATAAACAAAAAATAAAATCCCTAAACCTGTCCACAGTCTTGTAATTTATAATTTTAACGGCGCCTACAATTGTTCACACTCCACAATCCTCTGCAACTTATTTGCCAAATGATTAATTATGAAACGTTTGTAGACGAGCTCACTGAACCGATTCTCATGGCTATAATTTCCAGTTGCTAGCTTTAACTCCTCCAAGTTTGTGTTCTCTCACTCTTCTCCTTGGTTGAGTCTGGATCTCTCGTGTCCATCATTCATTGGTATCTGACCTCCGATGAAGTGGTAGTTCTCGGCTATAATTTCGACTGTGACGGTGGATGATGATTCAAGGGAGACGACTGAGTAGTTTTTATTTTCTTAAGTTTACATTTAGGATTTCATTTCATTCATGGGTTGAGATTTGTCTTGGATCCAAGTGGGTTTGTTACTCTTTTTATTTTCTTTCATGAGTTTTTATTCACTTTGTAATCTCTTATTCAGTTAATAAAACTGATTCCTGTAAAAAAAAAAAGTGAAGAATGTTACAGCGAATAAAATTACCCCAGACAAGCTTATAATACCAAGGACCCGATTTTTCAGAAGTAATATCACTCACTCGAAATCAACTTTAATGGTCGTTTGGTACAGGGGATTGAGAATTAGGAGAAATATGAAAATAGGAGAATGGTGGAAAAGTGTTTGTTAAAATTTGAGGATGTTAAATTACATTGTTTGGTATGTATATTTGGTAAAGAAAATAGGAGGGGAAGACAGTGGGTCCCATTATTCTATTTGGAGGATGTCAGAATTTCTGATAAAAGTAGAAATTGTCAGAATACACATTCTGGAGGCAGTAAGAAACTCTGGGTATCTGAAACACAAAACCCCAGCTCCATTAGACAGTAAACAAACAAGGATATCTCAAAATACAAAGTTTCCAAGAAACACAGCTGGATTTCCTCTATACCAAACGACCTTAGATGATGGCCAGTGCAGCTGCAGTGATTTCAGAACATTAATTCATTTCCTACAGTGGCTTTTATCACGCCCTAATTCCATTTCTCATAAAAAGAACTGATATTTATATTTGGACTAATCCACAAATTTTTTCCAAAATTTGACGAATATGTTAATTGTAGTCATTTTTTTGTGGTAATTTTGGATTTTAATTTTTCATCTCAAACTGATTTGATGACTAATGAGTTTTACAGTTCAAATTGACGATGTATATAGAGTTGACATGTCATTCATTTGATCGATAAAAAATTATTATGTCAAATGTCACATCAAACTTTAAATTTATTGTACAGTTTTAATTAAATAAAAAATCAGATGTCCTCCCCGCCCTAATTATTACCCACCACGACTATGACTCCCACCAATACCGTCAACAATACAGGAACGTCCGACCATTCTTCCCAATTTGTTGGTCACCATCACTCTAGACACCTATAATTTTAGGGATAGGTTCGAACTTGTCGCTCCGGAGCTCCAATGAAACAAATTTGACTGCATCCTTGGCGAATTTGGTCCAATGGGATTTTTTTCCCCAAACTAGGGCATTATAGAAGTTTAATTATCAAAATAAAATAGGATACTCCTTCGATCAATTCCCAATTTAGGATAGTTTTAGCTAGCTCAAGAGGTATATCGCCAGTCCAAACGGTGATATATATGTCGACTAGCTTATAGCTAGGTGATCTACTTAACACATAGTATGGCAGATACAAAAATGCCTCGTTGGCACCATGGAAACTATATGTCGCCAAAATCATAGGGGATTTATGCTATGACAAACTCATCCCATGTGGTTGTCAAATCATTGGTAACAGTTTGATGAAGTGGTGAGCATACAGGAGTAAGGTCGTCTAAGAGCATCAACAACAAGCTTTCATTTGCAATTGCATAATAACATGCCAAGCTAAATACAATTGCAATGTAAATTGCATTGGTGTGAGGAACCTCTCAAATTCATGCAACCTTGCAACATTTGCAATTCACTTTGTAAGAGCCATGGTGGATGAAAATGAATATTATCATAATGTGTTTATTGAATGATTAAGGCAAACAAAAGAACAAGAAAACACACTGCACAATCTCAATCAAAAGAGCCCATAAGCTAGGGGCTTTATCCATAGAAAATTGCCTCAAACTGAAACAAGAAAAACAAAAACGAAAATCGCAGAGCCCAACTGCTAAGGGCTTTATCCGTAAATGTTTGCCTCAAAAAAAATTTGGTGCAAAACATGTGATATTAGTTAGTGTTAATATATTTTTTGTCCTCATACTATGTAAAGTTAACAAACATAATCATATACTATTTTTTAATTGAATTAAACTCCTCTACTTTAACAAATGTGCCCTTCCATTAACTTTTTTCGCCTATTTTCTATCTATTATATTGATTGTGCATGCTACATCAGACTATTTGTTCATGTGGCCTCTAAAATAAACTTTAAGCTAGAAAAACTAAAAATCTAAGACTTAAGCAATAAAGGGTTAATACTCATTTTTGCTCCCATTTCCCTTCTTTTTCTTTCTATACACACTATCTCTGCAAATTTCTTATTCTCTCAGCATCCATGCGTACAAAATAGCTTATTGGGTGTGTCCAATCAACAAATTTAACGGAAAATGGATGAAAAATTAACGAAATGACACATTTGTTAGAAGTGTAAAAGTAGAGGGGTTTAATTCGGTTGATAAATAGTAGAAGGGTATGTTTGTTAACTTTGGATAGTAGAGGGGCAAAAAAGTGTATTAACCCTATTAGTTAATTAACTATAATCAAAGTACAAATTAAACATCATTAATGCAAACTAGTTAAAAAATTATTGTGAAGAAGAGAAATTAACCACTTCAGCATCTGTGAAAAACTTCAAATGGGAAATTGAAGGGGGCGATTGCCCAAAAAAGAGAGAAAAATACATTCTTAGGCATACATACATCGATCATATGGATATATGCAATATCTTTGATTCTCATGGATTTGTGTATGACGGAAAAGCTGGTAGTGCTCTCGTTTCTTCTTTCATTGTTGCCGAGACTTTAGCTCATTCTTGAGGCCGTTTCATTAGCCCATCGCAATGGTGGCCAACAAGGATCTTATCCGATTGCAAAGTCTTGGTGGACATCCTTAAATTTGAAACCGAACCCTTGGTTGTGGGACTATGTAGCTCGACTAGCCTCTACTGCAGCTATTCTTCGCTATTCGTCGTTGGTGATAGTTTGTTTTATTCTAGGAGCAAAATAAATTAAAGCGGATTGGGTGACAAAAAAAAGTCTTCAATGGATCCCTAACAGATTCCTGAATTCCGTACCTTAACGATCCTCTTCCCCTCTTATAATTTGTTTGTTCTTAGTATCTTGGTTAAATGACTGAGAACTTTTATGTACAAAAAGATATAGACATATGCAACCACCATCCATTACTAGCCTCAACTTTCCTAATGTACCTCATTCTCGTCTTCACCACCATTTACCATTTCTCTATAAGATACAACTATTCTTTAGAGTGAATTGTCTCCTTACACTCGACGATATTATGCACCATGTATGTTCTATTTCTGTGTATGTGTGTGTCCAAAGTTGGTTCTCACAGCCTCTTTGCAAAAATATCAGCAAACCAATGATGATCTTGGAGAGCCACATCAAGTTCATTAATCAACAATGTTTGATGGCATCACCAGGGGCGGTATTAGGGGGCTGGGGGAGCGGTTGCGCCCCTCCCTCGATATCGAGTGTAAAATTATATGTAAAATTTTTTATATTTTCAGAGTTCCGCGCCGAGGTATTTGAAGTTCGGCTCTCTCACTATGTTGTTTCGGTGAAATGTTGTCTTAAATTTTACGAAATAGTTACTCATAATCAACTTATAGTGTGTAATAATTCCAATATTTGATCATAAATTATCCAAATTTAATGAAAAAATTGGTCGTGGCACATATAATTTTTTTTTACTACTTAAGCAACCTATAATAAAAAAATTCTTTTGTTAGATTCATAAAATTTTTCTACTATTATCTAAATTTGAAAAAAAAAATTACGAGTTACACCTATTTTTTATTTACAATTCACCTCCCCATATACTAATCCTAGTTTCGGGCATCACCACAGTCCACAACCACTGTACACTCAAACCACATCATCTGAACCAACCTGATCAAAATTCAAAGTGCATATTGATGTGGTAGAAGGTGTAAACGAAAAACAAGATTTTTTCAATAAACCAAAGTTGGAGATAAGTACACCATTTACAAGACATGCAATTGGCCCCTTCATATGCATGATATGTTAAGATACCATCTCATGTTTATCTTAGGTGAGCCACATATACAGTAGCGAAGTCAAGATTTTATTAGACATTGGACCTGATACATAAAATATAATCTGCGAAATTTATTTTTATACGAAAAATACAGCTGTCCTTTCCCGGACATCATACTATTCCAACTGTTATTGCAGAAAGACAATGATGAACAACCTGAAATGCCATCATACCATTTACTATTCCAACTGTCATTCTATTCACCATCATGTGTTTCTCACGAGACTCTTATTTTACATCTTCATAAGCGTTATGTCACACATTTATAGCTCAAGATATACCATCGGTATAATAAGTTCATTAGCAGGTTAGCTGTCCTCAATAAACTCAAGAGCATATTAGAGCGGTTTTTTTTTTCTGGGGTGCTGCAGAATTTTAATTTCTCAAAATCTAGTTCATCGCAAAAAGACAAAGCATGTCAAAATTAATAGGCATTTCTCATGATATCAATATACATCCCACATGAAAGGGATTAGACGGACTAAATTATGATTACCGGTACGTATAAGTTGGAAACCAAACTGTGTTCTAACTCGTGTCATGAATCGAGAATTCACTACCAACGGCTTCTTCCAGATGATAGAAAAGAGAGACCAGAAGACACTTGCTGACAACAAAGGATGTTGAAAACACGACATCAACGAAAGATTGAAGTCATAGTTTTGGGCAGGCACATGAGTTAATTTGGATTACCCCAAAAGACTGTGTTCTAGGAATCACGGGTGAGAGAATATAATGTAACAAAAGTTATAACAAGAAGGTTGGTTTCCCACATCAGTTGTTCAATACTTCATTAATCAGGAGCTTGGCTTTTAGTGAATTAAAAAAGGACATGCAGATCAGCAGATCAGATGTATTTCGGTCCAACCAGCCGCCCACTATATTTAGCTAGTGATCAGTGCATACGTTGCTATCCTCATAATGCGATGCACCCAACAGATTTTGTTAGATCTTCTTTTTTTGTTTAAATCCTTAACTGTGTAGTGGCGGACCTGGTTATTTGATGTAGACTTCAAAAGTCACGGGATTAGGGTTGTTGACGAATTAAGTTGTTCTTGATCGGCTTGGTATTAGAATTGTAAAATATTCACTCGTAACTCAGCTTAATTTTAAATGAGTCAAACTTGAGATAGGGCAACTCAAATATTAGCTTCACTATATGGCTCATTATAATGAAATATGTGGTTTGTTATATACAATAAATTATATGGTACTTGTGATTTTACTAATGAAAACACAAATTATATATTGTTTAGGTTTAACCGAGAAAAGTAAAAACTTGTAAGCTTTAGAATAACTTATTTTTTAGTTTGACTGGTTGATGTTTTTTATCGTACAAACTTCAAATTTGGCTCAAATTGGACGCATCGAGTAGTTTTAATGACCTAAGTTGGACTTGAACTCGTTTGACTCGTCAAGTGTGGTTAACGAGTCAGGCTCGAGCTCGTCACAAGATTAAAAAATCTAGCTCGGGTTCGAGTTCGAGCTCGTCTAAAAAGTAACGAGCTAAACTTGAGCACAATGAAGTTCGGCTCGACTCTGTTCGTAAACACCCCTACACATGATACACAATTAAATTGCTCAAATCTTTTACAATTCAATTATTCAAAGGTAGCGCGGCCGTTTCTTAATATATAATAGTAATTGTGAAGTCAGTTAGCGTGGCGTTGGTTGGTTAGCGTTGCACTAACCAGTCAGCGCAACGTAGACTGTGTGACACATTTATCTAAATTTAATATAATTTAATAATGTATTACCGATGATACATTTTTACGTAATCTTACATACAAAATTACAAAATCCCACGCTTAGATGGAATAGGATTAGGCTATGGTCTATGGAGGGGGAAATTGACAAGAGGTGCCGAATTACACGTTTCTTTGGCTAGTGGCTACCACGTACATACAGACAAGTAATTTGGCAATGGACCAAATCCTGTGCTGTTTTTTTGGCTTCCCCTTATCATATCCCTACCCCTACCGGTTTCCTAGTCGTCTATTGGCTCAGATCCTTCAAGTTGGCTGAGATCAACGGCTATTAACATGTCACCATGGTATGCCAAATTTCCCTATATCACATCTCCAGTGTTGACAACACATAGTTGCATTCTAATTAATTTGTGTTGCGGTCGCTACTAGATGCATGAAATATTTTGGTGGTATATTTTTCATCATCATAATATTAATAAATTAATTAATTACACAACTTAATTTTGTTTTGATAGTATTTATCAAAATACTATAAACTGTCACATACGGGCCGATCTCGCCTAGTCATGGGACAAGTAAATAGAGTAACCACTAGTCCTTAGGTTGACTGGTAGAGGAGAGTTCGGCTTGCCATCAAGGAAATGAGAGATTTTTTATGCCATCAAGCAACAATCTCACCTATTAATTTAGTTTCTAAAGCATTTCACAATTTTTTTTTTAATTTAAGTGTTTACTCCAGTCACCAAAAATTCGTCGGCGACCGGAGCTCTGATTTCGAAAAAAATTAAGCCACCGGACCACCATCGTCGGGCCTATTTTTTTGGAAAAAAAATTGGTGCACACATACTCAATTTTAATATGTGTACACGTTTCTATATATGTGTGCACATTTTTGTACATAAATTGTGAACACATTTTCGTACTCATTTGCCCACATTTACGTACACGTGTTACACATATGTACACGTTTCTATACATATTTTGTACATGTTCTATACACGTACGTTCATGCTATATATGTACACGTTTCTATAAACGTTTTGTAACACCCATCCCGAATCAATTACCCGGCTGAACCCATGGTTGAGCCGATTATGAGTATCACTAATGGAAAACATAACAAAAAACGAAATAGAAATCCAACATCATAAATGAATAATCCAAAAGAGAGGCCTCCAAGAATCAAAACCAGAATAATCTGACAAAGTAGAATCTGAAACAAATGTCAAAACTGATACAAAATCCCAAAATTGAATTATAAAGTCAATTGAATCAAAAGAAAATCCACTCATGTCCAAACTGCCAATGGTCTACCTCATTCTTCTTCAACGACTCCAACCCGGACATTGCACCTCAAACACCAACAAACTCTAGGCACGAGAACCTGTAGGGGGAAGGGGGAAATCAGTTTCTTTATGAAACTGAGTGAACCCACTAGGCTTAACTATCCGCTGAACTATGCCACAAGGAGCTGTCCTAAAACTCCACATATAACACTAACAATGGAATTAAACTTAAGTCTAAGCAGTTGTTAATCCTAGCACAGTCTAGGTGATCACATAGGTGCAGTTCACTACTCAATTCATAATCATAACATCATCATAAATGCATTCCAACGGAATCAATTCCACCAAACAACACATCACCACAAACCAATTCACAAGCAATCCAAAATAGGTCATCATACATCAGATCACAATTAGTTCTAGGTGAGTTATTAGGCGCCAAGGAGTTATCTCGTACCACCCAACAACAGAAAGGGGTCCCATAGACGCATCCTCAACCGTAGAAGAGCTATGCGCTGGCTAGGTGGCGCATAGCTAGCTGGAACCCCTAAAACCCTAGATCTATAAATACCCCCTCCCACTTTAGTTTTTCACCACACCTGCAAACCGACACTAAGTTCATTGACGACATCATCTTCTAGCAAATTCGGAATATGGCCTCTTCCAGTTGCGTAAGTCAAATGGTTTAGGGTTTTGTAACATCCATCCCAAACAAACCTGGGTTGAACCCGTGGTCGAACCGATTTGAACATCACTCGCAGATACATCAATAAAATTAAAGGAGAAACAACATTGAAATCGATTAAAAACAGTTCACAAGAGTAAATCGGAAGCGGCTCCATTATTCAAAATCCAAAATCAGAAACCAAAGGTACAATTCAAAACCAAGAATCCTTTTACAACCTGAAGTTCAAAATCAACTGATACAAAACATCCCAACCCAAAATAGCCATCATAAATCAAAAGATGGTCAACTCCTGGTCCAAGCCTCCGAAGATCTTCTCCACGCCAACAACACATCAGCACTCGACACACAACTGAAGAACCTGAACTTTAACTCACCCACTCTAACCACGCGTACCTGAAAAGAGAGAATGGGGGGATCAATTTCCTATTGAAATTGAGTGAACCCACTGGGTTTAACTATGCGCCGAACCTAACCAAAAGAAGCTATTCCAAACTCCTCATGAAATACTAACAATGGAATCATACTCAACCTTTACCGGTTTTAATTCCCTAAAGCAGTCTAGGTGATCACATAGGTGCAGTTCACAGCTCAACATTCTCAATCCACAATAATATATAACCAGGCATCGCCATACATACAGTTCAACATCAGATACATCAAACATGCAATTCAACATCAGAAACACCTTACGTACAGTTCAACCCACTTTCGGTCCTGAGCGTTGAAACCGAGTATAAATTTGTGATATTTTCGAATTCGGCTCAGTGAAAATTTCAAATCCATCTCAGTATTATATTAATTTGATGACTTGAAAACCTAATATATTTTTAAAAACCTTGTATTTTTAAGAAAACCTACCTAATATAGTTAATAGACTTAATCATATTTAAACATACCTTTATCTTATAGTAATATCTCATCACATGTGTAGATGGTTTAGTTTTACCAATCATTTTATTACGACTTATAAATTAGCAACAATGTAATATTTGATGGTAAATCATCCAAATAAAAAAATATTTTACCGGTGGCACAATTTCATTTGATCAAGAGGAATACTAATAAAGTTCAGAAAAGATATTGGTTGCAATGAATCAGCGGCAAGTAACATCGTGTACTAAAAGTAAAAAATATATATAGCGCAATATATCTTCTTTTAATATAAGTAAAATTAGCTCAAATTTTAAACTTATACACAAAAATTGTACCGATTTCGGCTCAGTGCATCTTTCAATCCTGGTTGCGCCCTTGGTTCAACCTCAGAACCATCATGCATACAGTTCAACATCACATCACTAGTCATCTCGCATTCACCATCAAAACGCACACCCATACACACCCATATTTATATACACCAAACTTCTTACTTCAGTTACTAAGTGAGTTATCAGGCATCCTTAATCAGTCTCGGTTATCACCCAAGTACAGTTCTCCACTTTAACAATTCACAATTCAAAACATCATCATGATCATACATCATTCAACATCAATCCACATCTCAGCACAACAACACAATTCAGTTCACAGATCAATCCAACATAGTCCACAACACATCACATATCGGCTCACAAACTCAACCAGCACAACACACACACACACACATCAATGCACACTTCATTTATCTAGGTGAGTTAATTAGGCGCCATAAGGAGTTGTTTCCCCGTAGGGAGATAACACGACGCATCCCCTAAGGGATCCTTCCTCCACGGATCTATCAGGACGCATCCCATAGGGATCCTTCCTTAATAGAGATTTCAACCACCATGACTCCACGTCATGGGATTCACCCCAGTGGATTGGACTCCAACTCAACGGTATTACGGGTGGGGTAACGTTGACTCTTTCCGGTTCTATCATTTAAATTCTATTTAATGCAACAACAACAATCACACTCATCCACAAAACAATTTCATTCAACCACAAATCCATTTCACAATTCCGTGTCCTAATTCCATGTACCAATTCCATTTTCCAGTTCCATGTCACAACCCACAACACAACTCCACCACACAATCCCACATCACAATTCTACACTACCAAAAAAAAGCGTTTTGGCATCGGTTGAAATGAAAGTGATTAGCGTCGGTCGACCGGACGACCGACGCTAAATAGTATCTCGTATTTTAGCGTCGATCGTCCGGTCGACCGACGCTAAATACTAACCCTAATGAGCTGAATGCCTACCTCTCGTGCAGCCGCCTCCTCTCTTCTCTCTTCTCTTTCTCTTTTCCTTCCTTTCTCTATCTGCTCCATTCCAACGCCTCATTTCTCTCTCTCTCTTTCTCTTTTCCTTCTCTTCTCTATCTGCTCCATTCAAGATCCCCGCTAGCTCTCGTCGATGGCCCCGCTAGCTCCGCCGCTGGCAACCCTGGTAATTAACGACCATTTCTTCTCTCTTACCTATGCTTCTCTCCTCTCCTCTCCTTCTTTGATTTTACCAGTCATTCTTTTATTTTTCTGGATCCTCATTATTTTCTTCTTCCAGATGAGGTCTCCAGCGGCGGCGGTGGGAGGAAGTGGCGGTCTCCAGCGGCGGCGGTGGGAGGAAGTGGCGGTCTCCAGCGGCGGCGGTGGGAGGAAGTGGCGGTCTCCAGCGGCGGTGGTGGGAGGAAGTGGCGGTCTCCAGCGGCGGCGGTGGGAGGGAGTCTTCTCCAGCGGCGGCAGTGGGAGGAAGTGGCGGTCTCCAGCGACGGTGGTGGGAGGAAGTGGCGGTCTCCAGCGGTGGCGGTGGGAGGGAGTCTTCTCCAGCGACGGCGGTGGGAGGAAGTGGCGGTCTCCAGCGGCGACGGTGGGAGGAAGTGGCGGTGGTCCTCCGTCTTCTCCAGCGGTCGGCAGCAACGGAAGATGAGAAGAAGAAGAAGAAACGGCAGATGCAGTTGCTTTTTTTGTGATTTTCCGGTCGAGTTAGCGTCGGTCGGTATGTCTACTAGCGTCGGTCAACCAAAAACCGACGCTAAAAGTTAGCGTCACCACTTTCAGCGTCGGTTTTGTCGACCGACGCTATTCAAATTAGCTCGATCGGTGACCGACGCCATTACGCGCATGCGACCGACGCTAAAATGCATTTTTTTGTAGTGCTACATCAACCTACCTTTGGCAATTATAGATACAATTACATAAATTCATCACATCCCTTCCCATCCTATCTCACATTTCTAACTCGAGTATATTAGCCATCATTCTTCGTCCCAATCCCCCACAACACACATCAATCAACACAATCATTATACAACAACCGCAAGACAGTTATCCAGTTTTACTCTCATAGGTTTATGCAAGACCTAATTCTATTCTATGTCGAGTTCCAGCTCCTCACATTACCCATAGTGTCCTATCAACGCTAAGCCAATCACAACCACATAATTCATGCACACTTTGGAAAAGAACTCTCATTACTAGCCACCTAGTCAACCATACATTTACACAAGTCAACCATACATACCGACAAGTCAATCATTCATTCAAACCAGTCACTCAACACCACATAACAGCAATCTTCACAACAACATCCATTTATCGTTTCAACTTCCTAGTTCGAGCATTCCTAAATTTAACTTAATAATCCATCTAATTCCACATATTTTATTTAACTCGAATTCCAGCCACTATTCATCCAAATCCGACATCCTCATTCTCTTAAATCCTTTCTTAGTTCACATTTAGGACTCCAACCTTACTACAATAAGCACATGCCATGTTATCAATCACAATTACACACAGCACCCAAACACCCAATCAAACTAATCACACACTGGCACTTCATTCGATCACACTCATAATTCAAATGATACATCCAATCAATGGCAAACGTCTAGCTCACTGGCCACCCCCACCTGCAAGTACAGGGATAGCCATGTCGTGAGTCCTGGGTTACCCTCCTTTTCTTCCTTCATAGGACGACCCCACATTGGCAGGGCCATCCACCTGTTCATCATTAATAGGGTGACCGCACATTGGCAGGACCACCCTCCTGCAACCACAACCGACAATAGCAGAATACATGCACAATTCGCAGTTCACAGGCCCGTCCCCCTATCACTCGTTACTAATTCTGAATCGTTTAATCACCATTAATCATTTTTACCCCAATACCAATATCATAGCAACACAATAGTAATCATCCATCCATAAACAATCAAAAGGCAACTATCACATTCAATCAACTTATAATCAATCACAAAATAGTTATCCCCCTTTTACTCTCTTCCAATTTCATGCAATCCCTAATTTTTACTAAGCCAGATTACAACTCCTCACATCCACCAGCACTACCTATCGTACGCTAAACCCTCACCTGACAACTTCTAGAAACTCGAACAGCCAAGCTCTACAGCTCCAAAAATGTAACTTCTTTCTTCTGCCACTGACAGCTCCCAGCTCTGAAATACCAGAAACCAAGATATGCGATCTCTTCCTCTCGACGCCAAAAACACGTAGTAAGAAAAAAATCACCAATCGGACATTTGTAGCTCCCGGAATCAAGGTTTGAAGTTGGAGGAAGTTTAGTTCGTCAAAGGGATTTTCGGGAGGAAAGAGAGAGAGAGAAGCTGAAGAATTCCGTCAAAAACCCATTTTTATAGTCAGACCATGAATACACGGCGTGTATGTATCATGATACACGACCATGTATCATGATTTGCCAACTTCGACGAATTTTCACGTACTCGCTTGTAACTTCAACCCGACTAAAATATGAATGTCCCGAAATTCAATGGGGCCTCAAGTACATTGTCTCCAATGTATCAATGATCCAAACTCGAGTTCCAAATCATTCGATTGGGCGGGGATGTTAAAGGTTTTTTGCATCCCAGTTATTCTTATTTGTTGTGTTGCACTAATTATTATTGTCATTCAGTTTCTGATGTTGAAAGGATAATGTTCAAGTTGAATAGGCAGGAGGAGGGTGATTTGTTCATTTATGAGGGAGGCCAAGTCGAATGCAAGTGCGGGTTAAGGGAAACCAGATCCATTTCTTACAATTTGGAATGCTAGTTTGGGTATCCTCTCGAGAAGGAGGTAGAATCGCTCTGGACTTATTACTTTGTGAGTTTTACAGGCTTGTTGATACTGAAGTTATTGTTTAGGGTAAGAGTTGTGGGTTTTATGAGAAACTATAGGTGTGTGAGGCTGTGGATGTGGTGAGGAGGGAGAAGGACGAGGTCATCGAGAGACAGAAAAAGTCGATTAGGCATCTTGTGTCACAGGTCAAGAATCTGAAGTCCCACAACACAACACTGCATGGTTATATCGACACCATGGTTAAGGGCAGATGATTTGGCAGCCGTGATTAAGATGGAAAGAGTAGCCCTTTGGTGTGGGGTTGAAGTAGTTGTTGTGATGTTTTAGTTGTTGCTTATTTTGCTGTTGTTGTACTCGTACGCTATTGGAGGGTTGGCGTCTCCCTTGTCTCTCATTGTGTCCCTCTACCATATTTGTCTCGTTCATTTCTGTATGATCCTTGGAAGACATGAATTGGAAGACCTTATGTTTGTCAGTTAGTTTTCAAGTTAGTCTGGGAGATTTTAGCTATCCAAACATGTGGTTCATATCTGTCTTCATAGTGTTTCACTTCATAATTTCTCCTAAGTTAGGTGCAGATGACGACAAACAAGCACAAAGTTCATTAAAACTTGAAAGAGAGTTACACGAATACAATGACCGACATACTGAGTGACAACAATACATATGAAAGACTGGTACATGAATACAACACAATGACATAGAAGACAATACAAAGAAATTAACCATTCATTGAGGGGTTGGGATTCGTGTTGGTTCGCTTCGCCCGTGTGCAAGTCCTTCTGTTGTGTCCGTCTTGTTTGTAGTGGCTACAATGAGGCTCAATTTCTTCGACTCAATCCATCTGGTTGTGTATGCGAGAATGGTGTGGCCTCCGAAATAAACTTCATCCCACCATGTGGCTGCAGTCTTTTCTGCCACTGATTGGATGGAAACTCATTCGTATATGAGACTCATAGTCTCCAGCTTGTAATGGTTGTTAACGTAGTAGTACGGATCTTGACGAACCACTTGCATGACAGCCATGACATGTGAACATGACAATTTTTCTACTGGAACTTGCCGCATGTGCATTCCCCGTCTTTGTTTTCGTAAAACAGCCGCACTGTCTGCGTATTATTTCCCCTCCCATTGGATAGATTGGACACAGTCTGCACATCAAATAACCCGTTGGCATAGTCATAAACCCTTACCGTATGGGTATGTGACTTAATTATTTAGGTGTTGGTCTCTGGACGCCACCTCTCGACGAAATTAGTGATGAGCTCTGGATCAGGGGTTAGTCGCAAGGCCAACCTAATATGGTATAAGCCAATGCAGCATAGTATCGGCTCGAACCTAGGATCATAGTCCACGATCTTCTTAGAATGACGACAAATATGCATCATATGTGGCTCCTGATATTTAAGGAATGAAGGGGGAAGTGAGAAGTGAGTAGGTAATAAGATAACTGTTATATACCTAATTAATGATTAGTAATATATACACAATCGTAATTAGCAACATAAGTAATTCTAAATATACCAGTTAATATTGTGTAAGTGCGTCCTACATATATAGATACTACTTTTAATTAATTAAGCTACTTCATCATAATAATTAATCCGTTTTAAATAGATAAACAATGCATATTCTTAATAACCAATAATTACATAGAACTAATTATATTTACCTAATTTCATAAATAGCATGCAAATATTTATCATGCAAATATTAAGAGGACATGGTCATTATTAGCAAGACAACTAATATCATGCAAATATTTATAGTAATTATTAATTACATAATACTACTTATATTTTCCTAATTCCATATTACTCACATTCACTAATTTCTAGTTATATTAAGTACATATTTGTAGTTGTGGATTACTAACCTCGGCTTCCAAAATCTGCCCTGCGCGATGTTGATGACCATCCCTACACAAAATACTTGGGTCGCTCGGGCCAACGGGTACGCCTTTGGGAACATCTCCAAACATATAATCCATCTACGTTCAAACATACATACGCCAAATAATTACCAACAATCATACTAATGAACATCTAATTGCAATAAATTAAGATTTTAAGTGTTACCTAATCACGATTGAGGGGAGAAACTCGTAGCACAACGTACGTCGAAGACTTGCTTGGAATGGTTCGCAATAGCTTGCTACAAATGAAATAACACGATCAAATTAGTGTTAATCAAAACTACTTCATTAAATACAAATAAAAAATCCTAACATCCAATGAGAGAACTACCTTCAGAAGAAGGTTTGTGAGAGTGAAAATTGGTGTGAAGAATGGTCAAGGGGTGGTGGGTTTATATAGGGTCTGGAATTGGGCAGCCAGTGAGCGCCGAGCAAGCTAGTGAGCATGACGCTCACCATGGGTGGGGAAACGACTAGTCTATCATTTGGCGACGCGCAGCCAACGACAATTTTTTATTTATTTCGAGGGTGCTATGCGCAGGCTGGCCAGCGCATAGCTCATTGGACTGCTATGTGCTGGTTGTACCTCACATTTGCCCTAATCTGGACATATTTTGACAATCTGCCACTGGGGGTACATAGTTACGTTAATTTGACCCCAAAACTACAAAACCCCGTTATATTATTATTTTTGTGAAGATTTTACAACCAATAATGTTGTTAATAAAGAATTCAATGATTTCTAGTGACATTCAATGAGTATAATATATGTGATACTCATGAACTATATCTTACATAATATTGGGAAACATTAATTTTTTTTTATACATCACAAATAAAAACTAAATATTAAAAAATATATGAGTGATGTCAAAGACAAAAATAGTAATTTTCATAAGCACTCGTAAGATTTTTCGGGTTAACAAGTCGACCCTAAATCCGACCCTAACTCACCCAAAAAAAAGTCAGGTCGTCGAGTTCAGGTCATTTTGATTTTGGGTGCAAAAATAGCAAACTCAACGCTAAATTTCCCGGCAGGTTCAGGTCGGATCCGAAATTGCTAAATCTTAATATCATTTTCAATACATATGTATACCAAAGTATTCATCGTGATGTTATTAACCCAGAAAAAAAAAAAATACTACAACATACAGTCATGCAGTTTCTTAACTGTTATAGATCTCTAACCTCTAACTTAATTAATTTACAGACCGCAAACCATCACTAATATAATTTACTAATCTCTTTGATATCCTCCGGCTTTGGAAGATTCCCCTTGTCGATCATTAGTAGTACCGACGCCAACCTTCAATTCCTCGTCTCTAAACCTCTTGTAAATATCCCCACGGTAAAAACTCCGAGTCCGCACCACCAAAACCGTCGAAACAACCGTACCAAATATTGTAACCGCGGTAATTATTAGGAAAGCCATCCGGTAACATCTCTCCCCAGCGCAACTCAAATCCTGACCCGCCTCCCTCACCCGACCCGAACCCGCCATTTGCTTCATCGCCTCTCTGTCGTACAAATAACCCGCCACTCTCACGTTCAGAATATACGACCCGACCGGACTTGCAAACCCGCCCAAATTGTACAGCGTCGAGTAGTACTTCAACCCGAATATCTCCGATATAATTGCGAACACCAACGGCCACTGCGCTCCGAAGCAGAACCCGATTACGACGGAGGCCACGTAGAGCGAGTTCGGTACTGCGAACGCGATTAAGAGATGGCCGACGCAGGGTAAGAAGAGGACAATCGTGAAGAGCAAAGGCCTAGGGATTTTGTACTTTTTGAGCAGGAATTCGGATGAGAAGCCGGAGACTACTCGGCCGAGGTAGTTCCATATGCTGACGAGGGAGATGAACGTGGTGGTGCTCTGCCTCGGGTAGCCTAGTGAGTCCCCGATCTGACCTAGGTTGTCGATTGCGGTTAGCGTCCCTCCTACGCCGCACGCTGTTGCCACGAAGATGATTGCCATGTCGACGCTGAACAAAGCTTGTAGGATTGTGTAATCTTCGCCTCTGTTCGGAGGTCTGAACACGTTCTCTGTGCAGGTCGGAGACGACGGAGCGGATGCGGTGGGTAATTGGACCGTCGGGGATGGGGTTGTGATCTCTGGAGGGTCCAATTTGTTGATTGGAGTGCGCCGGAGGTCGAATTCCTCCTTAATTACAACTGCGAGTGGGAGGAAGAGGAGAATTAAAATGGCGGAGGTGCCGACGGTGTACTCGACTCTGTTGAATCGGAACTGGTTCTGAACGATGATTAGAATCATGAGGGAACCGGCGAGGGCGAGGGAAATGTAGAGGAATCTGTAGAAGACGCCGAGCTGTTTAGCAGCTTGAGAACTGCCGGCGGTTTTGATAATCCGAATGGTACGGAGGAAGAGGAAGGAGACGGCGGTGGGGAGCCAGCCAATTAGGAGGATTAAAGCCTTAGGGTTTCCGTCACCGTAGAAGGCGTGGTAAATTTGGGTGAGAATTGCGCCGCTGAGTCCAACAAACCCTTTGAGTAGCCCCAATACGCTACCTCTAGAATCAGGGAAGTTCTTGACGCAGGTGACTAGAACGCCGGTGTTGGCAAAGGACTGGGAATTGGCGCCGGCGCAGATGTAGAGGCACATATGCCAGAGCTTAGGTTTGGGGATTCTGTAAGTGACGGCGAGCCAGATCATGAAGTAGCCGGAGAAATTCATGACGGCACCGATGACGAGGACGACCCAGGGAGGGGCGACTTCGTTGATAAGGCCGGAGATAATGCCGACGTTTGCCGCCTAAGTCCTTGAAGAAGCTGAGGAGGTTGAGGGTTGATTGGTCGTAGCCTAAGGAGGTTTTGATGTCGGGGGAGTATAGACCGAACATGTATGTTGCGCCGGAGACGGACATGATGAGGAGAGATGCGAAGACCATGAACCAGCGGCCGAATAGAATCTGGGCGGTGAAGTTCTTGGCTGACTTCCATCCTCCTCCTTCACCGGTGGATGGGTGCTCGGCGGCTACCATTTGTAAATTTGAGATTGGTTTGGTTTGTAAATAGTAATATAGGATAGGTAGCAAGAAGTTGGGAGTTGGGGAGGAAGTGATAGGAGGATAGACATAGAAAAGAATTGTGGTGGTAGATATTTATTTGGGATTGCACCGCAATCATTGAGTTTGAGAGACATGATAAACAAATACTGATGATATGCATACACTTTTTTCCCGATTTGTTATATATTGTTCATGTTTTACTTCTATATTGTTCATGTTTTACTTCGAGTCTATATTTTTCCAAACACAGACCGGTGGATCAATACTGTGGTTCTTTGGAGGTTTAGGCAATGAATCCGTCCTCGGAGTGTCTCGGCGGATGGTACCTTGCAGGGCGGACGTGCAAGGGGTTAGTATATGTAAGGTGGCAAGTATGTGGATAATGTAGGGAGAATGGGTTACAGAGAAGTACCGGGCGAGAGCCCTTTTGTGTGGGCGGAACCGATAGCCTTTAGCGTACAGCGCGGAAGCTTGTAGTATCAGGCGTATGGTCCCAGGTCTGTGTGTCCTCTTCTGAATGGGGGACCCTGTTATTTATAGGTCCCATTGGTCTGGCAGGGTCCACGTGTCCTGCTCTGAGTGGGCCGCAGCGAGTCACCATCAACAGTAATGGGCGGTGGCCTCCCGTAGATATGACAGGTGATCCTTTGGCTGAGGCGGACAGAGGACCGCCCTAGAGTGACGGACCGCCCTGACCATGTTCGAGGGCGGATTCAACTCGGGCCCATCAATTGCCCCCAGTATGGTCTTGAGGCCGTAAGAGGCTCGAGGGTATACTATGGAACTGCTTCGAACGCCTTGGAGTGATGGACCGTCCTCATCATGTGCGAGGGCGGATACAACTCAAGGGCCCATCAATTGCCCCCAGTATGGTCTCGAGGCCGTAAGAGGCTCGAGGCGATATTATGGAACTGCTTCGAACGCCTTGGAGTGAAGGACCGCCCTGGCCATGGGGGGACGAGTTCTAACTTGTTGCCGATGCTGTTACCGGTGACCGAAACGGGTAGAGCTCTTCTTTTGAGGTGAACCTGCACGCGCCTCACCCTTTTTGCACGCTTTCTTTCCGTTGCAGGCTACTAGCCTATTCGCCCACTGCCTAGGGGACACGTGGCTCGATTTTATTTGGCGACGTTTCGCTTACCCACGTCACAAGTATAAATAGAGGTTCTCCCCCCTTCCTTTCGGCACCTCAGCTTGTCAACTAAATTCTTGAGAGCTTCCGCCCTTCCTTACCAATTTCCTTGAGCTTGTCCGCCTTGTCCGTCCCTTATCCTTACAACTCTTTGCCCTTGTCCCGTCTTCCAAAAACATTTACCGAAGATGCCTTCTGATTCTGAGTCGTCTTCCTCCGCCGAAGCAAGTAGGTTTCTTTGAAAATTCTTGCATTCAATTTTATCCGCCCATTTGTTTTTTCCTTTCGCATTTTTGCTTGCGTTGCGTGCCTCGCCCTTTCTATTTCCTTCTTTGGCGTGTGAGATGTCGTCTAGTGGGTCATCATCCTCCGTGGATTATGACCTTTTAGAGAGAGTGTTGAGAGACATGCGGGAACGTCGACGCTCTCGTGCCCGCCCGTCCCAAGAGGACGGGACAAGCACGGCTCCGGTATCCGTTCGCCCCCTGGTGTTCGTTCTCCTCCTCTTCTGATTTGTGCCCCTTGTCCTTCTGTTGTAGGAGGTTATGATGAAGGGAGGAGAGGATCGAGGGCGGATGCGTCGTCTGAGGCTTCGTCATCGTCATCTCCGTCTCGGCAATCGAGTCCACCTCTGTCCCCCGAGCCCTTTAGGGAAGAAAAGTTTGATGAGGAAGGGTCGGATGCAGCGGATCCCAAACTCAAAGGACAGATGCCTTATCCGGAGGATTCCGATTTAGTCTTCAACCCGTACGCCGATTTTGACATGGAGTACACCTTCACTGAGGATGCTGATCCGCTGCCTTCTCCTTCGGCGGAGCAACTCCGCCGTCAGGCAGAAGCCAGGTTCAAGAATTCCAATTCGAACAGCGTTCGCCGGTTCGCGTCGTGGCAAACCGGATTCACCAAGGAGTCTTGGGGTTTTGATCTTGACACCGGGGCTGTGGAGAAGTACGGGTACAAGATCAGAACCTGGGAGCAGATGTGGGAGGGGTCACCCGTAGACTGCCGGTAGTGTTTGGGCCGGGATACTTTCCTTATGTCAAGACGAACGCCCTGGTGAAGGTTTTGAACGATTGTGACATGCCTCAACGCTTCTCGTACGCTGCCCCTGCCCGACTTTGCTCAATCGGAAACTGTCCGCCCGGATGGGTGGGCGTTTGGGTGGAGGCGCTTATGTACGGTCTCCGTTTCCCTCTGGATCCCTGGGAGCTGGATGTCCTGGATCTGTTAGGAGCTCCTTGGGAGCTCTCCAACCCCACCCTGGGCAATCATGGCAGCGTTTCAGGTGTCATGTGTAAAGAGGCATGTCGCTCCCAGCGCCCGAGTATTCCGCCATCTCTACAGAGCCAAGATCAACCAAAATGGCATTACTTTCTCAAAGAGGATAGCGTACTCAGGGAGCGGAGTTTATGGTGCCATCAAGGCGGACTCCGTATGGTGGCACAGCTTTTTCTTTATTAAAGCTGATTCGCCGAAGGATGCGTTCTGGGCGGAGCGCCTTCGACCTACATGGTCGTATGGGGCCATCGAGGAGTTCAATAAACCCGGCCGCCTTCAGGAGAATGATGCTGCCATTGTGAACTGGGTGAACACCTGGAATTACAACCTGAAGAAGAGGGGCCGGAGCGTCCTGAAGGCCTGGCTAGGCGGCGGTGGTGAGCGGACAATTTTTGAGAGCGATGCTTCTGTAGTTGGGCGCCCTTAGTATATATATATCCATTCTTATTCTTTCCCAACCGCCTAATATGTTTGCTTGTTTTGATATTGACTTGGTGCAGAGAGCTCCATCTTCGCGGCGTTGCTGAACGCCAAGACGCGGGGAGCGTCCGCTGATACTCAGCCTCGACCTGAAACTCCGGTGGCGGATCAGCAGCAGAGAACGAAAAGCGCACGAACCGCCCACCCGGAAAAAGAGCGGGCGGACGATGATCGCCTGGAGAAGAAACGAACCGAGCCGGCCGGGAGTCCGCCATCGCAGAACGTGGAAAAGGCAAAGCGCCGCAAGCTCCCCATGAGGAAAGATTCCGGGAAGAGGAAACGGTCGGAAAGCTCTTCGAAAACCCATGCTTCTTCTGGGGAGTACAGCACCGCCCGCCTTCCGGCGATGCAGCCAACCCTAAGTGGCAACGAGATTCTCACGCGGGCCGCCCTCCAACTGGCAGCCGACTGGGATATCGACCACCCCCGGTCAGAGGATGGGGTTCGCCGTATGGCGATGGAGCAAATGGCGATTGGAGCCAGGGTAAGATCTCTTTGCGATGTCACACTAGTTTTGTCCTGCCCCCACTCTTTTTGTAAGCAAGCTTTGGATTGCCCGTGTTTGCAGCTTTTGGGAACCGCCGGCGCGCTGCTTTCAGCGGATAAGGCGCTTAGGGCCGAGCAGCCCCAAGGTGCTGAGGAGCTGGAGAATCAGCTGCGGGAAGCTCGGGCCGCCACTCAGCAATGGAAGGCTAAGTATTCCAAAGCGAAGAAGGAAATGGACGAGGAGGCGGCCCGGCTTCTGGTAACTACCTCTTATGAATTGGATTTGGTCCGTGTTGCGCACGCTAACCAAGCCACTGAACACATGTTGGACTTACAGGCGGAGCAGCAGAAACGCTACAAGGTGGAGGCGGCCCTGTCCCAGGCGGAGGCCGATAAGGACGCCCTGAAGGAGCAAGTGGTCCTCTTAGAGACCGACAAGGCGGTCATGGCCGAGGACCTGGGGGCCAAGACAAAAGACTTGGAAAGCCGCGACCTTGTTTTGAAAGAAACGGAGGAGACCCTTCAGGCGCTGAAGGCGGACATTGAGAAGACGGTCACCGAGAAGACTGAGGCAGAGTTAGGCGACCGGGTGCAGGGCGCTCTTGACAACACCCTTACTGCCGTCCGCCATGAACTCCGACGGGGGAACACCGACTACTCCTGGAATCAGGAACAGATGTTTCGCTCTGCGTCTCGGAGGTTGATGGCGCAGGAGTTCAAGGAGGAGTCCGCTGACTCTCAAGTGCTCTCCTCGGACCGTCGCAAGGAGCTGTTGTCCGAGGCGTACTCCGAGGTGAATCTCTGGCATAAGGAGCTGAAGAAGAAGGCTCGGGCTGAGAAGTCCCGGGCGGACAAATCGGGATCATCAGGCGGGCGCCAGTAATTCCTGTCCTTTGTAAATTTTGCTCTTCCTCTTCCTTTCGGCTTCCTTTGTATCAAACGTATCAATCCGCCATGTCAGGATGAGAAAGGAAATGCCATTGTTATCCAGTTGTCATCCCCTGTTTCTTCTCTTTTTTTTTGTTTGTGTGAACTTCGCACGATTTACTGAGGTAGATTTCCCCTTGGGGAAAACTGGACAACGAAGTTTTGGGTTCCGCCCTGGGGAACCCGAATGATGATGAATTAGATTCCGCCCTGGGGAAAACTGAACTCAACGAAGTGTTGGGTTCCGCCTTGGGAACCCGAAAGCTGATGAACTAGATTCCGCCCTAGGGAATCCGAACTTGGAGGAAATGCTGGGTTCCGCCTTGGGGAACCCGAATGATGATGAATTAGATTCCGCCTTGGGGAAAACTGAACTCAACGAAGTGTTGGGTTCCGCCTTGGGGAACCCGAACGCTGGTGAACTAGATTCCGCCCTGGGGAATCCGAACTTGGAGGAAATGCTGGGTTCCGCCTTGGGGAACCCGAGTTTGGCACAGGGGTGAAGTTCCTCCTAGGGGAGTTCGAACCCGGCCATGCTTTTAGTAGTACTTGTTATGGATACATAATATCGTATATATATATCCTTCAATGAAACTGCCTTGCTTTCCTTACATATACGCCCTTAGTAGGTCGCCTTCAAAATAAACCAAACCCAAAAGTTAAGTAAGGACGAAAAGTTGCGGAGTAAGCTAGACCTCGTTTTCATTGGCACTGTACTTCCGCAAGTGCATGGCGTTCCATGTCTTGTGTATGGGTTCGCCGGTAGGGTGTTCGAGTTTAAAGGTGCTTGGACCGATCACTTCACGGACCTTGTATGGCCCTTCCCAATTGGCGTTTAGCTTGCCCTGTTGGGGGATCGACCGAAAAACCTTTCGAACTACCCAGTCGCCTTCTTCCAGGTGATGAGGGCGAAGATGAGCGTTGTATCGCCTAGCCAATTGTTCCTTTTCAGCTACCAGGCGGATAGCTGCATCCTCCCTTCGTTCTTCTAACATGTCCAGATTGTGATGCAAGCCTGCATCATTGCTGGCGTGGTTGAAATGCTGAATCCTAAGGCTAGGTAGATTAACCTCAACGGGTAGGACTGCTTCGGTTCCATATACCAGGGTGTAAGGGGTTTCGTCTGTGGCTGTTTTGTACGAAGTCCTGTGCGCCCATAGGATGTTGGGCAACTCATCGACCCATTTTCCCTTCGCCGCATCCACTCTCTTCTTCATTCCTTGCAAGATGAGCTTATTGATGGCTTCCGCCTGCCCGTTCGCCTGGGGATATGCTACGGACGCCAAGCGAACCATGATTTTGAATTCTTCACAAAAGCCAAGGAACGCCGTGCAATCAAACTGAGTGCCGTGATCGCAGACAAATCCCAGAGGAAGGCTGAAGCGAGTGATGATGTTTTTTAGCACGAACTTCTGCACCTGATATGCCGTGATGGAGGCGAGAGCTTCGGCTTCAACCCACTTAGTGAAGTAATCTACCGCCACGATGATATACTTTCTCTTGCCCACCACTTCTGGGAATGGTCCTAGCAAGTCCATTCCCCAGAAGGCGAACGGCCATGGTGAAACTATCGGCTGGAGAGCGGTGGAGGGCAGGTGGTGCGTGTTAGCGAATAGCTGACACTTGTGGCATCGTTTGACCAGCTCTTCCGAGTCTCGGCGGATTGTTGGCCAATAGTACCCCTGCAATAGTATATTCTTTTCCAGGCTTTTGGCGCCTATATGCATCCCGCATACGCCTTGGTGGATTTCTCTCAAAGTGAAAGAAGCCTCCTCATCACTTAAGCATCGCAAGTATGGCCCTGCGAGGACTTACGATACATTTCGCCGTCCAGCAAAACACACCTTGCCGCTCGTCTACGAATCTTGGTAGCAGTGCTCGGTCCCGGGAGGGCGTCCGTTTCAATAAAAGTCCGCACTGGCGTACGCCAATCCGTGAGTGGCGCTGTGGGCGGTGTTACGCTTGTCTGGGCATCGACGACCATACACTCACCCTCTTCTCTTTCTTTCTCCACGGTGATCATCCTGTCCTCTTCGAAGTTGAGAGCGGTAGCGAGCTTGGAGAGAGCGTCAGCGTGGGCGATGTCTTCCCTCGCCACCTGATGGATCTCCGTTGTTTCAAAACCCTTGAGGGCGATCTTGGCTTGATCGTTGTACGGGGCCAGAGTTTCCTCCCGGACCTCATACACCCCGCTGAGCTGGTTGAACACAATGGCGGAGTCGGAGAAAACCTTGAGATGGGATACTCCCATGGTTTTGGCCATTCTGAGCCCCGCAATGAGCGCCCCGTACTCCGCCGCGTTGTTGGTTCGTGACCTGTTGAAACGGAGGGCTGTTTCGTGTAGACTCCCTGGGGGCTTTTTAATACTATACCCGCTCCGCTCCGTTCTTGCTCGATGCTCCATCCACGTAGAGCTCCCAGTAATCATCCGGGCGTCCTTCCGCTCGGACACATCCTTCGACCACAAAATCAGCCAGAGCCTGTGCTTTGATGGCTGTCCGTGGTTGGAAGTGTACGTCATATTCGCTGAGCTCGACCGCCCATTTGGACATGCGCCCTGCCACTCCCATGGACCTGAGAGCTGCTTTGAGCGGTAAGTTCGTCACAACGTGAATTGTGTGAGCATGGAAGTACGGGCGCAGCTTCCTGGAGGCGACAATCACCGCGTAGGCTGACTTCTCCAGTGGAGAATACCTGGTTTCGGCATCTACTAACGATTTGCTCGTGTAGAAGACCGGGCGTTCTTCCTTGTCCATCCGCTTCACGAGAACTGAGCTGACAGCTGTAGCCGCGATGGCGACGTACAGTATAGCTCATCTCCGGGAATCGGGGCTGCTAGCGTCGGCGGAGTGGTGAGGAAGGCTTTGAGTTCCTCAAAAGCCTTAGAACACTCTTCCGTCCATGAGAACTTGGCCGCCGCCTTCAGAATGGCAAAGAATGGCGCCTGCCGCTCGGCGGACTTCGGGATGAATTGTTCATTGCCGCTAACCGCCCCGTCAATGTTTTGACATCTCTGACCGTCTTGGGGGGGTGTCTGCATGATAGCTTCTATCTTTTTGGGGTTCGCCTCGATTCCCCGTCCTGGTGATCATGAATCCCAAAAACTTCCCTGAGGAGGCGCCGAAGACGCACTTCTTTGGATTCAAGCGAAGTTGGAACGCCTTCAAGGTGTCGAAGGTTTTACGAAGGTCTCCCAGGTGGTCATCACCCGCCTTGGTCTTAACCAGTAGATCATCTACGTATGCTTCCATGTGGTGACCCAGCTGATCTTGAAAAACTCTGTCAATCATCCTCTGGTACGTCGCTCCGGCGTTTTTTGGCCAAACGGCATCACATTGTAGCAGTAATTGCCGAAGGGCGTCGAGAATGACGTTTTTTCTTGATCCGCCTTTGCCAGAGGGATCTGGTGGTACCCCGAGAACATGTCTAAGAAAGACAATGTCTCATGGTTTGCTGTGGCGTCCACCAGTTGGTCGATATTGGGCAACGGATATGGGTCCTTGGGACAGGCGTCGTTGATGAAACTGCTTCCAACAGTTTCGTGATTTCCTCTTGGACAGCTTGTTTTCTTGCCAATTTACCGTCCGCTTCTTTTGTGACACGGGGCGGGCGTCTGCTCTCACAGCTAGGTGGTGCTGCATGATCGCGGGGTCCAGCCCAGGCATATCCTGGGGTTTCCACGCGAACAAGTCAGCATACTCTCTCAGCAGTGCCACTGTGCGATCTCGGTCTGGGATCGGCATATGAGCGGACAGCCGTATCACTCTCTCAGGATCGCCAGGATACAGTGGGACTTCCGCATCCGCCTCTGCAGATTCTGGGCGGACATACGCGTCGTCTCTAGTATCTACTGAAAAACATGCCTCTTCTTTCTTGAGAGCCACCCTGTAGCATTTTCGTGCCAATGGAGTGTTTCCCCATGCTACTCCGATTCCTCTTGCAGTAGGGAACTTCATGACTTGATGGACTGTGGAGGAAACTGCCTCGAAAGCGGCCAAACTGGGCTGCCCCATTATCATGTTATACGCCGAATTGCAATTGGTGACGTAAAATTTTATGTGCTTTGTTTCCTGGTGATCGTCGTCCCCCAATGTGATGGGTAAGATGATCACGCCCAGCACAGGTACGTCATTTCCCACGAAGCCAGTCAGCATGATCTTAGAACGCTTGAGTAGGGCGGGGTCTAATCCCATTCTGCTGAAAGCATCGGCTGAGAGTATATCCGCCGAACTGCCCTCGTCCACTAGCACCCGCTCTACCAGAGTGTCTTCAACGATGACACGGATCACCATCGCTTGGGTGCTGGGACTTCCCCCGCGCAAATCCGTCGATGTGAACGTCAATGGCGGCTCTCTATCCGACTGTCTGACCATGGAACATTCACCAACGACCCTTATGTTCTGGGGCGTATCCTCCTCTCCTCCCAAAATCATGCTGCATGTTTTCTTGTATCTGGGCTTTCCGCCCTCCTTTTGGGTATCCGGATTTTCCTCATCCGTTATTCTGTCGAAGACGCTCGCCTTTCTGGGGGGCGTGTGTCTACCCGCCTTCGGAGGGGGTGTCTCTAACCTTTCTCTTTCTCTTCGCCTTGGCGATTCTGAGCGTTCCCGCTCTTTTCTCCTTCGGTTACTTATGATGAATTCCTTGAGGTCACCATTCTTTATGGCTCGCTCAATCTCACTGCGGAGCTCCCGGCAGTCCTCCGTGTCGTGCCCCTTCTGCCCATGAAACTCGCAGTACTCATTTGGGTTCCCCCTTTTTACTGTCACCTTGGGTAACGGGGCCGGCCACCGCAATCCTCCTTTCTTTTCTTGGAGGACGTACATGAGCCTTCGCCTTGATTCCGACAGGGGGGTGTACCCTTCTTCCGATCTTCCCTCTCCGTGAGGGCGGTTGTCTCTTCTGTCGTCAGGGCGTTTCTCTTTTCGCCCTTGGTATCCTTTGTCCCTGTTCTGATCGCTTGAGCGCCTGTACCCGTCCTATATCATGGGACATTCTCTTCCACTTCAGCACACTGGAGGATACATGTCTCCAATTCAGTGTGGGTTTTTGGCTTTCTCCGGACCAAGTCCTTCACCAGCTCGGTGCTAAGCGTGGTGGTTTGGATGTGGTGGAGCACAATGTCCAGTGCGAGGTTGGGCGCCGCCGCGACCGCCTTGGCCCACTTCTCGTAGTACTGCCGAAGAGTCTCTGACCGGTTCTGTCTTAAGTTCCAGAAGGCGGACAAGTTGCGTCCCGCCTCCTTTTGGTTTGAGAACTTGTGGAGAAAGAGTTGGCAGAAATCTTCCCAATTCTTTATGATTCCTTCTGCCAAACCTCCGTACCAGGTTAGTGCAGCTCCAGTTAACGTTCCAGGGAACGTACGGCAGTAGGTAGCGTCCGGGGCCGTGAACATCTGCATGGCAATGGTGAATGTTAACAGATGCTGGTCGGAATCCCCAGTTCCGTCGTACGCTTTGATTGCTGGTGGCACGAATCCTTGTGGGGGAGGAAAGCTGAGGAGACTCTTGTCCAGAGGCTGCCGCATGGCGAGTTGCCTTGGGCCTGACTGGTGGCGAGGGAGGAACAGTCGGTACATTTCGTCCGAGTCCGCCATGCCGGTTGCCAGTCCGCCGGATGAGCCCTCGGTGTGACTTCCGGGGGTTACCTTGGCCACCAGGAACTTCATCATCACCGCCATTTCAGCGTTCTGTCTTTGTAGATCGGCTACCTGTGCCGCTAGGTCCCCCGCAGCGGGATCAGCCGCCGTTCTATCTTCCAACGGAGGGGGGATGTGGGACTCTCCTCGGAGCAATCCAAGGCCTAGAGGGCGGATTGGATGGTGTGTTCGTGTAGCCGTTCCCAAGGGTGGGTCTATGGAAGGACGAGGGTCTCGGGGGACACCCGCCGATACGACTTGTTTGGCCGGGGTGACGAGCGTTTCCGTGGGGACACCACTCGTGGGATTTTCCTCCAAATTCTGCATGCTGTTTGTCTTTTGGGAACAAAACGTTTAGCTGCCCCCTATCTGGCGCGCCAATTGATCCGCCCAGTTGGACCGGTGGATCAATACTGTGGTTCTTTGGAGGTTTAGGCAATGAATCCGTCCTCGGAGTGTCTCGGCGGATGGTACCCTTGCAGGGCGGACGTGCAAGGGGTTAGTATATGTAAGGTGGCAAGTATGTGGATAATGTAGGGAGAATGGGTTACAGAGAAGTACCCGGGCGAGAGCCCTTTTGTGTGGGCGGAACCGATAGCCTTTAGCGTACAGCGCGGAAGCTTGTAGTATCAGGCGTATGGTCCCAGGTCTGTGTGTCCTCTTCTGAATGGGGGACCCTGTTATTTATAGGTCCCATTGGTCTGGCAGGGTCCACGTGTCCTGCTCTGAGTGGGCCGCAGCGAGTCACCATCAACAGTAATGGGCGGTGGCCTCCTGTAGATATGACAGGTGATCCTTTGGCTGAGGCGGACAGAGGACCGCCCTAGAGTGACGGACCGCCCTGACCATGTTCGAGGGCGGATTCAACTCGGGCCCATCAGGTAGCAAGAAGTTGGGAGTTGGGGAGGAAGTGATAGGAGGATAGACATAGAAAAGAATTGTGGTGGTAGATATTTATTTGGGATTGCACCGCAATCATTGAGTTTGAGAGACATGATAAACAAATACTGATGATATGCATACACTTTTTTCCCGATTTGTTATATATTGTTCATGTTTTACTTCTATATTGTTCATGTTTTACTTCGAGTCTATATTTTTCCAAACACATACCTTTAGAGTATCTATAATGGTGTTGTAATTTAAAATTTTAATTAGTATGCCACATCACTTTTTTTAAACACTCTAACTTTTAAAGCCATTCTTACTTGGGTCGTTTGGTATGGGCTATCTCGAATATCATGATATTCAAGAGAATATCATGATATTCAAGATAGCTAGTTATTAAGGTGTTATTGAGATTTAGGGTCCCATTGTACAATATTCTTGTTTGTTTAGAGTGATATTTACTAAGGAGTGTTTGACTATACAATTACAACCATACCCTCAATTTTGTCCTCACCTGTATAAGGGCTTCCCTTTGCCAAGAAGACAAGTCCATAATTATTTCCTTCTTCTAAATGGTTTAAATCCTCTGATTTTTTAAAACATTTGTCAAAAAACCACTTCTGTTTTGATATGGCAGCACTTGATTGGTTATACATGGAGCAAGAGAGGAGAATAAGAAAGAAGACAACTATTACTACTACTATTATTACACTCATATAAGAAATACAAACAGAGTTGATGCAATGCAGCTCTATACTAGAAAGTTAAAAGGCCTGCATTATTTAAAAGCTTGTTTCCTTTCTTATTTGAACCATAATCCTTATATGGTCTCATAGACTGATAACGGACTATAGTTTCACAACATCATCTAGGCAACTCCAAGCAGCTTCTTCACATCTTTCTGCAAATTCACATCTTCCAGGGAAGAGAGTTATTGTCCTTGTCCCACAAACAATGTTTCACTTAGCTTACAGGTAAAAGGGACAAGAACAATCATAAGAAGGAAAACACGCAAATTCCAGAAAAAGTAGAAAGGAAACAAAAGGGAAGAAGGGAAACACACAAATTCCAGAAAAGTAGAAAGGAAACAAAAGGGAAGAAGTTCTAACTCATGAATGATCTTCACCAATACTTGATCAGAATCACAATGAAACAGGGAATACCCAAAGATTCAGCAGAAATCAGGCCTAGGCTTCTCCCTGCCAGTAATACAGCAACGATGGTGATCCCAAATTAAAGATCCTGATCTCACAAGATTCCCTCAAATCATACAAGCTCAAGTACTGCTGGTTCAACATATAGCCTTGCTTACAATGGACTCAACAACACAATCATGCATATGGTACCAAAGCTACAAAGCCTTATCTATTTTCTTGTATTTAATTAATCTCTCTACTCTTGTTTGGTAAGCAAGATTGAAGAACTCAGAACTACTGCACACTTTTTTCAATGATAAAGAGAAAGGGACCCCAATTAAAATGGCTTGGCTGAGTGAAAATCCCCATTGAGGAACTACTAACCCAGCCAATCTGAGATTTGTATTGCGGAGTCCTGTGGAGATCGAGTCGGCAAAGGGAAAGCTTAGCCGCACCGCACCAACTTCATCAACACCATCACCTCCTCATGTACAGTCCCATGGGAAACATCCCTCTGCCAGCTCGCCGATGGTCGCCATTGCTGTCGGACCCTCCTCAATCTCTTCGGCATCGGAATTGCCCTGCACCTCCGTGACACCTCCTTATTCCAGCTCTCGGACTCCTTCGTCCCTTGCTGCTTCAACGACCCCAATCATTTCGTCTCCAATGTTTCCAGCTGCGCCGGGATTGTCACCATCTCCGATTGGATCCATCAAGTTGGAATTCTCATCCCGGTCCATATCTCTTGCAGAGGCGATGTCTCCAGCGGCACCAACTGCAGCTCTTGTTTGGAGGCCGGATTAAAGGTTAGTTCCAATGTATTTTGCCAAAGGGTAAGCTTACCCGCACGGAGAACGAGTATTTGGAGCAACTGAGGAAGGTGGGGAGAGAGGGGAAGGCATTGATGACAATGATGAGTGGCATGTAATAGAACAAGAATAGAAGGGGCATATATGTCCGAAAATTACAATATCACTCTTCACTCTTAGAAATCCCCTCTAGAGGAGGATATTAAACTCCCCCATCTTTAGCACCCAATAGCTAGATAACTAAGTTAAGAAAAACAAGGGTATTGACAAATAGCATGATATTGGGTGCTATTGAATTCAATATCACCCTTACCAAACAACCCCATGGCATAAAACTTATAAAGCTTTATAACTTTTTAAATATTAACTAATAATATAATATGATTAAAATATTAAAGGAAAATAGCACTTTGCCCCCCTATACTTTGTCAACTTCACAAATAACCTTCTATATAAATACAACCTCCTAGTTTGATCACTTTACATTTTGGGTCTTTCCATTCCACCTATTATTTTGACGACGTCAATTGGTACGCATTCAATACACCACACTAGCTCCAAGACCATGTATCAGCTGACTAAGTATTTATGATTGATAATATAAGTATATACAATTACAAATTATGTAATCGACAAATAAATCGCCTAAAATTAATAATATAATATAATTAAAATATCATTAAAATAATACATCCCTTTGAAGATAAACGGGTCAAACTCAATTTAAATTAGATTTTGATGGAATACTATGAAAATGCAATCAATTAGTCCAAGCCTAAAAATATATATCTTCAATATAGGGTTGTGGTTACTGAAACAAAAATACATGATTTGTTGGAGGTAGCCCATATACTTCGCATAATCTAAGATGATAAAAATGAACACGCCTATATAAATTGAATTATAGTAAACTTTAGGATTAATACACCTTTTTGCCCCTCTACTATGCAAAGTTAACAAACATACCCCTTTACTATTTTCTAACCGATTTAACACCCTCTACTTTGAAAATTTTAACAAATATGCCCCTCCATTTATCTTTTCATCTATTTTTCGTCTAATGAGTTGATTATATGTGCTACTTCATTTTATTTGTACACCTTATCGTTGATTGGAATGTTCACAAACCAAAATTATTTAAATTAGAAAGAAAACGAAAAAGGAATACCACGAAAACAAATCTGTACATAATAGTGATTATAATACTTTTCCTTTTTCTTTTTTTATTTAAATATTTTCACCTTGTGGACATCCCGATCAGTGATGTTGTGGAAAAATAATATGATATAGCACGTATAATCAACTTATTAGACGAAAAATATATGAAAAGAAAAATGTAGGGGCATATTTGTTAAACTTTTCAAAGAAGAAGGTGTTAAATCGGTTAGAAAATAGTAAAAGGGTATGTTTGTTAACTTTGCATAGTAGAGGGGCAAAAAGGTGTATTAACCCTAAACTTTAACATTACTAACTGCAAGAAACTGCAAGAAAGGATGTGGAACGAGCATTTGGAGTCCTCCAAGCACGGTGGGCAATTGTACGTGGTGCAGCTCGATTTTGGCAACGCCAAAAACTTAAAGATATAATGTATGCTTGTGTCATATTGCATAATATGATTGTAGAGAACGAAGGGAATGCAATAAGTACATGGTCAGACGATGATGTTGATCCTCCAATACCGGTGTCTCGTGGATCAGTTGAAGGGTTTCATCAATATCTCCGCAAGCATGCAGAATTACGTGATCGTGAAGTACATCAACAACTGAGAGCAGATTTGGTGGAGCATATTTAGCAACGTTTCGGAGATGACACTGAACATTGAACACATGTTGCAATTTTTTTAATAAATGTGTCACTGCTATCTTTATATTATTTGTGTTTTTATTGCATTTTAAATTTAGCTGTAGCAATTTTACTCGAAGATTGATGTTTTTAATTTATGCAGTCATTCATGTTAATGTACATTCGTAGTGATACATTCATATGTCATTTTGATTGATTGAAATTGGTAGGAAAATATTAAATAAATGAGTGATTTAAATAAATAATTGAAAAATGTACAAAATTAGGAGAGAGAAGTGAGTTGATAGGTGAATTGCATAAAGCTTTTTGCAAAAGCTTTCAATCTACACAGTTTTTGCATTCTCCCTCTTCCATAATTTCCACCTCATATTATTTCATAGAATATAATATTTCACTTAAAGCTTTAAACTTTTAAATGGGCTTTTCACTAAAATAAATAAAAAAAATTAACTATTAACCTAAATAAATACGTTTCAAAACTATTGATTTTTATAGATAAAATCGCCCCAGGCCTAGGCGATATCGCCCAAGGCCCAGGCGATATCGCCCCAGCACCAAGGATTGTTGATCAAACCGATTCTAAACTGCCCAACCAACCGAGTACATGCTGTCTGGCTGGACACATGGCGATCTCGCCCCAGCCATAGGCGATCTCGCCCCAGCCACAGGCGATATCGCCCGGGCTACAGGCGATCTCGCCCGAGGGTTAGACACCGGGCAATCTCACCCCAACCCCTATAAATACCCCATTTTTCAACCCATTCTCCCACACTACTCTTTAACCCCTAAGGCAAAGGTAAGTCTCATTTCTCTTTTTTTTTTAAAATTACATTATTTAGTAGGTTTTAGGTTAGAGAATTAGTTTAGGGTTTTAGGTTAGAGAATTAGTTTAGGGTTTTAGGTTAGAGAATTAGTTTAGGGTTTTAGGTTAGAGAATTAGTTAGGGTTTTAGGTTAGAGAATTAGTTTAGGTTAGGTTAGAGAATTAGTTTAGGGTTATTATGTAGATATTTTTTCCAAAGTGATTTATTAACACTGTCATATTGACGTTGTAGGATTTTTATAAAACGGAGAGGACCTTTTCTCGCACCATTACACAAGGTACGTAGTACATACATTATTTATTGTTCTTATGTCATTGTGAACCATGTCATTATTTATGGATAGCTTAGAGAATTAGTATGATGTTGAGGTTAGCGAATTAGTATAATATTGAGGTTAGACAATTAGTATAATTTTGAGGTTAGAGAACTAGTATACTTTTGAGAAAGAGAATTAGTATAAAATAGTTTTCCTAACAATTTACTATACAATAGATGTCGAACTATGGATGGGATGAACCGTTGGTTGATCAGACTCCTGAGGGCTGTAGGCCTCAACCTGGCGATTGTTCTCTATTTTGGGGGGAGAACAAGCATAGGGCTACTTTAGTGTGGCGTGACCCTCATGCGTGCAAGGCACTGAAGTTGCGACAGCGTAGTTCTTGCTTAGAGTAGAGTTCAGAGTACGAGGCATTCTTGCGAGAGTGTCGACTCCTCCCTGTTGTTCGTTTACTCGGTTTCACACCATGTAAGGAGCTCGTCACAGCATTGATTGAGAGGTGGCGGCCAGAGACGAACACATTCCACCTGATACAGGGCGAGGCGACGATCACTTTGGAGGATGTTGAGGTACTTACGGGTCTTCCTATCGATGGAGTTCCTGTTACCGTAGCGGTGGACAGACGTGATCCGGGTGTCATATGTGAGGAGTTGTTGGGTGCCCGACCCCCAGCTGGGAGTTGTACGGGACAGTCAGTGAAGATATCGTGGGTGAAGGGAATGTTTGATCGTCTACCGGCTGAAGCTCCAGCATATGTTGTTCTCCGCTATGCACGAGCCTACACTTGGGTTCTTATTGGCGCCATTCTACTAGCTGACCGGACTGGAGACTTGATACCGGTTCATCTACTCCGGCTTATTGGGGACTCTGCGGTTGCATCCACGTTCAGTTGGGGTAGTGCGGTACTAGCATGGCTGTATAAGGCCATGGGGAGGGCGGCCTTCTTCACGGCTGGGAGTCAGAGGGGTACAGGTGACTTGGGAGGCTTCACCTTCCTGGTCCAGCTCTGGGCCTTGGAGAGATTCCCGATCATAGCCGAGCGCTACGTAGCAGGTGGTGACCCACCAGATGCTGACACCGTTCCTCGTGGTGTGCGCTGGATGTCTGTCATCCGGCGCCACCAGCATCGCGTGGCTATGAAGCTGGAGGAAATACGCTACGCACTTGATCGGAACACGGAGTTCGTGGTTAGGAATCTTAACCTCATGTACATACTCTCTCTGATTTTCTTAATTCTTCCTTACAACATATTTATTAATTCTCCAGTGGATGTCGTACGCCTTTCGAGAGGAGGACTATCAGTTGGAGGACGATGTGTTCTGGCGAGCTGTTTGCCCCATGCTGTGCATAGACTGTGTCTCATGGCACCATCCTGATCGTTGCATGCGTCAGTTCGGACATGGTCAGCGTATCCCACAGGACGCCGAGCCTGCTGCTCGCGTCGAGGAGTTACTAGGACTAGACTTCAGAGCACCAGTACATGATTGGGGTGCTAGGTACCTACAGTACTTACGTCTCTGGGAGGAGCGGGATCAGCACATTGCCGAGGGCGAGGTGAGAGCAGATCCATTGAGCCACCACTTCCATGATGAGTACGACGAGTGGTACAGGAGACGGACACGCCTGGCCATATCACACGATGGTGCACAGTTTCAGGGGATGGTTAGTGGCCACCTACTTGAGTAACTGTAGCCAATTTAATATTCCCTTAGGGTACACTAACTTTTCTTTTTGTTTTGCCTTTCAGATCGCCTCGTTGGAGCAGGCTACCATTTTGAGTGGTACGAGTGATTCTCACATGAGTCATGTGCTCCGATCTGGATTGGCTATGAGCGGAGCATATGAGCGCCTTCCCGATCGAGGACCACACCGCCCACGTGCAGCATCATGCCTGCCGACATACCCTCCCTATGATGGCTTTCCCATCCCACAGAGAGGTCACAGTACAGGGTTGGATGATGTCGATTATGGCGGTCTCGCGCACCATGATGTGGGATACGCACCTCCACCCTACTATGTGTGGAACGAGGATTTCGCTGACGGGCGGACTTACAGTTTCGATGACCCTCCTCAGTACCAGGCTACGGCGCCTCAGTACCAGCCGACGGCACCTCAGTACCAGACGACGGCGCCTCATTACCAGCATGCAGGACACCCAGGTGCGTCGAGTAGCCAGCCGTATGGGCCCACCAGCCAACACGTTGATCAGAGCCATCCGGTCGGCTCCCAGGGTTTCTCGGAGGACAGTGGGTTCGAGGATTGGGCCCATCGACCTGATTTCGTACTGCAGTCCACCCAGACACCACCGTACACTCACATGTTACGTGATCGGACTACATTGCGTCCACCGGATTGCTACACGGACGAGCAGCGACAGAGACGCCAGAGGGGTCGGAGGCATTGACACTCACATTTTTAGTTTTTCGTTTCTGGATTTATGTTATGGTTTACTGTTTTTATTTGTCGTACTATGGTGATCGATTGTACTTGTTTCGGCTGTTGTAGTATTTATTTGTCGTACTATGGTGATCGATTTTACTGATTTGCACTTTCATGTCATTTTCGCTGTTAATGTTTTTGCAATGAAATTCAACCATTTCGATCTATATGTGGATGGAACACTACTGCGCCACATTTTATTATAACAAACTTCACTACGAAAATTACATAAACAACAGTTCCAACACGGTTCAGGTCCGAGGGTTTCTCATAATGAAATTCATAAGCTCTTGTTGTTCTTTGATTTTCTGGTTCAGTTGTCGAATCATCTCGTCCTTCTCCCTAACGACCCTTTGGTTCTCCCTCTTAGCTCGATCAAGTTCTTTGTCCTTCGCCCGAATTATATTGTCCTTCTCCCTTCTGATCTTGTCCACAGCCTCCCGAACCACCAATGTTTCAAAATAACCACAACCCTTGTTCTTTACAAAATGGCAACGAAACATGCTGGTTAGGAAATATTAATGGGATAGGTGACAAATTAAGAAAATCATTCCAGTCTTTATACCTCCCTCTCAAGCGGACACCCAAAATAGGGTTCGAGATCCTTCAGTTGAATGGATCTTGTTGCCCTCAAATCACACCAGCAATTCACCTCACTTAGCTCATACTCGAACAGGTCTTCCTGAGGTTTCTTCATCTTGTACATTATACGATCAACTTCTGAAACTACACGACAATAGCAATTGTAATTAGTGCAAAACGTGAAGTAGACGGGGGAAACAAGACATGTTTTTTACCTTTATCGCGAGCTCTACTTCTTTCCCCATGTGTGAACACCATAGTATGACCGCGGTGGATGGAAACTGAATTCGAAAATTGAAAGTAGTGGTGTGTGTTTGGAAGCTGGTGATAGGAGGGTTTTATGATGCATACTGCCCCCTGTTGTGGCACAGGCGATATCGCCCGTGACCCAGGCGATCTCGTCCATGTCACAGGCGACATCGCCTATGCCTAGAGTGACTACTATTTTATTAAACGAACCGAGATAAAAACGTTACAGATACACTATTTTATTTCACGCTTGATTACTAGAAGACGCCCCAGCACTGTCCCGTCTCCTTCCACATGTCCTTGCATTATGACCCACGCGACCGCATGTCCTGCACTTACTTGGGCGACCCTCCTCACGCCAATCCATCTCGTTTCTGATTCGAGAGTGTCGTGGACGACCCTGTCCACGAAAAAGATGAGGTTGCGGGATCACTGGTAGGCCCGTGTGTGGGATCCAGTCTTTAGGACCCAGTATTGGTTGGAATGACTGAGCATACACTAGCTGGGTCTTGGATACCAGATAGAAGGGGCTGACGTAGTTTTGCCAGTTAGCACCAGCAAATGTGCAACAAGCTACAGCATGGGAGCACGGTACCTTGTACCCCTGGAACTTCCCGCATGTGCAAGTCCCCTTACGATTCGACTGCCTATCGAACCGAACAACGTAGCTATTATTACCGCTACGGTTCTGATTGTTTGGACCAGACTTAACCTCGTAAACCCCGTTAGCCGCATCGTACGGCAGCACGTAGTGTCTGACGGAACTTGACGTAGATTCTTTGGTTAATTTCTGACAGTACTTCGTATACGCGTTCCCTTCTGCCAACATTCCCTGGTATTCCCCACGGCGCCTATGCCAATACTTGACCATACGGCGGAATGTGTGCTCGATCACAGAAGACATGGGCAAACGTCGCACGCCCTTAAGTACTCCGTTCACGCATTCTTGCTCGTTGGTCGTCATGGTTCCCCACCGAGCACCGCCTCCCTCAGTGTTGTCATAGGCCAAGCTCCATAAGGGTAGTTCCTCATTCACCCATTTTGGCTCCCGTACGTTTTGTTCATCATGGATCGCCAACCATTCTGCCTTCTTTGCCTCAAACTTCCGCACATTCCCTTCTATTCCTGCGGGTAGCGATGAAGACTTCTATGAATATCTAGTTTGTATGACAATATTGTATTAGTTAAGTTCAAATATACACCGTAAACAAGTTGACAAATACCTAAGTTCCAAAGGCGAGATTTTAAAGTTTGGTTGCGGTGTTTCTTGTTGAAGTTGCTTACGTAATGGCGTAGACACCACCTCCATACCCACCCTCGATCAATGTTGCGCATTGCCGCTGCTATCCCCTTGTGTCGATCACTGATGATTGTGATGTTGGCCCGATTGGTCACATGTCTCTGTAGATTCTCCATGAAC
This sequence comes from Linum lewisii, assembly GCA_034768395.1. Lineage (NCBI taxonomy): Eukaryota > Viridiplantae > Streptophyta > Magnoliopsida > Malpighiales > Linaceae > Linum > Linum lewisii. Next base: position 80,325,628 of record CM068296.1, read on the forward strand.
CACTTCCAATTATCGGAATCCTCTTTGTCAACTATGGCGTACGCCAATTGAACAATCCGATGTTGCCCATCGAATGTACTAGCCATCAACAACACTTGCTTGTACTTGCCCGTGAGGAATGTGCCGTCAATGATCATGACCCCAGAGCAGTGCTTGAAGGCTTCTATGCATGGCCCAAACGCCCAAAACACACTCTTGAACATCCTACAGTTACCCGCCGGGTGGGTTATGATCTCGTACCGTGTCCCGGGGTTTGTGAGACGAATAACATTCAGGATTGTCTCAATGTTGTTGTATGATGCCACCCAGTCACCGTACAGCTTCTCGACAGCACATTGCTTGCCAAACCACGCCTTCCGGTACGATATATTGCGGTGGTACTTCTCCATAATGCAATCAATAACTGTCTCAACCTTCAACCCCGGCTCTCTGCGCACAATGTGCATGATTGCATCTGAGATCAGCGTGACATCGAGCTGTGGGTGGGGCCCTAGTATCGTTGACCGGTCACAACTGTGGCCGTTGTTGAGTTGTCGTATTATCCAGAATCCATATCTGTTGCTAAGTGTAGAACGCATCCTCCAAGGACACGTCGGGTCGATGCACTTGATGGCCCATTCCTTCGGGTTGGAAGTGATTACCCTGTACTTATAGTTGCGGATGACTGCTTGGCTCTTCGTTAGGGACACCAGTTGACCTTTGGTAGAGAATGCCTGACCCAAGAAGAATTCCATCTCCACCGACCAGTACGCCTTCGCTGGGATCTGGAAGCGCCTGTCCATGGAGTAGGTGTTGGAGATTGTCATAATGTCGTCACAGTCGTCACCCTCGCTCGTGGCATGTTCCAGTGGCACATGAACTTCCACGCTATTTGCTGTGGCTCCCCCTTCTTCATCGTCGTCTTCCTCGTCGGTTTGGCCAATGTCATCGTCGACGTTTGGATTCCCTTCGTCCGCCGAGCAATGGCTCCTTTCATCTCCAGAATCGTCAGTGCTGACATATTCATCTCGCGCCAACCCCTCTTGGTCAACCTCCTCCTCCGGACCGATATGCCTGGTCGCCATGTATTCCCCATCATACGTTTGGCTCTGCTCTGCCATCTGATTTGGAATGACCCCCGAGAAATCGGAGAACTGAGACGGCTCCTCTTCCATCAAGGCGTACAACTCGGCAACTTCGAAAAATGGGTTGACGCGAACTAAGTCGTATATGACTTGTACGCCGTTGTCGTCCGATATCGGCCTAGAAACGAAATGCGACAGATTTCCCTCAGAACTGTATATCGGCATTCTCCAGACAAATGACTGGATTATCTGATCCGCTCCAAGACCCATTTTTCGCCGAAACACGGTAACCACACTATCATAGGTCGCTCGCTTGGTCATCTTCAGACGGACATTATTTCCCCCTTCGTAGGATAAGCCGGTCCAATCCTGAACGATACGGCCCCCCCAGAAAACTTGGATTCGGAATTCTCGTGACAAAGTGTAGTCGGCCATTTTAGAATGTTAGTTCTTTCGATTTGGTGACTAACCCCCGAAACTAACAAGGATTTATAGGGTGGTTAGTGATCCGAGATGTAGGCGATATCGCCTATGCATTAGGCGATATCGCCCATGCCCTAGGCGATATCGCCTAATCCTTGGCTATTTTCACACCCGTGACTCAACCGAATCTAATCACGGACCCGTTTTAGAGTCACGGGTGACAATCCTTGGTGCCTAGGCGATATCGCCTAGGACTTGGGCGATATCGCCTAGGCCTGGGGCGATTTTATCTATAAAAATCAATAGTTTTGAAACGTATTTATTTAGGTTAATAGTTAATTTTTTTTATTTATTTTAGTGAAATCCCCCTTTTAAATCCTACCATAGTAGTCCCTAAAGCTTTATGAACATAAAGCTTTTAGTGTCACCTCAATCTCTTCTATGGTTATAAAGCTTTTTGTAAAAGCTTTAAACCTTTTACACAAGGTCATTGGAGATGCTTTTATACCTTTATTAATTTGTGTAATCCATATTTTACTTTGTGTTGTCCGTTTTTACTTCGCGCAGTCCAATTTTTACTTCGCGCAGTCCAGATTTTAACATAGTCCAGAAGTTAATAACTTGAATAAATATAAACCTTAATTTTTTTGTTGGATATTTTCGAAGATATGTAATATGTATATTATTTTACTTTAAAAACAATAAAAATTATTGATTTATTCAAATATGGACTACGTTAGTAAATCTGGACTGCGCAAAGTAAAACTTGGACTGTGTAAAATAAAAACGGACTGTGCAAAATAAAATTTGGACGGCGCGAAGCAAAAACGGACTGCGCGAAGTAAAACATGGACTATATGAAGTAAAAACGAACTGCACGAAGTAAAATCTGGACTGCACGAAGTAAAATACAATAAGGATATAATGGTCTGTTTTTGAAAAAATACGGACTGGACTGTGCGAAGTAAAATACAAACTATATATAGCAGCACTTTTTTGAGCAGACACCTCCTCACTCAGAGTGTACTATTTTCTCCTTGGAGTAAGGTGGGTTGGAGAGAGATAGATAGCTGTATTCGACCCACAAACACTCTCTCGCTAAATTTTTTTCTCTCGCCTCTCTCTACTCGGGACTCCCCCTTTATTTCCTCTGCTGCCGCCGGCCCCTTATGGGTGACCGGCGGCAGCTACTCTTTCTTCCAGCTGCTCTATTTTCTTCTTCCTCTTTCGTTTGACGTCTCTTCCTTTAATTTTTCTGGTTGTTTGGGTTTTACCCCTTTCTCAAGAGCTTGTCTCTTCTGCTTTTCCCTTTGTGGGCATGTCTTACCCTTTATGGGTCTTTTGTCTCAGATCTGTTGCTGATGCTCAGATTTGATGTGGTTCGTCGGATTTCAAAGGGAGCTGCTTGCAGTTTGCTTCTTCTCTTCTTCTTTGTCATCTACCTCCTTGTTTCACCCATTGAGTTGGTGATCCGGAGATGTTGTGATTTCCTTTGTGAGTCCAGGTGCAAGATGTTGGAGTCGGTTGCAGGGACGCCTTTGTCTAAAGAACAACTCATCGACTTGCTTTCTCTTATTTCCCTCTCGCGCGACGACTGTCGTGATTCCCTTTTGGTGTTTCCGATGAGTTGTTGCAAGGTTGAAGATGAAGATTAGCGGCGGCTGTTAGGTTCTGTCTGACAGTGGTTGATGTATTAGGGTTTTTCTAACTTATGTTTGGGCTGGACCTTGTGTTTAGTTTAGGCTTAAGTTGGTTGTAATTCTGATGTATCTTGTCTTTCCTTGGGCCTAGCCCAATCTTTGTAATCCTTTTCAGTTTTAATGAAAACTGACTTGTCAAAAAAAAGAGTAAGTTGGGTTAATTCGTGTATTTTAAATTTTTTATGTGGGTCGTCAATAATTTTTTTAATTATTATTTATAAGCTTAAGCGATATAATTAGGGTGGAAATCGGTTTTCAGTTAATCCGGTTTAACTGGGACCAAACCGGTCAACCCCGGGTACCGGTCACCCGAAAACCGGTGGCTGGAGCGGTGGCGGTGTAAGAATCTGGCCAGATGCGGTTATTCGGTTTTTTTGGTTAATTGGTCGGTTAACCAAAAGTAACCGGTGGTATCCGCTGTGGAATTTCCCGTACGGTTTGAAGGATGATGATTGGATAAAAATAATAAAAGCGTATGTTATTTTTTAAAACGAAAAACCCTAAACAAGTCTGAAACTCTGAAAACCGTCTGCTGCACAACCCCGCCCCCTGCACAAAAAGTAAGGTCTGCTGCAAAAAACGTCTTGTCGTCTTCTCGGTTGCTGCTGTTGCTGCACGTGACACAGCCTTTGAGGTACAGCTGCTACATTGTTCAGGCTTTTGGGTTTTCACTTTCTTTTCAATTAACAATAGCTTTATTAGCTGCATTGTCGTCAGTACTGTGTTCAGTTCATTCAATGAATATAGTATTAATCTATTGTCTATTGAACTTCATTGTAATAGTTTGGGTTATTATTTCTAAAATGCTATAATTTGCGATTTATTTTAAAAATGCACTCATTTTCAAAAACCCCAAATCCATTCCAGACTTAACGTCGTTAGTCCTTATTTGTAAAATTTTTAACATTCTGAATCAAGTGACTAACGGAAAATAACTTTTAAGTTTTCTGTATTCTAAAAATAGTACCCAGGTTTCCCAAATTGCATTTTAGAGCCTATTTATTAATTTTAATCCCTTACAAAGTCGTCCCAAACGAACCTTCCATGGTTGCGCTACCAGCTCCGCCGTCTCTACAGCTCTCAACAACGACGACCATCACCGCTCTGTTCTCCTCTCCACGCTCCTCCTTTCCAATCTAGCGTCGTCAACGTACTTACGCAGCTCGCGCCGCTGCCGACGACGACTCCAACTCCGATTCTCCCTCACCACCGAGCCCCGACTCTTCCTCCTCGTCGTCGGATGACCCCTTCGAATCGCGTCTCTCAAGCTTCCGCCTCAGGTACCAAGGCGGTACAGGGAAGAAGGCGGAAATGCGGAAGGCGAGGAAAGGAGCTGCGAATAGCCCTTCATCCAACCTTCCTTCTCTCTCTCCTCTCCGATCTCGAACAGATCCATTCGTCGACCTTACGCAAGAATCTTACATCTCAACCAGGGAAAGGAGGAGAGAGAGAGACAACACACACAAACACTCTCTCTCTTGCTGGTTTGGGCATTTCATTTTCCCTTACGCCGAATGGAAATCCGAAGTGAAATTGAAATCCCACCTCCGACTTTCCCTCTACTTCCAAATGCCCACCGCCTAAACTGAAATCCCCACCTCCGATACCAGGTAACCTCGCTCAGCTTCCCTTTCCAAACTCACGCCGTCTCCCCTTCCTCGAGTTCTGCACTCGCAGCCGCTGAGCTTGTCTCGATTTCTGTGCGAGACTCAATTGGCGCTGTCTCCCCTTCTGGGTCCAATGAACATCGACGACGACGGAAGATCGGATGTGTCCAGGGTCCAGATTTCTGCTTGTCTTTTTCACTTCTCTGTCTATTGAATGAATTCAGCTTTGTGGGTTGTTCAACAAATTGGTGAAATGATTCAGCAGATAGAGCAGATGTGATGATGAATGAGAGAAGGTTAGTCAAGTATCCGAAAGAGATGGAGATGGAGTTCTTTAATGCAATCATAGGGTCGTTTGTAGGATATCAAATACTAGCATTGGATACTTATGGATATTGATATGAGGAAATTTGTTGGTTTGATATGAATGGAATGGTTTCTATGCATCTTTGACTATTTTCGTCAAATGTAACACCATCAATAATCAGAGCTCTGTTTATTCGTTTCGAATAGATTGCATAAATTTCAATTCGAGTTCTATGTAAAGATTAACTTTTACAAATTGGGGAAATAATTTTTTTGTGGTCAGTGCATTAATTCATGATTGCAGGTAATTGATACGTGTTGGGTGGTATTATTCCACTATGGTGGGTTCAAGTGCTATTGATTCAATATTTCACCAATGTGCTATGAGCAACGAAACGAGTATTCGATAGCTAGCTATTGGTGCTATAATTCATGCACCATACAAACCGTTTGATTTCTTGTGGGGTTTGCCTTACTTCTGTTTAGCGTTTACTTCTTTGCAGCTTGAATTTGCTTCGATTGTTCTCTTCTTCTTCAATCTCCCACCAATTTTACTTCTCAGTTCATCAGTGAGTAGTCCAGTATTTTCTTTTGGTATTAATGCTAGTTGATTTGAATACGCAGGTGGTCCTTGGGCAGTGGGGGAGGTGTCGGATGGAGTGGCGGCGGCACCGACGGAAGGTAGCCGGCGATGGTGGTATGACCGGAGAAGTGAAGGTGAGGATGAGGCTGGAGTTATTTTGGGAGGATTTGAAAGGGAGGGAATTTAATTGGGGCGAAAATGCAATTTGAACAACCTGGGTTATTATTTGTAGAAGACAGAAAACTTAAAAGTTATTTCCGATAGCCACTTGGTTCAGAATGTTTAAAATTTTACAAACAAGGACTAACGGCGTTAAGTACGGGATAGATTTGAGGTTTTTTAAACTTAGTGCATTTTTAAAATAAATCGCCAAAGTTCGAGTATTTTAGAAATAATAACCCTAATAGTATTAATCTATTGTCTAGAATTGAGTTATGCTAATTTAGTAATATGCAAAAGGGGTTAAGAATGCAATAAGCTAATAACAGTTAGTGATTATTGACATTTGACCATACAATATTCAGTGAATATTGAGTTAACATATTATGTTCTTGATGCCTAATAATAGTTAACCACGCCGTCAAAAAAAGAAGAGACGAGTTGGTGATGCTAGACTTGGTGATGCTAGACTTGGTGTTAACGCAACAACTCCAACACCAGTAGCACCTCCTCTAAATTCAGCACCTCAACAACAACCAGCTGCACCAGTACTGACTATACCAAATGGGGGAGAGGGGCGACCTAAAAAATCATATAAGAAGAGATCTCCTTGGTGGGCAGAGTTTACGCCATTTCAAGATGAGAATGGAGAGCACAGGGCTCAATGCTTATTCTGTCCGACAATTCTCAAAGCTGATCCTGGACATAACGGTACGACTTCTCTTAAAAACCATACTCTGATGTGTAGGAAGAAAAGAGCTGAAAGGGACGGTTAAATGCATCTACAGTTTGTGCCTAGTTTAGATGATGAAAAAACTTGAAGGGTAGCTAATTGGAGATTTAACCAAGATTTGGTCAAACAAGCTGTTGCAGCGATGATTATGTTGGATGAGCTGCCGTTCCGATTCGTCGAACATGTAGGGTTTAAGAGGTTGATGGAAATTGCATGTCCTATGTTTGATATGTCATCTAGGAAAACCGTACGTGCAGATTGTTTGAAGATGTTTCTACAGAAGAAGACGAATTTGCAAGAGTATTTCCTTACATGGTGTGTTGGGAGGGTTTGCATTACTACTGATTGTTGGACTTCTATTCAGAATATCAACTATATGTGCATTACTGCTCACTTCATTGATGTTGATTGGAAACTGAATAAGAAGATATTGAATTTCTGTGAAATAAAAAGTCATAGAGGAGTTGACATTGCTGATTCAGTAGCAGACTGCTTGGAGGAATGGAATTTGAAGAATGTGTTTTGCATCACCACGGATAACGCTACTGCTAATGATACAGCACTTACACATTTAAGGGATAAGTTTCAGACTTGGGGAGGTAGTATTATTGGTGGAAAATTTCTGTATATGTGGTGTGTTGCACACATATTGAATCTTGTTGTTACTGATGGCTTAGAGGAGGTTGACGTATCAGTAAGAAGGGTGCGTGAGGCAGTTAGATGGGTTCGTGGGTCTCCCGCTCGTGAGGCAGTTGTTTTTATTTTAGCTCTACGAACCTTTGTCGATACTACGAACAACAATCCATCACCTACAGTCATACCAGAGACAACTAGAGATAATGATGGTGGTCGTCAGAATCCTGTTGAAAGCAATAGGGTTGTGGAAGTTGAAAGTACGGACGAAGATGTGAGAGTGGAACATGAGGGTAATTATGCTAGTGGATTTTCTTCTGAAGCTGATGACAGCTTCCAGGCCGACTAATGTTCACACATGGTAATTCGTTTGATCCTGTCAATCACGTAATTTATAATATTACAACATCTTTTACCATTAGAGAATGTATGCATCGGGTCTTAATCTATACATTTTAATCGTTTATTTGTAGGAAGAGACAAGAGACACAGTGGCAGACAACAATGGATTAAGTTACAGAGTTAGTTTTACATTTTAATACTTGCACTTATGGTGCTGGTTTTTGAGAACAAACCTTATACTATCACTAGTATTTTGCCCGCCCGTCGGCGGGGTCCAACGTACAGATAATATATAATTCTATTTTTTGGAAGAAATGACAAATAATATATAACAAAATTATTATTATTATGATAAATTACACAAATCATCATAATCTAGAGCACCGTCAAAGTCTTAGTACTTTGAGTTTTATAAAATTAGTATAATTAATATTATTTGTTGTTATGATCTCAAACTTAGATTAATATAAATAAAATTACATCAACATATCAAATATCTTGTATGCATAGTAGTCAATATTGTGATTGATAATTTGTTTATTTGAATTAGTATAAAGTTACTTAATCAATATATATTTATATATGCATCTTTTTCGTAGTATTTTCAAAATATGATGCATGTTGAATTAAATTACTCATATTAAGTAGAATTAACTGTAAATCTCTATTAACCAATAAGAGGGCTAATTAATTATAAAGTTTATAGAAGTTAAAAAATGTGAAGGAGTATATTGATCATAATTAGAACTACTCTCTCTGTAATTTTTACCAAATATGGTGCACATAATTGTGTTTATTCTCAAAATACTAAAATTTAATTGAAAATATCAATATCGTGGTATTTTTTTATTAAAAAATTATTTTGATTAAACTTAATTTAATATCACATAGATCTCTAAGGGATTTTAAATAAAGTTACTGAGGAATTGATGAATGATGCTACTTAAGAAAAGAACGTAGCTATAATTTTATCATGGCATGTAGACTTTAGAAGTTAGAAATATGTTAGAATATATTAAATGGTTTTATAGATAAAGCAAGTACCTTATTAATCCCACCGAAATTCCCAAGATGAAAGCTAGATACATGCATTTTTATTTTGAATTATTATCTTTTTTTTTGTTTCTTTTCATGCCAACTTTTGGTATTCATTGCTAATTGTATCTTCTGTTCTTTTATAAATTTCATAGTACCTATTTATATTCTGCACGCCCTCACACACCCTGTTATAGGTCCGTTCTATTGAAAAATTATATTTATATTTTGAATTTTAATATTTTTCATATTGTACAAAGTAAACTTATTTTGAAGGTCTAAGCAACATTCACTTATTATATCATTCATCATAGACTTACATCTCTATTTAGTTTTAATAACTAATTATACATTTACTTGAAAAAATTTGAAATTGAAATGAGTGGAGTTAAATTGCCAAGGTATACTAATAATTATGATAATAGTTATGAACTAATTAAATGGAACTAAAATAATTTATATTACGTAATTTTTTAGATTTTAAAATATTAATGTATCAATTTAAAGCAGAATACTTGAATTTAATAATAATAAAATTATGATAAGAGGATACCATATCATCAATATAAATTTTGTTGATTATTGGGATGCTCATTTAATTTTAATTAATGGATTTTTTTTATACATGTAAATGTGTTGGATAAGGTACATGTTTTTATTAATAATTTATTAACATATAATGAATTTCTAAGTATGAGAAGTCATTGATAATTTTATGTATAGTTATTATCTGAGATATGTAATTAATTAATTTTAATTTTAAACATTTTTTAGTATTTAATTTAAAATTATCTACAACTCAATAAAATCATGAATATTAATTTAATTTCTTGGTAATTTTTTTCGTAGAGTAACTGAATAGTATTTTGGTACATATAAAATAGGTCGTTGTCCCTTAACTAAAATAATAAAATTTCTAATGGGTAAGATATTCAAAGTTAAGGAGAAAATAAATTGAAGTTGACTTTAAATTATAATTTTTATTTTGACCACATCTTCAATTTTTTAAATTTCAGGGCTTTTGTATTTTTTAACCCACCCCAAAATTTCAGTATTTTAACCTTAAAATTTATTTGAAAATTTCCTTTTCATTTAAATCATTTGGGACCTGTTCTTTCATAATTGAATATATATATATATATATTATAATAAAAAATTGATTTTTTTTTATTTAAACAACTGTTGTTAATTGTTATGAAAAGTAAAAATAGTGATTTTCACCTTTTTTTTCAAGTTGAACGCTAGAGATAATTTTTTTAGGAGTAATTAGTTATAAAGAAAATGATAATAAAATATAAATGTTATGATTGTTGGAGTACCTACAATTAATATATGTTCAATTTTTTTAAAATTATTTTAATATCCAAAAGAATAATAAATTCAATTATTTTTGTGTATAGGCCCGTTATATAATATAATAAAAATAAAATAATGAAATTGATAACTGGCAAGATATCTAAAGTTAAAGAGAAAATAAATAAAATGGAGTTTATATTATAATTTTTAATAACATTTTATTTGAATTTTTTTTAAAAATTATTTGGAGATAGTTTCTTTCGTAATTAAACAAAACATAACATATTAAATAAAATGCATTTTTTATTTGAAAAAACTGTTTCTTATGAAAAGAAAAAATAATGGGTTCAATTCATTTTTCCGACCAAAAAAAAAATTTAATTGGTTCATGTTTTTTTCTTCCCAAAATGAACATGGGAAAATTTTTTGAGGAAAAAGTTGTTATAAAAAAGTGATAATAAAATAGAATATTATGATTGGTGGAGTTCCTACAATTAAGGGGAAGCTTGAAATGAAGGGGATTTTTATTTTGCTTTATATATTATAGTAGATTTGATTATGGGATTTGGGATGTTGCCATGTTAGTGGATGTTACTGCTGATATTTAGCTTTTGGGATACAGACTAGACAGAATGTTAATGCTGGTATTTAGCTTTTGGATACAGACTAGACAGCTTATTCGTAAGGTTATCTATTCATAAGGTTGAAACTTGAAACTGAAAATTCTACAGCAGCTTGTTTCCCCTTTCTCTATTCTTAACTGAATTCTGCAGAAGCTTGTTTTCCCTTTCTCTATTCTTCTTTCTTCATGTCGGCTATGGGATTAAGCACAATGCAGCTGCCCCTTTTCCCTTTCTCTATTCTTCTTTCATATCAGGAGAATGTGGTTTAAAACAAAGTTGATGCCCATGAGAGGCAGCCAAGAGTTTTGTTAGGAAATGCAGACATGAAGAAACTCATAAATGCAGCAACAGCCAAATTAAAATCACCAACATAGAGTTTTGCTCATAGCATTGTAGATCGAAATGAAATGAATTCATCAGGTTTAGATTACCCTAAACCGAACTCTGTCACCAAATCCCCCATTCTCGCCAAATATACTCTGCTTCACAGTTCACGGATAGGAATTAAACCCAAAAGCGCAGAAAGATCTGACACTGACAGTAACAAACCCAGAAACAATGAAATTAGAATCAACAACACTGATTTTTGCTCATAGCATTGCAGATCAACAAAGGATAGAGTTTAGGTTACCTCATATGACTGAAAGAGCCGGTTTAGATTACCCACTCTTGTTTGTTTCCTTACTTTCTTGCTCTGGATCTGAAACCACACATCCTTTCAAAGAAACACAAATAGCTCCACCCACTCCAGTAGTAATGAGCAAGTAGATGTCTGATGTGAGAATGTGAAGGAGAATAGCCATTTCTTCTATCCTCCTCTACTTCTTCTCCCCTTCATTTCCCTTTTCTACCAAGAGAATGCATTCGGCGACCATGGCTGAAAATCACAATTCCTCCTTCTTTCTTCACAATCGACAGTGAAGAATCTGCCCAAGCAATTATAATACAAGTGAAGTGAAGAAGATCATGTTTGGTATTGATTATTTGATCAGTAAGAGGGTGGAAGAGAAAGAATAAGAAAGATAAGAGAGATAAGGAAGATAACAGAGTAGGTGTGTGAAATGAAAGGTTCTGGAAAGTTTCAGAATGTACAAAAACACGTCAGTATCTATGTTGACCAGTTAACCGGTTTAACCCGTAACCGATTAAAAATCGGTTTTGGCTAACCGGGTTTTAGATTAGGGTACGGCTTCAGTGTTTGATTTAGGCAATAAACGGTTTCGGTTAGCCGGTTTGACCGGATAGTATCAATTTTACTATTAAAAATGATAATGGTACTTTTGCCCCCTTTACTTTGTCAAGTTAACAAATAGCTTCTTGTACTACAAAACGCTCCATTTAAATCCTCGATTATGTGAAGTATGTGGGATACCTCCAACAATTCATGTATTTCTGTTTCAGTAACAACAACCCTATATTGAAGATATTTATTTGTAGGGTTTTACTAATTAATTACATTTTTCATAGTATTCCATCAAATATCTGATTTAAATTAAGTTTGACATGTTTATCTTCAAATAGATGTATTAATTTAATAATATTTTAATTATATTATATTATTAATTATTAGACAATTTATTTGTTGGTTTCATCATTTATAATTATATATACTTATATTCTTAATTATAAAATACTTAGAGTGCTAATACAAACCTTTTGGAACTAATGTGGTGTTCTGAATGCGTACCAATTGACTTCATGAAAATTATAAGTAGAATGAAAGGACCCAAAATGTAAAGTGATCAAACTAGGAGGTTGTATTTGTACAAGAGGGCTATTTGTAAAGTTGGCAAAGTATAGGGGGACAAAGTGCTATTTCCCTTAATATTTTAATCATATTATATTATTAAATAATGTTTAAAAGTTTATAAAGCTTTATAAGTTTTATGCCATTGTGGGAATAATTTTATAAGTTTTATGCCATTGTGGGAATAATTTTATAAGTTAGGGTGTTTTAAAAAAGTGATGTGGCATACTTGTTAAAACTTTAAATTACAAGACCATTGGAGATGCTCTTAGATCTTCATATGATTTAAAGAATTAGAGTAATTCAGATAAAATGACCATTTTATATTTAATTAACTTTTTTTATTATTTTTTCCAAGTTTCAACTCACTCTAGTTGTCAAACCATCCTCTCCGATCACCATAATATTTTTAAACCAACGGTCACAATCTTAGTTGTCAAAAAAAATTGGCAAAAAGCCCTCATACAGCACCAACTATTACGTAATTACTTATTTATACACAAACTTTTTCGAAATACTTATTTAGCACCAACTATCGGGACATAAGTTTCATTTAGCATGCCGTTAATTTTTTCCGAGTTTCGTTAGTCTGACTTAGCAATTTAGCTGACGTGGCATATAAATAGCTTACGTGTCATCTGATGTTACTAAAAATTGCCACGTATACAAATAATTACATTCAAAATAATAATCAATAAATTTTATTTTTATTTTTTTATAACAATATTAATCTTCTCTATCCTTTTGTTCTTCCTCTATCGTCATGAACACCTTCACCCCTTCACTCCGGCAGTCGGCATTCTCCAACCGACTACTTAAACTCCCTTACCTACAAGATGAGACTACCAAGCTTCCTAATCGAAGAGCGAGAATCTCATATCATCATCACTTTCCTCCTTCTTCTCCACTGTTGTCGCTAATCAAAGATCCAATTAGATCCAGCCGCCTCCACCCTCCAGCCAAGTTTCTGACGCCGCACCCGCCGCCTCCACCCTCCAGCCAAGATTCCTCTACTCGTTCCGCCTCTCGGATCAGTCGCTGGTGCCTGGTGGTGATGGGTCGGACCTTCGCTCGAAACCGCCCATCGTCGCCTCAATCGACGAGCTCGAGAAGCTCCGCCAGCCTCTCTCCGTCGCCGTCTCGAACAAAATCGACATTGCTAGCCTCTGTCCTTCGTCGTCTCGAACAAAATCGACATTGTCGCCTCTCTCCGTCGCCGTCTCAAACAAAATCGACATCGCCGTAAATAAAATCAATAATCCGGTTCAGGCAGAGAAGAACGGTGAGGCAGAGAACAAGGAGGAGGAGGGGAAGAGTGAGGCTAAGCCTGGCGATGTTGTTGAGTCAATGGTCGAGATCTTCTCAACTTGCTCTATTTTGGGGCTCTGTTCGACGTTAAGTTGCAGAACCATTTTCAAGGCCACGATGTTGAGCAGGACTAAAAGATTGGGTTGGAGAAGGATGGTTGAGGGAAACAAGGGAATGAAAAGTGGAAGAAAGTGGAGAAGATGATGAAATTGCTGCTGGTGGAGTTGTGGTGGAGGGATGATTGTTGCAGTAGGGTGGATCGGGGGAAGGGAAAAGCTGGATTGGGGGAAGGGAAAAGCTGGAGTGGGGAAAGTAAAAATAAAAATTTAATTTCTATTTTTTATTATATATTTTTTATTAAATTATTGACATGGCATTTTTTATCAACTAAGTAGAAGCCACGTCAGTTTTTTTGCACAGTCACTAACAGCGTTATGCCACATGTACAACCTAACAAAAAAAATTAACGGCATGCTAAATGAAACTTATGTCCCGATAGTTGGTGCTAAATAAGTGTTTCGAAAAAGTTCGTGTATAAATGAGTAATTACGCAATAGTTGGTGCTGTATGAGGGCTTTTTGCCAAAAAAATTCATCCATGTGATCACTGTCACTAGTAATATTTTTCTGAAAAGAAAATTCATCCATGAGAAGAAAGCTGTTGTCACCATAATAGATCACGGTAAAGGAGGTTGCAACAAAGACCGAACACAAAGAAGAGAAGGTTTATTAGGTTTTTTCAAAATTCCAAAATTTCCCCGTAAAAATAACATGTTATTCTAGGGTTATTTTTTAAACGACTAAGATTTTGTTTAAATTGAATTAAGCAACTGGTTTCTTCATTCATAATCGAAGCGTCTTTTATTATGATCAAGGAAAGAATTCTTTGTTGATATCAAATAATATCCAAGTCATCAAATTTTAAGAGTAACAATGAAATATCACCCCGCCAACTCAAGCCGAAGAATTGGAAAGAATGCTTAATAGCTTCTGGTGGGGCACGAAACACAATGGGGGAGGAGGAATCTCATGGATGAGATGGGAGAGATTGTGTGTTCGGAAAGAATTTGGAGGCATGGGATTCCGGAATATTACTGATTTCAATCTCGCGATGTTTGGCAAGCAAGGGTGGAAGTTTCTAACTGAACCTAATGCTTTGGTGACTAGGGTGTTCAAAGCCAAACACTTCCCTCAAGGGGATTTTCTTTCAGCTGAGTTGGGTTACCGACCAAGCTACGTGTGGCGAAGCATATACATGCGACCCAAGATACTGTTCGAGGTGGATTTCGGTGGATGATGGAAGATGGCTAAAAAATTAACGTCTGGACGGAGCCGTGGTTGAGGAGTGAAGATAATTGTTACGTGGAATCTATTCCAAGCCTGTAACTTGTGAATTTGACGGTCAATGATCTCGTCAGTCCTACCCGTAGGGTATGGGATGAGGAATTAATTTCACGTGTGTTTGTTGACAGGGATGCGCAGATTATCCTAAGCATGAAACCACCAAATGAAGAAGGAGAGAATGTCCGGGTGTTGCGCTTCGAGAAGAATGGAATGTATTCAGGACGATCAGCCTACCATCGAGCCACAAAGTTGCGAGGTACACTTCTCAATTTGCACGAAGCTGGCCCGTGGAACAAACTATGGAACATGGCGATACCCCCAAAATCATCCTAAAGCGAATCCTGCCAACCCGAGAAGTGCTGAGATGGTGAGGAGTGGACATTGACGATGTTTGTGGTTGCTGCTCGGCTGAGGGCGAGTCTATTGAACACGTCTTGTTCGACTGCCCTATTGCCACTAACTGTTGGCGGCACAGCGGCCTCGAACACGGTGTCTCGCAGCTGCAAGGTTTTGGGGAAGATGCATGGCGATGGGTGTTCGAGCTGGTGTCATCGGGAGCTGAATTATTTGTGCAGAATGTGGCAGCTATTGTGTGGGCCATTTGGGGGAAAGGAATGAACGAGTATGGCAAGGGAAGTCAACGACTACCTGGACGATTGCTCGTAAAGGCCTCGATGATATGCAGGAGTGGAAGGCTGCCCAGGAACTCACACGTGCCAGTGCCGCCGTGTAACACCCTCTCCTTTAAAATAAGGAAAATTACCAAATTACCTTCTAAGACAGCGGCAATCATAAAAATCAAACGAAGGCGCTACGCTTAATTACCATAATTCAATGAAATGCCTTGGCCAAGGACCTTGAAAATAAACTTAAATAAAACTCGTAAAACTTTTATATAGAACTTGTAATTCATAATAGCATAACTCAATACTGAGCCCTAAATACTTGAGCCAAAATAACTGAAAACAAGTCTCGAGGAATACTTAAAAACATTTGTCTCAAGTCAAGGTCTTACATTACTGTAGGCACCACTCCACATACCGAATCAGCTCCTCAAGGCTCAAGCTACCGTCTAAGTATTCTCTGCAAAACTGGTGGGTGGCTCGGGGTCAGTCCTTTATCATGAGAATTCCGTTAAAACAAGAATAAACGATATTCAAGAATTTAACTAAGCAAACCCATGATTCCAAATCGGCATAAATCGACAGTTCCGGAAAGATGGATTTTTCCGTAGAAACGACACCTTGTTGTCAAAACCAAGACTTTACGTCTTAATTTCCAGGTAAGTAGGGGAGTCACTGGGACTACTTAAATCCCTCAAACCTTAGGTATCATAACTTTATAAACGTGTAAAAAGAGAAATCCGTGTCACATAATAGTTCTGGACAATCAACAAAACAACCGTTAGTCGTACATATCACATATTCACTTCATAGACATCATCCAAGTCACAATCACAAACAACACGCAACATCCATGTTCAAATTCTCTAGGTGAGTTATTAGGCGCCAAGGAGTTATCCACACCACCACCGCCGGCCATCACATCAACCAGACGCATCCACTAGGGATCCTTCCACGAAGGAGAATACATTCCGACGCATCCATATAGGATCCTTCCACGAAGGAGAACAACAACCATCCTTGGTATCCAACCAAGGGATTCACCCCAGTGAATCAGACTCAACACAACCAGTATCTCGGGTGGGGTAGTGTGGGCTCCTTCCAGTTCTACATTCATATTCGTATCACAACACATACAATTCAGATTACTAATCAATCCATCCACATTATCTCATCATTACATAATTCCAACACAATCCGAATCATTCGTAGTCCCATATCACGACAATCAACAACGACAATTCGCCACGGCAATCATACACAACCAAGCACAGAATAACTAAAAACTGATTCTTAGATAAATACGTAAATACAAACCAACAAGGCATGACATAAAAATAACTAGCAACGACAAGGTTTTACCCCCATTTAACCAACCCACCTATAAACCGAGTCGGATGATCTGTCGATCGGTTCTGGGACTTGAATCGTACGGAAAGAGGAGTTTAACGGACGTTCGTAACCTCCGGACCAATCTGTACTAACTGAAAAGTTAGTTTGGGCCCTTTCTGTCAAAAACAGACAGTTAAGTGACTTAATTGTCACACGGGGCAAGCTACAGGGGCAAAATACCAAAGGAAAGGAAGGGATGATCGATTTGCAACTTACAGTCGGGCTAGGGACCAAATTGGCATATTTTCCAATCGTATGAACCCTAATTTCCACCGATTGGTTTTTCCTTCGATTCTCCTCAACCAGGGATCCAATCATCAAATTGATTGGGGGAAAAGATTCTTGAGTTTGAGACGAATCGATTGGTACCAACCAATCGATCCGACTCGATCTAGAACGTCACGACACTTAACTCGCCGGAGCTTCGTCGGAGAAAAGAGGGGTTTGAGTTCTGGGGATTGTTGGTTCATTCCAACACGGTGTAAGGCTTTATATAGCCTCCACAAATCGAACCGTGCCAAAATTAATGGCCGACACTTGCCAAACTCGTCAAATTCCACCCCACAACCTTTTGAAAAGTTTGGCCGGAGTTAGTGGATTCCAGCTCGATTTCTTGGACGATTCTGGGTGGATTCCAGCTCGTTACTGTGAATCACAGCTTTTTCCCATGCTCTGGTGGGGTTGGGGTGTCCGGTTGCTGAGTTAAATGACCTTTGGTCATTCGGAGGAGACGCCGGCGAAAACAGAGAGGCGGCGGCGTGCTTCAGGGGTCGCCGGAGTTGAAGAACCAAAACGACGCCGTTTCAGGGGCGCGGGTTGGAAAATTTAAAATAAATGAAATAAATGTGTTGCGAAAGCTGGGGATCGAACCGGAGACCTTCGGGTCTCTGGTTTGGTTTCTTAACCATTCGATCTGCTGGTCACTCGAGAATAGTTTTGCTCAGCAACTATTTAACCCGGTTTGCTGGGTTTGATTCATTTCCTCAAATCGATTCTTCCATCGGCCAATTGAATTATCCCTTGACCTTGATTAATTTAATCGTGAATCTACGATCAAATTTCCGCCGATAAGGATTGACCTTATTAATTTTAAAAATTTTAATTCCCTAAATTCGGGATGTTACAACTCTCCCCTCCTTATAAAGATTTCGTCCCCGAAATCTATCCTTAAGTAAATTCTGGCACAACTCCACTCTCTCTCTCTTCATGGAGATTCTCTCTTGTCTCCCCGAAGATCTGCAATCGAAGATTGCGAGGATGCACAGACTGCAGTTCGTAAAGACACATCTAGCGGCACTGGGCAAGCTCAGAGATTTCTACCCTGATTCCCCCAGAGATATACGGGAACCACTGCAAGACCTACAAATCCCGATTTCCATCGCGCTAAGGAAAACTGCAAGATTCAGACAGTACCTGTTACGGATCTGGAATGTCCAATACACACCAGAAGGGGTGACCCTACAGCACTACAAAAGGCGGGTGCACAAATTCCGTTCACCAGAGCTAAGCACCCAGTGTTAGTTATAGGAGCCCACAGAACACACTTGTGTAATCCACGAGTAATTGGAAATTTAATAATGAGGGGTTATTAATGCAGATCCAAATTTCTCTTTCAACAACAATTCTTCTTAACGTTACAACCCATCAATATCTCCTGATTTACTTGTCACCCGCGGGGATTCTAGGAAACAAAAATTCTATCAACGAAATTGTGCACCGTCTGAGACTATACATGCTTAGGTCCCAAGCAAAAACCACAAGAAAGAGAATAAGGGTACAATCATGAATTTGAGGAAATACTAAGGCATGCGAGGTGGAAATTCTATTTGCCTCTGCCGAACTATTCCTTCCGGAGGATCTTCTTGACGCCTCCGTCGCTCTAATTGCTCGAATATTTTTAGAATGAATGTGATAGCTACGAGTAGGAAAATAGCTATCAGTAGGATGAAATTAATCCCGCACAAGGTTTCTACTTCATCGGGACCCGCCATTTTTGTTGTTGGATAATGACTGAGAGAAAGGATACTATTTTATAAGCAAAAATTTTCGGTCAGCTTGAACGAGAAGCCGCTGCTCGGACTCGAAAGTCAAAAAGTAAATAGGGTGAAAACGACACCACCGATTTACGCGTTTAACAGTGCCTCAAAAGCAGCGTCAATTCGGTGAAAAAAAATTCCAACCGTTCACGTGCCATCCGCCGGAAGAGTGACATGACACATCGACTCGGACTCTAGCGGTGCCTCAAAAGTTGTGCCGACGATTTATTACCGTTCCCGTGTCATCCGCCGAAAGCATGGGCCACGTGTCGAAGATCTACGGGTCCTTACTCGCGTATTTAACCCGAATGAAACTCGGTTCCGAGTATCACCCGTAACATACTCTGAAGAAATTTCGTAAGTACTTACGAAAGATGGAAGGAAAGAAAAATACAAGAGAGACTCCAGCCCTCGCCCTTTTTCCCACCATCGAGATTCCGCCCGCTCCTCCTGGTAATCCTTTCTTAACCGACTTCTGTCCCTTTTGTGATTCAATTAAAATGGAGTGGGCGCTCGATAGTAGCTGTCCAAACCACATGACTCCAAAAGAAACCTGTTTCGTTTCCCTTGACCGTAACTTTAACCAAATTGTTTCCTTTGGAAGAGGTTCCACGGTAAAGTCAAAGGGAAAGGGTTCCGTCAGGTTGGGTCCCTTGATTATTCCGAACGTACTGCTGATGCCCGGTATCATTGGTAGTTTCGTAAGCGTGAGCCAGCTTATGGAACAGAACTTTGCCTTTGTTTTTAAGGGGGGGTGGTGTACCGTGTTTGACCAGTTTGGAAAACCTTTTCTTTCTGTACCAAAAATAGGCAGATGTTTTCCGCTTAACATGGCTCATGTCACGCAGACAGGTGTTGCCATCCGGGGAAGACCAGACCAAACAGGGACGGTCAAGACCTGCTGCGGAAAGAGCGGGTTAAGGAGGGATTGAAAGAAGCGGCCAACCAAATCATGGAGGCTGAGAAGGGGAAGAAGCGAGAGCGTCCGATTGAACTAGTGGATCTGTCAGAGAATCCTAAGAATACGGCCTAAGTCGCCGATGTACTACCAATCATGTATCCCGTACAATAATAATAAGTCCTTTCTCTTTCACCTTTATTTATTTGAACCAACTCAAACCGCCAGAACATAACTCAAACATGAATTTCCACAAAGATTCTACGAAACTAAACGGTCTACTCATCGCGTCGGCTCTTGCTTGTGAGTTCGAGATGACGTCGTGCCTCAGCTTCCTCGACTGCTTCTAACGTCAGCTTCACGATGCCGTAAATTAGCATACAGATGAGGAGTAGGGCAAAGATTATAAATGCCACACTCGGCTCATTGTAATCCTCTGGATAGCTCATTCTCGAATTTGGTGAGAGTTTTCTTTAGCCAATGGAGGAAGGATGGAAGAGAGAAATGATGATGGTGGATCAAACCTTCAAAATTTGATCTTTTATGGTCACCCATCTCGCCAAGAAAGTGGTCACAATAATTGTGACACTACCCACACTCTTATGTCGGCACACAAGGATATGAGAGATGGCAAACTAAGTCAAAGGCTAGGAGTTAGGGTTCGTCTCTGTAAATAGACGGTACTGAAATTCTCCGAACAACAGAGCAGAGGTTGAAAAAGAATACCCCATTTCACGCTCTTGTAACCAAGAAATGTCTACGATTCCTATTTGCAAATGCGGGAAAACAACGATCCACATCCTGGATGGAAGAAAATCCAGGACGGAGGTTTCTTAGTTGCAAAAAAAAAAAAGACGTCGCTTGGTAAGTCAAAAATTACTTTCCGAGTTTTCCGACTATCCTTTCACCTAAGCCAGGAAAAATCTTATCTGTCTTATTTGGGTCTATAACAGAGAATGAACAGTCATTGAATCTACTTTGCATGGGTAGTTCCCCTAATGCAACCATGAACTAAAGTCGTAGTTAACGAACTTTTACGGAAACTGAACAACTATGAGCGTACCTTCAGAAAACAGACAATTTCCAGGGGGGAAATCGGTTTCCAATACCGCTACATCATCTGTACCTTCTATTAGTAACAAAACAAGTCCTTAAATCAATTATAATATAAACGTACTTAATCTTAGGGGACCTGAGTAGGGAGCCTTGATTCGGTGGAGTGGACTTGAGACCTTAAATACTGAAAATTCTTTTAAAGTTGAGACTTGATTTCAAAACCTTAAATCCTTGAAAACCTGACCGACTTCCAGTACCACTTGGTAAGCCAAACAGTAGAGGAAGACGGCTCTGATACCAACTTGTAACACCCTCTCTTTTAAAATAAGGAAAATTACCAAATTACCTTCTAAGACAGCGGCAATCATAAAAATCAAACGAAGGCGCTACGCTTAATTACCATAATTCAATGAAATGCCTTGGCCAAGGACCTTGAAAATAAACTTAAATAAAACTCGTAAAACTTTTATATAGAACTTGTAATTCATAATAGCATAACTCAATACTGAGCCCTAAATACTTGAGCCAAAATAACTGAAAACAAGTCTCGAGGAATACTTAAAAACATTTGTCTCAAGTCAAGGTCTTACATTACTGTAGGCACCACTCCACATACCGAATCAGCTCCTCAAGGCTCAAGCTACCGTCTAAGTATTCTCTGCAAAACTGGTGGGTGGCTCGGGGTCAGTCCTTTATCATGAGAATTCCGTTAAAACAAGAATAAACGATATTCAAGAATTTAACTAAGCAAACCCATGATTCCAAATCGGCATAAATCGACAGTTCCGGAAAGATGGATTTTTCCGTAGAAACGACACCTTGTTGTCAAAACCAAGACTTTACGTCTTAATTTCCAGGTAAGTAGGGGAGTCACTGGGACTACTTAAATCCCTCAAACCTTAGGTATCATAACTTTATAAACCGTGTAAAAAGAGAAATCCGTGTCACATAATAGTTCTGGACAATCAACAAACAACCGTTAGTCGTACATATCACATATTCACTTCATAGACATCATCCAAGTCACAATCACAAACAACACGCAACAATCCATGTTCAAATTCTCTAGGTGAGTTATTAGGCGCCAAGGAGTTATCCACACCACCACCGCCGGCCATCACATCAACCAGACGCATCCACTAGGGATCCTTCCACGAAGGAGAATACATTCCGACGCATCCATATAGGATCCTTCCACGAAGGAGAACAACAACCATCCTTGGTATCCAACCAAGGGATTCACCCCAGTGAATCAGACTCAACACAACCAGTATCTCGGGTGGGGTAGTGTGGGCTCCTTCCAGTTCTACATTCATATTCGTATCACAACACATACAATTCAGATTACTAATCAATCCATCCACATTATCTCATCATTACATAATTCCAACACAATCCGAATCATTCGGTAGTCCCATATCACGACAATCAACAACGACAATTCGCCACGGCAATCATACACAACCAAGCACAGAATAACTAAAAACTGATTCTTAGATAAATACGTAAATACAAACCAACAAGGCATGACATAAAAATAACTAGCAACGACAAGGTTTTACCCCCATTTAACCAACCCACCTATAAACCGAGTCGGATGATCTGTCGATCGGTTCTGGGACTTGAATCGTACGGAAAGAGGAGTTTAACGGACGTTCGTAACCTCCGGACCAATCTGTACTAACTGAAAAGTTAGTTTGGGCCCTTTCTGTCAAAAACAGACAGTTAAGTGACTTAATTGTCACACGGGGCAAGCTACAGGGGCAAAATACCAAAGGAAAGGAAGGGATGATCGATTTGCAACTTACAGTCGGGCTAGGGACCAAATTGGCATATTTTCCAATCGTATGAACCCTAATTTCCACCGATTGGTTTTTCCTTCGATTCTCCTCAACCAGGGATCCAATCATCAAATTGATTGGGGGAAAAGATTCTTGAGTTTGAGACGAATCGATTGGTACCAACCAATCGATCCGACTCGATCTAGAACGTCACGACACTTAACTCGCCGGAGCTTCGTCGGAGAAAAGAGGGGTTTGAGTTCTGGGGATTGTTGGTTCATTCCAACACGGTGTAAGGCTTTATATAGCCTCCACAAATCGAACCGTGCCAAAATTAATGGCCGACACTTGCCAAACTCGTCAAATTCCACCCCACAACCTTTTGAAAAGTTTGGCCGGAGTTAGTGGATTCCAGCTCGATTTCTTGGACGATTCTGGGTGGATTCCAGCTCGTTACTGTGAATCACAGCTTTTTCCCATGCTCTGGTGGGGTTGGGGTGTCCGGTTGCTGAGTTAAATGACCTTTGGTCATTCGGAGGAGACGCCGGCGAAAACAGAGAGGCGGCGGCGTGCTTCAGGGGTCGCCGGAGTTGAAGAACCAAAACGACGCCGTTTCAGGGGCGCGGGTTGGAAAATTTAAAATAAATGAAATAAATGTGTTGCGAAAGCTGGGGATCGAACCGGAGACCTTCGGGTCTCTGGTTTGGTTTCTTAACCATTCGATCTGCTGGTCACTCGAGAATAGTTTTGCTCAGCAACTATTTAACCCGGTTTGCTGGGTTTGATTCATTTCCTCAAATCGATTCTTCCATCGGCCAATTGAATTATCCCTTGACCTTGATTAATTTAATCGTGAATCTACGATCAAATTTCCGCCGATAAGGATTGACCTTATTAATTTTAAAAATTTTAATTCCCTAAATTCGGGATGTTACAACTCTCCCCTCCTTATAAAGATTTCGTCCCCGAAATCTATCCTTAAGTAAATTCTGGCACAACTCCACCTCTCTCTCTTCATGGAGATTCTCTCTTGTCTCCCCGAAGATCTGCAATCGAAGATTGCGAGGATGCACAGACTGCAGTTCGTAAAGACACATCTAGCGGCACTGGGCAAGCTCAGAGATTTCTACCCTGATTCCCCCAGAGATATACGGGAACCACTGCAAGACCTACAAATCCCGATTTCCATCGCGCTAAGGAAAACTGCAAGATTCAGACAGTACCTGTTACGGATCTGGAATGTCCAATACACACCAGAAGGGGTGACCCTACAACACTACAAAAGGCGGGTGCACAGAATTCCGTTCACCAGAGCTAAGCACCCAGTGTTAGTTATAGGAGCCCACAGAACACACTTGTGTAATCCACGAGTAATTGGAAATTTAATAATGAGGGGTTATTAATGCAGATCCAAATTTCTCTTTCAACAACAATTCTTCTTAACGTTACAACCCATCAATATCTCCTGATACACCTGTAACAAGATGACCCAAGATACACCTGTAACAAACATAATTTCGATAAGAATTCAGAAAAAAATCGCCATGACCTATTTGTATTTAGTACTAATCACATACTCTTCAACCTACAAAATGAACAATCAATACCATCCACATCTTCACAATCTTAACACCTACAAACTAACTAATTTCCACTACACCATACGAACCTTTTTGGATTTTGCCCCAAAGCCGAGATGACGCACTCTGCCTGATTTCTCCTTCTTCTTCCGTGCAAGGTAGGCCCTCGACACAGCATCATTCTGGCTAGTCGCCACGTCAGTCGCGGGATCCTGTTGATATTCTTTCACAGAAGCCTGCATTAAGTTACAAATCATCGATTAGAATCACCAAACCAGGGATAAGATCAGAACATACCAAGTTCTAATTATGATACTTACAACAAAATCTCGTGTGGCGTCATTCGCACAACCACCGCCTTCTTTTTCATAACACTTCAGGAACATTCAGTTCTTCCCACTTCCCTCCCCTTCTCCTTTTCCTTCATGACATGCGATTAAGATGATTCATGCTTAATTCATAAATCATATGCTACTAACATTAGTTCAAATTAGGAAAAAAGAATGAATATTTTGCTTACCAACTTCTCTTGCTCCCGGTTGAAAGGCCTCGATCCCTTGGTATGATCTTGCTTTGCACGGTTTTTTGCATTCCTTGCAGATGCGTCCTACACATCAAAATTTTGTCAGAGAGCATAATGCAATAAAATGTTTTTAATAGTTAAAGTCACTAGAACTTACCAAGTATTCTTTGCTCGTCCTATACCTACAAAACATGTCCCAATCGCGCTCATTAATACCTTCTAATCTCCTTTGTAAATTGAAATCGAGACCTTGAGATGCATCACATCCCGCCTTTTTCCATATGCGTCCTCTGCGTTCTCTCCACTTTACTCCCAAATTCTCCAGCACAAACCTCTCAATCTGATCGTTATCATCGTCATCCCAAGTGAATTTTCGCTGTCAAGATAGAAACCATAATTAGAAGTTATATTCTACAATTTTAACAAGAATATTCAATTTCTAATAGAAATGAAAGATCATACCCTCACAAAGTTACTCCATAAGTGTGTCACATTCCGGTACTTTGTGCCAGTCATCAACTCCCATAGGCACTATATTGGGCTGCGCAATGAGTTTGCCAAGATACTGGCGCAAGTACGCACCCTCACTTCCACACGACACCCCATTTCTATCCAAACTCACCATAATGTGACCGCCATTATCCCCAATAGTCGCCCAATCCTTTATTTTGGCCTTTTCAACCCATTCTCGACTGGTATTGTAATCTACATTCATTAAAAAATGGAGCTATGAATGAAATTTGCATACTAAGAGTGTTAAGTACGTGTATGTATATTTTTTAACTTACCAATCATGTGGAGTTTGTAATCTTCAGGCGGAGGCTTCTTCGGACGACGATTTTCATCACCCCCATCTCCACCGGCGCCACCACCCATCGCAGCCCCACCAGGCATCACCTCTGCCATCTCCACCAACTGCAATAACAATGATAAATTAAAAGCATATATAATTGTATATTTTGAATAAGTGTAGTGTCAAATGTAGTATACTTATTCAAAATCTGCGTCTACTCCTGGTCTGACAAGTGTTAAGTTTTGTCTGTCTTCAATAACATGTAAGTCTTGTCTTTCGACCCCATCCCACAAACTCTTCAATTCATCAATCAATGGACCAAGATAGACATCTATGTCATTTCCTGGTTGTGTTTTTCCAGGAATTATGCTACTTAGCATTAAGCTTGTTTGCTTCATGCACAACCAAGGGGCGGTATTGTACGGCACGAGAACCACAGGCCAAATACTGATGCTAGTTCCCATGTTACCGTATGGGTTGAAACCATCACTCGCAAGCCCTAGGCGTACATTTCTTGGATCACTTGCAAACTCGGGGTATCTCAGATCAAAATCCTTCCATGCTTTTGAATCACGGGGGTGTCGAACAATACCATCGTCGGTTTGACCCGCTACCGAATGCCAGACCATATCCTCAGCCAACTTCGAAGACATAAACATCCTCTTCAATCGAGGAATCAGAGGGAAGTAACGAAAAACCTTGGCTTCGTTACTTCACTTCCAGTCTTTGTCTTCTTGTATCTAGGCAAATTGCAGATTCTACACACTTGATCGTCTAAAGCATCACCCCAGTACAACATGCAATCATTCTGACATGCATGTATCTTCGTATATGTCAACCCCAGAGTTTTGATTGTTTTGTTGGCCTCATAAATAGTGTTTGGAATTCGAGCTGTCTCAAATGCTTCAAGCAAAAGTTCCAATATCATCTCCATTGCTTTGTCACTGATTTTATGCATGTATTTGATATGGAAGAGACGTGTTAGAAATGACAACCTTGTGAAGTTCTTACACCCATCATATAATGGTTCTTCTCCATCCTTTAACAAACGAAGGAAGTCTTCATGATCTGGGTTGGTTGCGTCTTGCTGAAAATTGTTAGTTGTTGTGGTTTCTGGATCAACATCTGGATTAATTGTAGGATCATTCACAATTACACTTTCTGGTCTAATCACACCAAATGCATCATTCACTAGATCATGCATGGCCTCTACATAATTAGATTGAACGGGAATCTCCATCGGTGTCGGACCACTACTGGTAGTAGCAACAAGATTATTACCAGTATTTGGCGTAAATGATGATTGTCCTACCTCCGCTGCTTCACCATGTATATACCAGAATGTGTAGTTATGAAGAAACGGTTTTCTTAACAAGTGATGGAAAATCGTGTCTCTATCGTAGCTCTTGTTCAATTTGCATTTAGAGCAAGACAAGATATTACAGTTCCGCCCCTACTATGTGCGAAAGCAAAATCCAAGAATTCTTCCACACCAGCAAGGTATTGAGGGTGGGTACGAGGTAAAGTCATCCAAGACTTATCCATTACTTAACCTAATTGTGATGGTTAAAAAAGATGGAGACATAAATTAGTATGTATGTGTGTAGAATAATGAGGTAGATCTAGGATATAGAAAGATTTGTTCATCTTATTGACCTATTTTAGATTTAGCTATGAGAGAGTAAGAGATTTTATCATACTTTTCTAATTAGCCAAAAGATTGTAAACATTGGTATAGATGCATGCATGATTTGAAAAAAAATTGGACATGACCTATTCATATTTATACATATTCTCATACTCTTCAACCTACAAAAATAACACAAAATTTATTCATTTCTACAACCTATTTCTATTTTGATTTCACACTAACTAACCATAATGAATTCAATACGCATTATATCATATATGGCATCCACAACAAAACCAATATGCATTGTATCATATGTTATGTCATATACAAATTTGGTGCGAAAAAAACCAATTAACCATTCAAGTACTACAACATTGAAACTTAAAAGTAGATCAAAGTTACTTACCTCAATTCGATGAATTTCACTACTATGCTTGAACGAGTGAGATGAATTGATGTCCACTAATTCCGAAAGCTACGATAGATCTCTTCAATTGTGATTACCTTAAACCAAACAAAAAAGATAACCACATAAGTGAACATAAAATTTGTGTTACTTCTCAAACTTCAAATTCTAATTCATGTCATGTAACGAACATTTTTAACATAATTATATAACAAACCAACAATAATTGCAACATAATATCTAAAATTTCGAAAACCCCCAAATTCTAAATTAGGGTTCAACTAGAAATATGAAAACCTATAATTGCTATCAATATTGCAACAAGAAACAAAGGATTTGTACACTAATTAGTATGTCCAACTCAAATATGATCATAAAACACCATTAGTTAAACATAATCTTTCGAATTGAAATAAAATCATATCAATTTCGAAAAACCCAAATTTCAAAATCGTTACCTAGATTGACTCGAGGTTAGGGCGTGGCCTGGTTTAGGGGAGGCTTCTGAAGGCGGGCGGCGGCGAGAAGACGGCAGGCAGGAGGCGGCGGCGAGAATTGTGCAGCAGCGGCGACAGTTGTGAAGAGAGAAAACAAAGAAGGAAGAGAAGAAGACTGAATCGCGATCTGTTCTGGGGGTTTTATAATAACAATTTAACAGCGGCGTACAGACCGCTGTTAAATTAAAAAATTTAACAGCGGCGTATTGGCCGCTGCTAAAGTTCCGCCGTTAAATTATTTTAACAGCGGCTATAATGTGGCCACTGTTAAACGTCCGTCGCTAAATTGCCAATTTCTTGTAGTGTCATATTCAATTGTCTGTCGACGAACTCTATTATACGCTGTTGAAGTTATGTATACAAGAACCTAGTATAATGTATTATACTCGTATATGCCCTCATGCACCACTATGTACTCGTGTACAAAGGAGTGTGCACATGGACGAGTACAAAACATGTGTACACGCCTATAAAACGTGTGTACACGAGTACACAGAACATGTACATATGTGCAAAATGTGTATATGTACAATAACCAAGTATCGTTTATAAAAAGTGAGAAATGTGTAAAAAACTAGTAGAAAAGGGACTTCGTCGTTATGTATTGTGATCGTGTACAAAAAATGTGCACATGGACATTTTTGGAACGTGTGTACAACGAACCTGCACACATATCCAAAAGGTACACTATGTTAAAATGTTCATCGTAATATTTTCCTAGAAATATAGACCGACGACGGTGCTCTAGTGAAAAAAAAATTGTTTATGAAATTGGAGCTCGGAAAACAAACAAAAAAAAGTCACTAGAGTTTCATCTCTAATGACCAAAAAAAGTCACCAGAACTTTGACGATTGGATTTTCAACAAATCTCCTATTCCATCAACTGGATGTGGTTGTTGAATATTGAAAAAAAGGTAAGTTGTAAGATGACTTCCTTACCTCTTTTATTATCTAGGGCCTCAAATTTTAGACCTTCCAGGAGTGATCAAGGGCCTAGATTCTTGATCCCATCAAAGCATTTTTTCCCCTTAACAATAACATGATACCAGAAGTCTCAAGGAAGTCATATAAGGACAAGTAAAGTAAGGTATGATATGAACTTATAATAATATTGCACACCAATGACAATATAATGTCCTAATCCAATGAAGTAATCAGTGTATGCTCAACCTCAATCTTCTTGTCTTGATCTAAAAACTCTATGAAATTGGTTAACCTCAGAAGAGCGATAATGTATGATCTCATCCTCCGCCAACATAAGTTGGATAGTATAATTTGAATACATGCTACCTGCAGTTGCACTCCATTATACGTTTATGCCAAATGATATGGAATCCTATAATAGTCCCTCTCAAATCAACCCACGTAATCATCATCTCCTTTGAAGGGATAAAGAAGGAGAAACATGGGGATAACGAGCCCAATTCCAAGGTTATCATTCTCCAACAAACAAGCCTAATTTTCATTCTTGTCTCAACAATGGTTTCATAAATTGAATATCTTTAATAGGTGGTGGTGGAGGAGGAGAGACAACAAATGGTTCACATTCCTCTCACTCCATACCATTAGCTGGTGGAGGAGATAGAGGAAATTCATACTAGAGCTTCATCTCCAGCATAATCTTCATCGACTTGTTTAATTATGTCACTAGGGACATATGGTTGAGAAGTAGAATATCATTTAAACTAATTTGTAATGTGTCCATTGTTCGATGATGAAGCTGAGAAACATTGAAAGATAATAATAAGAGATACTAAATTTTTTTTTTTCGGGACGCTACCTAGGACTCCCCTCATTAATCGGCAGAAAAAAGAAAGAGATTCTTAACTTTGTGAAAGATAGACTTTGGAGATAGAAGCAACAATTTTTTTCCACGGGTAGAAAAAGGTTTTGACGAAGACGGTAGCGCAAACAATCCCAATATATAGTATGAACGTTTTTTTGATCCCGCACACTACCACAGAAGAGCTGGAGCGTATGTTAAATAGCTTCTGGTGGGGTTCTAATCGGGATGGAGGGGGACGAGGCATAGCGTGGATGCGTTGGCAGAGACTTTGTGTTCGAAAGGAGTTCGGAGGGATGGTCTTCCGAGATCTCACTAGCTTCCATCTCGCGATGTTGGGTAAGCAAGGGTGGAAGTTTTTAACCGAACCCAATGCTCTTGTTACACGGGGGCACTACAAAAAAATAGCTGTTTAGCGTCGGTTGAAACGTAGCAAAATAGCATCGGTCGGTCAACAACCGACGCTAAGTAGTTGACTTCGCGTTTTAGCGTCGGTTGATAGTCGACCGACGCTAAAATTAGCACGGCAACCGACGCTATTAGCCGTTCAGGGTTGATTTTTTGGTCTGACCGGATGGTTGGCTCAGCGTCGGTCAGAAGAAGCAATTTAGCATCGGTCGATGACCGACGCTAAAACGCGTGAAATTAACGTCGGCTGACACGCGTTTTAGCGTCGGTCATCGACCGACGCTAAACCGCGAACATATAAAACCCCCCCAGACGCCAGAAATCAGTATGCAACTCCTCCCCAAAACTTTAAATTCTCTCAACTCCCAAATCCTCTGAAATCCTCTGAAATTGCCAGCATTCGAGCTAGGAGCTGCTGTGACGCTGTTCTCATCACCGTGCTTCCTTGACATTTCCTGCTGTGTTTCGGGGTAAGTTATTTAATTTTTAGATTGTAATTTAAATTTTGTTTATTTTGTAGAGAATTATAATTGTATATGTTCTGATTATTAGGATTGTAGAGAATTAGAATTGTATACTTTGTGATTATTAGAATTGTAGTGAATTGAAATTGTTGTGACTCCTAGAATAGTATTGAATTGTAGATTGTAATTTAAATTTCGTTTAGTTTCTAGATTGTATGTGTCATTAGTATTGTTGTGGATTGAAATAGTTATTATGATTAGTTCTAATTGTACATGTTGTGTGGTTATTTTCTCAGTGCCCGTATCGAGTAGTGCTTTTCTCGTGGTTCTGTCTTCTGCCTTTTTGTCACTCACCCCGGTGTAAGGTATGCATTTGTTGTCTTTTTTTTTACACGTAAACTTGTATAGTAATATGTATGTCGTCAAGATTAATCTAATTCCTAGTAATATGTATGTTTTCACTATGATCAGTTATAATTTGTTTTTATGGTTTAATGCGAGTAAAAGTATATGATTATTGTGTTATGTGTTTTCTGTATGAATTATGTGGTAGTTATAATTTATATTGAAAATGAGATTAATTAGTAGAATTGTTTGTTATTTTTAATTATTTGTTAGAATATGATTAATATTAGAATTCATTGGTTGAGTTATGGTTTGTTTTTAAGTTAACTAAACTCAGTAACATATTGCTAACTACTTCATGGTAATATATAGATTATGATTAACTACTTCTTAGCATTTTACCTTAGTTAACTTATATATAGATTATGATATCCAGTACTGAGAATCTATTCCCTACACTAAATCAGGTATCTCCTAATGGATAAATCTTGGATTAACACCCTAAGATTATCACCGGAGTACATGATTGGCTTAGAAAGCTTTCTGAATTTTGCTTTCTCCAACAACAACGACGGAGAGCAAATAGTCTGTCCATGTCCAAAATGTGGATTCAAGAAGTGGTTGTGTAGATATGATGTGTATGAGCATTTACTCCGCAAGCCATTTCCGCCAGGATATACTGTTTGGGATCGACATGGAGAGCGACATGGAGAGCGTCTGTATGGATCTTCTTCTAGGACTGCACGTACAATAGTGCATGGAAGTGATCATAATAGATCACTTCGTTCAATGGTTAATGATGCTTTTGGTGTCGTTACTGAGGAGGTCCGCGAGACTACTACTGAAGTACTTGTTAATGAAGATGTTAATGAGGAAGGTCAATTGAATGAAGAAATTCCTATGAGCGAAGATAATGACACTAGCATCCCTGAGCCAATACAAGAGCCGGTTGATGATGACAATGTAAATTTGAGGGATTTACTAAAAGATGGAGAAACAGTACTATACGAAGGATGTAAGAAGTTCTCCAAATTATCCTTCATTCTGAGACTTTATCATATCAAGGGGATGCATAACATCAGCAATAAAGCAATATCAATGATCATTGAGTTGCTGCATGAAGCTTTCGAGTTTGCCAACATACCGCCAACAGGATATAGTGCAAAGAAAATGATCAAACGGCTTGGGCTGGGATACACGAAAATTCATGCATGTGTGAACGATTGTATGTTGTACTGGGGTAATGACATAGATGGGATGAGTTGCAGGATTTGCAAGTAGCCTAGATACAAGGATGGTGGTGTTGATGATGACGTAGTTGATGGAAGCAAAGAGAAGAAACTTATGGTGTGCTAAGTGTTATTGTTCTATATTCAATACTCAAACTATTATTTCATAAATATTTGGATTTGGATTTGCAGATATGCCTCCTCGTTCAGGTCCTTGGTTGGTAGAGCTCATCGATCCAGCAGGAGTTAAGACTCAGGAGCCTGTGGCTAGTAGCCAAATTTTGAGCCTTCATGATGGCAAGAAGGTGATCATGCCTTGGGGGCCTCTAGGGCCTACGGCTTCGGGCCCCACCGCTCTGTTGGGCCAGTTCACGAGTCTGCTGGGTAATGACCAGAACCTCATCCCACTACAGTATGAGGAGTGGCCCAACGTGACGGAGGGAGAGAAGAATGATTTGAAGGCTACTGTTTTTGTAAGTATTCAAATATGAAATTCATTCTTGTGTTATGTAAATTTAATAATAATTACTAATTTGCAATCATTGAATTTGATGCAGCGTTGTATCGTGATTGAGCCACCAGAGTTGACAGACGCTGCGACTAAGTACATCATGGAGGATATTGGCAGGAAGTGGAAGGACTGCAAAACCCGCCTTTGGAGAAATTATGTGGTTAACACTTACAAGAATAAATTGAAGAAGGAAGCTGAAGAAGCGGGCCAAGACTTCGACTGGGATGAGTTTGTGGATATCCCTAGGGCGTGGGCAATAGAACACAAGCCGGGCAGGATCTCTCCGCCTATGTGGGCACAATTTGTGGATATCAGGCTGAGACCCGATAATGTGGTAAGTCATTTACAAATTAAGCCTTATGTGAATATATTATATCAACGTACATCATTGAAATGAATAACATTTTGTAGGCGAGATCTCGCAAGAATTCAGTCGCCCGGAGGACTTACACCTCACCCCACACTGGAGGGTCAAAGAAGTTGCGAGTTAGAGGACTGGAGTTGGTAATAATCTAGTTCAACTTTCCAATAATTTTTTGTGTATTAGTACGTTTTAGAAAGTGTATTCATATTGTTTAGTTCGTACACTTGTAGGCAGCTGAAAGGGGAGGAAATGCGCCAAGTAGAGGTGAGTTGTATGCTATCACTCACACAAAGAAGGATCAGACTTACACTGATCCTAATGTGGTAAGTACTTGATCACCTATTCCAATCTAACAAAATAATCTCCAATAATGTCTATTTAATTAACTTTGGTTTGTGAAACCCATTTGTGTCATCACTGTGCAGCCTCGGATTCTGGAGCTGATGCAGGATCCCACAGTCCCGACATATCCTTCTGCGAACGATGCACTCGGACTTGTCTATCCGAAGGAGCACAGTGGTAGAGTTCGCGGTATAGGAACTGGTGTGACCCCCTCCCAGGTAATGTAATGTAGTATATGATATATGTAAATTTAAAATAGTCAAATTCTAATTATTTGTTGTCTTTGTCTATTCAGGTTAATATGAGTAGGAGACGTGGTGGAGCAGCTGGTGGATCGAGCCAGGGTAGTAGTTAAGCTACTACCACTCACATCTTCGGCCATTGTCCCGCCGATGATCGAGTGAGGACGTTGGAGGCAGAGGTCCGGCGCTTGAGCCATCTGGAGGAGGAGGTTTAGCGGCTCAGCCAGTTGGTGGGTTCATCTTCTAAGGGAAAAAGGGAGTATGCCCCCTCAGACATGGACTCGTACGATGACGAGGAGGATGATGAGTAGATAGCATGTGTTTTTAGATGTTTTAGGGGGATGTTTAAGGTGCATGTGTTAGAACAATGTTTTGAGTACAATGTTTTAGGACGATGTTTTCGACATTTATATACAGTATGTTTAGTGATTGGAAAAGTGAATTGTGAAAATGGAATTGTGAAAATGGAATTGATGTATGCAGGGTAATTTATGCAGGTATTGACACTAGTAGAGTATGAGAAAATGAAAAAACAAGCAGAATTCTGCCCACTGGAACCTATAATAGCGTCGGTTGGACCTGTAATAGCGTCGGTCACAACCGATGCTAAATTATAATTCAGGTCAGCGCGTGGTTGACCAGACACACGCGGTTTAGCGTCGGTTTGCCAATTTAGCGTCGGTCAAACGTTTGACCGACGCTATGTTCTAACCACTGAGTTGGTTGGTGGTTCAACCGGAACACTATAGCGTCGGTTGACACGCGTTTTAGCGTCGGTCGACCAAATGACCGACGCTAAAATTTAGCGTCACCAGATCTGGCATCGTTTTAGTCGACCGACGCTACTTATTTTGGCGTCGGTCATAACCGACGCTAAAACGCGTGTATGACCGACGCCAAATAGCTTTTTTTTGTAGTAGGGTTCAAAGCGAAACATTTCCCAAAAGGGGATTTTCTTTCAGCTGATGTCGGGTATCGACCCAGCTATGTCTGGAAAAGCATTCATGCTGCTCAAAAAGTCGTGCGGGATGGAAGTAGGTTGAGGGTGGAGGATGGATCAAACGTTAACATTTGGTCGGAGCCTTGGTTGAGGGATGACACCAATTGTTTCCTCGAAACAGTCCCTAGTCTGCAACTCTATGATTTGACGGTACAAAACTTGGTTGTTCCAAACCTTCTGGTTTGGAACGAGGACCTCTTAAACCAAATTTTCTGTCTTCGTGACGTGCAGGCCATACTCGCAATGAGACCACCGACAGGAGAATGATCGAACTCTCAAATTTGGAGGCACGAGAAAGACGGAAGGTACTCTGTTCGGTCTGCTTACAGAGTTGCAGCTGAGTCACTAGGCAGTACGGACCGTGGGAGCAACTATGGAAGCTTATCGTGCCTCCAAAATCAAAGCACATGTTATGGAAAATGGCCCACAGTATTTTGACAACCCGGCAAGCGCTACAACGGAGAGGAATGGATGTTGACATTCGTTGTGGAATCTGTGCGATTGCTCCGAAGATGATGGAGCATGTCTTTTTCCAATGTCCAATGACAATTGAGTGTTGGGACCTTTGTGGCTTGCGCAAATGGATTGAAGGCTTTCAGGGTCATGAAAGTAACTGCAGACAGTGGGTGTTTGAGCTCGTCAAATCCGGCGCAACTTACGTAATTCAGCAAGCGGCAATGACCCTTTGGGCAATATGGAGAGAGAGGAACGAGCGAGTATGGCAAATCAAGTCGTGCACGAGCGAAGCAATCATCCATCGTAGCTCCAAAGAAAGAAACGAGTGGCTCACTGCACAGAAGACTGTCAATCTGCAAACATCAATTAGGGCGGTTGAGTGTTCAGATTGGCACCCCCCTGAAGTCGGATCAGTCAAATGTAACACTGACATTACTCTTTTCGTAGCTGAAAACCAATTTGGAGTTGGGCGGGTTGTGAGAGACCACACAGGTAGAGTCCTCCATTACACGATGCAAAAAATAGAGGGGGTTCGACATTGCTGAGTTAGAGATGGAAGCGCTGCTTGAGAGCATCAACTGGACAAGAAGCAGGGTTACACCCACGTGACGTTTGAAACAGATAATCAGTCAGTCGCAGTTGCCATCAACAGAGCCACGGAGGATGTCATTGAATTTGGGAGACTTGCTGGGCAGTGCAGGGCTGTCTTTGCTGAAGAACCTTTCTACAAGGTCGGTTGGATCAGGAGAAATCGAAACGTGGTTTCCCACGAGCTTGCTCATCGATCTCGTTTTATAGTGTCAAACATCT
This sequence comes from Linum lewisii, assembly GCA_034768395.1. Taxonomy (NCBI): domain Eukaryota; kingdom Viridiplantae; phylum Streptophyta; class Magnoliopsida; order Malpighiales; family Linaceae; genus Linum; species Linum lewisii. The sequence continues at coordinate 80,361,703 of CM068296.1, forward strand.
CGGGTGTGACACCTTCTGAATAGTGTGAGAAATTTGTAAACGCTATTTGTTTTCGGTTGAATCATTAATGAAATTACCACTTTTCGAGAAAAAAATAATTATTTTGGAATTTTTTTCTTATTAGAGTCCTTTCATAGGCTTTGGATACTACAAATAATTAATTAAACTAAACTAAAAATAATCAATTAAATTAAACTAAACTACTAGAATGATATATAGTCGAGCTAGTATGTGAGTTGGCTCTCGAGTTCGACCTCGAACAAGTTATCAAGTTTGGCTTATTTAAAATTGAGTCGAGTTACGAACGAGTTTTTTTTCAGCTGTACATCGAGCTTCTCGTGAATGAGCTGGCTGACTAAGTCCCTAATTGTAATCATATCTAAGATTTTTAATACCATGTCTTTGATTTTTACAAAGCCATGATATTAAAAAATCAGCAATGAAACTATATAAACATGTATGACACTTGTAGACTTTGGTATATCATTCTATACCCGAGTATAGCACCATATAACTAGTTATCTCAATAACTACTCTTGATCTTCTTGAAAAAGTCATCGAACAATGGTCAAAAAGTCGAATTGGAGTCCTTAAAGGTTGGTTAGTGAGTCAAATCTAACTCAAATTTTGACAATCAAGTCAAGCTTGAGTTGATTAAATTAGTAACCGATATTGGACTTGGCACGTAAATGCAATGGTTTTCTCTTCTCAAACGTTGTACCATGCAGAGTAGACACAATGAGTTTTAAAATGAAGGAAGACACCAGCGCATGCACTTCTCAATTTGTTCTTAATGGCAGTCCTTCTTCCATACATATAAGCTTGGACTACATGGGTCGTATTAATAGTTTAAAATTATTGTTCATGAAAAATCAATTGATTGCCCTTATAGCTCAGTGGTAGAGTGTCTGTCTTGTAAACTGAAGGTCTGTAGTTCAATCCTGTGTGAGGGCATTTTATATTTTTTGGTTTTGGGTATTTTTAGAAACTATGATCTAGATGTTGTGTTGCAATCTCTTTTGGAAATCTTGAGTCCATTTGATGATGGGAACTCCTATTGTGAGGACCCCTATAAGAATCCTTATGTAAGGACACTATTTACAGTCGTTGGATGAGGATCCTATTCTAACGGTGGAAAATAATTTATGGGAAAAATGGGAAAATGAACTAATTGATTAGAAAGGGATCCCATTGCTTGGGAAAGAGAAAAAAAATCCAAAAAATGGAGATCCGAAAATCGGTTCTACCTCAGTAGATATCGGCGCCGCGTCTCCACTGAATCAAGCTTTTATTCTGGTCATGGAACCGGGAAGTAGTCACAGCCGGCTTAAGAAACAAAGGGTTGTACCAGCGGCGAGTTTGGGGGAGAAGGAACGAGTGGGCAAAGAGGGCCGCGAACAAAGGGGTTCGAAATAGGGGCACGTCCTTCAGAGCACCGACGAAGGAGGTCACCAGAGCGAGGAAATTCATTATAGCTGTCGGATCTCTACCTGTGGAGGAGCAGCGACTTTTGAAATAGGTCCACGCAATGGATTGGAGAAGCGGAGTGGTGGAAAGGTCTTGAGAAAGGTTTGTGTTTCCTATATGGTGACCCTTATGTCAAATAGGACATGGTTTAATGATAGAATAGTTTAGTGTCTCATGTTTCTGAGTGTGGATTTCAAGCCCAATTCCAAGGTTAGTGTTCTCCAACAAGCCTAATTCTCATTCTTTGTCTTAGCAATGGTTTCATAAATTGAATATCTTTAATAGGTGGTGGTGGAGGAGGAGGAGAGACAACAAATGGTTCACATTCCGTTCACTCCAGACCACCGACTGATTGAGGAGGTAGGAGAAATCCATACTAGAGCTTCATCTCCAACATAATCTTCATCTACTTGTTTAAATATGTCACTATGGGGACATGTGATTGAGAAGTAGAACACCCTTTCAACCAATTTGTAATGTGTCCATTGTGGCACTCTTATTAGATGATGATGATGATGGAGTCGTAGACATTCAAGTGAAATTCAATACACGAAATAATTTGATCTGTGGGCAGCATCATTGCGGTAAAGGCGTAATTCCAGGGAATCATCAAGATGATGATGAGAAACATTGAAAGATAATAGGAGACAATAAAAAAATTGGGGTTTTCTTCTTATTACTTCGTAGAACTAGAGTCCTTTCATAAGATTTGGACACTATAAATAATTAATTAAACTAAATTAATACTCTAATAGATAATTAATAAAACTAAACTAAACTAGTAGAATGATATATAGTCGAGCTAGTATTTGAGTTGGCTCTCGAGTTCGACCTCGAGCCGGCTTGTGAGCCTATCAAGTCGAGCATACCCTGACTAAGTTTGGCTTATTTAAATTTAGTCGAGTTACGAACGAGTTTTTCCTGAGCCGAACGTCAAGCTTCTCGCGAAAGACTTGGCTCGTCAACAACTCCTAGTTGCGAGCTTGCTTAGGTGTAGAATGAGTCTCTAATTGAAATCATATCGAAGATTTTTAACATCATGACTTTGATTTTTACAAAGCCATGAGATTAAAATAAAACCCAGCAGTGAAACTATATAAACATGTATGACACTTGTGGACTCTGTTATATCATTATATACTCGAGTATAGCACCATATAACTAGTTATCTTAATAACTAGTTTTCATCTCCTTGAAAAAGTCATCGAACAATGGTCAAAAATCCGAGTTGGAGTCCTTAAAGGTTGGTTAGTGAGCCAAACCAAACTCAAATTTTGACAATCAAGTCGAGCTTGAGCTGGTTGAATTTGTAACCAATATTGGACTTGGTATGTAAAAGCAACGGTTTAGCTAATGACTTATTTCTTCTTAAACGTTGTACTACGCACTTGTGCACATGTCATTACATTAATGCATGACTGCATACCTTACAGAGTAGACATAGTGAGTTTTAAAATGAAGGAAAACACCAATGCATGCACTTCTCAATTTTTTTTATATTTGTCACATTCTCCCAAGCTTAATCTTAATGGCAGTCCTTCTGCCATACATAAGCTTGAGCTACATTACTATGCTCGTAGCAATAGCTTAAAATCATTGTTCATGTTCATGAAAAAACAATTGGTTGCCCTTATAGCTCAGTGGTAGAGCGTCAGTCTTGTAAACTGAAGGTCCGTAGTTCAATCCTGCGTGAGGGCATTTTATTTTTTTCCCGTTTTAGGTATTGTTCAAAACTATGATCTGAATGTTGTGTTGAAATCTCTTTTGTAAATCTTGAGTTTTGGGTATTGTTAGAAACTATGATCTAAATGTTGTGTTGCGATATCTTTTGCAAATCTTGAGTCCATTTGATATATTTAGAGTTTTATTTTTTTTCGTTTTGGGTATTTTTAGAAACTATGATCTAAATGTTGTCTTGCAATCTCTTTTGCAAATCTTGAGACCATTTGATATAATTAGAGTTGTTTCATGGTGTGCAAGTGCTCATGAACATCACGAGGAGGCATTAAGAGTGTGGGATCAATATGTGGCAAGCCAAGACAAGGTCAGTTTTTTTTTAAAAAGAAAAAAATGCCCAAAATGCCAAAAACAACACAAAAGTATTTCATCGAGAAGGCAAGTATTTTGCTTTGTTAGGCCGAAACTGCTACTTAAGGCTAGTTACCTAAAACAAGGAATGACATCATTGACAAAAAGTGACGGACATGGACGAGTAAGAGCAACTTTTGAAGTAAATTTATAGGCGATTAGTAGCTAAATCATCACACCAAAATTGGTGGATTTGAAGATCAAATCGAAGTTCTCTTCTCGTCAAAATTAGGTTTTTAGATTACTCTATTGTAAATCCTATTAGATAAACCTTAGGTGTTCAATAGTGTTCAAATGATATCTTATTTCTTAATTTAATTGATTTTTATACGTGATGATTATGTTATTAACTTGTTACCTATTCTTGATTGATCAATCTAAATAGGATATCGTTAGATTTAGGTGGACTTGGCAGAGCAATCTTACAATCCTGAAATCAACTACTACGTAGACTAATATACTCGACGAAGGATTAAGTAGCTAACCCATTGATAGGACCAATTCATAGATCAAATTAAAACAACAATTGGGTCTTAGAATTAGAAGGGACAACAAGGTCTATTGGTTAGTTAGGTAGCAAGTTCATTGAAGCGAAAATACTTAAACTTATACTCATGTTAGGAATTGCGAATTAAATTAGTATCCTCATCATCTTGGAGTTGTTTGGATGATGAAATTCCAAATCTCAGGAAATAAGGGTAAATTAAGGGGATTTTAATTCCCCAAAATGAGAATGAGGGAATTCCAATAATTCTTAGGCATTCACGGGGATTCAAAATCTAAGGCCATGTTTGGTGTAGAGATTCTCAAATAACATGCATTGTTTAAATAACATGGTTTTGTAAACGCAAGGGATTGAGAATTTGGATCTTGACAAATATCAGTTGTTTGGTATCAAGGGATTTCTATTCTTAAAAACTTGGATTACAGAAAAGGAATATGTGTGAAATACCAAAATTATCCCTACTGGACATTTTTTACGAGAAGGAATCGTCAAAATACTCACCAAGTATTCATTCAATATTGTGTGAATACTCAGCAAGTACTCCAACGATGTGTTGTTTAACCCAATTTCCTTAAAGTGACACTGTCAAAAGTAGGAATCACCAAAATACTCATCAAGTATTCGTTCAATACTCATCAAGTAGGAATCACCAAATACTCATCAAGTTTGCGTTCAATACTCACCAAAATTATCCCCACTGAATAATTTGACAAGTAGGAATCACTAAAAATTTTCGCAGAAGAAGACAACAAAGAGGAGATGTTTTAGAGCTTTAGTGGATGAAGGCAAGGGCAAAGTGGAGAAAGTGTGGGTGTGGGCAAATACATGGGGAGAGGGAATTTGAAATCTTACCTATATAGGTAAAAATTCAAAATCCCTCTTCCCATGTATTTGAGCATGTCAATAGCTTGTATTTGGGTCATAAGTTATGGACAAAAAAAAACAGAGGAATTGGTGAAATGCATGGTATTAAAAATCCTTAGTTTAAAATCAGCTCATACCAAACATGGCCTAAATATAATTTTCTCACAGACTAAACAACCTTATTCTCACTTATTAGGTTTCTTGCATACTCATTTGTCATTGATAATCTTAGGAATTTGTGGAACTCACACTAGACAACAGGTTTCCAATTGACCCTTAAAGGCTTAAACACACAATGAGTACCCAAACATGAAAGATTCTAGAGAATTCTATCCTAGTTTGTCTAGACATCCTATATATTTTTGACCTGCATTTTGCATATCATATACCGAAAATTGCTCTTATATCCATCATATATACATTACCCATGATCATCATGAAATAATATGGACCTAAATAGTAACACCTTAAATAGGAGCCTGTTGGGAGTATCGTCAGAGTGGGTGGTTGGGAGATACAACGAGCACTCTAGAGCGGGGCTTCACTGTCCAACGACGTCGACCCCTAGGAAACAGGAGCGTCGTACCCCCCAACATGATGAAATTTCAAGCAACGGGTCAAAATAGAAGCTTTAGAGAATTGGGGGAAGCCGTAGCCATAGATTTGAGATGGGCTTCGCTCCGAAAATCATGGTTCGTGACCCTATACCAAATGTTCGGCGACAAGGAAATCGAATGCAATCTTCAAAATTAGATGGAAATGGACTTGGACCAACTAGTTATGCCTATAATGAGCTAGGAACCCGAAGTATCAAGATGAATGATACCACGAAGCTAAGGGTGATGAACTTGAACCATGATAAACCAACCTAAAAGTTATGCAACAACGAGGAAAAACTAGAAGAAACAAAGACCAAAAGTTCTGAGATAAATTCTTATCAAAGGGTTGGGGTCTGTCTTCAAAACGTATACAAGGGTCCTATTTATAGGAGTAGGGCTGGCCAAGGGCTTATCTGTGTCCTTCTATGAAACTACTTCTAAAAATAGTAAAATAATTTGAAGCCTATCTAAAAAGGAAGAAAAAATCTTAATTCTTAATTGAGAAAAATATGAAAAAGCCTAAAAAATTCTAATTTGACGCTAGAGTTCTAGCACGACATTGAAAGCTCCCTGCTCGGCTTTCCCACTCCTTATCAAACAAGGAAAACCAAGGTTATCGGTCTGCGGCTCGGCAATCCTTACATGTCTCGGATTTCGTCTCTCGGTCAACATTGTGTTCCGGCAGCGGGCTTGCTGCGACCCAGCATTGGTCGGTGACAACCCAACATTGGCTGGCGGCTGTCCAACATTAGTCTCTCATCCCAACATCAGTATCGGACTCAACTCGATCATCGTTGGTCCGGTGCCCAATATCGATTCAGCATTAGGACCTCAGTCCGACATTAGTAGACTTCTCAAATCAGCATCAACACTCGGTCTGGCATCAGCATCTGACTCGGCATCAGCATCGGTACCCGACTCAGTTTCAGCATCCGGCTTGGCAATGCTCGACATTAGCATCCTCGGTCTGACATCAGCTGGCTTTTGACATCAGATGGTGCGGTGCCCAATGTCTTCATTTCTGGGACCATGCATCCGCTCCTTAGCATCATTTAGTCATCCTCTTCATGCTCGGTCAGACTCCAAGCATCCACACATGCGGTGACCTTGGTCTTGAAGTTTTTTTCTTGGCTTCGTGTCCATGGCTTGTTCGGTCGTGTCCAAGGGACGGCAGTGTTGGACAAAATCAACGCGGATTAGAAAAACCATAACGAAATCAAAATCGAAAGAAAACTGTAATTGAGGCCTGTGTTGTCACAGTTTCCTTAAGATAGATTCGCCCCACACAAGGACGTCTTTCTCCCAGGATACAACGATCTCAACGATGTAAACACACCGCCGAACGCAACCACGCTTGAGCAAAGCGACTGACCTTAACGAAGAATGGGAGAAGAAGAAGAAGAAGACTAGATTTGGGAGAGAGAGTTCGTAAATCGAAATGTGTGTGTTGAACTGAAGAAAACCACGGGTATTTATAGAAAACCTTTGGAGTAACGAGCAAGTCAAATATGCTCCAAAAATAATAAAATATTCCATAAGGTATACTTTAGAATAATTCCAAAATTAATTAGTTAATTTTTAGGATTTATCACAAAGAGTAATCCCATAATTAACTCATTTAATTTCAGATTTATTCATAATTACTTAATTCCAAAAATTAAATAATTTAACAAATAAATTATTTATTTTTGGTCTTTGGAATATCTATTCTTAATGTTTAGTGGGCTAAAACACATTTGGCAAATATGGGCTTCACACCAAGTTAGTTAAGCCTGACTCGAACCCAAAATCTATAATCTCCTAAGCGTGCACTTAAAGATTACATTTATGACATATTAACTTATCCATAAGTTAAACATCTTTACTTAAAAATAGTTTGACAAGCTCTTTTCTAAATGTGACATTCAACCATTTCCCACTTTTACTCATTCTCACTAAGGCTATTATGAGACTCAATTTCTCATTCACCTTAGTCACATTTCTTACCCATTTTTCCAACAAACAGGTGCATCAATTCCCCAACCAGTAAATGCTCTCTACATGTTTTCCCGAGAATATATCCCCCCTCTCATCATTTATGGGAGCATAAAAAGAAGAGCCCCAATCTCGAAAGATGAATGGGGCATGTTGGATTGAATAAAAGAAACGGTTGGTCTACTCTTCCCTCTTTTGGAGTTCCTACCTCCTTCACAACGGGTGAGGAACTCCAAAAGGGGGCAGAGTCAACAAACATCAAAAGATCTCATAGTACAACCCAGTGAGATCTCATGTACTATACTAGGAGGACAACTGATGGGCCGCCAGGAGCATTCACCGACAGATCCCCACATGACAGATACACCCGTCGCCACGACCCATGTGTGTCAAGGGTCAAAGGTATGTCATAGTATAGCCTAGGAAATCTCATAGACACTAAGGGGCAATTGATAGGTCCAAGGGCATCCGCCCTCAAGCCACCGCACGACGGATGCGCCTGCCATCACAGTCCCCCCCGCAAATGCTACTCAGCATAGTTGGGATTTATGGGCATGGATCCTGTCAAGTCCCAACGTTAGAAACACCTGCCACGTTCGTCAACCACCGACTTTATTGACCCATCAGCCAGAGAGCAGACCATACCGCAAAGACTAGCGCCAAGAGAGGTCCACTAGGAACCTGCCACGTGGAACAACCACCCCATGCTTTCATGGCCCTATAAATACTAGGTCACCCATTCAGAAGAGGACAACACACACACTCGAGACTACACACCCTCACACTGTACGCTAAAGGATGTGACCTTTCATCCTCACTAAAGTGCTTACCCCCGGTACTTCTCTATTGCCCGCTCATTATATGCTTTCACCACTCATACACTCACATACTATCTAACGCCCTTGTCATATCTTGCAAAGAACCGCTTTAAGGAGGCCAAAGCACATTAAGAACATCTCGCACTCAACCTCCCGTTGAACCATTTTACTCATCTACCAATCCAATTGGGGTATCAAAAGCTAAGCTAGCTCGTAAACCACTTGGCTCATAGAATAGTTTGTCACTAAAGATATTCCTTTGGCAAAATTGGGTAGAGTTTATTTTCCAATATTTAGCACCGGCGGTGCACTAAAACGCTGTCGTGCAGGTCCTTGTTCCATGCTTTATTCTCTCGTTTTATCTCGTTCCCCCATCTCTTTGATTTCCCTCTCTTGTAGAATACGGCACAGCTCCTCCAATTCAAAATCAACATCAACCTCAACTTTCTTTTACCTTTGCCCGACCACCGGCGAGCAGACTGCCACACGCAGCTATTCGGAGGCTAAGCCCTTAACGACCACGCAGTGCAGCTACTTACACCCTTTGGATTTGGCCTTCTTACTTCTCACGCATCTTTACTAGACCACGAAGGCCGACTCTGGGCCGATCAGCTGCGGGATAAGTCAGGGGTGACCGAATTCTTCATATTCCAGTGATCGGAGCTCCCGGCTTCGGCGACATAATCCTGAATCTGAATCCTTATCCGCTTGGGTGGAGTAGGAGGAAGGTTACGCCGGACCGTCTGGCTAACTGATAGGCATCAATAATCTGCCCTAGGTTCCCTTCTTTTTGCGGTTGAATAAGAAGAGCGAGGAGTGCAGTGAGGGAAAATGGATCCAGAACAGACTTTCATAAGATTGCAAGATCGGTTTTCGCAGGTGTTGACTGCCAAAGTGAGGGCAACTTTGGAGTATGTCTATTTGTTTATGGCCATCACTCTTTTCAGCATTCTCGTGGTCATGCACGCCAATTATGTTCAGCAGGTAAGAAGCTTTAATCTACTGTATCCTTTTTTTGTCTTAATTTGGTGAAATTGTTATAATTCCTTTACCTCCCGTGTCCCGTGAGATTGCATTACATGTCTGAAGTTGTGGGGCATTTTCTTTGTTCAGCTAAGTGGTCATCTCTATCACATGGCTTTATTATTGTTGGTAGAATTTTGAGGAGAACTTGAGTAGCACAAGTGGAGGGCACGCAATTCTTTTGTTCTTTTGTTGTCTTTTGATTCACAAGGCATAGTGCAGTCGTGAAACATCGGGTTGCTGGGAACCTGAGATTGTTAATTGTTAGTGGTGGGATCTGAAACTAACTGTCGTGATCCGTGGGAGCCATCTTTATACGAGTTGTTTGATCTCGGTTTTGATGCTTTCTTATAGCTCCTGTCTTTTGGAAATATGGTCTGTACTGATTTTGATAAAAATGATTTTCCTTTTTTCCCCTCATGTGAAGCCTGGATGTTCGAGTGAGCTACCTGGAGTTGAAGCTCTGGATGCCCAACTTGTTCATATAAAGGTATGTACGTTCATGTTTCCATTTTGCTAGCAATGATTTTGGTTGGCTCTCTACATTTTATCAACTTGTCATCTTCTATGTGTGTGTGGGGAGGGGTCCTCAATAATCAAGTTTTGATTCCTTGATACAGCGTAGTGGTTCTGAAGTTAATTGCTTTCAACTCTGTGCTTCGCGCTTAGCATCTTGTACTGATATCTTTCCTTCCACATTCCATTAAAATCCTCTATTATTTTTACACATGATAGGCTTTGTGTAGATGGGTTTAGCTGACTATTTAACATGCTATGGTTAAAGACCGGCGCTGTCTGATTAAGGATATCATGTAAGTGAATCAATAAGGATTAGACATAAGACATCTTTCTGTTCTTTTTTTAATTTAAGAATGTTGTGGCTGTATATGGTTAATTAACACTTTCTTAGCCGTGTTTGAAGTTTGATTTATTTTCCACATACAGCTCCAATGTATTTCATCCTATCCAGCACTCCATTCATGTTGTTTCTGTTTGTCCCTTTTACGTGAATCTGACTACCGTTTGTTTATGGCTGACAATTTTTTCTTCTATGAAGATTACTAGTGCAGGACTATGGTCACAGAATGAGTCAGAATACAGCACCGAAGATGTCCCTGAATTGAATGTTGTAACAGATAAATTTGAACTTCCAAATGTTAGTGCAGATGATTTTGCTCTGTTGGCTTCAAAAATTTGGCATAACTGGATTGGTTTCAGTACCAGGAAGGGAAAATTTACTTTCAAATTTTGGCGGACTGATAATGATCTTATTGAACATCAGCATGACAGCTCTACTGCAGAAAGCTCTTATTCAAGGGTCGATGATAGTGTTACTAAAACTGAGACACCTGAGACACACAACAGTTTTTCTATGTCAGCCAAGGAAACTTTAAAGGTAGCTATCACTCATGTTAACAAAAAGTGGCACAGGCGTCTATCATTCATTTGGAGATTTATATTGCAAGTATCACAGAGTACCCAGAAGCTATGGGTGAGTACACTACAAAACAAACTTTATTCCGGTTTTCACTTATTTGTTGACGTTGGGGTTAGTGTTTCCAGTTTACGGAGGTGTTTGACTATCAATTAAGCAGTTCGTACAAACCTCTGTGGCTTGCTGACTTTTGAACCAGTTCCTTACCTTTAATCTATCTCTTATCACAACCTACTTCATTCTGCTTTATCTGTTCGATCTTGTATTAAGTATATGTTTGATGAATTTGAAACTTTTAGTGCAGAATATTACGGGCATTTGTTTGAATCTTGATGTTCCTAAGTGGCTAAGAATTCTTCACTTGGACCAGGCTAACTCATATGCAGGTAAACTTCACAGTTTTCTTAGTCATTAATGTTGCAAGGTTAGCATGACTTGGTCCCTACTGCTATTGCATAAAATGGTTGGCAACAGGTTCAGTTTAAGGTCTCAGAAGACAATGAGTGCTTTTTTTAATAGGGGAGGTTTATCATTCTGCTAAGGGTTCTAATAATAACACAGCATGTATTTTGAAAAAGACCATTGGCTGGTTATTCAGGTAACAACTAATGATGAGGAATAGCTTCAGAACATGTGCAAATTTGCATGCTGTACTTTCAGTGGTTCTGAATAATTGTTCCTTTCAGGCTTTCTGTTTGGCTAAATTGATCTACTCGTCAGAAGCATATGAGTTCTTTTTGGCTGCAGTGTCCTTTGCTTTATGCACCATGTCAGTTTGAATGTGCTTCCAGTATTATGTTATCAAAATTAGGAGTGATGCTGCATGGAATAAAATACAAGATCTCTTTGGTGTAAATCATGGTGGTTTCCTTGTAAATGATCTTTGTTTCCTTTGTCAAATTAACTGATGCTACCATGTTATCTGTTTCAGTGCAGTGGCTTGAAAAGAAAAGCAACGCTTTTGAACCAACCTATCTGTACACCATGGAAAAGGTAGATGTAGATGTACTTTTCTTGTCCATGCGCCTTATGCTCCTTGGATGATAGCCTGCTAGAGGTTGAAAAACGTTGGTTTCTGCTTTAAGCTCCTAGGTTTTGATGCCTAACTCTGTATTTCTTTTGTTATTTGTAGGGTTATTTCTTGCTTCCCGAAGAGGCCAGATTGCAACATAACATACGTACGGTGAATGTAACCATATCAGCTTGGCATCCTTGTTTCGGTAACAGGTTGGTAGATTGTAATTGGGGGCCGTTCTTAAGTACCCCTTTCAAACTGTTTTGCTGATGCATCATAGCTTTTACAAAAGATATTAGTTTATATGCTTGATGTATTTGGCTACTGGTCCCTTTATATCCTTATGAACTTACCAGTATGAATTTTCAACTTAATTAGTCTTGATGAGAAATGGGTCCTTTTTTTGACCAATCTGTTTTTAGTGATGTTTATACAAAATGTAATTCCAGCATTAGGTTGTTTCATTTGTCTCATGCTACTTGTTTCTTTTGCTATGGTGTCACTTATGTTTGAGTGTAATCCTAGCATCAACTGTGTCCTTTATTGATTTTAACAACACACCATGGGCCTCCATTTCTACAGCCGTGCATGTATGCATTTTTGTGCTGTAAGGACACCCCAGTATCGGGGATGGTTATCTTTATTTTATAATTTATTTCAGTGTGATGATTATCTGTGTTTCTAGCCCATGTCTACATTGGGGCTTTGTCCTCCATATTCTTCTGATTCTGGGCAATTTTCCAGGTGGCAACAACTTCTGATAAATAGAGTGGTTGGATATGATACCATATTGATGAATAGTATTCTCAGCTCGCCTGGGCATGGTAAATGCTAGCATTTATTTCACATTCTACTCAGAAGAGATGCTTTACTGCATTTATTTCATATATGTATGGTTTGGAATTATTAGGTGGTCTTTAGTTTGGCTTCATTGTTTCTTATCAGATATCTGAGTTTCATTGTAGGTTACCTTTACAACTTTCAAACAAACGAGTTCTACAATCTCAGCTATGCACAAGAACCACCTGGAGGACCTGCTAAGTTTGGAGGTATTGATTCATAAATATGTAGATTTTAGTACATGAGATTGCTCCTATGGATAAACTCGTGCGATTATAGTAAATCCCCTATGGATAAACTCGTGCGATTATAGTAAATCCCTAAACAAGCTGAACTCTAGATCCTTGCAAGCGGTCACATGATTTTGTTGGAGCATTTAAAAGGGTTGTTAGACATGCTCATTTTTTTATCCTTCTGAATCATAGGAACCCACTAATGAACTATCTTTGTTTCTCTGAAGACTACCTTGTAACCAAATGTGGTGTGCTTATGATGTCGCTGTTTGTGTTCTTCACCACAACAATGTCTGTATCCTTTACACTGAGAGAGACACAGACGCGGATGTTGAAGTTTACAGGTTGGTTTATTCTCTCTGAATCTAAGGGATGCATTTTACCACATTTGTTTATATCCATGTATTTCTTGTGCAAATAGTTTTGATTAAACGGGCCGTACTGTTGTTTGCACATAGAATATGATTGGTCTTGACTTTTGTTGTCTTTTTGGAAAACTGCAGTGCAGCTTCAACACCATGCTCGACATCACTTGCCAACATTTCAATTGATCTTTGTTCATGTGATTGAATCCCTCGTCTTTGTACCAGTAAGGACACAAATAATAGTTCCTAAATTTTGGACTTCAGTAACTTTTCTATTTGGTGTTTTTTCCTTATCCAGCTGGTAACATACCGTTGACTTCTCTTTGTTTGCAGATAATGATCGGAATCTTGTTTTTTCTGTTCGAGTTCTACGATGATCAGCTTTTGGCTTTCATGGTCTTGATTCTTGTTTGGCTGTGTGAACTCTTCACACTTATAAGGTCTTAAAGCAAAAAATACTTCTTAGTTTTCTAATATTTCTTATATTATTGTCATATAGTCCAATCTAGTGGTCGCTGGCAAATTGTAAATTTCTCTTACTTAGGACAATCTGTTCCATTTTTCTTGACCTTTAACCTTCTAAAAAGCTTTACCTGAAATTGACTGATTGACATATATAATATTCTGTATACGTTACTGCATGTCTGATGGCAAGTTTCGTGGTTTGGTCTTTTTTTGCAGTGTTCGCACACCGATATCAATGAAGTTCTTCCCTCGCTTCTTTTTGCTTTATTTTCTGGCCTTCCATATCTATTTTTTCTCCTATACATATGGTAGGGGTCCTCTCTTCTTGTGTGGTTGTCTTCACCTTCTCCAGATATTAACCCTGATACGAGGCAAAAATTGTACTTTGCAGGCTTTTCCTACCTGGCTCTCTCTACAACTGCAGCATTCATGCAGCACTTGATCCTGTACTTTTGGAACCGGTTTGAGGTAATGGTTACCGATCCTTTTTCATGAGTGTTACACTTAAGTCGAATCTTGAGGCTTGTAAAATTGTTGTAGTCTTTACATCATGTTAGTGATATGTTGCGGACACTAATTATTTCATGACCATGTCCTGATACAAACTTGTCTAATGGTACTTGGTCTTTCCCATTCACGAGTCCAAATGTCCGTAATATTTCTCTGATGGATGGCATGTTGTTGATATAATAATAAAAATTTAGGTCCCGGCCCTGCAACGGTTTATGCAGAACAGAAGAACGCAGCTTCAGCAACATCCCGACTTCCACATAACCTCATCGACAATATTTGCATCAACGCTACAGATTACAAGATTCAACACGAGGAACCCGCAAGGTCCCCCAAACGTAGAAGTGGGAACAGGGCTAGGAGTGAGGCCTGGTCCTGATCAGCCAGCAGCAACGGGGATGCCACAGCCCGTAGGGAACAGAGGAGTAGAGAACCCTATGCAGGTTGCAGGCGAAGAAGGAGAGAGTGGGGGTAATGTAGGGTCAATGAATTCGTTCAGTTCTATGTTGTTGTGGATCCTAGGAGGGGCATCTTACGAAGGACTCAACACATTTCTTTCAATGTTTAGAGACATGAGAGATCAACAGGGGCAGCAAGTGTATGCTGACAACCAGAGGGATGGTGGAGAGCAGACGGCTGAGGATGTCGAATAGCAGGGATGATGACGAAGAAATGTAAACTGATGTTTGAATACTGTAATATAGCATATAGGTGATGGCTGAGAAGCTGAGATGAGTAAATTGCTCTTTTGTGTCTGTATAGAGAAATGTGAAATCAACCAACTAAACTTGTAGGCATGTGTATACTGATTTTGAGTGTGTCCAGAATGGTGGACTCACTCTAATTTTGATTACATTTTGGAAGGCACAGAAGTGGTCTTTTGGTTTTGGACTTTTGGTGTCATTTTGGTTTTATTATTGTCTTGCCAGCTCTGCTTGTTGGCTACTTTCCACAATGCATCTATTGCTATATTTAGTATCAAATTCATACCTCATGTTTTGTCCTAGTACTTTTGCTAACTCATGATAATTATGTCTTGCCAAGTCATCATGTGGCAACACTTTAATAATATTACATATACATGTCCGGTGCCCCCACTAAAAGTGGTAATGATTACCTCACTTGATCACGTTTGTGCTATCTAGAGTGTTAACTAAATGATTAAATCAAATCTTAATAAGTATAAATTAAGCATAGTTGAAATTTTTAGTCATCATAATATAAGATTACACTTTATATTATTTAGGTTTCCTTCTACAACTGTATTTAAACCGAATATAATAGATCATCATTTCTACCAATTTAGGTTTTTTTTTTTTTGTTTAAATCGACCTATCTATCATTTAACAATATATAGATTCTTATTATGGAAAAAAACAAAGAGAATCAATTTAATTTTGAACTTTTTAATATGTTTTTAGTAGTTCAGGAACAAGAACAACAGCTATTATTCTGGTTTAATGACAGTTGCACTTGCTTGCTTTTCATATATATATCTGATCTGAACTACAGTTTCTTTCACTTAGTACCTATCAGTCAAAGCACAACACCATTATTACCATTTACTATTATTCATATGGATTGGAGCCCAAAGGGAAGGTTCAGATTTATCTTTACATTCTACACCTAATCTGTAACAGCAGCAAGATCTTGATATCTGGGAAAATATTACAGTGTTTGAAGCATTCAATTTCCCCAAAACTGTTTGTACCTTTTTTTAACATTTATTTTAGAATTGGAAGTATCTAACTCCAATAAACAACCAACCTCACAGTGAAAAATAAGGTCTCCTTGTCCTTGGGGTTGCATGCTTTGGTCATTCCAATGCTGAGCTCTTTGTCTGTCTTCTGTTTTGGCTTCTAGTCAATAACTTGTACCACCCATATGATATTAGTGAGTTAAGAGAGGAATCGTCTCTTTTGTTCACCGTTTGTTTCTCATCAACGTTGGATGATTATGTTGTTTCTCATCAACGTTGGATGATTAATTAAGTGTGATTATCTTTTTATTTATATGGGTTGAAATGGTGTTGACCAATCAGGAGCTAGTAGGACAAATGGTCGGAACTAGTATACTTAGTCCTTTTTGTGATGGATTTTCTTGTTTTTTAAGACGCATACCGTTGGTGTGTCCTTTGTTTGGTGTTAATTTGTAGGTTGACATGAAATTAGATGTTAAGTTGTTGTTTTCCAAGAGAGATCATTCGTACTAGGGATTCCTGCTCCTTCATGGCGCTTCCAAATGGTTCACCGTTCAGGTAACAAAGCCACCCATTACGTGGCTCGTATGGCTCTGTCTAACCTCTCATGGGTCATGGAGGTAGACATGACTTCCAACATGTGTTTGCTATCTTTATGTCTCCATGACAAGCTATCTATGCGTGAGTTAACGAGAGAAAAGCCAATTTGTAAATAGAAAATGTAAACATGATTATGTACAGTATAAGCATTCCTTCCAACATCATTACCCTATTATTAATTTAAATACAGTTTGTTAGTGTTGGTCACTAATAATTTGTACCCCAAAGTAGGCATTGTATTGCTGTCAATGAAAATGAGTGACAAGTAATAGATAGATATGTATTAGCCTAGCAGAAGAAAGAAAGCTTACTTAACCTAACCTAACTGTTGAAATTGATGCTTTCTTCAAAACAACCCTACTTTACTTATAACCACACCCATAAAACCCAATTATAAAAAAATCTAATTTTCACCAACTAATTTAACCACAGTCATTACTTGTATCTCAAGCTACCTCTCCTAGGCTGCCAGTTTGTTCATCTATTACAAATGTCCATTTTATTATATATCATTATCAACACGTTTTGCTTTCCCACTTCACTAATCAACCTTTAAATCACTAAATACAGTTGTGAATTGATCCCCATTTGTGTGTTTTTTTTTACTATTTTAGCTTTTTCTTTCAGCTCCCCACATTATTATCAATCATCTCATGTTCTCTCAACCCTTTAATTAAACTACTTGATAATTGATGGCACTATCATCAAAGTTGTAATTAATCATTCTTGAGATTTTGCATACTCACTCACTTTCCTAGAATATTTGACGGCATTACTCGTATGTTGTTTACACCTTAATTTATCTTGAGCCAATACCACATTGAAGAAATTAAGGAATTAAATAACTTTATTAGGCCATTAATTGCCTTAGTAATTAAATAACATAAATTGGGCCATGACGTCATCTTCTGGCCTATTTTTCGTGTTAATTCTGTCCAGAGTAGTATTTGGCCATAACTTCTTTATACGAACTCCGCTTTATGTGAAATCAGTGGCGATGGAAAGATAACGAAATTATCTTTCCATCCATATATAGATGATAACCCAGTTCCACCGGACCAGTGAGATATGGCCTTTGCAATATGACGACCAAAAATACCACATTGCTTGTTTGTGGAGGATTGAATGGCTTTATTAAGCTTTAATCATTCTATTAACTTAAATTGATTAAGTGAGGCCATGTATTTACTATTTTATCCTCACGGACCTTCCTCATCAAGGAGGAGGGCATCGATCCCATCGGAGAGGGAAGCCTGCCTCCTCATCAAGGAGGAGGGCATCGATCCAATCGAAGAGGGAAGCCTGCCTCCTCATCAAGGAGGAGGGCATCGATCCCATCCATCGAAGTCAGGACTTCATGTCGATCCATAGAAGTCAGGATCTCATGTCCATCCATCGAAGTGAAGATCTTATGTCGATCCATCGAAGGGAAGTCATCATCATGTCGACCTCCTCGTCAAAAGGGAAGCAAGGAGGGAAGCCATCTCATCAAGATGGAAACCCTAAGGCCAACTCCATGATGATGATGTCATGATGACGACCTCCTCGTCAAGAGGGAAGGAGGAAAGCCATCTCATCAAGACGGAAACCCTAAGGAGGGAAGCCATCTCATCAAGATGGAAACCCTAAGGAGGGAAGCCATCTCATCAAGATGGAAACCCTAAGGCCGACTCCATGATGATGATGTCATGATGACGACCTCCCCTCAAGAGGGAAGGAAGGAGGAAAGCCATCTCCATCGAAGTCAGGATCTCATGTCGATCCATCGAAGGGAAGATATCATTATGTCGACCTCCTTGTCAAGAGGGAAGGAGGGAAGCCATCTCATCAAGATAGAAATCCTAAGGCCATCATGATGACCTCCTCGTCAAGAGAGAAGGAGGGAAGCAAGGTGGAAAGCCTCCTCATCAAGAGGGAACCCTAAGGCCAACTTCAAGGGACGGTGTCATCTTCTCATTATGATGAAACCCTAAGGGATGACATGATCATATCAAACCCTATCTCAGGAATACAAGCTTTTTCCACCAACGTCACCACTCCTCCAAGGCAGTTGAAGAGAGGAAACCGCCACCACCACGATGATAGCCACGTTCAAGAGATAGGAAGTAACCTCCATGGCAGTTACTTCCTCCACTTGCAGTTACCACTCATATTTTTCTATAAATATGAGAGGCATTCGACAGAGACAAAGCCCCCGTGCAATCACACAAGCAGACACTCTGCCCAAATTTCAAACTTTCTCTGTAATTTCATTTCCAGTTGTCATAGTAGCTTTTACTTTTGGAGCTCTCTCAGAACCTCCATAGGAGTAGCAGTAACAGTAGACTTAGCCAAAAAACATCAAACACCCTCGTTCGAACATTGTTTGGAGAGGTGTGAACCGTGTAATTAATCCTTGTTTCAAGAAGTCAAGAGCATTTATTGTGTTCAGACACAAGAGTTTCTACCACCAGAAACCTATGTATATAGGGTTGTTTACGAGTCGAGTCTGAGTAAAATTGTATCTAAGTTCAAGTCCGCCTCGTTATTTTTAGGCAAATTCGAGTTAGAAATTTCAAACTCGTAACGAACTCGAATCTGACTCATTAATTATTTTTGACGAGCGAGTTCAAGTTTAACTTGCACTTCACTGATTAAAAATTCTTAACAAGTACAATTTTTTTGTTCACTTTGTAGATTGCGCACTAAAAAACATTGAGAAGTTGAGTTAAAAAACAAGTTATTTCAATATTTACAAGTTTTTACATTTTTCATTTAAACTAGTCAAACCTCAATCATATACTACTTGCCGTTAGCACAATCAAAAATGGTATATGATTTATAGTCCATGGTATTAGAGACAAAATAACTTAGCTTGCAAGCCATTCATCAAGTCTTTATCGGATTGCTCACGAGCCATAAATGAGCTAGTTCGCGAGCATGTCGAACTAAGCCATAGTCGACTTGTGCTTGACTCGGTTACTATCAAGTCAAGTTCCGAACATTTAACAATTTTCATAAGTCAAACCTCATAATTATCATCAATTTAACTCGTCAGCAGCCTTGCTTGTATACCGGTATTTAATTTATTCTTTTATAAATTCGGAGTGATCAATAAACATTGGTGGATATATCTTTTACCCTAGTGAGCTTCCCTTGTTCCAACTTTCTAATTTACAACCAAAAGGCCAAACCTTTTTGACTTTGTCACATGTGTTAAGGTGATTTCATCTTATTTTTTAATTATAAAGTAATAATTTTAAATTTGATTATTGGTTATGAATTACTTCACACGACATGAGAATATACAATTAAAAGATTAGTTAGTGACTGCTATACATATACTATCAACAACAAACACTCGAACCATTTAAAGACTTACTGAAAATTGTGAATGTGATAAATGTGTTCCAAATATATACATATTATTATTGCATGAAAGGGAGTGGTTTCTCCAATCTCTTAAGGCAAGCAAATGTCAGCAGGGTAACTTGTAGGTCACGCAATCAGTATTAGTAATTTCTCCATTGGTAACACTTGTGATATGACATTTAACATGTTGTACATACTATATACCCATTTAGTGCGGGAATTGTTAGGATGGCCTTCCCTTCAACGTCTCAATACTAGTATGATACTGTCCGCTTTTGGACCTAAGCTTGCATGAATTTATTTTTAGGTTCCTTTCCAAAAAGTCTCATACTGGTAGGGTTGGTTGCCTCTTTTAAGCTAGACAAACTTTTCCTAGTTTGCCGATGCAGTACTTGGATTGTTATCCCAACAAATTTCTCTCTAAAACCAAGAATCACCCAACTCAGTGTCCTTTGCTCCATCAATACACCTTTTTGTGGACATCTTGGAGCACCATTAACACCAATGGGATACATTGTCCGACCTTCACCCCCAAGAAGACTTTCGACGCAAGAAACCACCACAAAATCTTCTTCATGAGCACCTTTGAGGAACTCAACATCTCCAACTTCCGCGATCCTTCTCTTATCAACTAATCTTTGATACCACTTGTTAGGATCGCTCCATCACCAACAACCCAAAAGTAAAATGATATTCTTCGCTTTGGGCCAAGCCCACACAAATTTGTTTTTGGGTTCAATTCCCAAAATACCAAATACTAGTATAATTGGTGGACTCTTTTTAAGTTAGACAAATGTTCCCCAATTTGTCAATGTGGTACGTTGATTGTTATCCAAACAATCCCTCCCTCAAACCAAGGACCACCAAATTCGATGTTCGTTGCTCCAACGATACACCTTTCAGTAAACATCCTGGACCTCCATTAACACCAATAGGACACACTATTCTAACCTTCACCTCTAGGAAGACTTTCTACACAAGGAACTTCACATTTCCAACTTCTACGATCCATCTTGTTTTTGACAGCTAGATTATGATACTAATCACTCCGCCACCAACATCCAACACTAGTATGATATTGTCCACTTTTGGACAAGTCCACACAAATTCGTTTTTGGGTTCCTTCCTAAAAAACCTCATACTAGTATAGTCGATAAAATCTTTTAAGTAGGGCTGGCTAATGGCATAGTGGGTAATGGGTACCCGCGATCCCGGCCCGTACCCATTCGGGTAGTGGGTACCCATTACCCGAACGGGTTCGGGCTACGGGATGGCTTTGGAGGCTTATGGGTACCCACTACCCGAACGGGTAATACCCGTGGGTACCCATTAACCCCGTTTAGCCCGATTAAATAAATAATAATAAAATAAAATGCTAAACCTAATTACTTATCAATTTCATATTTTGTCATTCTCATTCTGAATTGTCAAACAACACTTTTAGTCATTCATTCTCTCTCTCCTCCATTCACGACATCATCCCCTTTCCTATTTCATGTTCGGCTGTCAGTGGTTGGGAGAATAATGCCAATCGAATGAAGAATACTGAGATTCGTTGGACATGATTGCAATCATGTTGTTGCCAGATCATAATTTGAAAAGATACTCTGCAGCATCTTATTGATAGTTGCAGAATAGAACAATAAATAAGGTGGATTCTATTGGAACTGATCCTAGTAGGAAAAGTTCAGGTCTTTGATGCTACAAGTCATGTAGATTTACTGCAAAACCCAGGAATGTTTGAGATACAATTTTCCTGTAGGTATGATGCCTAAAGCTTCTCTAATGCAAGTTCTTTCTACTATACATTTGTTTGCAACAGACTATTTAATTATATTCATATTTAGTTAAATCATATTTAATTCATTTAATAACAAAAAGAATGAAAGTGGAATCACATTCATATTTATTATTTATGCAATTAAATAAATTTTAATTATATATTATTAATGGGATTTAGTGGGTTTAGTGGGTACCCCGGCCCGATCCCATTATCATTAATGGGTACCCACTACCCGAACGGGTTCGGGCTACGGGATAAGTTTCGAGTCTAATGGGTACCCACTACCCGTTTCTTAATGGGTACGGGTACCCAAGCCCGTCCCATTAGCCAGCCCTACTTTTAAGTCAGACAAATTTCTCGTAATTTGTGGATATAGTTCTTGAATTGTTATCTTAACAAAGAATGTGAATATATTTTATAATGCCTCAATCTTCATTTCCAAGGAAACCCAAAAAAGAAGACATATCTCTATCAGCCAAAATAAAATAGTGTCGAATAAAGTAGAAGGGAGAGAGAGAGAGAGATTCATGAATATATAGCTGTCCGACTGAATGCCCTATCAAAAGGGTGACATTCTTTTCTTAAGGATGGAATGAATGAATGAAACGGCAATCAAAATAGACACTCAATTGTTAGGGTCCAATCCAAACTCCAATTACAAGAATCATCATATTCATATACCATTCCTCTTAAACCTCTAAATGAATGTGTAGGTTAATGATGAATAAAGTAAAATAATCAATCTATTTGTTTAATTATATATTAAAATAAAACTTTTCAGAGTTGGATAACAACTCATTGTTTAATTAAGGGAAAGTAGCACTTTGGCTCCCTCTACTTTGCCAAATTAACAGATAGTCTCCTATACTATAAATCGTTCTTTTTACCCCCTCATGCTTTGACTACTTTTCCTTTTTGGTCCTTTTGTTTCAAATTTCATATTTTTAACCCTAAATTACGACACATCCGCAGCCGACGGAGAGAAATATCAGAGGTAGGAGACGAAGAATTGGTCAGAGAGGTAAATTGGGGAGGTATTATGAAGAGTACTGTGGAATACTAAGGGTTTTAAAAACACACATTTTGTTCGTTTATTTTATACGATTTAATTATATATATTTATATTCTCACTTAGAAAACGCTTAGTAAGTTAATAAACAACTATTATAGCTAATATGGTGTACTGAATGCGTATCAGTTAATGTTACAAAAACGAACGGAAGGACCCAACTGGCATAATGATCAAAGTAGGAGGGATAAAAAAAACAATTTATAGTATATGGGGTTATCTGTTAAGTTGACAAAGTAGAAGGGGCTAAAGTGCTATTTTCTCTTTAATTAATTATAATGATCTCTTTGTTTTGCTTTCTAAGACTAGTTCTACTGATTCGGCTTTTGAGTATGACCAAAGTCACATGCTCCCTACTTTCCCCCCTCACTTATGCTTTTCCTCCACTTTGTTATTTGCTTTTATTAGTTTTTTTCTTTTTCTTTTTCCAATTGAGGATTGATCAGTATTGAATTGTGAGTGTAGAGGTTACCTCATACACTGGTCATGAGGTAAATACTCTGAAATCATTGATTTTCTTCGGTATGAATTTCGATCTTTTGTTCGTAGTTATGAGTAGCTAAACTCTTTTTGTTAGATGACATGAACCCTAGGTGCTACAGGGTGCTCGAATGATAATTTGATATGGTTTCATTCTTATTGCTTTTGATTCTTGATTGATCACCTTGAATTGGATTGTGTTAGGCTAGAATTGACTCGACCAATGAGCGTTCCCCCATTATAACATTGAAACTTGCATGCTTGGTTATTCGGTTTCACTCGAGAGAGGGTTGGTTAGACTGGTTCTTCATTAGGAGTAGTTCTCAGTTCCAATATTTGTACACCAACTGTGTTTTAGATGGATGGCGCGAAAGTGAGGTCTAGATCACTAGTTTAGTAGTGAGGTTACAAATATGAGAGTGCATGACCTTAGACCAAAAGGAAAGGAGAATTGCGATGACTTATGTGTATCTGTCTTGAATTGCATGAAACTTTGTCGTGATGAGCATCTGTTAGGGTATCTTAGTAACCTATGTGGTTTCGATTCTAAGCCTTATCCTTGGTTGTTATAAAATCTGTTGCTTGCCTACTTTGCAGATTGTTGCAACCTTGTTTTATTTCTCCAATTCTTCGTTCATTTAGTTATAATTTGTGGAACCTCAACCACAATTCTGTCAATCTGGTTAACTTAGCACGATTTGAGTAGGTATAGTCTAGAGGCCATTGGGAATACAACCTAGTTTGCTTAGGTAGATTAGTTATCTTTGAAACACCATATTACAGACGATCAAATTTTGGCACCATTTTCGGGGACTCTATTCTGTGATTGAAAGAACATGTTTTTTTTTGTTAATCTACCTTTCTTTCTTTAAGTTTTTGTTTCCCCATCCATGCTTTACGGGTTTGTTTGTTTTTGTGCTTATAGGTCGATTAGCTTATAACTCCTCTTCTTAATCGCCCGCTATCAATCGACGTTAAAGAAGCAATGACAAGCAGAAGCTGAGCTAGGAGATCTGTTTAGTTTTGAAGAAGAGGAATTCAAGGATTTAGTTGTGCATCCTCAGATCATCGGTAAAACGGTCGATTGAGGAACTGACTCCAGTGGGTTCTAGCGACTCATAAGAAGACTCTAAGCCTTCACAACCACCTTATCCTATGGTTTCATAATGCACCTTGGCAGATTATGCCAAACCTAAAGCTAATTAATGTTGCGAAATTTAGCATCTTTGCACCTGAGCCTGCTGCTAAGGACTTTGAATTGAGGACCAACCTCATCATTCTAGTCCGTGGCAACATGCATTTTGAGGGGAAATAAGAATATGATGATAACTCTTGTACTCATCTCACTGACTTCCTCTCCTATTGTGACACCACAAAACACAAAGGGATGGATTTAGATTGCATCAAGTTGAGATTATTCCCATTTTCACTCTCGGGAGCAGCTAAGAGATGACTTACTGAAAATCCAGTTGGGACTTTCAGGACTTGGGACGTTCTTTCCCAAGCCTTTTAGAGGAATACTTTCCTTCCTCCAAGACTTCTCAGATTAGATAGCATATCAGCCACATGTATCAGAGATAAGGAGAGTCTCTCTACAACCCTTGGAACCGATTCTAAGAGATCTTGGGCTCTTGTCCCACATCGACAAAGCATGGAAGAGATCCATGGGCTATATGAAATAGTTCAACTTTAACTGACATGACGCGTTGTGGGGTGTAATGGTGGGGGTTTGATCTTGAGAGGAGGAGCTCATGGGTTCGAATCCCACCAACACCCAAAAATAAATCCGTAAGAGCTTAGACTCAAAGCGGACAATATCTTGTCAGAGAAGGTTGAGATGTTACAAGTGGTATCTGAGCCTCTTTGCGTCCCTCTTTAACTATAGTGGTTTAAACCTCAACGAGGACATTGAGTCCCCGATGGAGATTTATGTGACATCCTAGGCAAATATCACATCAACAAAGCACGGGAGGACATGACGCGATTTGGGGGTGTAGTGGTGGGGGGTTTGTTCTTGAGAGGAGGAGGTCATGGGTTCAAATCCCACCAAAACCCAAAAAAAAAAAATCTGTGAGGGGTTAGTCCCAAAGCGACAATATCTTGTCAAAAAAGGTGGACTGCTCTACTTCTATGCTAGTGGATTAGCTAACAACATGTGATATCACTACCCTTACACCTAAAGCAGTTCTAGCTCACTCAGGGCCGGCCCATACGGTGTGCCGGCCTGTTTCCGGCACAGGGCCCCAAAATTTCGGGGGCCTCAGAATTTCAGGTGAAAAGTATCAGATAAATAATTATTAATAAGTAATTAAGAAACTGAAATATAATCATTATTAAGTATATGGTGTAGTGGTTAGAAAGTCTTCTTTATGGTAGTTAGGTCATAGGTTCAATTCATGGAGATGTTGTTTTCATTAGTTATTTTTTATCTTTTATCTATTAGGCATATGGGGCCCTCTTTTTTATTTAATAATTCATATCCTTTATCTAGATGATATTTTTATTAGTTACTTTTCTAATCTATCTCTTGGGCATGGAGGCTTCTTTTTTATTAAATAATTCATCTCATTCATCTGTCATGCGCCCTTTATTTTTGTTAAATAAGTATGGACTCTTATTGTTTTAATCATTTATAAAATTATTGTTAGGATTTTTATAATAATATATTTTGAATCATTTAGATATCAATTTCTAATAGAATAGAACTTAAATTTCAAAATTAAATATATGAGCTTTACATAAATATCTACAGTTATAATTTCAAAGAAAATATATTTGAGAATAAATAAACAAATTACCTATGATTATAGAGCGTTATCT
Organism: Linum lewisii; assembly: GCA_034768395.1. NCBI lineage: Eukaryota > Viridiplantae > Streptophyta > Magnoliopsida > Malpighiales > Linaceae > Linum > Linum lewisii. The sequence goes on from CM068296.1 coordinate 80,387,706, forward strand.
TTTGAATAATATAAAATTTAATACTCATATATCTATTAACCAACAATATTATATTTGTTTCAAATATAATAATATTTATTCAAATGTAAAATGTGAATTTTTATTTTGATATACTTAAAAAATATTTTGTCAAAATATGTTATAATGGGGCCACATCTTGATTATATCACAGGGCCTCCAAAGTTCATGGGACGGCCCTGAGCTCACTATGCAGACTTGACGGCCAAGTCTAAAAATTGGGCATGAAACTCCTATGTGCAGTCAACTGTGTTATAGACACTTATGTTGGTCATGCCACCCTTATATCCAAGCACTACAAAAAAAGAAGCATTTAGCGTCGGTCGTCACGAAACAGTTTAGCGTCGGTTGGCCAAATGATCGACGCTAAAACGTTGACTCGCGTTTGACCAGCGTTTAGCGTCGGTCGCCTGTCGACCGATGCTAAATTGTACAAAAAATGACGCTAAATCCGGTTTATGGTCAGAAACAAAGCCCTTACCCAAAACCAGCTTTAGCGTCGGTCGGTTTTAGCATCGGTCGTCGACCGATGCTAATACACATACCTATTTAAACCTCTAATCCGCCACCCTAACCCTAAAATCCCTCTCTCACCTCTCTCAATCTTCTCCTCTCTCTCCTGAAACTCTCCCACCTCTCTCAAAAAGCTCTCAAACCCTCATCCTCTCAACTCTAAACACCACCACCACAGCCGCCCCTCCCTCACATCACCACACCGCCACCGGCGCCACGACTTTCCCCACCGATATCGTCACCTCCCCCTCATCCGTCGCCGACTTCCCTCACCGTCGTCGCAGATCTGGAAACACCCTCGCCCACCACCGACTTTCCCCACCGACATCATCACCTCCCCCTCATCCATCACCAACTTTCCCCACCGCCCTCGCAGATCTGGAAACACCCTCGTCCCCCTCGTCAACCACTGAATTTCCCCACTGACATCGTCCCTCCTCCTCGTCCGCCGCCAACTTTCCCCACCACCGTCGCAGATCTAGAAACACTCTCATCCACCGCCGATTTCCCCACCGACATCGTCACCTCCCCCTCGTCTGCCGTCGACTTTCCCCTACCACCGTCCGCCGTTATTCCTAAAACACAGATCTAGAAAAACCCAGATCTGGAAAAAATGAAAATAAAAAATGATGAAAAATGAAAATAAAAAACAAAAATTAAAAATGAATATAAAAACGAAAAATTGGGTTGGTCAGCCACTCATTCGGTCAACCCGTTATTAGCGTCGGCCGTGATTTGTTTAGCATCGACCGCATAAGAACCGACGCTAAATTTTAGCGTCGCTACTATTCGCGTCGCTTTTTTAAGACCGACGCTAAGTCGCGGTTTTGACCGACGCTAAATGCTCGGTTTTTTAGTGAAGATTGAGATATTGGAGAAGAAATACGCTGAGATGGCAGTATCTCTCGTCACTCCACTTGTAGCTTTTGTCTTTGCATGTGCTTGGTACGGAGACTATAATAGTTAGGGAGGGAATTGCCTTAACTTCCTGAAAATTGATGCCCACACTACGGAGGAAGTGGATTTTATGGTAGTGTCGGGGGTAAATATGGAGCTGACTATCAACAAGGAGGTGGTCGTCTAGACTTATACCAACCTCATCATAACCTAGAAGACAACATTAATGTTGGAGGATATCAACAAGGAGCTGAGAATGCAAAGCCATCTAGCTTTGGTAATTAGAATATCGATGGTTACAAGGCTAATAACCACCAAGGACGGCCTTAGTTTGTTGGTAAGTAGTATACGAACAACAGATTGCATCTTCTCCTATCGATATTGGAACTAATGGGGACACTTTGAAGAAGCTGGAGAAAATGCATGAGGCTATGTTCGAGAAGCTCAATGCACATGATGTGATATTGAAGGGGAATCAGGCTAACAACCAAAGGTTGGAAGCTCTGTTTAGTGCTCTAATGGAGAAGCTAGCTTAGAGACCTCCATGAACCTTACTTGGAAACACCAAGGCCAACCCTAATAACAAGAATGGTAATCCGACACAACATCAAGCTTATGACATCACCTTGAGAAGTGGGAAGCAAACTCCACATCCCACAACTACAACTTCAGACTCAACATCTAAGGATATTCCCGATGAAGAACTGGTCAAGGGACCTTCGACTTTGACTTCTAAGGGTGATGAACTGAGTTATATACCAACATCACATGTTATTCCCCCTTTTAAGCCAAAGCTCCCTTATCTAGCCGTGAATAAGAAGTAGAACCTGGCTCAGGATTTTGAGAAATTCATCGCAGTCTTGTAGAGGCAGGAGGTGTCACTATCATTCCTGGAAGCTATATCACCTAGATCACGAAGTATGCAAGAAACTTAATAGAAATTATGACTGGCAAGAGGAAAGTGGGAGAAGCTTCCATGGAAACCCTTGTTAAGAAATGCTCAACAATCTTGCTGAACAAGGTGGCACGAAAATGAGATAATATAGTGAGTTTATGTATCTCTTGCTCTATATATGATCATCAACTCGACACAGTCTTAGTAGATTTGGGTGCTAATATGACCGTGATACCATATCTGCTATATAAGCATCTAGGATTGCCTAATTTAATACCTGTGAACATGAACATCCAATTTGCTGATAGGTTTGTTAGGTAACCTAAGGGAATTGTAGAAAATGTTCATGTTAAGGTGCATGCTAGTTATTTTCCTATGGACTTCGTTGTGTTGGATATAAAAGGGGACGTCAACACCCCTCTCATCCTCGTTCGCACATTTCTTACCACTGTTGTTGCCATAATTGATGTGAGACGGGACGTATGAACCTAAGGTTAGAAGGGGATGACATTGTTCTTGAGATCTCTAAGCATTATAGGATGACTGCTTGTGCATCTAATAAATCTCTTGTTGCTCACGTTAATGTTATTGCTTCTGAAAGACCCCCACGGACTAAACATATGTTTAAGCATCCACGTGGAAGAAAGAGATATGGAATCCGTACAACTATAAGGCCTCCAGATATCAAAACTGAAAAGGAAGAGTAGTTTGGAATTCTCAAGGTCACGTGTACTCGCCTAGATGGCACGATGGAGCTCACACATGCCAATGGATTGAAGATGCTTCTTGCAGAAGGTGAAACCAAGCTATACTTCAAGAATACTAGCACTAGCGTGAAAAAAGTTCTAAGTTGGGGCGCATCCGTATAATCTCCAGGTATCGTCTAGCTCAAAGATGTTAAAGAAAGAGTGCTTCTTGGGAGTTAACCCAATTTTGGAGTCCAAATTTTTCTTATTTTGAGTCAGTAACTAGTATTTGGTGCCAGTTTTGTGTGCGTGAGTCAGTTGAGCAGAAGATGGATGCAGTCAAACTCTTATATCGGCTTAGCATCAATTCTTGAAGGAAATCTAGGGGAAACCACAAGGATTAGAGTATTTAAAGGAGTTATGTAGAACCAAATATAAAGACACACTACAAAAAAAAATGATCTTTAGCTACTACAAAATTACAACGGCATGAAAATGCAGTAGCAAATAGTTGATATTTGCTACGGCAATCACTAATTCATGTAGTAATTTGCAGTAGCAAATACTATTTGCCACACCACTATTTGCTACACTCAGCATCCCGTAGCAAATAGTGGTGTGGCAAATAGTATTTGCTACTGCAAATTGCTACATGAAATAGTGATTGCCGTAGCAAATATCAACTATTTGCTACTGCATTTTTCATGCCGTTGTAATTTTGTAGTAGCTTGCAGTAGCTAAAGGTAAACTTTTTTGTAGTGACAAGTTTGTGAGGTCTTATTGGAAAACCTTAGTGCAGAGTGATCAACCGTGCTGCAGAACAAGGTATAAAGTGATCCAAGAAATGGGATTCCATTTTGAAGAAACATTACAAGAAAATTGTTGACTTGTCATGGTTTCTTATTCACATTTTTGGTAACTAAGACAAATTTGTCACGGTTTATAGTAAACCTTGACAAATTTGCCACGATTCAACCCTCAGTCACGGTTTACTTTAAATCGTGGTCAGATTCAACCCATCTGTTATGGTTCAACCCAAAACCGTGACCAAAATTTCAACTATTTGTCTTCTCTCTTCTTTCCCTTCTTCATTCTTCTTTTCGTCACGGAAGCAGCAAGCCTCGAACCATCGTCGCTGCCTCTCCTCTTTGTCAATGACTCCCTCATGATGTCTATCGTCGTCCACAGCCTCCTTTCTCTCTCTCAACGACAAGATCCCTCACCGATGTCCCCCGACCTTGCTCTGATTAGAACTAACCTAGACGCCGACAATATTCCTCCCACGCTCAACTTCCCTCAGCCAAACCCTTTCCTTCCTCCTTCAGTACGAATTCCACCATCCTAGTCAAAGCCGCTGTCAACCCCCTTCGATGTCCGCCGCCACCCATAAGCGAAGGGTTGGGTTCCCCCTTAGTCTTCTTCATGGAATCCTCCTTCTTCCTTTAGTTGAAACACATACCCCAGTTGAACCCTCTTGTAAGACCACCAAAAATGACTGGTTGGAGCCATGTCATCGAAATCGACATTCAGACAAAGACCACCATCAAACGAAATTAAATGACCTCTTAGAAACCCTAAAAATTAGAGTGACTGATTTGTAATTCCCAAAATTGAAACTCTAAAGAAATTAAGTGACATTTTGTTAATTTTCTAAGTTTTTGGATCAGATTGGGTCACTAGAAAAACCTTAGTCACGGTTCACCCTAACACCGTGACAAACCTGAGTCACTGTTCGCCCCAAAATCGTGACAAATCTTTGTCACGGCTCACCCCAAAACCTTGACAAATTTTGGTCAAAATAGTCACGGAAATTGGATATGTGACTAACAATTATTGTCATGGTTAAAACCATGACAAATAGGCCCAAAAACCGTGAGTAATCCCATATTTTCTTGCAGTGAAAGTTGATGTGGGCAGCCGAAAGAGTGAAGTTATTTGCATCAATCGCTAGAGGCATGATCTTAGAGCCTGCCCTAGATATCAAAGTAGGGCATCCATATTCTCTCAATGGCTTGTTTGCCGCAATTGCTACTTCTTCTTCCTCTAATGAAGATTCGGAAGATGGTGATGGTGTAAAAAAATTATTCTTAGTCCATGATCATCCAAGGGGAGTGTCATGAATATAGTTATTATGGAAATGAATGTTCATTATGTAACTCCTACCTATATATGTTGATCATGAGAATCAATGTCTTTAATTACACATTATTCTCTCCATTTATATATGTAATTATGTTAGTCTTTAGATCTCAGGAGTTATGATTTAAGAGCCTATAAATATTATAAACCATTGTATACATTTACACATCAATAAAAAATTCATTCTCTTCTCCCTACTCTTGTGTGTTCTTCTTTCTCTTAATTTTATAACAAGTCTTTTTTTAACTACCAAACCTTTTTTCATTCTCTTAAAATTGAAATTCTTTGTAAGATCTAGCTCCTAATAGACTAAAAATATATTAAAGAAGATTTGTGTGCAAATTTAGACAAATAATATATTATACAATGTTTACAAATTGTAAAATCTAGTTGTAAACTTTGTGGATTGAACTACTATTTGATATTGCCATTTTATTCTTTTAGGATTGAATTTCCGATCCTGTAACGGATTATTGTTTATTTTAATTTATTGACTTTTTATTTTGTTTAATATTGTATTTCTGTTATGTGGTTATTTTTTGTTTCGAACAATGTACCATTTACAAATTTTCTAGCTCCACCACTAATTTTGATGGAGAGAATTTTTTTTTAGTTTTGAAGAGTAATTAAGGAGGCCAGAAATAATTGAGGATAACGACATGAGAACATCCTCGTTACTTCATTCTATGTATTAAAAAAAATGATCAAATACACAAATCTAGCAAAAAAATATTTAATTTATGCAAATTTAGTCCCTTCTTTTTCACTGACACGAAATAGGCCAAACCTTTAATTATTTTGTCAAATCTATCCAGTTGACCAAATTGAACGTTAACTTTCTAGCAACGTTAGTGATGCGGCAAATGAAGCTGACATGACATTCATTTTACTGATCAATTGTATGCCACATCATTATACTAACTATAAAACTATGAAATAAAAATTAAATTAAATGCAAACTTAAAATAAAATAAAACTAATAGAATTATTCAATTTATTAGCTTCAAGGACAATGTCGATCGCCGCTCTTCTTCCTCTTCCCCTCTCATTCTCGAAACTTCCACCTCTACCGTTTGTTCTCCTCGGCGTCACCTTCTCTGAACTGCCTCATCGCTGAATTATTTCTCCCAAACGACTCGCTACCTAAATCGTTACTTCTCCTCGATGGCGGACCTTTGAATCTCCCTTCATCACCTTCTCTTATCTTCCTCACCCCCAAATTCCTCCCAAAATCGCTCCTTCTGGTCGCCTGGAAACCTTCTCTTCTACTGCCGACGTCTCCCCTTCCTCTTCATCTACCACCGCTTCTCTTCTATAGCGATTGTTACAATCTAACCTAAGCAGCGTGCACTAGAGTAGATGGCGAGTTGGAATGAGTTGAATTAGGGAAGTGGTAGATTAGATGAGTTGGTGACCACTACAAGAAAAAGATAATTTAACAACAGACGTTTAATAGTGGCCCTGAATTTTCCGTTGTTAAATTAAAGAAGAATACTGGTTGTATCGGTGGCGGTGTAGAAAATAGAAGAATTGAAGTAGAATAAAGTTGAAATCATAGAAAGGATCTGCAATGATGAGGTAGAGTTAGAGCACTGGCGGAGATAGAGGGTGGCTACCCTAGGTCCGGGCCCAGGGTCCCCTGGACCCAGATAGGTTAAATACATGTATTTTTTGTATGAAAATATTTTCAGCGTATTGTATTTTATGTATCGGACCTAGGGTATATACGAATCCTGACTTCGCCACTAAGCTAGAGAGTGAGAAATAAAATTAATAGGAGCAAGCATTATACAGTGAGTTGGGATTGTTGCCTAGGATGATGGTAAGGGTGTTGCTGGTTGAGTTCGATGTTTCTACAAGACAGATTGTGGCTGCTCTTCTCAGGAAATGTAGTTACAAAGCTTATTTCCCTCTCCCCTATTCTAATTTCTTCTTGTGGCTTCTTTAAGTATTAATTCCACAAATTTCATGGTCGCCTCTCTCTCTCTCCGGTCGCCTCTCCCTCGTTTGGCATCGGAGTCCTCGTCGTTAGTGAGTCAGCCACAAATCAAGATCGTCTGCAAATCACCGACATAGTCGATGAGCTCGGCCTCGTCATCAATCAAGCTCTTGGAAGCCTTGCTATCCCCACGGCTAAAGTCATTGGATGCACGAAATGGACGAATGAAGAAGTGAAATTGGAGGTGAATTTGAGCGGCAGCGAGAAAGGGAAACCTCCCGATAAGAAGTTAGGGTTGATGGCAGCACCGGAAGAGGTGGTGGGAAGGATGAGGGTAATGGGAAGAGATGGGTTGAGAAGGTGGAGATGGGAAAGGAGCTTGATATTCGGCATCTTACAGCTTCATGGGAAGTCCCTCTTCGTCTCCACCTCAATTCGATTTCAGCTTATTCTTCCGCCTCTTCGTGTTGACATGAATTCAAATCTCCACCATAGGTCTTGACAGACGAGAAGATTATCGAGTTGGTGTCGGAGATCCCATCTCTGGATTCAGTTACGTTGAAGCGGATCGGTAAGTATATAACGATATCGAGATTGTAAACAATGATGAGCTTTATAGTCTTTCAGGGAGGAGTAGATCTCTGTTGAGCAGAGACAGAAGGTGGAAAGGATTCAAGGGGAAGAGGAAGGAGCAGAAGAGCATAGGGGAAGCATCTAGGCGAGCATACATTGTCAGCGATGTCGTGAAAGAGTGATGGTGGGGAGTGGAGACGGTTGTGGTGGCGGTGGCGACATGGGAGGTCGGGAATGGAAAGCGAACATGAAAAATCAAAGATAAGGGTTATTTAATTTTCATATTAATTTTTAAGCTTCTTTAAATAGGATGACGTGGCAAAATTTGTCACCTCAGCCGATACATCAATTTGTAATTTTAAACTTTCGTTAAGTTGGACGAAAAAGTTAACAAAAATTATCAAAATGACTAATTTGAATTTTTTATAACGTGATTAGATTTGACATAAACCAAAAAAGTTTGGCTAGATTCGTATATTTGACTAAAAAATAAAACAACTTACAAATTACAATTAATAATTCTAAGTCGAATTCTAATGAAATTTGAAAAGAAGCAGCCCAAGTCAAAGGGGGTATTGGATGGAGAAACGTGAACTCCCTTTGATTTTTTTCCAAATAATTAAAAGTATACAGTAATCCACGTGGTTTATTTTTTATATTAAAGTATTGTCCTCTTTGGAAACTGATTCTGAAAAGTGTGTATGATTAAGCGGCTTTAGTTCTCCATTTGTAGAGATGGTTTAATTGATAAGTGCATACCAACAACTGCTATCAATTGTGATAATTTCTCAGTTGCCAACCCTCCCTGCCCTAACCATCAGTTATAGTATCTTCCAATATTAGTCTCCTGGTCTTGGGAGGCCCCAGAGCTTTGATACGCCGACCTCACTAAGAACTTAATCGATTTAAAACCCAACGCAGAAGAATCCAGGGGTCTGAGTACGCCTTAATCAATTTAAAGATGAGTTTCAAGTACTACTATCTCTTTAGTTTTTCATAAGAGTGAATGTAATTTACTAATTTGATAGAGAAGAGAAAAATAAATTAAGATTAAATTTTGTTTATTTTACTATCATGCATTTTGTAATCTCATAAAGTCATTAGTTTCATGTAATACATTCGTATGCACAATAAATTATGTGAATCCCGAAGGTTACATTATGGCTAGTATGGCTCGTCGTTTTTTGTGCAGAGAATCAATTGTCGCAGAAGCATATGATGTATTAACAGCCTACCAATGCAATAAGGGAGGGAGAAGCGGCAGAGATATGGTCGGATTGCAGACCAATGGCGGAACCAGGATTGGTATGAGGGGGGAGTCAAATTATAAACTGAAAATGAGTGCCACCGGTAAAAAAAAATATTTGGATTTGAATAGTAGTATAAAAAATTCATAAATCTAATACTACGTAAAAATACACAATAATTTTTTTGATTATAAGTTGCTTAGTTAGTAAAAAAGAATTATATGTGCCACCGACAATTTTTTCTTCAAATTTAGATGATTTATGATCAAATATTGTAATTATTACATATTATAAGTTGATTCTGAGTAACTATTACATAAAATTTAAGATAACATTTCACCGAAACATCGTAGTGGGGGAGCCGAACTTCAAATACCCTGGCACCAAACTCCGAAAATACCAAATATTACATATAATTTTACACTCGGTATCGGGAGAGGGGGGCGCCGTGGCTCCCCCTAGCTCCCCCCTATATCCGCCATTGTTGCAGACAAGTGGTTCGAGCTTGCTCGGAACCAGATGCAGAGTGTCCATGGGAATGTGCGGCGGTGGAGGAGGTGAGGGAGCTATTGCAAGCTTATCCTCTTGTTTTCGGTGGTGAAATGTGATAGAAACAGAGTTGATTATGCTGATAGGATTGCCAAGAAAGCGCGAGACCATCATCTGGAACCTAATTGGATTAGTCCTCTTTTGGGGTGTTGAGTCGTTTAATTCAAGGTTTATTTTCCTTTTGTGTCTCTCCTGTATTGAATTCTCGTTGATACTTTATAAAATCAGTCACTTCTCATAAAAAAAAATGTACAATAAATGCCATTAATAGATATCAATACATGTTGAAATCATCCTAAATTATATTAACTTAATTAGAATAATAAATAGAGAAGGAGTGAGAACTAAGATTGTATTAGATTGGCCCTTGATATTAATTTAAAAAGAAGCATAAGAGTCTTTTAGTATTGTTGTAGTTTGTAGGAGAGTAAATGGGGAATTGAGGAAGGAAAACAATGGCGGGTTTGTGTTGATGTGATTGTGTTTGAATTTTCGGTTCATTGAGAATTATAATGTAATTATTTGGGCTAACTCCTAGCGGATCAGGAATCAGGTTCTCATTCTCGGACCCAATTTCATTAACCAAACGACTTCATAGGGGTGGTTTTGTTAGTGAAATTGGGTTTCAATTCTCGACCCACGAATTGTAATTTAATTATTTGAGTCAATTCTCAGTAGGATTCCCATTCTTAGACCTAATTCTATCAATCAAACTGTCCAGAGAAAATGGTTAAGAATGAGGATGGGATGAGCTGAAAAATGCCGTTAAAAGCAAGAGATATTTAAAAATAGAGAGTTGGGGAAGTTCGAAAGGGAATGGGATGTTCCATCTTATTATTAATTATTAAACTAAGATTGGATTGATTACTTATAATCATTAAACTAACATCAGTTTATATATGTAACTTAGCTTGCAAATGTCACAAACATAAGTTGTTGTCTTCTTTCCTCTTTTTTTTTTCTTTGTCGTTTCCCCCCCTTAAATTCACTATTTGGTTAAGTTGAGTTGACTGCATGTTCTCTCTTTACATTCTCAACCCTTAATGACTAATTTGTAGTATTAAAAGCATTGGATTAACTCCATCTTTTACTATTCTATGTTACAATGAATACTCTTTACTTGTACAATATGAACATCAGGAAGTTAGTAAGTTAGTTATGTGGGTAATTTTTAATGGTGAGGTTTCACCCTAACAACATCTTCATACATTGATTTACCAACAGGGTGAGTCTTGACTTGTCGTTAAATGGTATTTTAGAAGAGAAAAAAGAATATAGAATGAGGTGAGAATCAAATCAAACAAATACGTTCAAAAGCTCCTACCTGCTTTTTCAACGAGAATCAATGGACTTCGATAGGTGCCAAGTAGATGCATAAAGAGGTGTGGTGGGAACTTGGGGGAGATGAATAAAAATAGAATTGTATAGTTGGATGGCTAGGGACGAATTGCTTCCTCAGAGATGGTTCGGTAGACCAGGAAAGAGTGATAGATTGGTTTGCCAGCTTTGGCTCTTTGATTAATGATAGCAATTGGTATCTCAGTTACTAGTTGAATCAAGGTCTTGGTACCGTACTGACATGAAAGCATTTTCACGTCTTCCTTTGTTTCCTCGTGGCTTAGGCTTACCTTGAGCGCTTCACACCTTTATTTGATTGATGAAAGATGACTTGACATTGTCTTGACTGAGACTGAGGTTAGATCTTCCTTTGTCTACTTGACTAGGATTGTTTTGTTTATCGATGTGAAAGGGTGTCAGGTCCAGGCAGAGGTACCCTCCATCTAATCCCTCCCCGTGATCTCTGCATAAAAAATTTAAGTACGCGGTGGAAGGAAATGGAGAAGAGACATTGTGAGTTACAAAGACAACAAAAAAACCATATATCGAAGCGGTTGAGGAGGCCCAAGAAAGAGCTTTTCAATCTCTGTAATTGATTAGCACTACCTACGTCGCATTAGGGACGAAAGTCGGCCTTAGTGATCCGACGTTGCCGAGTAAAAGGGTCGTCTCTCAACGGATCAAAGTGACTGCGGGATAACAAGATCTTCCCCAATATCTCACATCGACAGGAAGGTTTGGCACCTCGATGTTGGCTCTTCGCCACCTGGGGTTGTTGTATGTTCCAAGGGTTAGGTTGTTCGCCCACTAAAGTGGTACGTGAGCTGGGTTCAGAACGTCGTGAGACAGTTAAGTCCATATCTGGTGTGGGCGTTAGAGCATTGAGAGGACATTTCCCTAGCACGAGAGGACTGAGAAAGACGCACCTCTAGTGTATCAGTTATTGTGCCCAAGGTAAACGCTGGGTAGCCAAGTGCGAAGTGGATAACTACTGAAAGCATTTAAGTACTATGCCCACCCTAATATGAGTACTCTCCTATTCCGGCTTCCCCAAAGCCCACAGTAGCACAGCCAAAACAAAAACCAGTTCTCTTTCCCTGTGGGGATGGAACGACAGAAGTTTTGAGAATTCAAGAGAAGGTCACGGCGAGACGAGCCATTTATCATTACAATAGGTGTCAAGTGGAAGTGCAGCGATGTATGCTATTGAGACATCCTAACAGACAGGTAGACGTGAACCTTTTTCTTACATGACCCGATCAATTCGATCAGGTACTCGCCATCTATTTTTATTTTTAAATTCTTTGATAACATGAAAAAAACTAAAGTTCCCTCCCTCTCTATCGATTCAAGGTACGGAAGGGCGGAGGACTTTAGTGCCCCTCCAGTCAAGAATTGGGGCCTTGCAATCACTAGCCAATATGTTTTTGTCTCATGCCTTTTTATGTTCATGGTTGAGATCTTTCTCTTTGCCTTAGTGCTAAACGCGAGTGAACGAGAGAGAGTTTGTGAGCGCTCCTGCGTGTAAGCATGGACGATCAGCCATCTAGGACTAGGGAAATCCTCTTTAATAGAAGAAATATTCTTGTTATGTCAATGCCAAGAGGGTCCGTATTTTCTATCGTTGCAGGTCCCTCTCCTTCCATTAAAACAACCCTATTTGCTTTTGTTCACCGCGACATGAAATCATGAAAAAGTTGGAATAACTCAGCGAGATAGTCGTGCCTAGCCGTTGAAAGCGTTTGTTGTCTTTGCAGAGAAATAATATGATCTTGGACTGGCCCCCTTCGCATGACATAGAAAAAAATGAAGTTTGTGGTACTATAAGGCTTCTAAATTCCTCCCTCAAGACACTATTGTGTTGTCGGGGTAGCCCAAACTTCCATAGGTCCTTGGTTCAACCTCCTAATGAGAATTTAGGTCCTTGTGCGGGCGTCTCACCCTAAGAATTTATTGCTCTGTATGGAGTGCCCCGTTGTTCCTCGAGTGCCAGCCGCAAAGGGGAATGCCATCAACTAGGGCGTGATTGGCCACTAACCACTCGCTCGCTAGCCGCTCGGGCTCTGAGTTTCAAGTTCTTTATCCTAACCTTCTACTCCGTTCTACGGGTATAGCCTGACCCGTTCTTCAATCTCATCTACCGCCTTACTCCTTGGCTCCCTACAGCTCCAGCCGCTCGTTGTAATAGCTTGCTTCTCGGGTGGCTCGCACCTGGGTTGGTGCAGCTGAGCCAGAGGGGCTTAGAAGTCAGCCTATGTTTCCGGGCGCACACATAAAGGCACGATTAGTTCCACAAATCTCACTACACTTACTATAGTAAACTCCTTCTCGTTGTATGTTAATGAAAGTCTACCGTAGCGGGGTCTTATTAAGGATAAAGCTTTGATTGCCATCTATGATACATTTGATATCCTTCTTAAGCTTCAATACAAAGATGGTGGGCTCACGTGGGTAGCTCTCGTCTCCTGTAGTAATCTGATTCTCGAAAGCGCTCTAAGTTCTTTTCTTTGCCAAGTGACTTTTCTTTCTTTTAAAGGCCTCATATAAGGGCTACGAGAAGATGGGAAGTAAGATCACTAATACTAGTTAGTGGTATGGAAAGATTCCCAGCCCTCAAAAGGGGGGCATTTTAGTTTAAGTTTGTGGAGTCCCCGGCCTAAGTGTCTTAGCATAGGCCTACCAAGACTGGCTTTCCGACGTATCAGACTTAATCTAGCTCATATACCCGTATCCAAGAGGTTCCTCTTAGTTAGCCATGACAAAGAAAGAAGATTGACTGGTTTGGTGTCAAGTAAGGAAGAACGTTGTTGCGACATTGAAAGGTAACCATCTGAGTAGCTAAAGGAAGGTAAATCACCTATTGCTCATCAAGTTTTTTGGGATGGCCGAAGGGTATCGCCGCTTCCAGCCCCACAACATTACCTGACTCCAACTATTGATGGATGAGTCAGTGTGCAAAAGCACACAAAGGAGGCGCGTCATCCAAGTCTTTCAAGTTGGAGGTTGATCCCCCACTACCATGAAGGACCGCATTAGCTCTCATCTAGGTATGAAAATTGATACTTCTTTTGGTAAGTATCTTGGGGTACCTTTGGAATGGAGAAGATAAAAAAGAAGTCTTCTCCTTCCTACTTGATCGAATGAGAAGTCTTGTGCAGTCATGTAAGAGCCCCATGTTATCTTTGAGGGGAAGGAAACTCTTATCAAAGTAATTTACCAAAGAATCTCAATTTCTATTATGTCATATTTTCTCCTCCCAAAGCAACCACTAAAATGATGAATTTTATGCTAAGAGCTTTCTTCCAAGGAGGATCCATAAGAAGAGTTTTCATTCGAAATCGACCTTCGTCTTAACAAAACCAAAAGGGAAATGAGGACTTGGCTTCAAAGATTTTAAATCCTTATTGATTTACTCGCAAAGCAAGGATGGCGCCTTATGCAAGAGAGAGGGCAAAGTAAAGATGACGCCTTATGCAGGAGAGGGACCAACTGTAGGCCCGCCTAACGCTCTTTATTTCCCAAGTTTAGATTTCCTACATGTTTCAAAGACTATTTGACCATCATGAATGTTGGGCCAATATGTGTGATTCTAGAGAGGTTATCAACCTAAGATCAAGGAAAAATCTAGACAACGGAAGAAACATAAATATATCAAAAGACCCTTGGATACCAATCCTGCTAGGTTTCAGAATGTTAACTGAGGTTAACGAGTATGCAATGGCTTACTAGTGGATAAATAAGGACCAAAGGGAGTTGGACATGTATATTATCACAAGAGTGTGCACCAAGGAAGTTGGAGCGATACAGAGGATCCCGGTTTGGGTATGGAATTTTGATAATAAAGGTTTTTGTTTTATGCGATTTGTCTATCATGCTTTAAGGCACTCAAAGTAGGATTTCGGCCCCCATGACCTTCTCGCCTCTAATAGAAAAATGTGGAACTCGCTATGGAACTTTCTCATTTTCCAGAGCTTACTTCATGTGAGATTTGGTAACAAATTTTTAGCAACATCACAAAACCTTTGGATTTGAAAAGTGTGCAGGGTCTCCAATGTGCTCTGTCTGCCAGCTAAAGAAGGATGTACATCATTGTCTTTTCAGCTTCCGTCATGCCCAAGAGGCATGGCATAAAGCCTTTCCTTTGCTTGTTCTTCCCAAGTGTGATGTGAACATTCTCACATGGTTATTTTATGGTCTAACAAGTGATACACCCGTTAACGTCACCTTGTGTATCACCTTGATGTGGTTATATGGAAAGGAAAAAATGGAGAGTGTTTTGAGCAGTCTCCCCTTCAGTGGTGACTATTGTTTCTCCGACTTGTTTCTTTAAGGAGGAATTCTCTAGTGTTTCCTCACTGGAAGGCGCTCGTGCACCTTCTCAAGAAGGAGCTACCATTCCCTTACCAATTTCACTATCTAGTTGTACCTTTCAACAAGATATTTTTTTTGTGATGGTTCTTTCATTAATAAAGATCTTGCGGCGGGATATGGGGCTGTCACTATTAATTCCCATGTGCTCATCGACTCTTTTGCTCATCAACAGTTGTCGCAGTAGCGGAAGCACTCTTGTTTGCTTCGAAGGTGGCTGCCGAGTGGAGTCTCAACAATGATCAAGTCAGATTGTGATGTAGGACGTTTAGCTGCGCGTTTCGAAGATGAGATTAGTCGCAAACAAGGAGCGACTCGCTGATTGAATCTCTGCACGCGGAGAGCAGCTCGCTATTTAGGAGCTGTCATATTTTTCCTCTTCAGGATCAGTTGAATTAAGAGTTTGTTTCTTATTTTCCTTTTCAGTTTGAGTTATTTGTCTTTTCCTTTTCGGATTAGGATTAGTTTCGTAGTTGGAGTTGGATTGAATTTTGCTATTTAAAGGTTCATTAGTTGTAAACGAGAGGACAAGTTTTAATTAAAATTTTACAACCCTAAGGTGGTTTCTATTCTTCTGGTGGATTCTAGAGCTTCGGCCGATCTCGTGTCTTGCGAGATCAACTTTTCGTCGTTGGGTTAGCGCTTGCGATCCCTCGTGTTTCCGACTGCGTCAGGTGGTATCAGAGCGGGTTTCTCCCAGTCTCTTTCATCACTTGGATCGACATGGGAGATCAACATGTGACTCGGGCAGACCTAGAAGGAGTCACTACAGCTTTTACGGCAGCCGCCCTTGCTACGTTGGGAAATCAGATGAGAGAGCAGATGGCTACTCTTACTGAACAAATGAACAATCTAAATCACAATGGTCGACGTGGAGGGCGTGGCGATCAGAATCAACAGCTACGAATCGGGAATCGACCTCAGATGGCTAATTCCAGCTCGGAGGAGGAGGAGAGGACGACAACATCGAGCCCCATCAAGGAGATCGACGACCCAATAATGACTACCGGGTGATATTCCTTTGTTCTATGGAACTATGAGCGTAGAAGACTTCCTTGATTGGCAAATCGAGGTTGATCGATTTTTTGATGTCATGGGAATTCCGGAAAACAAGCAGGTTAAGATGGTAGCGGTCAGATTGAAGAGTATTACAACTGTGTGGTGGGATAAGCTTGTCATCCAGCGGCAGCGGCAACGCAAAGGACCCGTTCGAACATGGAGGAGGATGAAACAGTTTATGCTTGAGAGATTCCTTCCTGAAGATTATGAACAAATCCTATACAGGATGTACCTCGACTGTACTCAAGGAAAGAGAACCGTGACAGAATATACAACTGAGTTTTTGCGATTTTCTGAGCGAAACGACATCAGAGAAACGGAAAGTCAAAAGGTAGCTCGTTACATTAGCGGGCTGAAAAGTACCATACAAGAGAAAATGGGATTACAAACTGTATGGACTGTAACGGAAGCCTCTAGTCTCGCTTTGAAAGCTGAACAAATTGAGAAATCTCCTTGACCCTTCTCAAACTTCTGGAGATTCACGTCTCAAGCTACTCTCAAATCCGGTGAAGAGAAGGAGCGAAACATGGCGGCCAAGGATCACAACACCAACTATAAAGGAGCTGGAAAAGTTGAAAGTACTGCTAGCCCCGAGCAACGAAGCAAGACACCAATTCATAAACAACCTAACCCGTACGGTCGACCCTTCGAAGAGAAATGCTACCGATGTGGAGGTCAGGGTCATAGGTCGAATGTTTGCCCGACTAGAAGGACTGTCGCGGTGGTTGAAGGAAACAACGAAGGAGACGAGGAAGAAGATGAGTATGTGATGAAGCTCAAATAAAACTATCAAGCTGGAAGCTAGGGTAGATCGTATTCCACGGGTCTTCTAATGATTGATTACTCAAATATAAAGGCAAATTACTCAGATTTAAACACGTTGTGCGTGGTGTGAGTTCCACGACTTCTAATTCTAAGAAATGCACGAAAATTAAAAAAAATTAAAACTGAAAATAGATTGAAAGATTGGTTGATTAAAACAAAGATGACAGACAAGCTTAGACTTTGAATCCGCCTTCGTTCACCAAAGCATTGGCAATCAACAGATCAGCGGATTTCGATTCTCGTTCAATCAATTCTAAGACACCACCATAACTCCTTACCCTTAGGTTTAAGACTGGCGAACGTTCGCTCTATCCGATCTAGCTACCAAGATTAATTAGTCACCCGGGTACGGTCGCCTCTTGCAACGACTTAACTTAACTGGTGCAATTACTAACGATTTATGAGTTACTCTTGCAGTGGATTAACCCTAACTGGTTCCTACGAAAGGCACACTCCAATGATTAGGTTAATTGTTCGATTTGATGTGTTAAAGTAAGACGAGCGTTCGCTTCTATCCTTAGCTTAACAAGAATCTAATCTAGGTGATCAATCCAGACAAGAAACATGAACAATGAAGAACAAATCAAACATGAAAGAGAAACTGATTGAACTTTGAATCTAATCACCGCCGATCCGTGGCCGCTTTAAAGCCCTGGGTCACTTAGGCTTCATCTAGTCTAAGCTCTACGAGTTTAGCTACTCATGTTTTTCACAAAAGAATCAAAGACAAAGATAGAGTTCATCTTGAACAGAGGAAGAACATAAAAGGATCTGAAAAACCTAATTAAGACGACTCTGTAGGGGTGGGAGACCCGGCCCGGCCCGGCCGGGTTTCACCCGACCCGGACCGGTCAAATCGGGCCTCGGGTAGCCCGGAACCTGGTTAAAATTATCTCGGGCCGGGCTCGGGCTATGCAAATGAGGTTCGACCGAGTTTCGGGTTTTACGGGTAAAGCCCGGACAAAGCCCGGCCCGAACTCAGCCCGGCCCGGTAGCAAAATCATATATTAATTCTAACATTAGTCCGGCCAATGAAGGGGTAGGTTGCAATATTGTTGGTAATATGTATGGCCCAATGAAATGGCACACTGCAATATAAGAAATTCATTAATTAACTTAATATGTTGGCCCAATGAAGTAATGAATCTTCCTGAATCCTAACCCTAGTCTGCTGCCTCCAACTCACCGCCTCAAACCCTATGAACTCCAAGAGGTAGATCTTCAATGGTTTACTCCATCTCTTCACAAATCGGCACACTTGGAAGCTTCATCTCCTCTCTAGAATCCAAAACATGAACTCGAACTTTTCCCTCTGGAATCGCCTCTGTCGCCATGGCCAGGGGAAAATAAAACCTACGGCAACCAGGGCAATACTAGTATCATGCTTGGCCGAGTAGCAATCGAGAGTCTAACTCAATTTTGGTTCAACTGAGAGAGATTTCAAATGAAATTGAGCAATTTCGTAGAGCTTACTGGGGAATCAGGAGCTTGCCGCACGGAGAATCGTTGACTTCCAGATTATTACGATGAGGAGAAGAGAAAACGGAGAAGCACAGAGAATCGCTTACATCTCTAAATGCCTTCCTTTTCATCAATGGCGTGGGCATCTTCAATCCTCTATTGATGCATGTCGTCGTCGGCCTTCTCTCAGTCGCTAATAAGCGTGGGAGGCCATGAATCCATAAGCTAATTTACAGGGGAGGAGTTAATGGGAGTAAGGGGAGAGTCAAATCTCTGGTTGCAATTTCCGCTTTGAAATAAGTAAGAAGAAGAACAAAGTTTTTGAAGCTAAATATCTATGGAGCTTACTTCTGATTTCTGCATGTTTGGTGATAGGGATGACAGATCTATGAAAGTTTTTGAAGAAGAAGAAGAAGTGAGACGAAGACGAAGAAGAAGAATTAAGGTCTCCACAAAGACAAGGAAATTTTTAATCTTATTTTTTTTATGTCAGTGGCTGGAATTTTCGGGTAGTCAACCGGGTACCCGGGCCCGACCCGGGCCCGCGTTGACCGGGCTCCGGGCTACTCGGTCACTACCCTCGGGCCGGGCCAGGGTTGATTTAATAGCATTCGGGCGACCCGGAAGCCGGTTGACCGGGACGGGTTAAGCCCGGACCGGCCCGATTCCCACCCCTACGACTCTGGCAGAACTTCGATCTCCGGTAATCTGCACTCCTAGCTCCGAGTCTTCGAGATGAAAGGGATGGCGTCACGATCTCTTCCTGGCTCTTCGAACTCTAAACTCTACTCCAAAACTCTTGAGAATCCTCGAAGTATTTGGTATTATGAGATATATGATGTTCCTCCTCTTTTAGGGCTGCCGGTTAAGTATTTATACTTAACCCTAATACCGCCGGTTTAGCCTAGAATTTTCGCTGAAAATCTGATGGGATTTTCGTCAAAAATTCCTTTGTAAATGGGGTGATCGCCGGCTGTTTTCTCCTGTGATTTTCGGACGCCGGGTTCTCGGTGAAAACTTGAAGTTTTCGCCGAAAACTTCTTCTTGAATGCTCTGCCGATTTCTTCATGAGTTTTCGCCGAACACTCCAAGGGATTTTCGCCGAAAACTTCTTTGTAAATGGGAGCAGAATTTGGTTCGACTTGATTAACTCCATGGATCGATTCCGGTGCGATTCCTCGAGGTTCCAACGCCTTAGACACGTCCTTGGCTACTTTATTTGACGGCAAAAACCTGTGCTAACATGAAAACACTAGAAAACCATCAAATAGACCCGAAACGGGCCAAAGTAACACAAATGGCACGAGATAGAGTAGTTGAATGAATATTCGTTATTCTACCCTAAAAACCATGTCTTAAGCAAGGAAATGTCGCTTAAATGAGGTTGATAATCACGTCAAATCGAGTGTCATCAAAATACCCCACACTTAAGCTTTTGCTTGTCCTCAAGCAAACTGAATAGAAACGCTCATGTTCACAAATGATAAGATTAGTTAAATTGGAGTTCAATCAAACACAGTGAATTATTAGACAGATAATTCCTAGAACAAGAAACCTAACATGCATACTGATCAGCCAAATAACCTGGTCTCACTAATAAACTGCACACGACTAGTAATCGCAACCAATTATGCACGAATTTGACCTAACCGACCAGACTCCTCACACAGGAATTATTTAGTAAACGGGGAACTCTCACTCTCTGTGTTTAAGGACGTGTTTCTGCTCTCAATCATTTTCTGTTACTGAATTCTGTCATAAGTTTGTAATTCGACCACATCTCCACCACTGTGACAACACGAGTAACTAGTCAAGAAGGACTTCCATGCTAGGACTGTAACAAATTCTACACTACGAGGGTTTATGATGCGATGGATGATGGGAGTATATGATGATGAATTTGGTGCGGTGTAGCTTTCGACTAACTTCCCTCGAATCTAGCCTATGGCTTCCTACCGTCTAACCAGACACGGGTGGAATAGTGAACGCTCGTCCTATGATACCCTCAAGCAACCTAGCACTTATTTTTTTTATAATTTTTTTTCCTTTTGACTTTTCTTTTTAACTTTGTTCTTCCATTTGTAGGGAGAAGAACGTTTATTGAATTAAAAACTTGAAACTTTTCTGATTTTTCTGATTTCTCTTCTTTTCTGCTTTTTTTTTACATTTCTTTTATTTTTTCCTTTGTGCCAATTCTTTCTTTTAGCTGCTAGAGGGGTTTACACGTTTGGACATAATAGCTAAGACCACCTGTTTAATGGCTATAGGCAGGTTACCACAAACCGACTTCCGGTAGGTCAATCTAGAACTACGACCACAGGGGATCAACGGGGAATGAAAGAATGGGAAATGGTTGTAATGTATTATCGAACCGAAAGAACAGGCCAAGCTCAAGGGTTTAAACCTAATGGATTTATCGTTTGGTAGGCTATCTGGCTTAGTAGCTGAATCTAGGTGCCCCTATCATTCTAGAACTCGTGTGGTCTCGAGTAGGTCTCGTGCAAATTCTAACTCGTTCAAGCAAACAGAAAATCACTCAAAAAGAATTGAAATTGCAAGTTACGTGCAATGGATCAAAAGCTCACAGTTGGTTTGCTAGTCGGATTCGGTCATTTTCATGCAATCAAAGCTACAAATTACAAGTGTGATTTCAAAAATTCTGTTCCGACCAGGCAATTTAGCATCAAAGTAAACACGTTGGTTCTCAAGTTCTAGGTAAAGCAGTCTAAGCATCATTATGAAAGATTGAACAACAACTTAACATCAAAAATCAAGAACTGAGCCATTCTAATGCTAGAGAGACTAGAAAGGAATCACGAGGCACACAAAAACACAATCAAGGGCAATCAAGTTCATGCAAGGTTCTCTAGCATCCTACCCCACACTTAAATCGGACTGTGTCCTCACAGGACTAAATCTAGAGTTCAGAGTGAAGTAGAAGAACCTGGACCGAGATGGTTGGCGTAGGGGATGAGCACGGATCCTCGGAGCAGAGGCAATCTACCAGAACGAAGCAAAGGGAATCTCCCAACTGCCTGCAAAACAAAAACAAATGAAAGATAAAAAGGAAACCGAGACAAGTGTCCCGGATCCACACGGAAAAAAAATTTGGATCGAGATCCGAAAAGAAGAAATAAAAAGAAAGGACAAGGAAAAGGACACCACCCGATCATAGCTGGTCAGGGGCGTCGGGGGGTGGAAGGTGTAGGGCGTCGCCGACCTGACGTTGCCACGCCAGTTGTGCCTCATATCGCTCGTTAGAGCGATGCATGTGTTGCTGCATAATAATCCATCTCGCATCCTGAGTGGCGTTGTCAGTGATGCGCCACTCTTGGAGTCGCTCGTACAGCTCTCCAATGTTCGCGGGATGCGGTCGGTGCTGAGGGTGAGGCGCCTGATATGGATCTGGAATGGGAGGCAGTGACTGGTTTGCATACCCTGCCTGATGATGTGGCGAGGGTGTATGATCATGAAACTCCGGCTCTGACCGGGGCTGCGGCTCATCAGCATCATCTTCTTCCTCTTACTCTTCCTCGTCCTGGAGAGGAGGGGGCGCCGGTACCTGTGGACTGAGGTCCAACTCGAGGTCGTACTCGATCGCTAAATCTCCACCGACGGTGTACACTCTGCGGCGTGGGATGTCCGGGCCATACTCATGGCTGATACCGAGGGAGATGATGAGCTGGCCCACGAAGTTGCCTCCCAGGAGTGAGCTCGGTGGCCTTGGCTTCTGCGTCTTCAGGCGTAGTATGCGTGCAAGCACCCATCCGAGATGAAGAGGATAACTTTCCCAGATGGCGCGAAGAAGAGTGAGCTCCTCTCTGCTGATGTGGTGGCGGCTCTTATCTGGTGCAAACAAAAGAGAACGACGCCAAACCATGCGAATGAATCGATAGAGAGGGTGAGAGAGGGACTTAACTGAGTTATGCTTCGTGGTACGATCGTCGGGCACTCCAGTCATGTGGCTCCAGAGCGCGTCGTACTCCTCTCCGTCGTCGGAGTCGTTCTCCCAGCCGAGGTGATGTCCCTCGTAGTGCTCGCGGGGGATCCCGAGATGAGAAGTAAACTCATCATAGGTGAACGACTTGTACACCCCGCCAAGGTAGAAGGATACCACCTTCCCACGCTGCCACCTCTTATGCTCGTCCAACACGAACGTGGCCCAGAACTCCTGAAGTGCGATGTCCGGGAAGTAAGCAACTAGGGTGGTTAGCTCCAGCAGTCCTGAAGGTAGAAAAGAGTCGAGCACGTTCTGGTGCCAGTCCACGTCGTGCTCGAAGAGTGACTCCAAGGACAGTGGGCGCACGTCGGCTCCGGGAATACGTTCGAGCCTCTGGTAGCGCTCGAAGTAGTACTGGGGCAGGCGGGCAACGGTGGCGTGGTACCCACACGGCCAGGGAAAGCTGGTGGAGGACCCTGGATGGCAGGTGTGACGGGAGCGGGGGCTCGGGAGCTAGAGCCGGCGTCACGGCGTGCCTTAGTCCTGCGCTCATGAATGACATTCCTAAAACCAGAAACGAAACCAGATTAATTAACTAAAAACCCACCCCACACTTAGTAGAATAACTCAATTTCACAAAGAAACAAGGAAAAACGAGTGGGGGAAAGCAAATTAAGTAACCGGTAATCACGATAAATCACAAATCATGCATATGTCTAGCCGGAATGTTCAAAACATAATTAGGGATCAGAAGTCAAACCGACATTCAAAAAAGTAACCATCATAGCACACATGGCAATTACTAGCTCAAGGCGGAAAATGACGGCATAATGAATAACCCAGATGGCAAGCACCGTAATATGAACGTGAAAGAACACACATGGCAGCCAAAAGAACATAAACAAGTCATGGTCAACCGACATTTCATAAAAGTCAACACCGCAAAGAATCAATCTTTAAGCATATCAACACACGATCAAATGGTATTAAAATTAAGCACAAAACTCCCTAAGCATGCTAGATCAGTCCAAAGAATTCAGCTAACCTAGTTCACACGAAATCAGTCGGCACGCAAATTGAGGTAAACCGAAATGTCAACCGAAAGTCAACCCCGACGAAATTCAGCATTCAACGTGTCAAAATATTTGGAATGAAAAGTTCTACAACTTACCTTGAAGCCATGGGAGCTGAAAATGAACGGAGAAAGAGAAATCGGTGAAAAATCAAAAAATTTAGGGTTTGGCTGAACGGGAGCTCTAGAGCTCCGATTCGACTGTTCTACGACTCAAACTGATCGGATAAGGAAGGGGAGAAGTGCGGCGGTGGCGGTGGCGGGTAACGGGCGGCGGCGGCGCGGCGGTCGGGTTGGTTTTAAAACAAAAGGGGAGGTTTTCTGATTTTCGAAAATGAAAGTGAGGGGAGAGAGAGTGTGTGACCGAGAATTAAAAGGAAAAATTTGTTGATTTTCACTCAAGTTTTTGGCGAAAATGTGTGCAATTTTTCGCCAAAAACCCAAGGCAAAATGATCTGCCGGTTTTCAAATAAGTTTTCGCCAAAAACTTCATAGAATTTTCACCGAAAAGTTTAGTTAAAATCGTCCAGAAAACACAGTGGGATTTTCAAAGGAGTTTTCACCGAAAAATGGGTCAGTTTTCGCCAAAAAATGGGTCAGTTTTCGCCGAAAATTTGACCTGTACGATTGAAAATATTTTCGCAATCCCGACAAACTTCACAAAATCACAATTAAATCCACAAAAATCGGAACAACCTCAAACAACTTGCGATTGAAACGATGACACAAAGACTACACACGAAAAATAAGAAATCATGCAAACTGACACTTTTGGCTCCCCCGAACCGACTCTAAAACACTAAGGTTGACACAAATGAAAAACTGACTCCAGCGGTGGGTTGCCTCCCACGAAGCATTCTTTTATTAACGTCCTTGAGCTGGACGATACCTGGATGGTATTAGGAGACATCCCAACTCAGGTTCTCCTTAATGCTAGCATCGGAGTTCATGAAGTAGAGCTTCGGGGCATCTCCGTTAAGCATAAATTTCTTCCCGTTGGCGTGTATAAGCTTGGTACGTCCGTCGGGAAGGTGATCAGTGATCTTGAACAGACCAAAAAGTTCTGTTGAGGGATCGTCCTTTACAAGGAAGACGGTGGACGGAATGAGAGTGATCGGCTTCGTCTTCTGATTAACCTCCGGCTTTGTATCACCAGGATCGGTGATCGTCGGTATTTCCTTAGGAGATGCTTTTGGCTTCTCCTTCAATACTTGCTCCGGCGCCGGTAGCTCGGAACGAATTGGTGGTGCAGCTGGCTCGGTAGAAGGTGGTGGAACAACTAGTCTCCAGACTATTTGAGTCTTCATTTTCTTCTGATTCCTTCTCTGCGACCTGCCAGGTTCCTTGCTCGGCGGTGAAGAAAAGGCTTTTAGTTCCTTCTTCTTTAACTGCTCAGGAGCAGAAGGTTTCGGTTTCTGCTTGGTAACCTGTTCAGTACCTGCAGCAACAATTGATCTAGGAACACTAGAAGAGATGTCAGTAACGAAGTTGACCGAGGCCAACTCCACAGTTTCTACGGATAAACAATGTGATTCTCCCTTAGGAATGTATTTCATACCGTCCTTGAGACGGAATGTTGCAGTATCCTTTCCAACTCTTAATGTTAATGAACCATTTGGAACATTAATGTTAATGCCGGCTGTCGCCATAAACGGCCGGCCTAAGAGAAGGGTAGAATAGGTCCCTTGAGTATCCATTACTACATAATCAGCGAAGAACCAGAAAGGGCCACAACAAGTGATTACATCCTTGATTATTCCTCTAGGTTCTTTTAGAGTTTTGTCAGCGAACACTAAATGCATGCTAGCAGGTTGTAGTTCACCTAGGTTCAGTTTCTTATATAAACACATAGGCATGACATTTATAGAAGCACCTAGATCAACCAAACTACGCTCAATTTCAATGCCATTAATGATTAAAGGTAACGTAAAAGGGCCAGGATCGGAGCACTTAGCTGTGATAGGTATGGGTGGTGATTGAGAAACGATAGCTGAGCATTCTCTCGTAGAGGGAGTGGAACGTGCTTCCTTCTTCTTCTCCAGGCTGTTCTGCTCACTGCACCTGGTTGTGATGACTTTAGCATGCTCAGTCTTCATGGCGGGGTTGCTTTGAGACGGTGCCTGACTGAAGAGAGGACTGTTGGCCAGCAGGCTAGCAACTTTGTTTAACATGCTCTCTACTCGCTGACCTTGAGCGATCTGTCCTTGGTTAAGAGCAGCTTGGGATTTGAACCTTTCTTCGTGATCGTCGAGCCTTGCCATGATCAGGTCGAACTTCTTGTCTAACTCGTTATCCCTTGTGTTCCCTGATGTAGATCTCTGAGGTTGTTGTTCTCTAGTGAATCCAAAGTTGTAAGGAGGATGCTCTTGGAAGCTCCTTTGTTGTTGAGGAGGTTGTCTGGACTGACGGTAGTCGGGGTAGCCATGTTGACTGTTGGTGAAGCCTTCAGAAATGAAGTTCACCTCTTCTACTGAACAAGCATTGATTTCCGTCAATCGCTTCTGGACTTCTGCTTCAATAAGCTCTTCTATTCTCCAATGTCTCTTAGCTCCTTCGGTCTGCCTGAGCCTTGAGATGTTGTCCCTGTAGGCAGTGGTTCTGGAAGGAGGGGAGTATTCCTCTATGAATCCTTGAGCAAGTTCCTCCCAGTTGGTGTAGTGACCGGGTGGCCTGCTAATGAACCATCTCTTTGCAGCACCTCGGAGTGAGAGTGGGAAGGCTCGCAAGCATAAGGTATCCTTATCGAGGATCCCACTCTTAAAGGTCTCGCAAAAAGCAAGGAAATCCGCCAAGTGTGTGCATGGATTATCATGAGGCTTTCCTTCAAACTGTAGACCCCTAGAGATCATTTCCGAGAAGGCGGTCTTGATCTCATAGGCAGGACCGTCTTCATTGCGCGGCACAAAGATGGTAGACCGAACACTAGCAGCCATCGTGGTAGGGAAAGGTGGATTGGAAGTGATTTGCTTCTGAATTTTCTTATCCTGCAAAAGACAAAAAAAAAACACAACTGGTGTAAAATTGAAGTGTGATGGAATGGTGAAAGATGGAAAGTAGAAGAATAAGATGCCAGTTCTTCTTTCGAACAATCAAAAGAAGACCCCGGCAACGGCGCCAATTTGATGAAGCTCAAATAAAACTACCAAGCTGGAAGCTAGGGTAGATCGTATTCCACAGGTCTTCTAATGATTGATTACTCAAATATAAAGGCAAATTACTCAGATTTAAACACGTTGTGCGTGGTGTGAGTTCCACGACTTCTAATTCTAAGAAATGCACGGAAATTAAAAAAATTAAAACTGAAAACAGATTGAAAGATTGGTTGATTAAAACAAAGATGACAGACAAGCTTAGACTTTGAATCCCCCTTCGTTCACCAGAGCACTGACAATCAACAGATCAGCGGATTTCAATTCTCATTCAATCAATTCTAAGACACCACCATAACTCCTTACCCCTAGGTTTAAGACTGGCGAATGTTCGCTCTATCCGATCTAGCTACCAAGATTAATTAGCCGCCCGGGTACGGTCGCCTCTTGCAACGACTTAACTTAACTGGTGCAATTACTAACGATTTACGAGTTACTCTTGCAGTGGATTAACCCTAACTGGTTCCTACGAAAGGCACACTCCAATGATTAGGTTAATTGTTCGATTTGATGTTTTAAAGTAAGACGAGCGTTCGCTTCTATCCTTAGCTTAACAAGAATCTAATCTAGGTGATCAATCCAGACAAGAAACATGAACAATGAAGAACAAATCAAACATGAAAGAGAAACTGATTGAACTTTGAATCTAATCACCGCCGATCCGTGACCGCTTTAAAGCCCTGGGTCACTTAGGGTTCATCTAGTCTAAGCTCTACGAGTTTAGCTACTCATGTTTTTCACAAAAGAATCAAAGACAAAGATAGAGTTCATCTTGAACAGAGGAAGAACAGAAAAGGATCTGAAAAACCTAATTAAGACGACTCTGGCAGAACTTCGATCTCCGGTAATCTGCACTCCTAGCTCCGAGTCTTCGAGATGAAAAGGATGGCGTCACGATCTCTTCCTGGCTCTTCGAACTCTAAACTCTACTCCAGAACTCTTGGGAATCCTTGAAGTATTTGGTATTATGAGATATATGATGTTCCTCCTCTTTTAGGGTTGCCGGTTAAGTATTTATACTTAACCCTAATACTGCCAGTTTAGCCTAGAATTTTCGTCGAAAATCTGATGGAATTTTCACCAAAAATTCCTTTGTAAATGGGGTGATCGCCGGCTATTTTCTCCTGTGATTTTCGGACGCCGGGTTCTCGGCGAAAACTTGAAGTTTTCGCCAAGAACTTCTTCTTGAATGCTCTGCCGATTTCTTCATGAGTTTTCGCCGAAAACTCCAAGGGATTTTCGCTGAAAACTTCTTTGTAAATGGGAGCAGAATTTGGTTCGACTTAATTGACTCCTTGGATCGATTCCGGTGTGATTCATCGAGGTTCCAACGCCTTAGACACGTCTTTGGCTACTTTATTTGACGGCAAAAACCTGTGCTAACATGAAAACACTAGAAAACCATCAAATAGACCCGAAACAGGCCAAAGTAACACAAATGGCACGAGATAGAGTAGTTGAATGAATATTCGTTATTCTACCCTAAAAACCATGTCTTAAGCAAGGAAATGTCGCTTAAATGAGGCTGATAATCACGTCAAATCGAGTGTCATCAGTATGCAGGAGTCGAGTTTGATGAGGAGGATTCACTAGATTAGATGAATGTTGTGGTCCAAAGATCATTGTTAACAACTAAGGAAGAGTGTCAACGCAAGAACCTTTTCAAGACCCATTGTTCCATTCACAACAAAGTTTGCAATCTGATCATTAACAACGGCAGCACCGAGAACCTAGTTTCTCAGAAAGTGGTGGATCATATGAAATTACCAACCGAACCACATGAGAAACCCTACACCCTTGGTTGGGTCAACAAGGGTAGTCAAGTTTGAGTGACGCATGTCTGCAAAGTCCCTATCACCATCGGGAAGCACTACAAGGAAGAAGTATTGTGTGACGTCCTAGATATGGACGTCTGTCATGTTCTCCTCGGGAGGCCGTGGCAATTCGACCATGACATCACCTATAGAGGTCGCGACAATGTTCTATTATTTACTTGGGGTCGCATAAAATCGCCATGGCACCTGTGCTACGTTTCGATGGAATTCGAAAGAATATGAACTCAAATTTTTTAACGATGACTCAAAGTAACGAAGAGCTTGAGGAAGCCTTTGCAGAAACTTATTGCTTCTACCCATTGGTAGTTAAAGGCTTGATGAGCGCTGTGACGGATGAGACAGCAATACCGTAGGAGGTGCGAGTCATGCTAGAAGATTTTAGCGAGTTGATTGAAGAAGACTTACCGAGCGAGCTACCTCCTATGCGAGATATCTAGCATCACATAGATCTGATTCCAGGTTCCAACTTGCCAAACCTCCCTCACTATATGATGAGCCCAAAAGAAAACGAGATCTTAAGAGAGCAAATCGAAGCCTTGTTAAAGAAAGGATTCATTCGTGAGAGTATGAGTCCCTGTGCGGTGCCTGTTCTCCTAGTTCCCAAGAAGAATAACCAATGGAGAATGTGTGTTGACAGCAGGGCCATCAACACGATAACTATCAAATATCGCTTCCCAATACCCCGATTAGAAGACATGCTCGATGAACTGGTAGGATCGAAGGTGTTCTCAAAGATCAATCTACGAAGTGGGTATCATCAAATTTGTATTAGACCCGGTGATGAATGGAAGACAGCATTCAAGAGCAAGGATGGGTTATACGAGTGGTTAGTTATGCCTTTCGGGTTGTCCAACGCCCCGAGTACATTCATGCGGTTGATGAACCAAGTCCTTCGCCCTTTTACTGGTTTGTTTGTCGTAGTATATTTCGACGACATTTTGATCTATAGCAAAAGCAAGGAAGAGCATATGGGGCACCTAAGACAAGTACTACAAGTTCTCCAGGAAAATCAACTATATATCAATTTGAAGAAGTGCACGTTCAGCACAAATCAATTGATTTTCTTAGGTTTTGTGGTTGGGGAAGATGGCATTCAAGTTGACAACGACAAGGTGGCAGCCATTCGAGATTGGCCTACACCTACATCAATTACGGAGGTACGTAGTTTTCACGGGCTAGCTACTTTTTATATACGGTTTGTCAGGAACTTCAGTACTATCATAGCTCCTATTACTGAATGCTTGAAGAAAGGAAAATTCCAATGGGGTGACGAACAAGAGCGAAGTTTCGCTTTAATCAAGGATAAATTATGTACGACACCTGTGTTAGCCTTGCCAGATTTCGACAAGATTTTCCAAGTCGAATGTGATGTAGCGCTGTGAGACTCAGAGCTGTGTTGTCTCAAGAAAAAAGGCCAGTAGCTTTCTTTAGTGAGAAACTGACAGAAGCACGACAGAGGTGGAGCACCTACGACCAAGAGTTCTACGCTGTCTTTCAAGCCCTAAGGTAGTGGGAGCATTACCTGATTCAAAGAGAGTTTGTCCTCTATACAGACCATCAAGCTTTAAAGTTCCTACATAGCCAAAAGGTGATCAACAAAATGCATGCAAGATGGGTTAGTTTTTTACAAAAATTTCTGTTTATCATACAACATAAATCAGGGTCCCTTAACAAAGTGGCAGATGCTTTAAGTCGGAGGGCGGCATTACTAATCACTTTAGCCCAAGAAATTTTGGGATTTGAGTGCCTCAAAGAACAGTATGTGGATGATGTTGAGTTCAAGGAATTGTGGAATCGTTGCAGCACGGGAAAAGCTAGTGTCGTCGATTTTCATATTCGGGAGGGTTATCTCTTCAAAGGCAACCAATTATGCATCCCTTGCTCGTCACTTCGAGAAAAACTTATCCGGGATCTCCATGGTGGAGGCCTTGGCGGGCACTTCGAACGAGACAAGACCATTGCTAGTTTAGAAGAACGTTACTATTGGCCACACTTGCGGAGAGACGTTGGTACTATCGTCAGGAAGTGTTACACTTGTCAAACTTCTAAAGGCCAATCTCAGAGCACAGGACTCTATATGCCTTTACCAATCCCGGATGATATATGGCAGGATTTGTCTATGGATTTCGTTTTGGGGTTGCCCTGCACGCACCGGGGAGTGGATTCGGTGTTTGTGCTGGTAGACCGATTTTCCAAAATGACACACTTCATCGCTTGTAAGAAAACTATCACTACAACAGAACGTGAAATTTGTCACCGGCAAAACCGCGGTTTGTCGCAGGCGGCGCCTGCGATAAAATTTGCCGCGACAAAGCGCTTTTTGTGACAATGTGTTTGTGACAAAGTTTGTCGCAGACGTTCGTTTGTCGTAGGCTGTCTGCGACAAACGTTTGTCACAGACAGCCTGCGACAAACGAGCGTCTGCGACAAACTTTGTCACAAACACATTGTCACAGACAGTGCCTGCCATAGATGGAGCCCAGGGCTTTGGGTGACTCTGTTTTAGTAGGGTTCGGGTTGCTCTGTATTCCCGACCTATGAGTTTAATTAGGAGAAAATCAATGTCATTCATACTAATTCAGCTAAATCAAGAACAGAAAAAAAATCAACCAACCTTGAATTCGATTGATATTAACAAAAGAGATCGATCTCATTGGTACTAAAAGAAGAACACATGATCAGCTGAACTAAAACTACAAACATAAAACTTGTCATTTTTCTTATTATGTATTTACATCCAAAAGCTTATAGTAACTAATTTCTCAAGACAAGGGAGTAGCAACTACAACAATATTCCAGTGACTGAAGGAGAAAATTGAAGCTAAGGAGTGAGCAATTCCGGTCACGATCCCCACCTTCACTTTCCCTCTCTTGGGTATCGTCCGCCTCGAAAACACCCTCCTCCGCCTGCTCGATATGCCGCCTGAATTAGCCATCTCCGATGAAGAAATATGTATTGAAGAAGGGAGCTGAGAGAGTGTAATTTACGAAATCAGAAACTCGTTTAATATGAAATCCAGAACCGTCAGACGAACTGAGTAGATGATATTACTCACCTGGAGATTGTGGAGATTGTCGGCGGATGCGGCAGTACGTCGGATGAGGCTCTTAGACGTCGGAGGAGGCTCGAGAACGAAGGAGGATGAGATTGGGATGGCGAAATAGGTGGTTGAATGTCGGAGGCGTCAGAAAAGAGAAGAGAATGAGAATTTCAGAGAGTTTCGGAAGAAGTGAGAATGAAAAAAACTGAATTCGCAGGCGTCAGAAGGGGGGATCATTTGTTCGTTTGTCGCAGGCCTATGCTGTTTGTCACAGGAGGCCTGCGACAAAGCTGTCACAGACAGGGCTTTGTCGCAGGCGGCCTGCGATAAATCTGTCACAGGCAGGACTTTGTCGCAGGCCGCCTGTGACAAACCTGTCACAGACAGCGATGCGCCTGCAACGAGTTTGTCACAGACCGAATTTTTTGTCACAGACGGCCTGCGACAAATCGACTCGTCTGTTGTAGTGTATTGATGCATCCAATATAGCCAAGCTCTTCTTCAGAGAAGTTGTTCGTCTTCACGGAGTTCCCAAGTCTATCACCTCGGATAGGGATACGAAATTTATCAGTCACTTTTGGATTACGTTGTGGCGATTGTTTGGAACGTCACTAAACAGGAGTTCTACAGCTCACCCACAGACTAACGGACAAACTGAGGTGACCAACATGACATTGGGAAACATGATTCGAAGTGTTTGTCAGGACACACCGAAACAATGGGATTTAGCGTTACCCCAAGTCGAATTTGCTTATAATAGTGCAGTGCATTCAGCTACTGGGAAATCTCCTTTTTCCTTGGTTTATACTTGTGTTCCTAGGCATGTTGTTGATCTTGCTAACTTGCCTAAAACCCCTGGAATTAGCAAAGCAGCTAAGAAGATGGCAGCAGACATCCTACAAGTCAAGGAAGATGTTAAATCCAAGTTGGAGGCGGTGGGTCAGAAGAACAAAATTGCAGCTAACAAGCGAAGGAGAGTCAAAGTTTTCTCCGTAGGTGACGATGTGATGGTGTTTTTGCGCAAAGAACGTTTCCCAGTTAGGACGTATAGCAAGCTACGACCTCGCAAATATGGTCCGTTTAAAGTGACGCGGAAAATCAACGACAATGCCTATGTCGTTGCCCTCCCAGATTTTATGAACATTTCCAATACGTTCAATGTTGCTGATATCCATGACTACCACGCGGATGACGCCCTATATCCAGCTGAGAACTCGGAGTCGAGTTCTTCTGAGGTGGAGGTGACTGATGTACGACGTTTAGTTGCACGTTTCGAAGATGAGATTAGTCGCAAGCGAGGAGCGACTCGCTGATTGAATCTCTGCACGCGGAGAGTAGCTCGCTATTTAGGAGCTGTCATATTTTCCTCTTCAGGATCAGTTGAATTAAGAGTTTGTTTCTTATTTTCCTTTTCAGTTTGAGTTATTTGTCTTTTCCTTTTCGGATTAGGATTAGTTTCGTAGTTGGAGTTGGATTGAATTTTGCTATTT
Organism: Linum lewisii; assembly: GCA_034768395.1. Classification (NCBI taxonomy): domain Eukaryota; kingdom Viridiplantae; phylum Streptophyta; class Magnoliopsida; order Malpighiales; family Linaceae; genus Linum; species Linum lewisii. Next base: position 80,420,740 of record CM068296.1, read on the forward strand.
AAAGGTTCATTAGTTGTAAACGAGAGGACAAGTTTTAATTAAAAGTTTACAACCCTAAGGTGGTTTCTATTCTTCTGGTGGATTCCAGAGCTTCGACCGATCTCGTGTCTTGCGAGATCGACTTTTCGTCGTTGGGTTAGCGCTTGCGAGCCCTCGTGTTTCCGACTGCGTCAGATTGCATTGCCATTGTGCTAGCCCTCAAGGCCTCCTTGGCAGTGAGAATACTCATCGTGAGGAATGTTCTAGAGAATAATCTAACAATTACCATTTCCTTTGTTCCTCAACACCCACAATTCATTCATTGCAGATTGGATGCCAAAGTAGGCCCGTGACAACAATCTTCCTACATATTGTCGTTTGGTATAGGGGATTGAAAAGTATGAGGATTGAGAAACGGTGAAAAAGTGTTTGTTAAAATTTAGAACGGAAGGACCCAACCGCAAAGTGGTTGAAATAGAAGTAGTAGAAAGAGCAATTTATAGTATAAGGGGCTATCTGTTAAGTTGAAAAGGTAGAGGGGCCAAAATGCTATTTTTTTCTAAATTTTATAGCCCAAAACACTGTTGTCAATGCCGGATCAGGCCGGCCGGTCGGACCGGTCTGACCGTGACCTGGACATCTTGCCGAAAATGGCAAGCGGCTTTCAAGCCATTAAGTCAAACCGACGTTTAACCGGTTCAACCCCGAAAATCACCCGGTTCAATAAAAAAATAACCCCCGGTCTGACCAAAAAAAAATTACGGAGGTCATCTTTCAAAATTTAGGTCACCGCCGCCGCCTCCTCTTTCAATCGACGCTACCGCCACCGCCTCTTTCAATCGCCGCCGCAACCTCCTCCTCCTTCAATAGACGCCGCTGCTGCCTCCTCCTCCTTCAATAGACGCCACTGCCGCCTCCTCCTCCTTCAATAGTAGAAGAATAGAAGAAGAGGAGAGAGGAGGCAGTAGAAGAATAGAAGAAGAGGAGAGAGGCGGCACTAGAAGAATAGAGGATTAGGGTTTTTAACAGACTTTTATATATATATGGACTTATTATGTTTTGGTCCTTCAATTTTAGAAAATCTCATATACAATCCTAAATTATTAATTATAACTTATTTTCATGATATTTTGAACTCTTTATATCTCCGGTTTGATCCGGCTTAATTAAAAACTTGGCCGGTCCGGCTTAACTATATTTATTTATTTATTTATTTATTTATTCTCGATTGAAGGGCGCGTGGAGCGCGTGTAGCGATTTTTTTCTCTGAATTTCGTTGCAGCGTTTTCTTCGATCTTCATCGCCGGTAGGGCTTCTTCCCTTCGTGGGTGAGCTCCGAAGGGACTCTGCCGGTGGGTGAAGGTCGCCGGCTGGCCTCTGAGGTCTCCGGGATCCATTCGCGTCCGGATCTCAAATCTGTTTCGTCGGGGTACTGTTCTATTGATTTCTGAGGATGGGTTCGACAAGTAAAGAGGATGATCCAAATCGTGTTGGGCGTTCTTGGGCTGACTTGGTGGCGGATGGAAGCTCGGAACTGAAGTTCATAGAGATACTTGAGGAGGCGACAGTGGATGGTGTTCTTCGTATCCCTAGGGAGGTGGTGGATAAGGGTTGTGAGCGTCTCCAAAGTGCAGTAGTGGCTCAATTTGTTGGACCCCAGCCGCCGTTGAGGGTGTTTCTCAGCTGTAGCCCGACGCCTATGGGGGTATGAAGGTCCAGTGGCAATCTCTGTCCTTTCTGAGAATTTCTATCTTATTGAATTCCAATCTGTCCAACTGTGTGAATGGGTATTGGAAAGATCATGGCACATTCATAACTCAGGTTTGATGTTGAGGAGATGGTATAATGGTGTAAAACCATTGAAATTCTCTCAAGCAGCTATGCCAGAGTGGATATTGCTTAAGATGGTTCCACCTGTGTTAGTCACGAATGATGGTATTAGCTGGGTTTCTAGTAAAATTGGCAAGCCAATTAATAAGTTTGTAAGGGATGGGCTAAATGTTAAGGTGTGTCTCATACGAGATGGCACTAAACCATGTCCTGAAGTAGTGAGGGTTGAAGTTGAAGATGGTATTACAGAAGTTATTGAGGTTCAGAGATTTCAAGCAAGAGAATATAAGAAGGTTGAAACTGGAGATGCTAAGAAATCAATGCCTAAAGTTGTAGAGAAAGAGTGGGTGGTAAAGGATCCAGGGAAGTAGAAAATGCAAGTGGCAGTGGTGCAGGGAATTTGAGTCAATCTGTTATCCCTTGGTGTGCAATGGGGGACTATAACGCTTATTTAGAGCCCTCTGAAGCTTCAAACAGCCCTTCAAGTTATGATAGCATGGATGAGTTCAGGCAATGTGTTCGAGATTGTGAACTGGTGGACCACATTTCTGATGGTCCGGCTTATACTTGGGTAAACAATAGGCTTGCTGATCCTATAGCAAGGAAACTGGATAGAGTTCTCATTAATGTGGGTTGGCAGAATGTGATTCAAAGGAGTAAAGTTAACATCATCCCTTCAACGGAGTCGGATCATTGTGCCATGTATTTAGATACAGCTTTTGATGCAGTAACTCATCCTAAGCCTTTTAAATTCTACTCCTGCTGGGCTAAGCACTCTAGTTATGGGAGTATCATTGAGGATGTATGGAAGAGGAAGTTGAAAGGTGATGCTTATTTCAGATTCTGCAAAAAGCTGAAACTTTTAAAGGGAGAGCTGAAGAAGCTGAATGCCAACTGTTTTTCTGATATTCAAGTTAGAGTGAGAGATAAGGAGAAAGAAGTTATAGCAGCTAAAGAAAAATTGTTTAATGATCCGACAGTGGTTAATATTAGTAATGTTAAAGATTTAACAGAGGACTTAGTGCAGCTAAAAGAGGCAGAAGAGAGCATTTTGAGACAGAAAGCTAGAGTGGACTGGATCAAGCTTGGGGATGGTAATACGAGGTATTTCTACAATTATGTGAAGAGTAGACATACAGTTAACACCATAAGACAGATTAGAGATGAGAATGGTATTATGGTGGAAAGTTTGGAAGATATTGCACAAGTGGCAGTAAAGTACTACACTAAGCTTCTAGGGAGTAGAAAGGATGTGCAAGCTTTGGATTTGGATTCTCTTCTTCAGAGAAAATTAGCCACTGATCAACAAGACTTCCTGGTGAGACCTGTTTCTTTAGCTGAGGTAAAGGCAGCAGTTTTTGGTATGGCTAATGAGAAGGCTCCAGGCCCTGATGGGTATAATGCGTTTTTCTATAAAAATAGCTGGGGGTGATTGGAGGATAAATTATGGAAACTGTGAATCATTTTTTTGAGAAAGGTGAGATGCCATCACGGGTTAATTCAGTAATATTGACCTTAATTCCCAAAAAGACCAATGCAGCTGAGATGAAGGAGTATAGGCCTATATCTTGCTGCAATGTATTATACAAGATTGTATCCAAGGTATTGGCTAACAGGTTATCTGCAGTGCTCCCTGTTCTGATTAGTAGGACTCAGACAGCTTTTGTGAAGGGGAGAAGGATTGGTGATGGGATAAAATTAGCTCATGAATTATTGAAGAACTATAAGAAAGCTGGAGTGTCTCCTAGATGTGCAATGAAGATTGATCTCATGAAGGCTTTTGATTCGATGGAATGGAGTTTTATACTCCATACTCTTAAAGCAATAAGGATCCTGGATCAGTATATAAGCTGGATAGAAGCTTGCTTTAAATTCACTATGATCTCAGTTAACATTAATGGTTCACTTAAGGGGTATTTTGCTGCTCAAAGGGGGTTAAGGCAGGGTGATCCAATTTCACCCTATCTATTTGTGATATCCATGGAGGTCCTTAGCTGTATGTTTGAACAGGCTGTAAGCAGGAAGAAGTTCCAAATCCATCCACAGTGTAAGGCAGTGCAGGTTACCCATTTAAGTTTTGCTGATGACTTATTGATCTTTACAAAAGCTACTGTTCAGGCTGTTCAAGAAGTCACAGATATCCTGCAGGCTTTTCATGCTTGTTCAGGTCTACAATTTAACCCTGAGAAGAGCTCAATTTATATAGCTGGTCTTCAAGATGAGGAGGAAGAGAGGGTGGTGAAACATTCTGGCTTCTGCAAGGAAAATCTGCCATTCAAATACTTAGGTATGCCTCTTACTTCTGGAAAGATTAGAAGATGTGATTGTAAGAATTTGGTGGATAAAATAACTAGGAAAGTTACTGATTAGAAAGCACGAAAACTTTCGTATGCTGGGAAGCTCCAACTGATCGAAACTGTTATAAGAGGCACACTAAATTACTGGATGTCAAACTTTGTGACCCCTGCTGCTGTTATTAAAGATGTTGAGAAGGTCTGTAATAGCTTTCTTTGGGGGTTTGAAATTGGGCAAGGTAGAGCGAAGGTTGCATGAAATATAGTTGCTAAGCCCAGAAATGAAAGAGGATTAGGAGTGAAAGATTTTAGAACTTGGAATACTGCTAATATTATAAGACAAATCTGGGATATCCTGTCACAGTCAGGTTCTCTGTGGATAGCATGGCCGCAGGCTTATAGATTGAAGGGTGCTTCTTTGTGGAATGTTCAGTCTAAATGTGGCTCTTGGCATTGGAAGAAACTCCTGAAAGTTAGGGATTTAGCAAGAGCTCATATTAGTGAGGATGTGGATGGTGAGATGCTGTGGGATGGTGTGTCTATGCCTAAGTTTAAACTGTCTGTGGTATGGGAAAGCATTCGTGCAAAGGACAAAGAGGTAGACTGGTGTGACCTGATATGGGCAGATTATAAGCTTCCCAAGAGATCCATAACTGCTTGACTTATACTTAATGGAAGAATTGCAACAAGAGACACTGTGAAGAAGTGGAATCCAGGTATTAACACTAATTGTCTTATGTGTGACAGCACTGAGGAAACAAGGGACCATATTTTTGCAGACTGCATATATATCCAGTATATATGGCAGAGTTTCTTCCCTGAGTTTGTTGGTCAATCCTGGGATAGTATGATCATGGCTGCTAAGAGCTGGAATTCAAAAACAGTAAAGTGCAAGCTTAAAAGAAATGCTATGGAGAAGTGTGGTTAGTTTAGTATGGATTGAAAGATGCCGAAGGCACTTTATGGGAGTAGAAGTTCAGAAGGAAGAGCTTAGTAAGCTTGTCCGGGAGGAAATTTTGATTTATTTGAGAGGGCATAATGATGAAAAGGAGATAGGTAGATATTTGTAAATAGTTTCGATAGCTTTTCCTTGTTTAAGTTGTCTTGGACTAGTTCTGTAATTCCATGCTTTTTTGATGATATATAACCAACTAATTCATCAAAAAAAAAAATGGTCGAATTCCGGTTAAACAATTAAACCCTGAATCCCTTACCTTGCCGGCTCGACCCCCCGGTCCGGTTCTGAAAACCTTGGCCCAAAAAAGTAAAACTCAACCCAAACAACCCCTCTACCTCGTAGACTACAACACTACACTACACTACACACTACGCACTCCACAATCTCACTACTTCCTTCCTTCTTCCTCTTCCTTCCTTCCTCTTCCTTCATCTCTTTCTCTCTCACTCACCTACTCTTTCTATTCCTCCTTTTCTATTTTCTGCTGCAATTTCTCACTGTAAAACAAATTGCTGCATTTCTCCTCTCATTCCTTCTTTCTGGTTAACCCATCCTTCTCTTCTTCCCATTTCTAGGGTTGGTTCCCTCCCTAACCTTCTCCTTCATACTTAATAATGAATTGATGGGCCACTATTCACTCATCAAGATTTCAAAGCTTTCTCTGTGAACAACAGAAAAAGTGGAACAAGATTTTGTGACGAACCCAGAAAAATCACTTCTCCAGTCTCCTCAAGAGGCAATGTGAGGAATCTACAATCTTGATTTCCCACACAGCGCATTATGGTGGCTGCCATTAATCCCCAACCAGCTCCTCCTACCTCCGCCACTGACATTGACAAAAACCCTAATCCGGCGAGGCCGCCTCTCCTTCCTTCCCAAAAGCAGCACAACGCCGGCGGCAATGCTGCTGGAGCTCGGAAACCCAGAGGCAAACAAGTTCCATCTAGGTACCTTTCTCCTTCTCCTTCCGCTTCTAATTCTTCAACTTCGACTAGTACTAGTACCGCCACTACCGCAACCACAACCACAACCACTACATCTTCCTCTTCTTCCTCGTCGTCGTCCTCTACTTTTCCAAGAAGATTCGCTTCTCCTCTTCTCTCGCGCACTGCTAAATTGAACACCGCTGGGACCATTTCCCCTTTCACTGCCCCCAAAAGATCCCAATCTGTAGATAGAAAGCGTCCGGCTGCTGCTCGTCCTATTACTCCAAACCTAGAATATAAACAAGGCAATGCACCCGCTGAAATGTCTGTTGCATCCAAGATGTTGATCACTTCTACGAGGAGTTTGTCGGTGTCTTTTCAGGGCGAAGCATTTTCGCTCCCCATAAGCAAGGCCAAGGCAGTGACGCCGCCGCCCCAGCAGCCGCTGAGTTCAGGTAGGAAATCAACTCCCGAGAGGAGGAGGGCCACCCCTGTGAGAGATCAGGTTGAGAATTCAAGGCCATCGGATCAACTGAGGTGGCCTGCCAGGAGCAGAGATGGGAATTTGAGCTCTAAGGATAGAAATCATCATTCCTTGTTATCATCTAAGAGTATGGATTACAGCGGTGGTAGAGATAATAGGAGACCAGTTGGATCTGGGTTGATGGGGGCCAAGTCACTGCAACAGTCTATGATGTTTGATGACACTAGGAGGAGGTTGAGCTTGGATTTTGGGAGTGCGAAGCTAAACCCAGATGCAAATTTGGAAAAGGACTCTTGTTTTGCTGGTGATCTCACTGAATCCGACAGTGATAGTGTTTCTTCCGGGAGTACTTCAGGAATGCAAGAATTTGGTGGGGGTGGGATTTCGAAAGGCAAGGTTGGACCTCGTGGAATTGTTGTGTCTTCAAGGTTTTGGCAAGAAACAAATAGTAGGTTGAGAAGGCTACAGGATCCAGGCTCACCGCTCTCTACCAGTCCCGGTTCAAGAATGGGGTTTCCTTCTAAGGTCAGCCAGTCCAAAAGATTTAGCACTGATGGTCCATTAAATTCTCCTAGATCAATGGCAGCTTCGCCTATAAGAGGAGCCTCAAGGCCTGCTTCGCCTGGTAAGCTATGGTCGTCTTCAGCTTCCTCTCCGATGAGAGGAATGTCTAGTCCTTCGCGGGCCAGGCCAATGAGTGGCAGTCCTATGAATACTCCTTCAATTCTAAGTTTCTCTGTCGATTTAAGGAGGGGGAAGATTGGGGAAGACCGAATCAATGATGCACACACGTTGAGGCTACTGTATAATCGTTACTTGCAATGGCGATTTGTGAACGCAAGGGCAGATACCACCTTCACAGTTCAGAAACTTAATGCAGAGGTACGGTATTAGCTGTAACACCTCCATTGTTTCGTGATGGCATATCTCTAAATCACTCTGGTTTTAGTAAGTCAGTAATTTTTCTGGGTATTTGTTATTTGTCGGTTGTATAAAATGGATAATTGATTGACTTGGGTAAAGACTAAAGCGTAGGACGATTAAGGTAGTTATAAATCCCAGTACATGTCTTAATATCTTATCTGGATGCACAAACATTGAGTTCATTGTGATTTTCCTTGATTCTATATCCACTTGAAGCATAACTGACTATTCATAAATCTTTTCCCTAAATGTCTCTTGTGTTTTCTTAATAAAAGAAATATCCTTTTTGCATGGGGAATCATTCACTTTCTTTGGAAGCTGATGTATCGTGTATCCTCTGTATCAGAAAAACATGTGGAATGCGTGGTTGACAATATCTGAACTGCGGCACTCTGTTACTCTTAAACGGGTCAAGATGCTGCTGTTGAAGCAGAAGTTGAAGCTAACTTCTATTATGAAGGGACAAGTAAGTTTCATTCATCCAGTTTACTACAAGAAGTTGAAGCTAACCAATAATCCCTTCTTTTCCTTTTCCTATTGTGTTTGAGTTGAGTTCCTACTTGTCCTCGGCATACCATTGACTAAATCCATGTGTTATCTGGGAAAAGTTGGGTACTTGTTCTTACATTCTCAGACTCAGATGTTTTGGTAATGCATTTTCAAAAATAACTGGGGGAGGAATCCCCTTTAGTTGCCCTTGCTGGGAGGCCAAAGGGGTTCTTGCACAGCTATTGAAGAGGTGTCGGATACTGATGTTTGTAGAAATGACTGCATTGATATTTACTGCACTATTCTGTAGCCATATAGCATTTGAGCTCTTCCTTGAGTTAGCCAGTTGCTTTGGTTTTTTCTTGCGTGGTAATGTCTTAATACTTCTTAATAATGCAGATTAATTTTCTGGAGGACTGGTCTGTTCTTGAAAGAGATCACTGTACTGCCTTGGATGGGGCAAATGAAGCCTTGAAGGCCAGCACCCTCCGTCTTCCAATTGTCGGAAATGCCATTGTACGTGGTAGCAATATATTTTCACATTAAAATGGATCCTTGGTTTGGAATAGGATCAACACTTGCTAATATTAAACTACTATTCAATTTACAGACTGATGTACAGAACCTGAAGGACGCTGTTGGCTCAGCAGTGGATATAATGCAAGCAATGGCATCTTCAATATGTTCACAGTTATCCAGGGTAACTATTCTTTCCTATCTTAGAGATAACATGCCATAGTCAGAAAAGAAAGTTAAATTTAGTAAATATTATCCGGCAAGCTGATAGAAATTATGTAGATTGGAAACACTATTTGTCTCTTCTATGTTATTTTATTGCATAACATAGATGGCTGAATCAAACAAAGTTGGTTTGAGATTGATGCTGATTGCTTGTCAGACTTGCGATAATTTGGTTCACAAGGCAATAGAAACCTGTAGTGAGCTCACTGGATATCATTATCGGTTTCACTTTGATTAATTCTACCATGCTAATTGGTTATACTAATCAAGGATATTAAGTTAAAAAAACATTACATCACATGCTTGTCCTCAATTCAAGGCAGATAAGAGTTTGTCTTCCTGGCTTATTTTGTTTGACATAGCAAGATGATCCCAGTGAGAGCTTGTAAACCATAAGTGTCCACATCATAGTTGTTGAAGTGATCAATATAATACGCCCTATGGTCTGGTGGATGCTACATCCCTGTTGTAGTTAGTGTTAGTTGAAACTGTGGGTGGTATTGCCAACAAGAAATTTTATGTGAGCGATATGGCATGCCACTTTCTTTATGAATCTCCAAATTTGAGAACCATAGGAAAAGTACAATACAAATATATATTGGCGTGAGACACGTGACGTATGGGTTTTTGACAAGGCCTGTATGGCTATTCTAATCTCATTTTGGAACGTTGTGGCTTTCGTTGAAAGTACTTGATGTCATCTGTTAGGTGGGTGGGTCAATGTTGAGATTTCTTGAACATAATTGTTTTAGTAATTGAAAAAGAGGAGAAGGAGAATTATGGTTGATTCAGTCACTGTGTGTGGATACGTTTGCTAGTAGATTAAATAAGGTGACAGTGATACTATCCTTGGTAATAATGGGTGTTAGTAACCTATTTGAACAACCAATCTGTCAAGTCTTAAAAGTTAGAAAGGATGTGTAGGTGAAGGCATTCATGTGCATTGAAAGGGTGTATCTTGAAGCTCTTTTAAACGTATTGATAGATGGATAGATTGGAGATCTGAGTAGCATTATGTGATTGGCAGGTGGACGAAATGAATTCCTTGGTGGCTGAACTTGTTAATGTGATAGCGAAGGAGAAAGTTTTTCTTGATCAATGTAGAGATTTCTCGTCCACGCTAGCAGCCCTGCAGGTAAAAGATCGACTCTGTCTGTCTGTGTCTGTGTTTTGACTTTTGATATACCTTTTTAGGGTTCTGAATGGGTAAATGGTTGTTGAACAGGTAAAAGACTGTAGCTTGAGGACGCACATATTACAATTAAATCGATTACCAGCAGCAACTTGACTACAAGTTTTAGAAGAGAACTGATCTTCACTTTTGACAACTCACTCACTCTGAAAAGTGAAAATGCTAACATGACCCCCCACCACTCTGCTATTTGGGTGAGAAATTATGGACTGAAACTGAAGGAGGTAATAATAAAAGATTAACAGCATGCATGGATTGGAAGCAGTAAAGTCTGGACTTCACCATTATCGGCATTTTTTGATAAACCAGGTGTGGTCTATTTTTTTTATTTCTTTCTTTTTCTGGGTATGTCTGTCATGTCTTCATCCTACCAAAAGCAATGTTCTTTTGTACCACGTAGATTAGATAGAGAAGTACTACTCACTTCTGTCTTCCTTTTCTCCCTTCTAATTAGGGTGTATACAGGTTGCTTATCAATCGGTTAGCAAATGTGAAAAAAAAAGAGAAGAGAATGACTGTATTGTGTATATGTATATATCTTCTGTATGTAATGTAATGGCCATGATCATGATTGATGTCTCTGTTACATGGTTTGTGATTGTATGTTTATTGTTAGTCTACACTAGCATGGAGATCATGAACAATAGTCACTGTTTGAAATGTTTTGATTATGAGACTTGAATCTTTGAATATTTAGTAACCTCCAAAAATTTCCAATTCCAAACTTCAATCTCTAAAGACTAAACCAAAATGTATCGAGTTTAGACCTTAAACTGTAATTAACATTATATTAACCTTCACCTTTAGAGTCTAAACCAAAATTGTTATTCTAAAATCCTAAACTTTATTAACCTAAATGTAATAATGTATCCAGCGTCTTAAACCTCATATCAAGTCTTAAAATCATTGAGCTGGTTCACGAACTCTTAATTGAGCTTTTAATGAGTTGGCTCGCGAGCTATATTATTTGAGCCGGCTTGAGGGCTGTAAATGAGTTAGAAAATAAGCTAGACTCAACGAGTCGATGAGCTGAGCCAACTCACAAGCCTACCAAGCTGAGCAAAGGTAGGCTCGAGCTTGGCTCGTTTACTAAATACATTTCAGAACATTTAAATCAATAGACTTAATATTAATAAGTTTTGTTGATAATCAAGTCTCAGTATTAAGCAAGTCGTCGTCTTTCAGATTTTTCTTACGTTCATTAGTCTTCGAGTGCACCGGAATAAAACATTGATTAGATGACCCCCTCCTTGAGATTCGAAGGTGGGTTTGGTCTCCTCGTGTCCTTTTCCTTTAGTCATCATCTGCTGGCTCATTTGCTCCTTCATTTCATCAATTTCTGACAATTTTTCATTGTCTCTTTTTTTTTGAGAATTTTCCATTATCTCTTTTAGGGTGTTGACGAACCGACCCGACCCGAATTTCACTGTGCTCAAGTTTGGTTCGTTGTTTTTTAATTGAGTTCGAGCTCGAACTCGAGCTAGAATTTTTAAGCTTGTGGCGAGCTTGTTAACTACACTTGACGAGCCAACCTCGAGTTCAAGTCCAACTTAAGTCATTAAAACCACTTGATGCATCCAATTTTAGCCCAATTTGAAGTTTGTGCAACAAAAAACATCAACGAGTCAAGCTAAAAAACAAGTTATCCTAAAATTTACAAGTTTGTATTGTATATAACGAACCACATGTTTGATTATTGAGTTTATAATAAGTCATATAGTGGAGCTAGTATTCGAGTTGGCTCTCGAGCTCGAGCTTGAGCCAGCTTGTGAACCTATCGAGTCGAACATTCCCTGGCTAAAGCTTGGCTCGTTTAAAATCGAGCCGAGTCACGATCGAGCTTTTCTAACGTCGAACGCGAGCCGATCGCGAGCGACTTGGTTCGTCAACAACTCTAATCTCGTTCAATTCTCTCTGGATATCCTCAATCACTTGATCAACCATGAGTCTAGATTTCAAGCGAGTCCAATACCTATGTGTCGGAACTAACGTCTTTTGTTGATCAATTTCGAAGGATTCCCTATAAACAAGTTTTTCTTCTTATGAATCAAATAAATTTATGCTTCTGTCAAAAAAAAAAAAAATTTATGCTAAAATCTGATTATGAATGGCATGTATGATAGTGTTAAAACATGTATGAAAATTGTATATATGAAAACTATTTTATAAAGGTAGATACGCCACCAGGGAGATTACACCTTATCTTACAATCAAAAGAGGGACACAAAACAACACAAGACACACCTAGCATCCTACTCTGGGATGGAACATCTCCCATAATAAGCCAACTCCTCTTCAAGTTCGGTCAGGTAATTCCATAGTTCTAGTCCTTCTTCTTCTTGCAGCTCAGGGCTTGCTTCCATATACAAACTTAAGTTTTCTGACAGGTAGCGAGCTCTCTTTGCAGACTCAATTATCACTTTCTTCGCAACCGTCATGTACTTACTTTTCCTTTCGAAGCTCTCATGTCCCTTTGCCAATGTCTCCTCTAGCTCATCTATTTGATTATGCAGCTCCACGACTGTTCTATCATTCTCCTCCGCTTGCCTCTCTAGACTTCTGATTCTTCCTGCTACTTCTCTTCTCTCCACTTCATACCTATCCAATTGTTGATCTTTTTCTTTTATCAGTTTTTTGTTCTCCAACTGTAGTTTTTCCAACTCCGCGTACCTTTCGGAATTGACCTTGTCCATTCGCTCATCTGATGTGCCTATTTTCCTCTTGCAGTTCCTGTCGTAGAATATTTGGGTAGGCATCTTTGCTCGTTTCTGCTGCCACGCGGGATAGTCGTTCGCAACGCGATCTTGGACGGCTAAAGTCTCCCTGTAAATTAGTGAATGTCTGATCTTTCTAGGGCTTTTCCATGAACTAACAGCCCTTTGAAACTTGCCCCAACAATCGGCATCAGAGTATCTGAAATTGGATTCTATCATTCCCCTTATCGGGGGTATAAACTGCCAACACTCTACTTGCCTTCTAAACATACTGGGGGCATAGCCTATGCAACCTCTTGGACCAAGAAGAGGCACCCAGAAGTTGCTTCCACACCTGTATAAGATGTTCATGATCGGCATCCATGTCGCTCTCCAGTTTATGCTTTTTCCATCCAACCGAGAAAAATACTCACGCCACTGCTCTCGAGTTGTTTTAAGATACTCACCTCGAGCTTCAATGAATTCCCTTATGGTGCTAGTGGACATGTCGAAGGCCATGGAATATCGTGCATAAGGAATACCCGTGACAGGTGATGGCCTCAAGTGTCCGAAGATCCAAATGACCAAAAGTGAAGTGCTGCCATACATTGTCATTTCAGACTCCAAGTAACATTTATCCAATGCTGCAAAGGTCTCAGATATTATGGCGAATGTGGGGTTTACTCCATGAAGTTCCCTCTCGAATAACTTGATTGCATACTCGTCAACAAAACCAGAGATCTTGGGAAAGAGGACTACCCCATACAAGATCAATGCGAATGCCCTTATTTTCAAGTCACGCGATGAACTCCCCTTGCAAATATAGCCAAGCAAGAAATTAATAGGGAGGTAATTAACCCCCTCTATTTCCTGTATTTCGACCACCAGTTTCTCCTTTTTCATTTTGAGAATCTCTGATAGAGCTTTTCCTACTTTGGTCTTTGGGTTTTGGACATATGCCTTCGTTGAGTGTCCATTGCTGAGTCGAAGAATGGATTGGTACTCTTCCGGCAGAGGCGAAATATCCACGTCGTTGAAGGTGAAACAATGAAAGTTTGGATCCCAATGGTTAAGCAATTCTCGAATCATAGCACCTGGGAATGAGACGTAGAGCAGATCAAATATACTCCCATACCTCCGTACGAAACCTAGTTTCTCCTCATCGGAAAAAGACGCCCAAATGTCCTGAAGAATCTGAGGTTCGTATTCCACTACTTGGATTGGTCCATCATACAGATTTGGAGTGACCGTCACGACCAACGGCTCTACCCCTTGTGCCAACTGTAAAGCTTCTGCCTCTCTTATAACGCTTTCCTCGTCATCAAATTGGCAAACAAAATCCGTCATGCTTTCGGAGTGAAGTACCCTTAGAAAATAGATATGTTGTGGCAACAACACCTACAACAATGAATGAGCATCAGAAGAAAAAAAAATGCAATGAATAATGCAGATACATGAATGCAATGAGTAATGAGTATGTTGCACGTAGTTGGAACCAAGACCAAGCTCCCATTCACAGACATGGCATTACAAGTACATCAATCATTTGTTTATAAATATGAAACATCATTGGTACATAATTACAAACATGTCACGAAATATGTGTCAGCGATCTATAACGTTTCTTAGCATCCTTGCAAAATATGTGAAACCTACTTTTACTAAGGATTAACCTAATGAAACACTTGCGGGTCATATACCACAATAGGTTATGAACCTCCACTACAAACTCATCGTAAAGGTCATGGGGCAAGTAGAAAATGTTCATACTCATGTACCACAGGTGTAAGTCGAGGTGTCTCAGTGGATAATTCATACTCCCATATCTAGTCTGAATGATCCTCCTGAAATTTTCAATCTCATCATCGTTTCTAAGCCAGAGGGTTATGGAACTCAAATCTCTCTGCAAATCATGCAGAAGAACCTCCTACAATGGATTGACAGAGCTTAAGATGTCCATCTAATGAAAAAAAAAAAGTAAACAACAGGGCTAGGATTCAATTACGCTCAACCGAGTCCTCGTAAAACATGGGTGAGATGTAATATGATGCGAACGTGTTATGTATGATGTCATTTATAAAGAAAATTTCACAACTAAGAAAACCAAACACCACACTTATAACAATGATACATCACATAATTCCTACTATAGGGTGCCCTTAAGTCTTGAATTGCAGTAGAGGTAAGTATCCTGGACATACTATAGGTAAGCATTGGGTGGTTTACATGATGGTTTATATGTTGATACTAAAGGGATTATTAGCCTCTACTAGTGTAAAAGCTAACGCTACTACTTCCAAATTCTATCTAAGGGTGAAGCTCATGTATAGAGCTATGCAAATGCATGAGTACTGATAAACAAATTGCGTAAATAGGGAATGTAATGTCATATCAAGAAAATTAAACACAAATTTATCGAGAAAATTGTAGCTAGTCCCTGAGGAACACTCATTTCCCCAGCGGAGTCACCATCTGTCGTGATCGTTTCGCGTTGTCCTACTAGTTTAGGACCAACATTATTAACTCTTATGAAGAGAGTGATTTAAAAATTTGATATTTTTTATGTGTGTGAATTTTCATGAGCCTTACTAGTGTAAGACTTGCGTTACTAATTTCCTTCATGAGTTCATTTTAGTTTTGGGAACTTCACGAGTTTTACTAGTGGTAAACGATCATTGCTGGTCCTTTTTTTTTTGTTCGTAGTTTGCTAGTGCTTTTAATTATAATAATTTTAACGGAATTTATTTTGAAACAAGCAATTTCACGAGTTTTACTAGTGTAAAACTATCATTATCAGTTCCAAATAATTAACAGAGGTTTAAAATTTTAGACTTAAGTTGAGATTGGGAAAGACTTCTGCTAGTGTAGAACTACCGTTACTATTAGTCCTTTAAATTAGGAGAATTGAGATTAGAATTTCAACTTCGGGTTTTCACGAGTTTTACTAATGTAAGACAAACATTACTAATCCCTAAAGTTAAGAAAGGTTTTAATATTAGATTTTGAACTCGTAACCTAACACGGAAATTATGCTAAAGGTAGAATTAAAGCCCGAATTATGACTAATAAAAAATATTATTTCGTTAAGCTTTAGTTTATACTCCTTAAAATTGTTAATCTTGGAATTAAATTTGAAGATTAAATTTTCTCAAATATTATTCAATTTCAAATATTTATTATGGATTATTGGTTATGATAAAGCTAATTTGGGCTGAGACTAAAATTTAATTTGAATGATAAATTGGGTTGAACCATTTCTCTAGGAAAGAAAATGGGCTAAAAGCCCGCTACAAAGGAGTGACCCAACCCACCGGTTTAAACCGAACGGAAAGCGACCCGCTCGGTTTAAAACCCCTCCCTAAACTCGGCCATGCATAAGGGTAGAAAAGGACCAAAAACCCGCGAGATATTTTAAAGACCCTTCAAGCAGTCGGGGGTAAATTCGTAAAGGAATGCTAAGCAAACCCTAACCCTAGGTTAAGAAAAGCTGAAAACCCTTCTTCTTACACTATTCACGGTCGTCACTCCTCTCTCTCCTTTTCTTCTCTTCAAACTCTGAAACTAAAGAACGACAAACAAAACCCCCTCCGTTACACACACTCGCCGCCGGCCGTCTCTTCTGCCGGCCAAAAAAAGGGTGAAGTCTATGCTTTTTGTACGTTTTAGTCCCTGAAGTTCATCTATCTAACAAGCTAACCATACTTGTACATGATTTTTGGCAGATTACACTGGAGAGAAAAGAAACAATCCAAGATAAAAGAACTAAAAGCAACCCTTTTACTTTAATGACTATTTAGTGCTACTGATTTAGGTCCAAAATGGTAAAATTGTTATTTTGTTAGATTACTTAGGAAAAGGAAATGGGTTTTTTTTTTTCTTCAAGTCATCTAGTACTCATATTAGGAAGAAAGTAAAAAACTTAGTAAAACATTAGAACTAGTTAATATGCAATCATTAAAAAGATGTCTTATGATGTGCAGGGAGTCCTCATGCAATCTTTCAGTAAAGGAAAGGAAGATTGAAGGGTGGGAATGCTCACCTCTTTTGTAAGTCTGATAGGAGGTGAATACAGAAGAGTGTTTCTGGAAGAGGCTTGTGGACTTGTGTGATTGCTCTAGCTGTAGCTCCTTTTGGTGATATTTCTTCCCCAAGTGGGCCTACCACTTTCTATGAATAGAAAAGAGATTAGAGTCAAAATGAATACAAAAAGCCCAACCCAACAACTTGGTCATATCACATATGCTGAAATTATCTACAAGTAAAAAGTAGGAAAAATAGCCATTTGTCCCCTTCTAGTTTGACAACTTAACAAATATCTCTTATACTATAAAATTGTTTTTTTTACTCTTCTTACTTTGACTATTTTGCTGTTTTGATCTTGATGTTTCAACTTTAAATTTTTTAACAGCTAAGGCTTTTCGGCGATGCCAAAGTCCCAACACTACAACAAAACCTAGCTACGGAGGCACACCGTATTTGCCTCTAAAAGCCATTTTTTTTGCCTCTATAGAGTTTTAGAGGCAGATTATCTGTCACTAATGGAAGAATTAGTGACAGATATAATTGTTAATAATTGCTACTTTACACAACTATTATTCTGTCATCTTAGCCACATTTTAGAGGCACTTATATTTGTTGGTGATAATTTTTTTAGAGGCACATATATATGCTTTTAAAAATCATTTATTTTTACCAGGATATTTTTCTCTATTGGACTCTCTCACTATTTACACCATTTTTTACTTTTTACTAGCTACGAGGTTTGAACCCGGGTGGCTGAAGGAAATGTGCTAAGTTCTTAGTTCTTTACCACTTGGTCCAAGAGTACTTACTGATATTTTTTACGCAGTTTTTAAATATGAATTACAAAACTCAACGATATGCAGAAACTATGCCAAGAAAAGAAATCAAAATTGAAAAACGTAAATTTCTCATTAATCATTATTAGAAAATAAAATCATCAATGTTTATATATACATATATTTCACCTTTTAAACAAATATTTTATCTACACAAAAATTACATACTTTACAAGTTATCTACCATCGTAAATTTTAATCATACAACATATAGAGACAACTGTAAATTATCTAGCTCTAAATATTTTAATCGTAGAACCTATAAAGCCGGTTCTAAATTATACCTCTAAATTAAATGAATTTTCTGTATAACTTATAGAGGCAGTTATAAATTATCTGTCTCTAAAGAAATTTTATGTGTAACTTATAGAGGCAGATGTTGAGACAACTGTAAATTATCTAGCTCTAAATATTTTAATCGTAGAACCTATAAAGTCGGTTCTAAATTATATGCCTCTAAATTAAATGAATTTTCTGTATAACTTATAGAGACAGTTATAAATTATATGTCTCTAAAGAAATTTTATGTGTAACTTATAGAGGTAGTTATAAATTATCTGCTTCTAAAGGAATTTTTCGTATGACTTATAGAGGCAGTTATAAATTATCTGCCTCTAAAGAAATTTTATGTGTAACTTATAGAGGCAGTTATAAATTATCTGCCTCTAAAAAATTTTCTGTAAAGGCAGTTATAAATTATCTGCCTCTAAAACTATAAAATGATATTTATTAAACTTAAAATAAATAAATAAAATACAATTAGAGGCAGATATTTGCATCTATAGAGGCACATATAGTATTTGTTCTTTAAAAGTATATTTAGAGGCAAATATTCTATTTGCCTCTGTGAATCTGCCTCCGTAGCCAGGTTATGTTGTAGTGCAAAATGAGCAACCACCATCAATTTGTTATTAAAATGATCGATTATTTCTATTTAACAATGGCATTTAAGCTGTCTGCTATTAAGCTTCTGATGTTAAATTGTATGTTTCTTGTAGTGGTTAGGCAGTAACATGTAATTGTAGGTTGGGCAACTGATTTATTGTTCGAATGTACTAACATGGTGAACCCTAAACGGTTACGCCGTGTCGGTAGCATGTCATTAGTCCGAAAAATTAAACAAAAATTAGACGAAAAAATAAACGGAGGGGCATATTTGTTAAACTTTTCAAAGTAGAGGGTGTTAAATCGATTAGAAAATAGTTGAAGGGTATGTTTGTTAACTTTGCATAGTAGAGGGGCAAAAAGGTGTATTAGCCCCTCTGTCTCCAACTTTAGGACTTTTACAAAATTGTTTGTTTCTCAAGTCTGGTATAGTTGTTTCATTTGGTCAATCTGGGTTGATAACTGATGTCAAGTTCGTTTAGATGCACCATGAAGCACTCCAAGAGGCTCCACCCGGTGATTGCTTTCAAAAATCTCGAATCTAATCCCAGAGTATCCTTGTAGGAGTGTGTTGTTCCGTACAAGCATGATAGCTTTGGTCGTGTGGCTCAACTTAGTGCCGTTGTCGAAGATTCCAAAATAAAAAATCCGGAATCAAATTGAGAAAGTAGGTATTACTAGTAAACCTAAATACCTAATACCCAGCCATATATCCAAAAGCTAGTTCTGACTTTCTGATTCCACCCCAGATATCTAAACCTAGAAATTCGGGGCCTAGAAGTCCAATTTTTCAATGTAATTGAATTCGGAAGTGGTGAAGATGGTAAAATAAATATGTACTTGATGAGTTCCCGCCCTGCTTGGTCCTCCGGTGAGAAGCAGCACCGAATCCGGTGGTGACGTCGTAGCTATCAGTTCCCATGACGGCATGACCCAATCGCTGCTAGCTTTGACGCCAGCCCTGGAGGACTCAGACAACTCCACCGTTACATCAGGAGCGTTGCAGATGGAAATCGCGACGACCTGGGAAATAATGAGCGACTCGCCGCCGAGCTTGGTGGAAGGTTTCCGAAACTCAGCGATCATCTGTTTCACCTCGTCAAGGTGACTTCCTTTCATGGCATCGGCGGCCGGAGCTATGGTGGTTGACGGTGGCGGCACTACAACATAACTTGGCTACGGAGGCAGATTCACGGAGACACATAATCTATTTGCCTCTAATCATACTTTTAAACAACAAATACTATATGTGCCTCTATAGATGCAAATATATGCCTCTAATTGTATTTTATTTATTAATTTTAATTTTAATAAATCTTATTTTATAGTTTTAGAGGCAAATAATTCATAATTGCCTCTATAAGTTGTAGGATTAAATATTTTAGAGGCAGATAATTTATAACTGCCTCTATAAGTTATACGAAAAATTCCTTTAGAGGCAGATAATTTATAACTGCCTCTATAAGTTATACAAAAAATTCCTTTAGAGGCAGATAATTTATAACTGCCACTATAAGTTATACGAAAAATTCCTTTAGAGGCAGATAATTTATAACTGCCTCTATAAGTTATAAGGAAAATTTTTTTAGTGGCGGATAATTTATAATTGCCTCTATAAGTCTTTTGTCTTATACAAAAAACTCTTTTAGAGGCAGATAATTTATAACTGCCTCTATAGGTTGTATGATTAATTTTTTTTAGAGGCAGATGATTTATAATTGCCTCTATATGTTGTGTGATTAGCTTAGAGATAGATAACTTGTAAAATTTTTAAAGGTATATAACTTGTAAACTCTGTACTATTTTATATAGATAAATGTTAGATAATATATAATTAATGATATATATAATAAACGCTAACAATTTTCTTTCTAATAACGAGTAAGAATTTTTGTTCATTTTTTCAATTTTGATTTCTTTTTCTTGGCATAGTTTCTCCATATTATTGAGTTTTATAATTCATATTTAAAAACTGCGCAGAAAATATCAGTAAGTGCTCTTGAACTAAATGGTAAGAACTAAGAACTTAACACATTTTCTTGAACCACCCAGGTTCAAATCCCATAGAATAGAGGAAAATATCCTGGTTGGAATGAATTCTTTTTAAAAGCATATATATGTGCCACTAAAAAAATTTATCAGCAACAAAAATAAGTGCCTCTAAAAGGCGGCTAAGATGACTGAATAAGAGTTGTTTAAAGTTGCAATTACCAACAATTATATCTGCCACTGATTCTTCCATTAATGGCAAATAATATGTGTCACCGTATTTGCCTCAAAAGACATTTAGCGACAGGAGCGTTGGTGGCACTTAAGCTATCTGCCTCTAAAACTCTATAGAGGCAAAAAAAAAAATGCCTTTTAGAGGCACATACGGTGTGCCTCCGTAGCCAGGTTGTTGTAGTGCTGAGTTGATCTTTTGTTGTTGTTTTTGGTTTAGTACTACTACTGCATGGTGATTCACTTTTCTTGGTGAACACAGTACTACCATTGGTGAACAGAAGACCAGAGATCAGTATTCTCTTTTCTTGTATGCAACTTTGTAATTGGGAGTGGTGGAAGAAAGTCAACTTACGGAGTTTAATTAGGGAAAAAATTATGAGTATTAAATTGTAATATAAATTAGTATAGTGTCTAAAAGTGTAACTTTTTTTAATTATTTTGGGCCAATGACATGCTGCTATGTGTCGGCGTCACCGGAGCGTTCACCTCCAATACATGAATGACATCAAAAAATTTTTTTTTACGTAGATAGCTCCAGAAGGAGAATCAAGGCAGTAAGCAGTAAATTAACTACAATCTACCCAATGAGTGAGGACTACCGACAACACTCTTGGGAGATATCTAAGAGCCATACGTGCCACAGAATGGGTGGCTCTGTTACCTGTGTAGTGAATCGAGCGCAGGTTGAAAGAAGGTCATGAAGCCAACATTCTGTACAATCATTCGACAATAACCCCACCAATGGCTCTAGACTTCCATTTGAAAGGATCGGTTTGACAACTAGATCCGCATCTCCTTTAAGATCAACCTGAACGAGACCCGAGGAAAAACACCAAGAAACAAAATCCTAAAAAATTAGAAGTTCAAGGAAGAAAGAATAAGCGCTACTTGGATAGGGGGTTCCCACATCATGGAGGACAGCCCTAAAAGGAACACGTAGAACCTAGCCCGAGCATGCATCTCACTCCCATGGCCGATGTTGTAGCTCCTTCGGCTCTCTTGAGGCGGTTGTGAGGCGGGGAACCTAAATAGAAGGGGTGGTGGAAGGGCGAACGAGGGTGGTAGGGGGAGGAGGGAAAATCGTCAAAATCATGGTGCCAGTGACGATGTAAGTTCGGTATAGAAATCTTGACTGTTATAAAACGACTCAAATTCTGGATTGCCATACCTGCTACCATACTAACCAAGGCCCAAGATAGGAGAGTGATGAGAGAGAGAGAGAGAGAGGGTTAGGGGTCGTAGTTTTGTGAGAGTGTCGGGGGGTAGGTCTAAGGCGGTGAGGTCACCGGGGAGGGTTGGTTCTTTGGATCGCTTTTACCGCTCGTATCAGATTAAAGACTCTCAGATCACCTGTGACTCTTCGGATGGTCGGTTTGGCTCCGTCTGCAGGTTGTCGGTCTCCAAAGGCTCTGTTTCACATTTTGTTTTCCTTGACCGTTGTTCTATCCTTTGGCTTGAAGGTATTTTGCAGGTTGCTTCTACCAATAGTTGGAGGTTTCCGTCGCTATGCATTTCCTCCTCGGTCCGACGCTCTGTGTCCGTATGCGCTTTCAACACTTCCAATGGTCTTCGGCTCAAGATTTCTGAGGAATGCTCAAACGGGAAGCTCTTTTATGTCCTTATTCCTGCAGGCCTTTCTTCTGGAGGTTGGTTTGGAGCTTTACGAACCATCCAGAGTTGGATTGCGAACGTTCTGGTTCCCTCCGTCCACCTCCTCCGGCTACCCTTTTGCCCTCGCTTTCAGCTCAGCCAAAATCCTTCGCCCAGGCCGTTTTCGGTCCTTGCTTCTCTCAAAAAGGAAGGTGTGTTGAAACTCCTTTTGCCGGGGTCAAAGGAGTAAAGGTGGAAGAGGAAGGGATTAAGGATAGAAAGCTTTTTCTGGATGGGTGTGTGGTTTTCAGATTTGTGCATCACGATTCAGTGAACTGGGAGAAGTTCCGCCGATGGTCTCTTCGTAACTGGGGCATTGGTCTTGAGGCTCCTCTTTACAAACTCGGGGACGGACTTTGGCTCCTGTTTTGTGGCTCGCAAGACAAAGTCAATCAAATCCTCGCGATGAAGAGGTGGTATTTCGAAGGCCAATCGCTTTTGCTTGACCAGCGAATCCCTTCGGCAGGTCGATCTAATGTTCTCCTTAATGAAGACGTGGTTTGGATTGCAGCCAGGGGCATCCCCTTACACCTTAGGTCTGCTGATCTGTTCAGGCAATTGGGTGAAGTGTGCGGGAGATGTCTCGGTTATGAGAACGGAGACTCTCTTTCCTCAGTTCGTATTAAAATCGAATCACCGGAGCTTTGCCGGAAGAGGTTCCGATTTGCTATGAAGATTTGGTTTTTCCGGTCAGCATTGTTCGGGAGGGCCTGCCTATTTCGGGTTTTCTCCCGACCCGTTCAGCGCTCGAAAAGGGATGGCGTAGCAAAGGCAAAACCTCCCTCTGTCCTCGGTCTGCTTTCTCGTCTGACATGGGTTGCTCTTCACGCTCTGCCCCCTCTCTTCCGTCACAATCTTCCGCTCGTCCCGAGGTAGCCCCCAGTGCCCTCTCAGAAGTCGCTGTCTTATCCAAGGTTTCAGAAGACTTCAGTGATTTGACTTTGGCAAAGACATCTTCTCCTCGTACCTGCAGTAGTTTCGTTGGCTTCAAACTGAACGACAAAGATGAACTTTGCCTCTCTTTTGCGTCTAAGTTTTCCTCTTTAGGTCCGAAAGGATGGGCTCAGGTCTCATTTAATGGGCTCCAGCTTGGGCCTCTTAAAAACCTTTCAGTGGGATCCTCTTTTGAGATTTGCTCTAAGGTCTCTGCAGGTTCTACTTCGCCTTTTCGTGTGTTGGATTGGGTTTGCATTCCCCCACGGCCCGATTTCTAGATTCTTCAGCAGCTACCCTCATTTCCTCCCCTCTCCAGTATTACCCTCCTACAGCCTCCTCTGCCTCTCCTCCATCCCAATCCTCTGTCTTGATTGTTGCTCTGCCCCCACCGTCCCACGAGTTTCCTTTGGTGGGTACTCTACCTCCTCTTGATGAACCTGCATCTGTCTCCGATCAGGCTTCTCCTTCTCTGACGATTTCCCCTATCTCAGAGAAGGTATGGGAATCGGCAAATCTTTTCGGCTTAGAGCTCCAAGGTTGCAGAATTAAAGGGGCACAAACAGCTATCGATTCTAGCGAATGCGTGTCGTCTCAAAGCCCTTCCACAGGTCCCCGATCTAAAAGGGATATGGAATGGCGCAGACTCGGCTTTAGTCCCGATTCAGTGATTTCAGGTCCCAGAATTTCGCGCTCGGGCAGGTGTGGCCTTTCTCCCCCACGTTATGAATTTTAATCTCCTATCCTGGAATGTACGAGGTTTGGGGCTCAGTAACAAGTG
The DNA here is from genome assembly GCA_034768395.1 of Linum lewisii. Classification (NCBI taxonomy): domain Eukaryota; kingdom Viridiplantae; phylum Streptophyta; class Magnoliopsida; order Malpighiales; family Linaceae; genus Linum; species Linum lewisii. Next base: position 80,444,581 of record CM068296.1, read on the forward strand.
ATTCCGTATCAAGCAATGTTTAAAGGATATGCATCTTTCGATTCTTTGCCTGCAAGAAACAAAGTTGGAGTTGATTGACGAGCCTATTATCCATAGTCTATGTGGTACGAATAACTGGAACTGGTCTTTTAAGCCCGCTTCTGGATCTGCTGGTGGTATTGTTACTTGTTGGTTGGATTCTGTTTTTGAGATTGAAGGCAAATGGATTGGCGATCATGCCCTCGTTTCCATTTTGCGCTCACGGACCGATCTTTTTTGGTGGGCCTTGGTCAATGTCTATGGTCCCTGTGACCATTCACAAAAAGCTGTTTTCCTGGATGAGTTGCGGCAGTTTGTCAACTGGTGGGATATCCCTTGTTGCTTCGTCGATGATTTTAATTTGATCCGGGATCCGGAGGACTCCACAAGTCGAACTCACAATAGACTCGAGATGCAATGGTTTAACGATTGGTGCTCTGACCTAAGCCTCATCGAGTTTCCTCTCCGGGGTGCTTCTTTCACTTGGTCGAACCTTCGAGCTTCTCCGACTCAATCCCGAATTGACCGAGTTTTTGTTTCCTCGGATTGGGAGATTCATTTTCCCGGCAGCAACCTGGTGGCTAAATCCCGTGCTTGCTCCGACCATCGCCCCATCATGTTGTACTGCGGTCTGGCGAACCCTATTAGACGACCTTGGAAATTCGAAAATATGTGGCTTGATAATGAAGACTTCAAACCTTCTCTCGAAGCCTTTTGGTCCCAAGCTTTTGGGCAGAGCAGTCATTTGATTTCTTTGAGTAGAAAGCTCAAAGCTCTCAAAGGTTTTCTGAAAGTTTGGAATGTTAACACCTTCAAACGGGTTCAGCTACAAATCGAGGAAAATTTGCTGGAAATTGATCAGTTGGACTCTCTGGAAGAATCAGGGGTTCTCTCCACCGACGAGTTTCTCCGTCGTATTGCAGTCAAATGTGATCTGGATCGTCTTTGGAAACTTGAGGAGATATGTTGGCACCAGAAAGCCAAAGAAAACTGGCTCCGACTCGGAGATCGAAATACGAGCTTTTTTCATCGCATTGCCAATGCCAAGAGAAGATGGAACAATATTGTAAGTATATCAGTGAACGGTTTGCTTTTAGAGGGTCAGTCAGATATAAAAGCGGCTGCCGTCTCGTTCTACTTCTCTCTTTACTCCGAACCGTCCCCGATCCGCCCTTTCCCTGAACTTCTCAGTTTCAGCTCCATCTCCTCTGAGGATTCAGACCTTCTGGTGGCCCCTTTTAATCAAGACGAGATTTGGCAGATTGTCAAAGGGTGTGCTGGGAATAAATCTCCGGGCCCGGACGGTTTCACTCTTGAGTTCTTTAGAAGTAATTGGGCTATTATCAAAGATGAGATTTGTGCGGCCCTTTAGGAGTTTGCAGCGGACTCGTTTCTCCCCCCATGCATCAACAGCACTTTCGTTGCCTTAATTCCAAAAAAAGAGGTAGTGGAAGAGTTTCGTGACTTACGTCCGATTAGTCTCGTCGGGGGAGTTTATAAGATTTTGTCCAAGCTTCTTGCGGGAAGACTCAAGAGGTGCTTGTCGAAAGTCATTTCAGATCAGCAGTGTGCCTTCGTGGGAGGCCGTCAAATCCTTGATGCTGTTCTTATAGCAAACGAGCTTCTTGACTCCCGCTCCAGAAGTTCAAAGCCGGGTTTGATCTTTAAATTGGATATCGAAAAAGATTTCGATCATGTTAATTGGCTTTGTCTCCTCTCGGTGATGAGGAAGATGGGCTTCCCGCAACAATGGATGGATTGGATCTCTGCCTGTATTTCTTCTGCTCATTTCTCCATCCTTCTTAACGGTGAAGCGGCCGGTTATTTCAGGAGCTCAAGAGGCTTAAGACAGGGCGATTCCCTGTCCCCTCTTCTTTTCATCATCATCATGGAAATTCTTTCCAAGATGCTCTCAAGAGCTCAAGAAGCCGGGCTGATTAGTGGTTTTTTCATGGACTCGACTCACTCTAGGAGTCAAGTGAACCACATTTTCTTCGCGGATGACTCCTTGGTCTTTTGTGAAGCCTCCTCTTTGCAAGTTCAGAATCTGATGGCTACTTTGATTTGTTTTGAATGCATTTCGGGTCTCAAGATTAACTTTCATAAGTCTGCAGTTTTTCCAGTTGGAGAGGTTTCGAATCTTGTCTTTCTGGCTAATCTCTTTGGATGTCCGGCTGCCACTCTCCCCACCTCTTACCTCGGCCTACCTTTGGGTTCTAAGGGTTTCACTACTAATCTGTGGGATCCGGTTGTGGCCACTATGGAAAGGAAATTAGAAACCTGGAAAGCTAAATTCCTTTCCTTCGGTGGCCGGGTTACCCTTATTAAGAGTGTGCTATCCTCTTTGCCAGTTTACTTTCTTTCTTTGTTCAAAGCTCCTGCAGTGGTCATCTCTTCCTTGGAGAGAATTCAGAATCGCTTCCTTTGGTGTGGGGTTTCTGATCAGAACAAGCTTCACTGGGTGAATTGGAATTTGGTTAAATCCCCTAGGGGGTGGGCGGTCTTGGGATTCAAGACCTCAGGTCTCTGAATCTGGCGTTGTTATGCAAATGGCATTGGAGATATGCTGTGGAACGTTCAGCTTGGTGGCGGATTCTGATTACATTGAAATGTGGTTCTGGCTTTACCGACTGGCAACCTGTATGGCATTTCTCCTCAGCCGGCTCATCCGTTTGGAAATGGGTGGTTTCTTTGAACTCGATTTTCTGGACTTACGGCGTTATCGATCTGGGGGGTGGGATGTGTGATTTTTGGAGGGATTACTGGGTTAGGAATGTTAGGCTTGATAGACTTTTCCCAAGGATCAGGGCTGCTGCCCGCTCCTTGAACTCTCTGATTTCTGATGTGTTTTCTCTTTCAGACAGGCAAAGGTGGTCTATTCCACTCCGCTTTCAGCTTCGTGGGGGCGCTTTGGAGGAATGGGACAGCCTAATCCGCTACCTTCATTCCATCCGACATGATCATTTCACTGAAGGCCCCGCTTACATCAGATGGACAACCCAATCGGACGGCTGTTTCTCTGTTTCTTCTCTCCGAAGATCCCTGGTTGCGGATAGGTTCAAAGGCTGTGAAAATTTTCCGGCTAAGGTTGTGTGACAGCCTGCTGCCCCTTCAAAGGTCACTTGTTTTTGTTGGAAGGTTTACTTCTCTAAGATCGCGACGATTGACAATCTTCAAGGAAAGGGCTTCGCCTTCGTCAACAAATGTGTGCTCTGTGATGTTCAGCTCGAATCGGTGGATCATATCTTTCTCGAATGCGCTTTTGCCACCAAGGTATGGACTCCTTTCAGTTCACGGCTTTCCATTTCCGGTCCCTTCCACTCTTCGATCGCTCCTTTCATCGTGGGATGGAAAGAATTGAACTGTGTTCAGAGTTTCACACCGGTTATGAAAGTTCTGCTTCATGTGGTGCTTTTGTATATTTGGAAAGAATGAAATTCCCGCATCTTCAAAGATACCTCAGAACCCCCTGTTGCCACTTTCAGACGGATTGGCAATGCTGTTGGTGATTGGCTTTTTGCAAATGGCACTCTATCATCGCAGACCCTCATTCTCTGGCGAAGGCTGATTTTTGATAATGGTTAGGAGGTGGCTTTTGGTTTTTTGTTTTCTCAGGGAGCTCTTTGTGCCTTGACCTCCCTGCTCTATTTTGGCTTTTGTTGCTTGTTAAGTTCTTGTTGACTGAGTCTGAATTTTCGGTCCTTCCAGTATATAATACATACAAATTCTCTATAAAAAAAACTAGCACCAAAAAAAAACCCTGATCCAAAGTGAGGGTGGAAAGATTCCGTCATATTAAAGCAGAGTTACAGAGGGGCGGAGTCAATAAAAAAGCCTACACACCACAACCACCGCCGACGACCACCAAGATGTGAGATGACGTGATTGAGTCATATGTATAGATCGATCAAACACGGGAAAAGAAAAGTAGGAAAGATGTTATTTCTGTAGTCAAACCCTTATCAGAGTTGGATTATATCAAAAATGTTGGGATGTTGTGGGCAAGGATACTGTTGATTTTGTCTCTTCTTGTTTCAGGAACCCGGACCTCATTGAGGCTGTCAACGAGACAGTCATCGTTTTGATCCCTAAAACAGCGAAGCCGGAGTCCCTTTCTCAGTTTCGCCCCATCAGCCTGTGCAACGTGGTGTTTAAGATTGTGACGAAGTGCATTGCGGACAGAATGAGAATGTTCATGAAGAGGCTTATCAGGGAGAATCAAACAAGTTTCGTCCCCGGCCGTCAAATTTCGGAGAATATTATTATTGTTCAAGAGGTTGTACATTCGATGCGTCAAAAGGCTGGGAAGAAAGGATCGATGGCCATCAAAATCGACCTTGCTAAAGCCTACGACCGCTTAGAGTGGAACTTCATCGAAGAGACCCTGCATTTGATTAATGTCCCTACCAGCATCATTGCCCTCATCATGAAGTGCACCTCTACGGCTTCCACACAGATTCTTTGGAACGGAGGACTCACGCCGAGCTTCCGACCTGGTCGAGGCTTACGTCAGGGATGCCCTCTCTCTCCCTTCCTTTTTACTCTTTGCATTGAGCGTCTTAGTATTATCATTAATAATGTCGTCTGTGAGGGGGAGTGGAAACCTGTTCAGCTGGTTAAGGACGGGCCCAAACTCTCTCACATGTTCTTTGCTGACGATTTGGTGTTGTTTGGAGACTCTAGCCTTGGCAACTGCAAAGTGATTAATCAGTGTCTGCAGATGTTCTGTGGAGCTTCGGGCCAGCTGGTGAGTTCGGAGAAATCCCGTGTGTTTTTCTCTAAAAACGTCAGCACGGCTTCCAGGAGATGTGCTTGTTCCGTGCTTGGGTTCAGCGAAACTAAGGACCTTGGCCGTTACCTGGGTGTTCCAATCATCCATGGCAGGATTACTAAAGATACCTACGGGTTCATTCTCGACAGGATGAGGAAGAGGTTGGCTGGGTGGAAGTGCAATTCGCTTTCCCTGGCAGGACGCGTCACTCTGGCTACCACCGTCCTCAATTCTATTCCTTCATATGCTATGCAAACTATTTTCCTGCCTGTTTCAATTACTAACCAAATTGATGCTATTATTCGTAATTTTATTTGGGGAGGAACGAATACTAGGAGGAAGACTCATCTTCTTTCTTGGGATGTTGTTTGCAGGTCTAAAACCCATGGAGGACTCGGACTACGGAAAGCCAAGGAACTGAACCAGGCGTACCTCATGAAGCTTGGATGGGCGTTTCTGAAGGAGCCTGATAAGCTGTGGGTTAGGGTCCTTACAAGCAAGTACCTTCGAGAAATAGCGGATGGGCCTTGCTTACGCCGGAAGACGGGTGGTTCGGCCCTTTGGAGAGGTATTCGAAGCGTCTGGCATGAAATGAGGGATGCCTGCCAACACAGCATCCAGAATGGGAATGACACATCGTTTTGGACCGCACGTTGGCTTGACTCCGATATCAGATTGAAGGAGCACGCCCTGGGGAGCCTAACAGAGGATGAACTTACCATGTCGGTTGCAGATGCGGCTACATAGGAAGGTAACTGGAACTGGGATCTCCTCTATCGAGTGCTCCCGCGAAACATTGTCTGTCTCATTGCAGGTATGGACCCCCCAAGCAGAGATGATCGAGAGGACGAAATGATATGGGGTCCGGACCCCCGGGGCAACTTCACTTTGAAGTCGGCGTACGAAGTATTGGATGCTACCACAGAAGCTGAAGACTTGAACGTTTGGAAGCTGGTTTGGAGATGGGAAGGACCTAGCAGGATCAAGCATTTTCTTTGGATTCTGGCCCATGAAAGGATCCTACCAATGCCGAAAGAATGCGCAGACACATGGCAGCTAATGGCGATTGCAGCCGCTGCCCGGGAGTCAAAGAAGACACGTTGCATGAAATCTGGGATTGCAAGCTGGCGAAGCAAGTTTGGCAAGGTTTTATTCAACAAACCGATTCTGCTTCCTTCTTTACTGATGATTTCCACAATTGGTTATTGAAGGGATTGAAGAGCCCGGATTTTGGGCTTACTTTTGGAGTGGTCATTTGGATTCTCTGGAAAGCTCAAAATGAGGCCATCTTCGAAAACAAACTTGTGACTAGCGATCAGCTCCGCCTACGAGTCCTTCACTGGATCGCCGGGGTTCGAGAGACAATGAAAGCAAACTCACAAGTGGGTTTAGGAGATGCCAAACATAAGAGCGAGGTCATGATTGGCTGGAATCCTGCACCTTCTGATTGGGTCACGGTGAACACCGATGGGTCGGTCATTGGTTCTACCAATAGAGCAGCCGCGGGTGGTATTATTCGAGACCACCTCGGTAGACCGATCGCCACTTTCAGTGCCAATCTGGGATCCTGCACTATCATGCGAGCGGAGTTGCGAGCAGCTGAGATGGGATTCAGGATTGCGTGGAACATGGGATTAAGAAAGGTTCATTTACAGATGGACTCCCTTGCAGCTGTCGCTGCTGTTTATGGAGACACAGCTAGGAACCTTCGGCATGAGAGGACCCTCCGCAGCATTAAGGAGCTCCGTCAAAGGAATTGGGAAACCTCTGTTTCCCACATTTTTAGGGAAGGCAACGTCGTTGCCGACCTTCTTGCCCACCATGGGCATTCTCTTGATTTTGGTATTCATACCGATTGTATTTACCCTACTGAGGTTCGATCCGCTATTTGGAACGACTCTTGTGGGATTTCCTTCCCCCGTTTTATTAATATAATTAATTAAGGGTGCTTGCACCCACTCTTCTACCAAAAAAAAAAGAGTTGGATTATATGATTTTTCATTTTATTCAGCTATTGCACTAAGCAGTAATTGATGAACATATAAATTCCTACAAAATATTAGTGTGAGATTGAACTATTGTGAAATTAACAGAATAGTGAACTCAAATAACAATTGTGCAATTTAGGGAAAACATGCATTCAGAGGAATGTTACTGGCAACAAAATCAACAATGCAAAACACGTGTAGCCAAATTCTTAAGAATCTTATCAGCTTTGTTATTGTGAAATGAGCAGTGCATGCAATGCAAGACGATAACTTTGTTCGACAACACGTGGGGTCCTTCTCGGCTAGGGCAGGGCAGGGGGGGGGGGGGGGGTGTTTGGTCGACGGTCTAGTCGGAGCTCCGTCAGACTTACTACTAGTGGGGTTGCAAATGCAAGGTTGGTTGAACAGTCGGATTTTTTTAAGGTGGTCATTAGTCTCCTATACAATCCAGATCTGGAACTTTATAACTTTTGTCAAAATTCCACATAATTGTTAATTAATATTGTATTGTATAATAAATATATTGTAACTCTGTACAGAAGACCACAAAACAAACGTGCCTCCATCTTTCTTGCATGTTGTCAAACCTCAAACCTAGCGGCACAGGATCACCTCCATCTCTATTAGTTAATTGATCTGGTTATCAAAATAACATATTAACTAGTTATCTGCTTATAACTTGTTAACTAGTTATTCGTTTAAAAATCATGTTAACTAGTTACCAGTCCAAAAACATTGTTAACTAGTTATTGGTCCAAAAAAAAACATTAACTAATTAACGTGTCATCGCAAGAAAAATCGTCTAAGTTTGGCTGGTCACCGAAAAAGTCACTAGAGACTCACCAGCATGTCACCGGAAATTAATATTACGTTTTTAATTTAACTATAATAATTAAATTATGTGTGTAATGTCCTGAATATTTGTAACAATCTAGATAATTAAATCGATAAAAAATCAAACATGAACTATTGATTGATAGAAAAAATTTGAAAGTTTTCCATCCTTGCCAAAGGTTGCACACTGATCACATGCCAAAACTAGCCTACTACTAGTCACTCACTTATGGCCTTGGAAATCAACGACAACAACCCCAGTCAATTGCTCACACATGAATGTAGTGCATTTTTTAAAAAATTTCTTATTGATAAAAATATCCCAACTAGACATCATTAATTTCTTCTCCAAGTCTTTCAGAAAAAAAAAAAAAAAAAACCAGAAACGAGTAAAAACTAAAAAAAACCCCAACAAAGCCCAGAACCCGAGTTCAAATCAGACCTCCCTTCTCCTAATTCCATTGTCCTCATAAATCCCCTTTTCTTCTAATTAACCACTAGTGCTATATAATATACACTTGGAACCCAGATGTCACTGATTTCTTCAAATCAGCTTATCCTTAAGGAATGCGATGCAGAGCTTCTTCCAATAACCCACATCACCAAGTTCAATCTTCACAAGCTTATCCTTGAGCTCATCAGCATAACCCTGAATAATATAATTCCTCTGAAGCAGACGATCGATCAAGTGATTCAGAATGTCACTGTTGTACTCAGGATGCCCTTGTATCCCCATCATATGATTCCCATACCTGAACATTTCAATCCCTGTCTTGTCCGACCATGCCATCACCTCTGCTTCTTTCGGAAGCTCCCTCACCTCGTCACGATGGCACTCGATGATCGAGAGAGCATCTGGGATTCCAAGGGCTGCCAAGCGATTACAAGTTGCTGTGGAGAGTTTGATGTTTCTTACCCCTATGTCCCATCCTGCCTTGTTCCTCCCTGTTTTCCCTCCTATTGCTCTCCCCAGTATCTAGTAATCAAATTGTTAACAACAAAACAAAATCAGTTATTGATTTAGTATGTATCGTACACGAATCATCAACCTCTAACAAAACTAACTTAAAAGAGTAACAAACAGAAAGCAAAGCAAGATTGATGCTTTATGTAATGCTCAAATTGGACCAGCAAAGCAATTCACAGATGGAAAATGAAGCATGTTTTACGTTATGCTTCTAAAGGAATAGGATTTCCGCTTTAATGTCAAGTCGTTATCATCAATAATCGAAATATTTCTTGTTTTAAAAATGAAAAACATGGCAATTGGATTCATGACGAACAGACGAATAAAACAAAAGCAAGCTGGCATTTACTCACTGTCAGATGCAGGAAGAACTGTAAATCTAAATGAACCCATTGAGATATTATTACTCTGATGATCATGATGATCTAAGCAGAGGAGGACTAAGTAACGGAGAAGGAATGGTGACATAATGATCCTAATGTCCATTAGTCATTGGATCTGTTTCAGTTAGATCCAATGGTAGAATGTTTTTATTAATAAAATACTACATTTACCCCATTTACTTCTCCTAATTAATAAAAAAATTACCTTATATGTTGCCCTAATAATTACCATCGCCAAAGCATAAGAAAGAGAAAATAGCAAAAAACTCTCTCCCGAAGCTTCTCGTCGGCAATTCCTTCTGTCCTCACACCAAGCATCTCCCGATCAGCGGATTCAACGATGGTCGGCGTTATCGCGTCGGTTTTCCATCCCGCCACTATCATCGATTTTCCATCTTGCCATTCACCAGTCGGATAAAGAAGTGTGATTCCGAAATTGCGGCCATCTATCATAGTCAGAGAACTATTTCTCGTTGGAACTCCGGTCAGATAAATCTCCTAACTTCATATGAACTTTCAGGTTTTGGTTTTGCGCATGTGCAGAGACCCTTCATTTGAGGGGTCGATTTTATGTTTAGGGTTTATGAAATAAAAAGCTTCAATTTTGGGGATTTCGTGTTCTACATATCATTTCCTAATTGGATTTGATACTAGTATTCTTCGATGTTTGAATCAAGTATTCTTTGATTTGATACTATTATTCTTCGATTTTTGCAGCTACTAATCATGAAAAGCTTAAATTTTTGTTGTTCTCTGTTTTGAGCTGTCCGTTTTGTTGCTCTTTGGCTGCTGTTTTTTGTTCCAGTTCATGCCCATTTTGTGTTTTGTGTTTAAGAAATCAGGATCTTCGAATTTGGGGATCTGGTGTTCGACATATCATTCCCAATTTGAATTTGATACTAGTATTCTTCCATCGATAAGGCTAGTATTCTAGGTTTTGATATTAGTATTCTTGATTTCGTGGTGATTTTTTTTTTTTTGCTATTGTTGCTTTGTACACTGGTTCAATTTTAGGCTGCTGTTTTCTGTATAACCAGTTACCAATAAAACCTATAGGTCTTGAAACTAAATTTGAAATGATGGGTTGATCATTTGCACTGTTTGTGATGATACTATTATACTCAGAATACTGGTATGAACAACTTACTAGTATTAATTATGAGTTTGCTTTTTTGATATACTATTATAAGTTGATCCTTGTGCATTCTAGTTTAGGTAGGCATTCCTCACAGTGTATGTTCTAACAAAATGCAATCTTATAATACAATCCATTTAGCAATGAACTACTTGTGTCTAAGAAACTAAACTTGAAATGAGTACTTACCAGTGAGATCTGTTGCTCTGATCATTTGCACTATTTGTGATGAAACTATTATATTCATATCAAATTATGCTGGATTTGTTTAGTAATTCATGGAACTCACAATTCAAGGTGATATTGAAAATAGGATTGATTCACTACACAATAAGTACATCGCAACTCCCGACACCTCGGTGACTGTAGTGGGTTATTTTTGGCAGACTTCTTGGATGAACAAGGTAGATTACTAGTGCTTTAGTTTCTTTGAATTAGTATGTTTGACTGAAGTGGATTAGTATGTTTGAAGTTTGGTTGATTATGTTATCCAAATAATGGTACTTGTGTTCATGAGTACTAGTATTTTGGCAGATTGCAACGATTGCTAATATTGAAGTTTTTTTGGTTATTAAGAATGATTTCAGAGAAGTTTTTATTGTATAGAGGATGTATGCTATATATAAAAAAGAAATAAGGTGAATGGCGCATAGGAAAACAATCAATCAACTAGAACACCAAAAAAGTCTAAAACACAACTTTATTAAGAAAATACTATAATATTGCAAGTCTAAGTCCATACTATTATTATGAAAATGGGTCAAATACTTAAAAGGTCCCGAAACTCTAGGGCGGGTTACAAACTCGTCCTAAAACTTTAATCTGTTACAGAGTGATCCTATTACTATGAAACATGTTACAGCTCACTAAAATTATATCAATCTAGCTCACTAAATTTATTTTTTGAACCAAAGTTTATAAGGTAGATGAGTTAAGATTTAGATTTGAAACATATTGTTGAATTTTCAGTTATCTTTTAGATGACATGTCAACAGTGACATAGCGAAATGGCTGAAAAAGTACACTTATGACGTCACTAGGACTACTCTGTAACATGTTTCATAGTAATAGGATCACTCTGTAACAGATTAAAGTTTTAGGACGAGTTTGTAACTCGCCCTATAGTTTCAGGACCTTTTAAGTATTTGACCCTTATGAGAATACTAGTATTAGTGGAAATAATAGTATTGGTGTAGTAGATGTTCAATCACAACTCAATAGAGGATTGTTAGCTTTCTCGATAAACTCCGGAGGCTCAATGAATAAAGAAAATTGGGTGGGAAAATGATGAAGATCGGCTGAAGATTAAAATAACGTCGTCGGTCGGCAAGAGGGCTTTATTTGATTTAGTGTTGGCTGGGAAGCACTAAGATATATTTGGTAAGGGTGATCAGGTTTGATTGCATACAATTATTATAATATATTACTATAATTATTACACACACTAAATCAAATCATATAACAACCGGATTAATTACATTAATTACAAGGGATTCAAATCATATCATGGAAGGTTGAACCCAAGGTCCGTTGTTGATTATGTAGCGATGACATAATATACATTATGTCAGCTACCAATGGCCGACTAAGTAAGGTGTGCGGTTCTCAATCACCAGGATAATGATGATATTATTGTAACGTGGATTCAACTGAAAGGCGGACAGGATATATCTTATTTTATTTTATTATATACTATGGTCCCCAGGCCCAGATTTACTTACTTAAAATATGTATGGAATACGATTGATTTGATACAGAATACTTCTGGGTTCTGCATAATTCTCTCTTATCAGTAAGCTGCTGCCAATTCTACTTATAATCTACCTTCCTCCCTTTCATTTTTCTATTTCTAGATGGATTCTGCCTTATAAACAAACAAAATAGGAAATAAATAAATAATACTATAATGTTATAATATCCTATCCCTTCATTCCACTGCAAATGCCATCTGGAATTTGCAAATCTCATCTAATTTGAAGTAAAAGAATATTAAAAATAATTAAGAATTCCGTCCCAAAGTCTTAACAAAATGTAACAAATAATACACACAAGAAAAGCAGTTGACTATTCCGTTTCAAAACTCATTGTTCGGCACACGCAAAACGAAATCTGGTAAATTACCGAATTGAGCGCAGAGGCAAAAAAATTGGATCATTAGGATGAACAAGTTTCTGATTACCTGATGGCCGAAGCAAATGCCGAGAACCTTCTTCTCCATGGAGTTCAATGTGGCGATCAGTTTCAGGAGGCAGCAGATCCATGGCTCGTTTGAGTGTGCGTCATTGCAGCTCCCTGTGATCACGAATCCATCGAATTTGTCAACGTCCTTGTCGTCGGGAAACTCCCTGCAACGACCTTGAACACCTCCCAACTCTCCCCTTTCTCTGATAACATCTCGGCGAACACTCCGAAGTAGCCTCCGTACTTCCTCTGCACGTAATCCGACTCATCCGCGCATAGCAGCACCCCAAATTTCTTCCCTCCCATTTGGTATTTCTGCTGTTCAATCGAGGAGGAAGAAGAAGAAGAAGGAATGCTCTCTGTTTTGCTTGCTGGAAACAATCTGTTGGATGGTTTATAATGAGGTGGGGGATGGACATTCCGAATTAGTCCCTAGTTTAGCTCATTAATTTACAATCATGACCTTCCCTTCTTGGTTTTCCGCCCAAATTTTTAGCTGCTGTTTCTCCCTTCTAGTTTATTCTGCTTACCCAGAAATTAAAATGTATTATTCTGTCATAATTTTTCTTCCTTTTTGAAGAATTAGTTCTGAATCTGCTGGATTCAGTTTAGTAGTGTCTGCTGGATTCGGTTTACTTCTTAGGGGACACGCAGTAATTACTAATTACCCCAAACTGTTATTATAATATTATTTGAAAAATTGGTAATTAAATTATTCCATAGAATCAACAGTTGTCTTTCACTTCACTGATTCTTATTTCCATATGTTTTGTTTGCATAATGAATGTTGAACTTGATCCGGGCCTGATACTTCTACTTTCATTTTTCTTTATATTAATTTTCCTTTTTTTTATAGGATTATATTAATTTTCCTAACTAGTGAAAAGAATAATATCCTACACTGTAACAATTTATGTTAGACATTGACAGAGGTATCCGCAAATTTAATCCGAAATTTTGTGAGTAATGAATATCCAAAACTCACTATAAATTGAGATTCTGAGAAGTTTTTTACTTTAATTACTCACTCATAGAAGGAAAGAAATCAGGATTCATAGATGCATTTAGCCGAAATGAGAAGAATTTTTTTTCTATAAATTTAAAAATTTATCTCATTTTAATGATTATATGGTGAACGCTCCGGTGACGCGTGTCACCGGTGACGCCGACACGTGGCAGCGCCTCATTAGTCCACTTAAGACTAATTTTTTTAGCTCATATTTAGCATTCTAAGTTTTATGAATGTATTAAAAGGTCACCCAATTCAATGAATTCGTCAATCCGATTTTCCATCCAACATCCATCCATTAAGTTAAAGACTTGTTTGAACATCACCATTTATTTACCTTCTTCACTCAGAAACACCATTCACTTTACCAACCCCTCAACTGCTTTACACACGACCTCAAACACTTCACCGAAATCAACAACAAAATATTACATCGAAGTTAAATGAAGTTACTCCCCCCTTATCTCATTATCATTACCACCGACCCTCAATCTCTCTCCTTCCACTCTTTCGAGAGGCACAAGAAGGTCTTGCGAGACAACACCCAGGGTATCACCAAGCCAGCTATCCGAAGGCTAGCTCGCAGAGGTGGTGTGAAGCGTATCAGTGGCCTGATCTATGAGGAAACCAGAGGCGTGCTTAAGATCTTCCTCGAGAATGTGAGAAAGACTGCAACTATGTCATAACAACAAATGAAATTTGACAACACAATGAAGAAAGGCTGCAACTACAAACCAGTCATTTTATTAACTTTTATAATGACGCGAACAACGACAACAACAGCAACGACGACAACAACAACAACAACAACAGCAACAACAACAACAGCAACAACAACAACAGAAATAACAAACACACTAGGCCCAACATGGATGTCAATTGTAAGGACAAGGTCCGGGTGGTGGTGGGGGAGGCCCTTCCCTGAGCAACCTATTGATTGAAACGTGCAACCATGAAATTTCTTCCCTCAGTTCTCGAATAATGTTGTCCTTCTCCTCAACGATGTCATCCTTCTCCCTATTCGCTCGAACAAGTAGTTCGTCCTTCGCCCGAATGATTTGGTCCTTCTCCTTAATAACAGCATCCACGGCCTCCCGCACCTCCAGTTTTTCATAATAACCACACCCCTTCTCCTACAGATCAGAAATCAAACGTAGAGGGTTTTGATAACTAGGAAAATGAATAAAATTAAATTCGAACCTTTTTTTTTACCTCTCTCTCACGAGGGCAGCCAAAATAGCGTTCCAGATCACTCGGTCGAACGGATCTAGTCGCCCTTAAGTCACACCAGCAGTTAACCACACTGGCCTCATAAACGAACAAGTCCTCATCCACCGGCTTCTTCAACTTGTGCATTACCCTCTCAGTATCTGTCACTACAGAACAACAGTACACAAGATTAATTCGTTAAACGCAAAATGAGATAAGTACAAAGCACCCAAACGAATTTCACTTACGCTTACTCTTCCGAGACCTAGAGCCAGAGTTGAAGAACGACATATTCTAAGCTTGGTGACGGCTGCCTACTTCAAATTCTAAGTTTAGGGCAAGGGAGGTGAGTGGTCCAAAACTGCATCATAGAGGGGGTATTTATACTGAAAATTGAGGCCTTAGGGTTTCTTCAGTCCCAGGCAGCGCTGCGCCACCTAGCCAGCGCATTGCTGGCTGGGTTTGAGGAAACCCTAACGGAGATTTGACGGTATCTAATCTGATTAGGCAGCCAGCGCTGCGCTGGCTGGGTGGCGCAGCGCTATCTGGCTGGCGCAGCGCTGGCTGCCAGTCAGATTGTGCTATTTCTGGACATTTTTACGCATTTGGCTACTGACGGTACATATTTTTTTAAATTGTGCTACAAAATTCCAATTCCCCTTATACCCAACTCTCAACCAACATATGAAATTATTAACCCAATAATCAACCTACCTAAATAACCCAATTCATTTTTGAAATTCTACTACTCTATTGACTCTTTACATACTTATATATTGTCTTTGAGATCACAACACTAATCTAACTTAAATAGCAAATTAAATTACAGCCCCTCTTCCAAAAATTTCAAAATTCAATTGACCACTATCACAATCTAGATAGCAAATTAGGTTTAGCAAAATTTTCCAAATTTCACTGACAATTGTGTGTTTCTCAACTTTATAAAAAAAAAAACTTTATCAACATCATTTGCAGCAACTAATTAAACAATAGCTGCTGCTATTTTGTTTGGGCAGTGAAAGGCTTGGTATTTGCTATTTGCTATTTGGTTTTAATGTTTTATTATTGGTTTAATAAAAATATTAATTACAAAATATGTTATTCTAGTAAACTAAATAGTGTGGATTTCTAACTACCCAAATTATTATCTGTATGTTTAAGTTGTATGGGTCGTTTCTCTGATAGGATTTAGGGGGGTGGATTTGGCCAAATCCGGAGATATTATGAATTCCATGTTTCCCGTACTAAAATGGTGAACTAAATTCGACAAAATTAAATTCCTGTCCAGACCCCAAATCACCTTCGAAAAGGAACTGAAAGCTGATTGAAACGGATGAGATTTTGAAGGAATTAATAATTTTTTCCACTCTCACACATCCTTACCCACCTTCTTTTGTAGACATTTTAGCATGTGACATTTTTAATTTTTTAATGCTTTAGATAATTATTTAATCAGTATCTCCTAAAAATCGAGGTGATTGTGGTTGTAATAATTTGTCAATTCCATAATGTCATTTAGACAAGGAAACAAGAAATTTATTTTCGGAGAAATGGTAAATTCCTACTGTAATTCAATTCCACTAGAATTATCAAATCTCACTTTGTTAATTCTTCACAGGAAACGACCTGTAGAATTTATTTTTAGGATTTTATGAGTATGAATATCTACTAAATATAATTGGGTACTTACAATATTCAACCTATTGTATTCCCTAACTTTCCTTGTATTTTATCTCCTTAAAAATGGAGACCAGCCAATCTTGTATTTTTTTTATAAGAAAACCACATTTCCCTTTCTGTGGTTGGAGCCAAGAATACATTTCAATTCCAGTTCCAAACGCAAGATAAATCCAATGGAATTGATTTCCACTGGATTGCTAGGGGATTTGATTTCCAAACACACATTTCCCTTATGGCCATTATGGGATATCTTTTTATAGAACTGAGGTAATCTTCCTCCTTTGCGTGCAGTATATATATATATATATTTTAGAAAACGGGTCCAAAACACCCTTAGTCATTCATAAAAATAAATCTGGGAAAGCAGGTCCCTACATGATCATGCCAAATAGCTCTATCAACCTCATGGGGGTACATACAATCGATGTGGAGGCCAAAATCCAAAGAGTGCCCGTGGTGGCCAAGAAGGTCGGCAACGGTGTTGCCTTCTCTAAAGGTATGGGATATGGTAACATCCCAATCTCTGCAAAGGAGCTCGTTAATGGAATCGAGCGTCCTACTATGACGTGAGTCCTCATCCTGACCCCCCCGAATCGTCGAGATGGCTGCCTGAGAGTCAAGCTGTAAGTGAATCCTCCTGAACCCCCTGTCCCAAACAATCATAAGGCCAAACTGAGCAGCGCGGAGCTCGGCTCTCATGATTGAGTAGCGCGGAGCTCGGCTCTCATGATTGAGCATCGGCCGAGGTTAGCTCCAAATGTGTAAATCGGTTGGCCTACGTGGTTGCGGAGGATCCCCCCCGCCGCCGCTTGAGAGTGGGGAGAGATGACTGATCCGTCCGTGTTGATCGTGATGCAATCCTGAGGACCTGCCTTCCAACCAATATGGGCTTCGACGCGTCGCGAGGTTCCCCTTGAGGCCACTTGTGAGTCCGCTCTCATTGTCTCTCGAACCCCGGCGATCCAGTAAAGGACTCTGATGTGCGAGATTTAACTCACAACAATCAAGGTCGTATTCCACGAGGGCTCTCTCAAAAGCTACTACTCACATGGTTCATGGACGGTCTATTTATTTAAAAGGAGTTTTAGTTTGAAAAGGAAATAAAAAACATAAAGGAAACTAAACAAGAAAGCAAAACAAAATGGTGCCAATCAAAGATAAAGGAGGTTCACTTGGAAAGATAGCTTCATCATGCTCAAGAGGAACAAATGCACAAACAAGCCAAACATGATCGAGGTTGCAATCGAATGACCACGCAAATCCCTTCTATAGACTCAATGCACTCTCGTCGCACTAAATCCCTATCCTAGAACCACTCAACCTAGGCTCTCGCTCTCAAGCTAAATGATTAAGGATGCATTAAAGGTGTTTGATGAAATGCCAAGCTACAAAACCCTCTCCTATGACTCTATGACCACTAGGCTAGACACCACACTCTCATGTCAATGTCCTAACACTAAGAGAATCATCAAAAGACTAATCAAAGTTCAATTGAATGAAACACCTAATACACGCCAAGTGTTCGATAAAATGCACAAGTGAGAAATCATGCAACTATGGTTGAATTGAGATGATCTAATCTCTTAGAACACACTCCCCTCAATCCCTAGACCTACAAACCATGTAATCTAAGCACTCTCATGCATTACATCACAAATGATAGACCAAATCAAGCCATAACACAATTTGGAATTAACAACAAGTCTAGAGACCATCTTCTTACAATCCAAGATCAATCATGGCAAATTTGTACAATCAACCTCTATCCTAGCATAACTATCTATCAATCCAAGGAAACCTAGGAAATCAGCCACACATGGCCAAGGGTACAAAAGAGAAAGAATGAGAGATGGTCGCCAAGAGCTCCATGGCAATCCTCTTCTTGCAAGCTCCTCTCCCCAAGGTTGTGGGCTTCAATCCAAGCTCCTTACTCCAATTTGCACCTTGCTCTAGGGTTGATGATGGATTGGTTGAGAAGAGAGAGGAGTTGATTGGCAATTGAGAGGAAAAAGAGAGTGACGAGTGTGTGTGTAATTAAGAATGAATTCCCCTCTCAATTTTCGCCCCTTTCAACTTTATATAGTCCGCTGGAAAATAGCTGGAATTTTCGGCGAAAATTATGTAAGATTTTCGCCGAAAATCTCTTTGAAAATCACCGGCGGCTTTGGCATTCCTTCTAATGTTTTTGGCGAAAACTCTGAAAGTTTTCGCCGAAAATCTCTTTGAAAACCAAGCCTCCGCCTTCTGTTTGCAACGGGAACTAGTTTTCGGCGAGAACTTAGAGTTCTCGCCGAAAATTCCTTTAGAAATGGTGCATTTTCTCCAATCTTGCATCGGCCATAACTCCTCCGTCCTAGCTCTGATTGACCTCCCGTTTGATCCTACGTGCTCCTTGTCACCAGTACTTCAATGCCAAATCCTGAAAATGCAAAGAAAATAACTCCAATAGACACATATTGGCCTCAAAGTGGCAACCGGACAACAAGATAGCACTTTGCATAAAACTTCAATAAAAACATATAAATCATAGCAAAATGAGATCGAACATAGGAAATCCTTAGGCTAATCAAAGGCTTAAAATGCACCAAATAACATCATATCAAATTCCCCTACGACTAAGCGTTGCTTGTCCTCAAGCAAATGAATTAGAAAGCATCCAAGTTCACAAATGACAAGATCGGCCCCATTGAGATTCAAGCAATAAAAATTTGGCTTAAACTGTTCCACGAACAAACTTAACCTACACATGCCAGAACGTCAACCAAACAAGTCTAGACCTCACTAATATTTGCACACTTCAAGTAGTGGTTAATTGGGATACAGAAAAACCGACCACGACAACACCAACTCTAATTAAAAGGACTTGAACTCGGGAAATGGAACGGATAAGGCGGGGGTAGGAGAGTGATGAGTGATCATGATGTGGCTATCGACTCGACTTCATCCGCTTCTAAATCTGCACTTTACAAACTCTAGCTAGGATCAAGGGCCACATTTGAGAACTCTTTTCCTCTTTTCCTCTTTTCTTTCCATTCTCATTTTTTTTTCTTACTGCATACTAGTGCTCGATCCAACACTTCACTTAGGTGTTGAACCTGCCTAGCTCACAGCTTTTGCCTTTGCTAGTGCTCAACCCGACACTTCACTTAGGTGCCGAGCTTGCCTAGCTTTTCTTTTCTTTTGAGCATTTTCTTTTGCAAATTGGCCACTTGATCCTTAGCCCCTTACAACTTCAACACAAGATTTCGAATTGGATTCCGTCTAATCTCAAACCACAATCACGAGAAATCAAAAAGGGAAAGAAGAACATGGAAAAGGGGAAGAAATTATGATTGCCTTCATCATCTTAGACCGGTGTTATCGAGCGGTACAAAAATACGTATCAAACCAATCAACCAACATACAAGAGTGATAACATCTCTGTTCTGGCCTAGACTCATTTGATATTAGTGCTAACATGCTGGTTATAGGTTCTAAGTGAAACAGTTTACACGTCATTATGAAAGCTTGAAGTCAATTAAACACCAAAAGTCAAGAACCGAATGATTCTAAAGTAGAGGAATTTGGAAACAATCAAGATCATGCAAATCAAGCAAAGCATAACATTACATCTCTACCACAAATAATCACACCAAACCTCAAACTCCCCTACGACTAACATGAGCATTGTCCTCAATGATCAAGAGAGAGAGGGTAAGGTGGAACGAGGTTACCGCGTTGGTAGAGAGGAGCATAGGACGTAATAGTGGTGAAAGAGTTCCATGATGATCCTTGGTGAAGAGTGATCCCAATTGCTTGCCAAATCTTATTCAAAAAGCTAAAACAACACAAAAAACCTCAAACAAAAATTAAAAGCAAAAAATTAAAGATAACATGGGGTGCCTCCCAAGAAGCGCTTGGTTACCGTCTTAAGCTCGACGATACCTGTGTTAGGGTGCCCAACTTAGTACCTCTTTGATGTCAAGTAGCTTCTTCCATGATGAAGTTTGAGCTCCAAGTAGCAACATAAGCAAATGGTAGAATGACCAATGAGCTAAGCTTAAGTTCCAATTGCTACCTTGCCATGACCTTCTACCATTGAGTTTAGGAGTTTGAGGAAGAATGTATGGTAGGGGGCCACCATTGAGCTCCATCGTCTCCAAGTTGGTGATGCCACTCGAAGAGTCTTCCGGTTCAAACATGGGCGACTCCTCTTCCATTATCACCTTAGGGGGGTTATGAAGCTTGTGTCCGTCTCTTGACACAAGTACTTCACGATCAAGCAAGAAGATTGAAGAGTACTCACAATCCTTGGTGGGACCACAATAGAGTGGTGTTGTTCACTTTCGTGCTCCACTCTCGGTGTCACCTCTTCTTGAAGCATCTCCAAATCATCTCTCACCTCCTCCAAAGGGTCATCATCCTCAAGTCTCCTTAATTCTTCTATCCTCACATCATCGTTACTTGGTGTTTCCATGGGAAAAACATGCTCCTCAATCTCCTCCACTACCAACTCTTCTTCCGTGTCAAGCTCCTCGGATTCACAAGTGTCATCTTCATCATCATAAACTTGCTCCAAATGATTGGGATGTCGTTCATTCTCAAAAATCTTCGTGACGAGCTCTATGCTTTTGGATAAGCGGTTAACTCGATTTGCATTATCCTCCCCAATTCGTAACATCTCTAGCATGAAAGGAGGTGGAAGAGGTTTCTCATGGCTCATGAATTCCTCTTGGGGAGACTCACTTTCTTCTTCTTCCATGACTAGCACTTCCGGTTCAAAGGTGTCGGTGATGAGCTTCACACTTTGAGTTAAAAGATCCAACCGAGCCGCATTATCTTCAGCAATTTGCAACATCTCCTCAATTGTGGGGGAAGATGGAGAGTGTTGTTCATACTCTAGAGCTTCCTTGATGAGCGTCACGCCTTGAGCTAAGCGATTAAGTTGGTTCGCATTGTCTTCCGCAATCTTCAAAGCTTCCTCAAGTGTGGGAAAAGATGGAGGACGTTCCTCATAGCTTACAAACTCCTTTCGAGGACGCTCACTTTCCTTCACCATTTTCAAGAGCTCCTCTAGCATAGAAGGCGGTGGAGAATGTTGTTCATGACTTGTGAAATCCCCTTGATAATACTCCGGCAAGACTTGATGGTAGGGTGGAGATGGATAGGGACATTGCTCATTCCACATAGGTGTTGAAGCTTGTTGTTCTTGACCCCACCATTGGTTATCTTCCTCACAAGTTTCTTGGTAGTAGTTGGACGGAGTAGGATGACCATAGTATGGGCTAGGAGATGGATTCCACCCTTGATAGGTACCATAACCATTACCTCCATTCCACGAGTTCATCTTACTTGTAACCTTGCTCCCATGAATTAGATAGGTGGGGAAAGGGCCTACAAACACGCACAACAAACACAACCAAGTAGTACAACAATGCGGGATAACAACACCACAAAAAGAAATAACAAAGAAGCAAAACTAAAACGGAAGGAAGTGAATAGAACGGTCAACTACTAAATGCTTTCAAAGGATTGAGAAAGGTCCCCGGCAACGGCGCCAAAAACTTGATGTGCGAGATTTAACTCACAACAATCAAGGTCGTATTCCACGAGGGCTCTCTCAAAAGCTACTACTCACACGGTTCATGGACGGTCTATTCATTTAAAAGGAGTTTTAGTTTGAAAAGGAAATCAAGAACATAAAGGAAACTAATCAAGAAAACAAAACAAAATGGTGCCAATCAAAGATAAAGGTGGTTCACTTGGAAAGATAGCTTCATCATGCTCAAGAGGAACAAATGCACAAACAAGCCAAACATGATCAAGGTTGCAATCGAATGACCACACAAATCCCTTCTATAGACTCAATGCACCCTCGTCGCACTAAATCCCTATCCTAGAACCACTCAACCTAGGCTCTCACTCTCAAGCTAAGTGACTAAGGATGCATTAAAGGTGTTTGATGAAATGCCAAGCTATAAAACCCTCTCCTATGACTCTATGACCACTAGGCTAGACACCACACTCTCATGTCAATGTCCTAACACTAAGAGAATCATCAAAAGACTAATCAAAGTTCAATTGAATGAAAAACCTAATGCACGCCAAGTGTTCGATAAAATGCACAAGTGAGAAATCATGCAACTATGGTTGAATTGAGATGATCTAATCTCTTAGAACACACTCCCCTCAATCCCTAGACCTACAAACCATGTAATCTAAGCACTCTCATGCATTACATCACAAATGATAGACCAAATCAAGCCATAACACAATTTGGAATTAACAACAAGTCTAGAGACCATCTTCTTACAATCCAAGATCAATCATGGCAAATTTGTACAATCAACCTCTATCCTAGCATAACTATCTATCAATCCAAGGAAACCTAGGAAATCAGCCACACATGGCCAAGGGTACAAAAGAGAAAGAAGGAGAGATGGTCACCAAGAGCTCCATGGCAATCCTCTTCTTGCAAGCTCCTCTCCCCAAGGTTGTGGGCTTCAATCCAAGCTCCTTACTCCAATTTGCACCTTGCTCTAGGGTTGATGATGGATTGGTTGAGAAGAGAGAGGAGTTGATTGGCAATTGAGAGGAAAAAGAGAGTGACGAGTGTGTGTGTAATTAAGAATGAATTCCCCTCTCAATTTTCACCCCTTTCAACTTTATATAGTCCGCTGGAAAATAGCTGGAATTTTTGGCGAAAATTATGTAAGATTTTCGCCGAAAGTCTCTTTGAAAATCACCGGCGGCTTTGGCATTCCTTCTAATGTTTTCGGCGAAAACTCTGAAAGTTTTCACCGAAAATCTCTTTGAAAACCAAGCCTCCGCCTTCTGTTTGCAACGGGAACTAGTTTTCGGCGAGAACTCTAAGTTCTCGCCGAAAATTCCTTTAGAAATCGTGCATTTTCTCCAATCTTGCATCGGCCATAACTCCTCCGTCCTAGCTCCGATTGACCTCCTGTTTGATCCTACGTGCTCCTTGTCACCAGTACTTCAATGCCAAATCCTGAAAATGCAAAGAAAATAACTCCAATAGACACATAATTGGCCTCAAAGTGGCAACCGGACAACAAGATAGCACTTTGCATAAAACTTCAATAAAAGCATATAAATCATAGCAAAATGAGATCAAACATAGGAAATCCTTAGGCTAATCAAAGGCTTAAAATGCACCAAATAACATCACATCAGACTCGTAGGCGGAGCTGATCGCATGTCACAAGTTTATCCTCAAAGATTGCCTCATTGCGCGCCTTCCAGAGGATCCAAATGATGATGCCGAAGGTAAGGCCAAAGTCCTTATGCTGGAGACCAGCCTTGAGCCAAACCTGCAGCAGACCATCTGAGAAAAAATGTGAAGCAAGGTCAGGCGGAATGAAAAGTGACCAAACCTCACGCGCCAACTTGCAATCTCTGACGACGTGGAGGGTGTCTTCAATGTCAGCTCTACATCTCTGGCAAGCTGTAACATCCGTCAGATGTCTCCTGCGTCGTTCTGCATTAGTCAGGATCCTATCATGAGCAACCAGCCAAAGGAAATGTCTAACTCGACTTGGACCCGACCATCGCCAAACAATCCTCCAGATGTCCTGATCCGTGTGGTGACCAATGCTATCAAGAATATCATATGCTGACTTCAGAGTGAACTTCCCCCGAGGTTCGGGGCCCCAGATGATGTCGTCCTCTCCAAGGGTGTCGCTCGGCGGCTCCATCCCTGCAACAAGACCGATGATCCGTGGAGGCAGAGAACGCCGCAGAAACTCCCAATCCCAGTTACCGTCAACGCCCCTGGCTTCCGACACCGGCAGCTGCAAATCCTCATCTGAAAGATCAACAATGGCATGGTCAGCAAGGATAATATCAGAATCCAACCAGCGGGATGACCATAAGAGAGTATCCTTCCCATTTCGAACAAGATGCTGGCAGGAGCCTCTCAAGTCGTGCCAAACAGCCCGGATGCCCCTCCAGAGCGCTGAACCCCCAGTCTTACGACGAAGTTGCAGGCCCTCACTGGTGTCTTTTAGGTATTTGTTCATCATCAACCGCACCCAAAGTTTGTCCGGATTGTTGAGGATCATCCACCCAAGCTTCATGAGATAGGCCTGGTTAAGCTCCCTAGCCTTCCTGAGTCCAAGACCACCTTGATCCTTAGGCCTGCAAATACGATCCCAAGCAAGTAAGTGAACTTTAGATTTAGTAAGGGAGTCACCCCAAACGAAATTACGAATAATAGCATCAATACAGTCAGTAATAGTGACAGGGAGGGCCGACGTTTGCATCGCATAAGAGGGAATAGAGTTGAGGACCGAGAGGGCAAGAGTGACTCGACCAGCAAGGGATAAAGAGTTACTCTTCCACCCATCGAGCTTCTTCCTCATCCGCTCAAGGATGTAACTGTAGGTATCTTTGGAGACTCTCCCGTGCAGGATGGGGACCCCAAGGTATCTACCCAGGTTCTGAGTTTCCTGAAAACCCAAGAGATTACACAGCCGACGGCAGAGGACAGAGCTCGTATTCTTAGAGAAGAAGATACGAGACTTATCCGCACTCACCATTTGGCCAGAGGCAGCGCAAAAGGTGTTAAGCAGACGACTAATGACTCTGCTTTGCTTCTGACCAGCAACTCCAAAGAGAACCAGGTCATCAACAAAAAAGATATGCGAGAGGGTCGGGCCATCCCTAGAGAGATGGATCGGCTTCCAGCAACCAGCATTGACAGAGTTATTAATAAGAATGCTCAGGCGCTCAATACATAAAGTAAACAGGAAAGGGGAAAGGAGACATCCCTGACGTAAGCCGCGGCCCGGTCTGAAGCTAGGAGTGAGGCTGCCATTCCAGGAAATCTGCATAGAGTTAGAGGAGATGCAGGACATGATCAAGCAGGTAAGACTTCTGGGGAAGTTAGCAAGACGGAGAGTCTCCTCCACAAAACTCCACTCCAGCCGATCGTAGGCTTTGGCAAGGTCGAGCTTGATCGCCATAGAACCCATCTTCCCCGACTGAAAACGCAGAGTATGGATCACCTCCTGAAGGATGATAATATTCTCTGAAATCTGACGCCCCGGGACAAAACTCGTCTGATTGATGTCAATAAGTTTCTTCATGAGCCCCCTAATCCGGTCAGCAATGCATTTCGTGATCGCTTTGTAAGACACGTTGCAGAGGTTAATAGGCCGGAAGTGGGAAATTTGCTCCAGCTTCGGGATCTTTGGGATAAGGACGATGAGAGTCTCATTAGCTTCTGCAACGGCCTCCGGGTACCTGAAACAGCGAGAGATAAAGTCAGCAGTATCCTTGCCCACCACATCCCAACAATTCTGAAAGAAAATAGGGTGAAAACCATCCTTCCCTGGAGCTTTGAGGCTTCCCATAGCCTTGAAAGTGGAGAGGCACTCCTCAAAGGTGGGGGGCGGGCGAGCTGCTGGCCCTCGGCGTCCAAGAGGGGGTTGGCAAAAACGGCGGCGCCCGACTCCAGGCTGGTAACAGAGCTCGTCTTGAACAGGCAAGAAAATGATTGACGGCCACTTCCTTCATCCCAGGGTCATCAAAGATCCACGTCCCATCATCCAGCTTGGGGCCTTGGATCTGATTAACTTTCCTTCAGCGGAGAGTGGAGAGATGGAAGAATTTAGTATTGCGTTCCCCATCCTTGATCCACTGCATCCTCGACTTCTGAAGCCAGAGCAAGTTCTCCTGCCAGAGGGTTTTCTCAAGCTCAATTCTTACCGACTCTTCTTCCGCCGCCAGTCTGTCCGACCCATTGGACTGGGTGAGGAGCTCAAGTTGATGGAGGCGCCGCTCCAGGAGGCGCTTACGCTTAAAGATGTGGCCAAAGACTTCCTTGTTCCAGGTAATACAGCTGTCTTGGAAATCCTGCAAAGAAAGCACAAATCCCTTCCCCGCTTCCAGCTTTGATCAAGGAAGTCCGAGAAATTATCGTGACCAAACCAGGCTGCATTAAAACGGAAAGGGCGGGGACCAGAAATGTACCTTGCATTATTGCTAGTCCAAATCAACAAAGGCCGGTGGTCAGACTTAATTCTTTCAAGGTGGACGGTGAGGAGTCCGAAAAGAGGTTAACCCAATCGGCATTAGCAAGACAGCGATCCAGCCATTCCTTAAGCTTCCAGCGGAACCAGGTAAACTTAGGTCCGGTGAAGCCCGTATCGAACAAGTTGCAATCCCGAATGCAGTCACGAAACTCGGCGGCCGAACTTTGATTAAAAGCACCACCACCTTGTTTTTCCGAGGAGTCGATCATGGCGTTGAAATCACCCATGATCACCCAAGGCCTTCTGACCGAAACTGAGAGGGTACGCAGATCTTGCCAAAGAGGACGACGGCCCTGGAGGGCAGGGGAAGCATATACGAAGGTAGCCTCGCAAGCCTTATTTGTGTCCCATTCGGTCAGAGTGTGGATGAGCTGCCGAGAGGAACCAAGGATTTTGATGCTAACGACCGCGTCATTCCACAGGAGCCAGATACCACTGCTAAAACCCTGAGCCTCAACAACAAAAGAGGAGGGAAACAGAAGCTTCTTCCTGACAGCCGCACCAACCTCACCACTCACCCGAGGTTCAAAGATAGCCACAACTTAGGGGCTATAAGCCTGCATATAGTGATTAAAAGCAACAAGAAATGAGTAGTGACCGGCTCCCCGACAATTCCAACTGAAAAAATGATCCATAAAAAGAACAAGAGAAGGAAAGAGAACACATGGCCGACTAGGCGGAATTAGGGCAGTTAAGGTCCAATAACCCCCCCTGATGCACTTCAGGCTCAATCCCGTCCAGGATCATCTCAACATCACAGGTTTCAACATTTGCCGGTCCTCCGTCGGGCCTGAAGAAAACCGAAAGATCAACAAGTTCAGGCGTCGTTGACGTGGCTAAGGGAGCAACAATCTTCAAAGCCTCCTTGACTGCTTTTGCCTTGACCGGCTTCTTAGATAGGCCCGAAGAAGATTTCCGGTCAACAACAGCCGCTGGTTTCAGACTCAGGCGAGTTTTGGCTGGCTCCGGCGGGTGCCGTCAGAATTTGGCGGAGGTGGCGGAGCGGTCAGAAGGTGCTTCGGCCCGGGCGGCCGGCTGAACAGGGAAGTTAGCAAAGAAGGGAGACTGGTGAGAAGCCACCAGCCCGTTCGAGACATCGGGACCCCCTGGGGACCTCCGACGCCGGTCATAGAGGTATCGGCGGGGGCCGACGTCCGGATGGAGAGCTTGGCTGCCTCTCCCGACTGGCTTGACGTCGTGGCGGCGGATGGCTCCTGGTCCGAGGACGACGAGGGCTGGGGGGGAGTGGCCTCAACCTGGATCGCCAGGCCCAACAAAGGAGTCGGGGTCTTCACCGCATCCGGCCCAACCGCGGCCTGCTTGTCCTTGGTCGACGCGTCTGGCCCAACCGCATCCTGCTTGTCCTTGGTCGACGGCTGTTGCGGGCTTTCCGCCGACTTGGCCTTGTTCTTTCTCTTGGGCTTCCTCTTAGTTTTGTCCCCCGGCCCACTCGAGCTAACCAGCTTGTCCTCATTAGCCGTAGCCAAGGGTTTAGCAACCGTTGGGCCATTAATTGCCGGATCCTACTCTGATTCCGTGATCTGAGGATTAAAACCCCCTGCCTTAAATGTCTTGGAGGATCCCGCCTGATTGTCCGCGCGGGGAATAGCCGTTGCACCTACCTTTTCTGCAACACTTTCTTTTGCTGGTCGCCGGGATCTGCGGGAGACGAGCATCCAGGGCCCGTAGGAGTCGGCTGCCGGCGCCGGAGCAGTAGTGACGATAGCCATAGAGGACGACGAAGCCGGACCACCCTTCTCCGGAGCATCGGGACCGGCGCGGCGAGGACAGTTCAGGAGCTCATGACCCACAAGGCCACAGTCAAAGCACAGTTGCGGGAGATTTTCGTATTCAACCTGTTGAATAGCTCCGTTCAGCAAGACAACCGGGGGAGAGGCTTGTCGAGGTCAATTTCAACGGCGATACGGGCAAATTTACCCCTTTCCGCTGTTTGGGTGGTGGAGTCAATCTTAACCGTCTTCCCCACCAGGTTTCTGAGAGCCGTGAGGACCTGCCCATGGTAGAGGTGAATGGGAAGATGGGGGAACCTGATCCACGCCACCATGCTCTTAGGTAAATCGTTGGAAACCCGAAAGGAAGGGTCCCATTGGTGGACGACAAGATAGTGATCAAGGAGGATCCACGGCCCCCCGTAAGCGCCTTAAAGTAATCTTGTTCGGCGAAGAACTTGACCAAGAAGCAGCTCTTATCCAGATCAACAATGTGCATGTTCCCCGTAGGTTTCCACATAGCACGGAGTCTATGGCAAAGGTAAGAGTAGCCGATGGACTTCCCCAAAAGGCGGACCACCACTGAGTGTGACCAAGGTTTGCAGAGCTTCTCTTTAAAACCCTTGGAAAGGGACAGAGATTTGATACCATTAGAGCAAGCAGGGACGATGTCCGAGACACCGACTAGAATCCAGCTTTGTCCTGGCGTGGTTGTTCCTATGACAGATCCATTAAGAGCTCCGATATAAGACTGGCGAGAGGCAGAAGTATCCCAAACCTTGGTAACTCCCAAGATGAGAATGGCCTGATCGGTCGTTTGGAGGTCACCGACGGAGGAGAGGATTCCGACGGTCGGTCCTTAGGGTCCGCCACCGGTGAGGAAGAGGGAGAAGACAGAGGAATCATTTTTTGCGTCGGCACCAATCAGCTCCAACCGAAGTTTTCAAAGAATTAGGCATACGGGCAAATTTACCCCTTTCCGTGCTGTACATAATTTTTGTACATCTATTTGCATTGAATTAGTTATTAGATAGCGGATGTTAACTAACGGAGTAACTCAATATTTCTCAAAAAAAAAAAATATATGAATATATTAGGCTTGCGAACATGCATGTTCATGAAGAACTCACGAATATTACTCGTATATATATTCAAGAGCCGACTCGTTTATAATTCGTGAACATGATTCGCAAGACAGCTTGTTAACATGATTCACAAACATTTTCATGAATCTGCTCGCGAACTAGTTTTCAAAAGTTTAACGAGCCAAACCCGAGCTGGAGAGGGTTCAACTCGTCTAGTTCGCGAATATTCAGCTCGGCAAAATCGGCTCGTGAATCTATTCAACATTAATTACGTACTAATTAATAATAAATACTAATGAAATTATACTATTAAAATTTTAAAAAAATACTAACGTGGGCTTCCCAAAGCTGGTGCACGATGTGGATCCGCATCGCCCCATATAATAGCGGGTTCTTAGGCAGTAGTCCGTACGATTTGGAGCTCAGCTCCGAACATGTAATCCATCTACAATAAGACAAGCATTATTAGGTAACAATAATGACAATTGTGCAAACTCGGAATGAACAGTGCATCATAAGCTTCAAACAGTAGGACAATTGTTCGCTAAAAAAATTGGCACTATAATATTAGTATGTGTTAAATAAATCAAAATCCTAAAAGTTCTAAAATACAAACTATGGAAAACCCCTAAAACTGAAACTATGGCGAAAATGATAACCTTGAGAGGAAAGTGAGGTGTGAACAAAATGGTGGGGTTGGGGGTTATAACCACTGTTAGGCTGCACCTAAGAGCGTTGCATCATCCAGCGTTTCGCTTGTGAGTGGCAGTTAGGGGTGGAAAACGGGTTGGGTATGGGTACCCGTATACCTATATATCGTGCGTACCCATACACATAATTTCAAAAAAATTATCTCAAATCTCATACCCATATTACCCATAATAAAAAAAATTATAATGAAAACTAAAATTTTAGACACTTCAATCCCGACTAATCTCCATAGCTAATAATTCCTTACAAGTTTCATGTTCTCGATTATTGTTGTCATTGTTGCCGATTGTTGTTGTTTGTTGTTGGTCGTCCAATTCGATGAAAGCGAGAAAGTACAAACGAGAGAGTGCTGAGTGGAGACTGACGACTTACGAGTTAACGAGTCAGTAAGTGGACGGTGGGTTTGGGCAGTTTAGGAATTAAGTACTTAAGTTAGGTTAGTGTGGGCGGTGGTGTCTGGTGGGCTGGGCTGGTGGCCACTGGACTAAATTAATGTGGGTATTATAGTACCCACAGGTATACCCATATGGGTAGTGGGTACCCACTACCCAGAAATGAGGTAAAATCAATCTCAAACCTCGACCCGTAGCGGGTAATGGATACCAATACCCACCAAATTTCGGGTTGGGTATACGGGTACCCATTACCCATACACAATATGTCGACCCCTAGTGGCCTAACGACTAGTTCTGTTAACTAACCGTTGGGCATGCGCCATGCTGCCCAACAGTCACAAATGTGACAGTCGGCTAGAGCGGTGCAAACCCTTTATCACATTTGTCCAAGTTCGGACTTTTCGTAACATATGCCACCGATGATACATTATTACGAAATTTTTAATACAAAACTACCCTGATAACGTTTAATTCACTTTGTAAATTGGTAAATTATACTACGATACATTATATTGTTTTATGAATATGCTAGGGGTCATTTTATGAATATGTTAACTAAGGGTCGTTTGTACTAGAGAATGGGTGGGAATTATCTAGAATTGGCCCCAATTCTAGGGTAGAGAATTCAACAAAATCTATCTCTGTTGACTAAGGGGTCATTTGCTTTGCGAAAAATGGTGACAATTGCCTAGAATTGAATTTAGGAGTGGGCCCAACCTAGAATTCGGACCCTCTCTGAATTCTCTGATGAGAAGCAGAGAATGTGCACATTCTATGGTGAATTCAAGATGAGATGACAAAAATGTCCTTGTTATTAGGAAAGTAGAGATTAAAGTTGGGGCATTTTGGTCTTTGTCATATTTTTTTTTTTTTCTCAGTCCAAAAATATCCCACTTCCACCCATCCAAATAATTTATTTTTAAAATAGACAAGAATTTTCAAATCTTTAGTTATTTCAATTCTCTTTGAACCAATTTTTAGACACAAACTACCCCTAAATATTTAACTAGCTAAAATTGCCAACATGACAAATTTAATACAAACACCCCTCTAATCCTTTGTGACTACTTTAAGATCCAAAAGTTATACGTTCAACTACATCCTCAAATACATTGGAATTTGATTAGCCCATAAAATAGTTATTGTTTATTGTTCCCTTTTTCAAAATAATGAAATTAAAATTTAATGTTTATTGGCATGAAACTGATAAGCGTTGGAGAAGATTGCCCATTTCTAGCTAGAACAAAAAAGATTTGATGATATTAGCTTGGATGATTAGATGGTGTAGTTACTCAGATTATGGTTCAGACTCCTTTGGGTCCGAACTTGGAGAACCAGAGCTACACACAACTCGGGCCAGACTTAGCAGACGTCGAAGCCCATAAGGAGCTAGGGTTCACTCATGAAGGAGTTCGAGCAGTCACTAAGAGCTACAAGCCGCGACCGACCTTAGTACACCAATCGGGAATCGACATGTGACGACCCTCATATCTCACCAAAAGGCTACAAGTAGCCCCGAATCTCAGTCAACAGACACACAACATGACCAATACACCCCCACACTCCCCTAGCCGTACGCTAAGCACACGTACGTACGCTCAAGGAACCCACAAACGCCTATGATCACCCCCCCCCCCCCCCCAAAATACTTCTATGTCTCCCACATCATCTTTCATACAAGCTTACCCCTCAAAAATCATCCTCTTACTGCTCTCTCGTCTAACATACTGCGAGGTACACTCTCGGCATCAGGAGTAAGACGATACATTTGCTTCCATTGATCATCTATTCGAACCAACTCATTGAACCAACAATCCAGACTCTCTGGGACGAAACACTCTACTAGAAAGAATTGTGATTCGATTTCATCATTTACTTAGAGAGACCAAAAACTAATTCTCAAATTTGAAATATATGAAATGGATTGGATATATATCAAATCATCATCAGAAAAGAAAAGCAAAAGAATTATAGGTAGGGAGTTGAAATGGTTACGCACATGATTCGTTGGGACAATTTCAATTGACATGTAGCGGCAAATAATTTGAGGAATTTGCTGAATTTTATGTTTTTTTTTTTTTTTAAATTACGTGCCCATATTACGTTGTCTAATAGTAATGAGACTTGACATATGCGCTTTCTCCTGAAGGAAAGCATTGGACAATATATGGTACATAGTGGAGGATGACATGAAATTACATTAATAGGGTTATATATGTAACGATAAAGATTGAATATTATAGAGCATGAGCTTTTCAGATTACACAAACACGTCACTGGAAAATGGAGAGGATTTGGGGAACAAATTTAGGTGGTGTTACATTCATTCAACCATAATTACAATGGGAAGACTAGATATCAGATTATAAGATCTCTAACTTTTTCTTTAATTGCCATCATTTCTTTTAGTCTAGTCGATGAATTATTAGTTTGAATAATAAGCTATTCTAAATTTTTTTTTCCGTGTGGAAATGAATTACAGTGGAATTAAAATTTGGAGGGAATTCGATTGCTTGGAAAGAACCTAATTCCTTCCAATATATATATGGTGCACACTTCGGTGCCCGTGGGTATCGGTACCCTACATAGTATAAAAATTCACATTTGTATACTTTAAAACTCAAATAATGAGTCTTTAACGTATTGCAATAAACCCTGAGCGCTACTTAATAATGTTAACTCCCTAAACGCTAAATCTTAACCCTCAAACACTACATTATAGACTCAAAACTCTAAATCGTATTCCAAACTCTAACATTTGACGATAAGTCCAAATTAAAAGATCATAAACCCAAAAAATAAACTCGAAACTCCTAACACTATATCCTAACCCCTCAATACTACATCAAATCCCTCAAACTCCAAAGTTAAAACACCAATATGGCAGTATTTTAGTGTGATAGGGTACCGATACCCCAGGGTACCGAAGTGTTACCCATATATATATATATATATAATATTATATATATATCGACCAAACATGAATCTTCAAATAATCAAAATTATTCAAACATTCAAAGAAAGTCGAATAATATGACACCTTCGTTTCATAAAAAATTCTATGGGCTACATCCCATGACCAATGGTGGCTCAATGTTAATCCATCTCAGCTATTAAAATATTATAGAAGTTTTTTCCTTTGAAAAAGATGAACCAAAAAGTTGTTCTCTCACGTTTGAAAATAAAACATAAACAAGGTACTGTTGAAAAAATCAAGGAAAAAAATAAAAAACCTGTCATCTCCTCCCCTTTTCAAAGGGTTTTGAAAACCCAGCCGGATCATTTGAAATCCTGCCCAGTTTTGAAATCCACCGATTTTGTGTACCATGTTTTGCTCGTAAAACAAGAAAATTGGACCAAGCAGAAATTCGGCAAAATTCTTATCTTTATTACTGCGCGGAAAATGACTTGTTAGAGGTCATTTAAGATTAGAAAAATATGTTATGAGAACACTTATTTGTCCCTCATATAAGGACACTAATCTTCATCATCCATTTTTTTTCTAGAGTTCTAAAAACCATTATTAAAGGATTTCAAAATTTTAGGCAAATTTTTAATACTACGTGTTGTCCATAACAAACCATTTGAAAAGGCCCAAAAATATACAAATATATATGCTAAGACCATCTCCAAGGCATTAGCTAAAAATGCTATTTTTAGGCTATTTTTTCAATTTTTATCCATACAAAAGTGAATATGCTCCAATACTTTTTGGTAAATTTAATTTTGGCTATTTACATAAATCTAAATTAGTGTTAATCTTTACATTTTTTTAATAATTGGTTAATCATAAGAACGAATATATTGTTAATTAATTACAATGAACATTTCGATGTAATTTTTTTTCATTCGGATGAACTTTTTTTAACAAGGGTACAATACATTAGTCTTAAAATAGATATGACAAACATGAATCCACTCGAGGTTGTATATGAATCGACATGGTACGAGGCTACGATCCTATCTTTTTGTTATTGGAACCAATCCCTAATCCTCAGACTAATTACTCGAGAAAGATCTATACCATTATCTCCATATCATGTTTATTTTTTCCGTGCTTCTCTCGACCTCTCTCGGTCCTCTCTAGTGAGGGCTAGTCTTGCATGCGTGTTCGAATTTTCTATCAAGCGAGTCATGCTCTTTTCCCAAGCCGCTACAACGTTGGGTTCAACATTTTCAGTCTATGACATGGTCGAAGGAAACGGTTCCATCGGTGAAATGGGTGCTACGGGGACCAATTAATCATTAGATATGTTCAAAATAAAATACATTAACTTATTTCGAAAAAAAAAAAATACATTAACTTAGTGCAAAATAAAATATATTAGCTTAGTTAAAAAAAAGGGTTAATGCGACTTATAAAAAAAAGGGTTAATGCGCCTTTTTGCCCTCATACTATGCAAAACTAACAAGGGTCAAATACTCAAAAGGTCCCGAAACTATAGGGTGGGTTACAAACTCGTCCTAAAACTTTAATCCGTTACAGAGTAGTCCTAATGACGTCATAAGTCTACTTTTTCAGCCATTTTGCCATGTCACCATTGACATTTCATCGAAAATATAATTTAAAATTCATCTTAAATTGATTCAAATCTAGAATTATATCAATATAACTCACTAGATTTAGTTTTTAACCAAAGTTTATCAGGTAGATGAGTTAAGATTTAGATTTGGATCATACTGTTGAACTTTGAATCATCTTTTAGATGACATGTCAACAGTGACATGGCGAAATGGCTGAAAAAGTACACTTATGACGTCACTAGGACTACTCTGTAACCTGTTTCATAGTAATAGGACCACTCTGTAACGGATTAAAGTTTTAGGACGGGTTTGTAACCCACCCTATACTTGCAGGACCTTTTAAGTATTTGTCCCAAATTAACAAACATGTCTCTCTACAATTTTTTAATTTAATTAAACCCCTCTACTTTAACACTTTTAACAAATGTGTCATTCCATTCAATTTTTCGTCTATTTTCTATCTATTATGTTGATTGTGTATGCTACATCAGACTATTTGTTCATGTGGCCTCTGAAGTAAACTTTAAGCTAAAAAACTAAAAATCTAAGACTTTAGAGATAAAGGGTTAATACACATTTTTGCCCCCATTTCCCTTCTTCTTCCTTCTATACAGACCACCTCTGCAAATTTCTTATTCTCTCAACATTCATTCGTACAAAATAGCTTAATTGGGTATGTCCAGTCAACAAATTTAACGGAAAATGGATGAAAAAGTTAATGGAATGGCACATTTGTTAGAAGTGTAAAAGTAGAGGGGTTTAATTCGGTTGAGAAATAGTAGAATGGTATGTTTGTTAACTTTGCATAGTAGAGGAGTAAAAATGTGTATTAACCCTTAAAAAATACATTAAATTAGTTAAAAATAAAAATATATTAACATAATTCATACAAAATTACTTTAAATACACATTAATTAAAATATACATTAACTTAGTCCAACCAATGGTCTAGTGCCATGTGGAATCCACTATCCCTATTGCTTCTTCTTTTTCTCTACATGTGACGATCCCCAATTTACCCATTATTGCCAATTTCCCCTCAATTTTCTCTAAATATACATACAAAAATACACATTTTAAACCATTTGCATTTTTAGCCAATGCACTGGAGGATACATTTACTAAATATATCCACTTTTTAACCATTATACACTAACATTGGAGATGGTCTAACTAGCCAACCAACTACTAGCTGGTCAGTAAGCCAGGCACTGGTCAACAAGCGCCTAGCATGAAATTTTACCACAAACAACAATGAATTGGTTGGTTTTGCCATAAATAAATCAATCTCTCTTTATATATATGGTGAGCACTTCGGTACCCATGGGTGTCGGTACCCTAGCTAGCATAAAAATTCACATTTCTATACTTTAAAATTCAAATAATGAGTCCTAAACCTATTACAATAAACCATGAACGCTGCTTAATAATGCTAACCCCCTAAACACTAAATCTTAACCCTCAAACACTACATTATAGACTCAAAACTCTAGATTGTATTCCAAACTCTAACATTTGACGATAAGTCCAAATTAAAAGATCATAAACCCAACAAATAAACTCGAAACCCCTAAGACTATATTATAACACATGAACATTAAACTATACAGCCCTAAAATTCCAAAGTTCAATCACAAATAGGACAAAATTTTAATGATGGGGGTACCGATACCCCTGGGTACCGAAGTGTTACCGATATATATATATATATAGAAAAATAGCACTTTGGTCCCTCTGATTTACCAACTTAATAAATAGTTCACTGTACTGTGAATCACTCTTTCTACCTCTCTTATTTTGGTTACTTTGTCATTTTGGTCCTTCCATTTTAATTTTCGTCTTCTAAACACTAAATCCTTACCCTCAAATACTACATCATAAACTAAAATCTTAAATCGTACCAAACTCTAACTTTTGACCATAAATCCAAACTAAAACACAATAAACCTAAAAAATAAACTCATAACCCCTAACGTTATATCCTGACCATTGAACACTAAATTAAAACCCTCAAACTCTAAAGTTAAAACACGAACATCATAAGATTTTAGTGCTAGGGTACCGATATCGTCAGTGTACCAGAGAATTTTCCATACTTATATTACCAATTAAAACACGCTTAGTAAACTAATACATGACTATTAGAGCTAATGCAGTGTACTGAATGCGCATCAAATAACGTCACGGAGACGAAAGTTGGAACGGGAAGACCCAAACGACAAAGTGGTCAAAGTAGGAGGAGTAAAAAGAGTAATTTATAGTATAGGGGTTATACGTTAAGTTGGCAAAGTAGAGGGGGAAAATGCAATTTTCTCATATATAAATTATAAATGTTTTTTTTTGGAAGTAAATGACGATTTCATTTAATTATCATGCTGAATAGGGCAAAAGTCAAGTAAAACATCATCCAAAAACTCCGGAGAGGATACACACACAGCAGGCATATCACAGGAGATAGAGTGCCTAGCAAACTGATGAGCAACTCTATTCCGTTCTCTCCTAACAAAAACAAGGTGGAAGGTCGGGTTTCGTTGGAGGAGCGCCACACACCCGTCAATTAGCTCTCCGAACTCCGTAGCATCAACCGCCTGTCGTGTGACTGCTCGCTGCACCACCTTCGCATCAATCTCAACAAGCACCTCACGAGTCTCCTCCTGCTCCAACCAGCTAAGTGCCTCCAGTGTTGCTCTCGCCTCAGCTTCCACACTGTTTCAAATCCCTGGCCATGCGTGACGTCGATGCTTAATAATCCTACCCTCATGATCGCGCAACACCATACCCACTCCCGTTCTCACTTCATCTGCAAAGATCGCAGCATCCACGTTACATTTTAGAACCCCGCGATTTGGAGGGTGCCATTTCTTACAGTACACCCTAGCAACAGGAAGGGCCGCCATCTGCTTCTCTCTTGCTTTCTCCCAATCAACAAGCTCCTCAAGCGCTAGCTTCACCACCCAGCTTGGAAGAGAGACCTTATTTGTCCATACACGCGAGTTTCGTTCCTTCCACAAGCCCCAGAGAACGGTAAAGACCTTTGCCACCACGCCAACATGTTGCATATTCATGATAACAAAAATCCACTCCCCAATGGACTGAGTGGTCGACGTAGCTGCCGTCACCACTTGCTCCAAACCGGCACTCCGCCAACACGCACGAGCAGTATCACAGGCAACAAAGAGATGCCAACTCGACTCCACCCCCTGACCACAATTACCGCACTCCTCCGGCATCCACACCCTTCTCTCTCTCAACCTAACCCGCGTTGGCACCACCTCCCTTGCCAAACGCCATACAAAATGTTTCACCTTCGGTGGGGCAGCCACACTCCACAACGCCTGCCAATTCCCACCCACGTGGAGGTATCTCCGATCCACAACACGCTCCGTTGCCACCCTATAAGCCGACCTCACTGTGTAATCCCCTCCCTTGCTAAAATGCCAAATCAGTTCATCAGCCTTGTGAAAACAA
The DNA here is from genome assembly GCA_034768395.1 of Linum lewisii. Classification (NCBI taxonomy): domain Eukaryota; kingdom Viridiplantae; phylum Streptophyta; class Magnoliopsida; order Malpighiales; family Linaceae; genus Linum; species Linum lewisii. The sequence continues at coordinate 80,482,703 of CM068296.1, forward strand.
GTTAAGGGCATGTTGAGAATTACCATAGCCTCTCTGTCGTTCAACAACTCCTCCACCAGTCTCTCCATCCCACTTCGGTACCCCTGGTATCATCAAGTCTTGCACTTTAATCTCTTCAAAACACGGACGCGTCGGCGTTTGAACAAAGAACCCGTCATCATCTCGTAGCCACGGGTCGGTCCACACATTAATGGAAGCCCCATCCCCTACTCTCCACCTAGCCCCTCTCCTGACAATGTCTTGAGACGACAAAATGCTCTTCCACACTAGGCTAGGGTTTGACCCTACCTCAGCCGACAGAAAGTCCCCCTTTGGGAAATATTTCGCTTTGAAGACCTTTAACACTAGAGCATTAGGGTTTGATAAAAATCTCCACCCTTGTTTCCCAAGCATTGCCAAGTTAAAACTCAACAGATTTCGGAAGCCCATACCTCCATGTTCCTTCCGTGTACTCAACCTCTCCCACCTCATCCACGCAATACCACCACCACCATTACTTTTCGTACCCCACCAGAAACTGTTCATCATACGCTCAATCTCCTCCGCCAATGTTCTTGATAAAATGAAGGTGTTCATGCAATATGTTGGGATCTCTTGAAGCACCTCCTTGATCAAGACTTCTTTCCACCCTTCGAGATACCCCGGTCCTTCCAGCTAAGAATCTGGTTCCAAATATGCTCCTTACTGTAATTAAAAATCTGTCGCTTCCGTCTTCCCACCACCGACGGCAGCCCCAAGTAACGACCGGTATCAATAGCCGCGTGAATGCCAAGTATTTCCTTCACTGCCTTTTGTAACATCACATGCAATTCATACTACAAAACACACCTGACTTTGCAAAATTAATAGCTTGGCCTGATGCCTCTCATATTTCCCCAAGATACGTTTCAGCTCCCGGACTTCCGAAATCATAGCCCTACAGAAAATGAAATTGTCGTCAGCAAAAAGTAAGTGCGAGACACGGGGGGGCTCCTCGACACACCCTTGTCCCGGTCAGTTTTCCTTCCGCCTCCACCTTTTTTAACATGGCCGTAAGGCCCTCCGCACAGAGTATGAATAAGAAAGGCGACAACGGACAGCCCTGTCTCAATCCCCGCTGAGGTACAATCGACCCGACCTTCTCTGCATTAACCACCACTTCATACTGGACCGACTTCACACACATCATCATCCACACTACCCATTTCTCATCAAACCCCATTTGGCACAAGACATCCTCCAGATACTCCCACGCTACACGATCATAAGCTTTAGATATATCTACCTTCACCGCCACTTCTCCTTCCTTTGCCGATTGTAATCGCTTCATATGATGCAGCATTTCAAAGGCAACCAAAATATTATCGATGATTAACCTACCTTTAACAAAGGCAGATTGCTCCACTGAGATCAGCTTCGGCATAACTCCACGTAACCGATTTGCTAGCACCTTAGCAATGACCCTGTATAAAATGTTACAGAGGGAGATCGTCTCAGATCCTTCATGCATGTCGGGTTATCAACTTTCAGCAACAAGATAATGTGTGTAAGAAACATTGAATCCGGAAGCCTGCCTTCCTCCAGCCACCGACGACAAAACTCGAACACCTCCTCACCCACAAGCGACCATGCATGCTGGTAGAAACCTGGATTAAATCCATCGGACCCGATGATTTATTGGGGTCCATGTCAAAAAGGGCTACCTTGAATTCCTCCAATGTAAACAGCCGCGTCAAGCTTCTATTATCAGACTCGTTCACTCTCCTATCAATCCCATTCACCACCTCCTCCCTGTCCCCCTCCACCCGACTAAATAATGACTGAAAATACTCTGCCGCCACCCTTCCCATACCCACGTTCGACTCATCCCACAATCCATCCTCCGCTCTTAACTTCAGCAATTTCTTCTGTCTCTTCCTCCTCGTCGCTACAGCATGAAAATACTGAGTGTTTAGGTCCCCATCACGTCGCCAGAACTGTTTAGTTCTCTGCCTCCAGTAATTATCTTGTTGTTGTAAAAGGTGGAGGAGGTCCTGCCGACACACCTTATACTCCTCAACCTTCTCCGGACGCAAGTCTCCACGTAAGCTATCCAACTTCTTGTTTAGCTCCTTAATCTCTTTACGGTAGACTCTCGTATGCTTTCTACCACAAGAGTTTAACTGCATAGCATACTCTTCCAGCTTCAGCTCCAAACTACCACCCAAGCTGCCATTCCAACTCCTATCCGACATATCTCGAAACCCAACTTCATGGATCCATTTATTTTTGAAACGAAACGGCCAAATACGCCCACTGCTCCTCCCCCCCATCGTTTCAAGTAATAAGGGAGAGTGATCGGATATAGGAGCCGTAATGTTTGTTAATATCGCATCCGGGAACTCCCCCAACCATGCATCATTTGCCATTGCACGGTCCAGCCTTTCTTCAAGGTCTCGTGGACTGACCCTACTCCGTTCCCATGTAAATTGATGACCTTGTAGTGGTAAGTTGGTCAACTCACAGTCTCTAATCGCCTCCCTGAATCCATTAATCAAGTTCAACTGATGCGGGTGCACGCCTCGTTTCTCCGAGGGATGTAATAAGTCATTAAAATCCCCAATACACATCTGATATGACTTTAATTAGTACATTTTAAGCTTATGAATGACCTATGAAATGCCCGTGTTTATTCGTGAAATGACATGACTTATATGCTTTTATTGAAGTTTTTGTGCAAAGTGTCATTTTGTTGTCCGGTTGCCACTTTGGAGCCAAATTCGTGGTCTATTGGAGTTGCCTCTGTGCATTTTCAGGTTATGGCATCAAAGTACGGATGACAAGGAGCGCATAGGAGCAAACGGGAGGTCATTTGGAGTCCGGACGAGGGAGATATGAGCATTACAAGATCGAGCTTTCTGCAGAGTGCAGGGGTGCACGCCGTGCAGGGGTGCACGCCGTGCACTGTCCCCTGCACTATAAATATTCTTGTTTTTGGCCATTTTGGGGCATTCTTTCATCTCTCTTGAACCCCAAACACATACCCACGAACCCTCAAACCCTAGAACACATTTTTGGAGCAATTTGAAGCCATTGGAGCTAGGATTGAAGCCAACAAACCTTGGGAGAAGTGCTTACAAGTGGAGAAGTGAAGATCATCTCAAGGATTCATCCATGGTGTTCTTGGTGACCATTCTTCCTTCTTTTCTCTTTACTCCCTTGGCCATGTGTGGCTGAGTTTCTAGGGTTCATCTTGGATGGGTAGATTAGTTGTGCTATGATAGAGGGATGATTGCATAGAACTTGCCATGATTGATCTTGGTTGTATGAGGATGATTCCTAGACTTGTTCTTAATGCCATTTTATGCCATGTTTGCTTAATTTGGTCCATTCAATGTGATTTGATGCATGAGAGTGCTTGGATTGCATAGATTGTAGGTCTAGGGATTGAAGTGAGTGTGTTCTAAGAGATTAGATCATCTTATTTCAACCATTTTCACCTGATTTCTCTCTTGGGCATTTTATCGAACACTTGGTGTGCATGTGGATTTTCATTCAATTGAGTTTGAAAAGGCTTTTTGGTGAATCTCTTAGTGTTAGAGCATTGATATGAGAGTGTTGTGCCTAGCCTTGTGGTCATAGAGTCTTAAGAGAGGGTCTTGTGTCTTGGCATTTCATCAAACACTAAGAATGCATCCTTTTTCACTTAGCTTGAGAGCGAGAGCCTAAGTTGAGTGGTATTAGGATAGGGATTTGGTGCTACGAGAGTGCATTGAGTCTATAGAAGTGAAATGCATGGTCATCCGAATGCAAACTCGATCTTGATTAGCTTGTTTGTTCAATTAGTCATCTTGAGCATGATGAAACTACCCACCAAGAGAGCCCCCTTTGTTTTTGATTTGAACCACCTTTCTCTCTTGCTTAATCTTTGTTAGTATTGCATTTCTTTGCCTTTGTTTCTGAATTTCTCAATCAAACCAAACCAATTTCAAATGTCTAGACCGTCTATGAGAAGTGTGAGTATTGGTCTATGAGAGGACCCCGTGGAATACGACCTTGGTAAAATCGCTTTTATCAAGTTTTTGGCGCCGTTGCCGGGGACTCTCTCATTCCTTTGAAAGCACTTAGTAGTGGACCGATCTATTCACTTCCTTCCACTTTACTTTTTGCTTCCTTGTTGCTCTTTGTTTACTTTATTATCCCGCATCGTTGTATTACTCGGGTGTGTTTGTTGTGCTTGTTTGCAGGAGATTTTGGGTTAGTGCATGAGGCGTTCAGCTCGTCTTCAAGCATAAATCCAAGGACTAGAACAAGTGCTCGAGTCACCTACCACTTCCCCACCTCCTACAGTTGAAGAAGAAGAAGTTGATCGCATCTCACACCACACTATGTCTCATCACGAGGATGAAGATAACCATTCGGAACATTCACATCGCACCAATGAAGACGATCAATCGCAAAGGGGTGCGAGGCGCACACTAGCTGATTATGCTCGCCCAACCCTTGAAGGGGCAGCCTCGAGCATCGTGCGAAGACCGGTAAATGCAAGAAACTTCGAGTTGAAGCCTAATATGATTCAGATGGTACAGAACGGAGTGGTGTTCAACGGTATAGATGGAGAGTGCCCGTCTAGACACTTGAAGGACTTCCTAGAGATATGTGATACGGTGAAGAACGATCAAGTTCATCTGGATTGTGTGCGACTCCGACTTTTCCCCTTCTCCCTCAAAGGTAGAGCCAAGTCATGGTTGGAGAACCAACCGAGTAGAGCTTTCACCACATGGGAGGGCCTAGCCGAAGCTTTCCTCGAAGAGTTCTTTCCTCCTTATATGACGGATGCAATCCGAGATCGTATCAACCACTTCACACAACACAACGGAGAGCTCTTCCATGAGACTTGGAATAGGTTCCAAGCCATTCTTCGGTCTTGTCCTCATCACAACTTCGCTGAATGGAGCTTGGCGGACATCTTTGCTAGGTCCCTTGATTTTGAGAATACAAGGATGATCAACCAAGCCGCCGGAGGTGACTTAAGGATGCTCACTCCCGAAGATGCTCTATAACTCTTCGCGGAGATGGCCAACAAGACAAGGAGTTGGTCTCGACAACAACCTCCTAAGTCTAAGTATGGAAGTGACACGCACTATGATTCTCGGTCCGTAAGTGTTGATGCACCAAAGGAGTCGTCTAGCTATGGGAAGAAGCCTAAGTTACCGGGGCACCGAGATGAAGATGATCCAATGATCGCTCTCCTTATGTCTAAGATCGACGCCATGGCTTCACAAGTAAGCAATCTTAATATGCCTAAGACTCCCTCTAAGCCATCTAAAGTGGGTAATCCACCGGTTGCTTCGGTATTTTGTTGTGAATGTTGTGGAGGCCAAGGCCATGATGTCAATGTATGCCCTTCCGCTACTTCCGAGCCTAACCAAGATGAAAACATTGAGGAAGTAAGCTTTGCACAAGGTCAAGGATTCCATGGTAACTTCAACCCTCAAGGGAACTATCAAGGGGTAACTACAACCGTCCTTGGAACCAAGGAGGTGGGTACAACAAGCCTAACCAAGGGTACCAAGGCCAAGGTAATCAAAGTGGTGGTTATAACAAGGGTTACAACCAAGGTAATCAAGGAGGATTCCAAGGTTACAAGGGGTACAATCAAGGTAACCAAGGAGGAAACCTATGTAATCAATGGGAAATCAAAAGCAAGGCAACCAATGGAACCAAGGGGGAAACCAAAACCAAGGTAACCAAGGAGACAACCAAAATCAAGGTAACCAAGGTGGTGAGCAAGGTTCTAATCCACCGGGGATGTATAATCATAAGGGTAATGGGCCGCCCGGTTTCACCAAGCCTTCTCAAAACAAAGAGGGTGGTTCTACAATCTCCCAAGAAGACACCAATGCGGCAATGATTCAACTTATCAAGAATCAACAAGCTTCAATTGCAAATTTGGAGAATCAAATGGGTCATATTGCTAAGGCACTTTCGGAGAGAACTTCGGGCTCTTTACCTTCCAATACCGAGATCAACCCCAAAGGTCCGGAGCATTGCAAGGTAGTGACCTTGAGAAGTGGAAGACCCTTGCAAGATACAACCTCTACCCCAATTGACTCTAAAAAGGTACAAGATCCTAATCTAATGGTTGATGATGATGATATTAATGATCCTCCTTCGGATGAAGTTGAGGTTGAAGTCGAACCTCCTACGGGTAATGTGAGCACTAAGGTTGCCAAGGAACCTAGTAAGGCTACATCGAGTACACCACCGGTCTCTCCTCCCGCACCGGTTATATCTCCATACAAGCCTAAGCCTCCATACCCATCTCGATTGAAGAAGGATGGCCTTGAGAAGGTTTTCAAGAAGTTTGTGGAGCGGATTAGTCAAATGCAATTCTCCTCTTCCGTTTCCCGAAGCAATGACTATGATGCCCCAATATGCTAAGTTCATGAAGGAACTCTACACCAACAAGAGAAAGCTACCGGAGACATCTCTAGTCCACCTTAATGAGGAATGCTCCGCCGTTCTCTTCAAAAGTCCACCCAAAAAGCTCAAGGATCCGGGTACCTTTACTATCCCTTGTGCTATTGGTAATATTTCTCTTGCTAATGGTCTTGCGGATCTAGGTGCTAGTATCAATGTCATGCCTTATTGCATATTTGAGAAGCTAGGGTTGTCTAATCTTCGTTCTACTCGTATGTACATTCAACTTGCGGACAAGTCGACCAAGAGTCCTAGGGGATTGTTGATGATGTGCTAGTTAAAGTAGGCCCTTTTGTCTTCCTAGTTGACTTTGCGGTCATAGATACCGATGATGTGGATGTCTCATTGATATTTGGTAGACCATTCCTAGCTACTTCTCGTGCTTTGATTGATGTGCATGACGGAAAATTGACATTGAGAGTAGGACAAGAGAGTGTCACATTTTGCATAGCCGATGGCATGAAGTTTGCTCACGCACAAGATGATTTAGAGTACTCTTGTGATACTATTGCTTCGGCTAGTGTGTGTAGTATTTCTAACTTCGTGTGTCGAGATTCTTTGGATGTTTGCCTTAGAACGGATGTGCAGGAACATTTAGGCACCCCGGAGTTAAAAGCTCAAGTGGCTTACCTTGATGAAGGGAGAGACAAGTTAGAGGGTGAAACTGTTTTTGTTGCTCTCCCGAAGGTGGAAAGGGTAAAGACCTCCTATGAAGAACCACCTACTCTTGAGCTCAAGCCTCTTCCCGCACATTTGGAGTATGCTTTTCTCATGCCAGATTCTAAGCTACCGGTCATCATCAATTCTGAGCTTCTACCCGAGCAAAAGGACCGTCTAGTGGAGCTCCTCAAGAAGTACATGAGAGCTATTGCGTGGAGCATCTCGGATATTCGAGGTATAAGTCCCACATTTTGCTCACATCGGATCCTTATGGAGGAAGATTTCAAGCCGGTTGTGCAACCACAAAGAAGGCTAAATCCTAACATGAAGGAGGTTGTGAAGAAAGAGGTTATTAAGCTTATGGATGCGGGGATTATCTTTCCTATCTCGGATAGCCCTTGGGTTAGCCCCGTGCAAGTTGTTCCCAAGAAAGGAGGGATCACGGTGGTAGCTAATGACAAGGATGAGCTTATCCCGACAAGGACGATCACCGGGTGGCGTGTTTGCATAGATTATCGTCGACTCAATGATGCCACTAGGAAGGATCACTTTCCTCTACCTTTCATGGATCAAATGCTCGAGCGTCTCTCCGGTCACGAGTACTATTGTTTCTTGGATGGTATGTCCGGGTACTTCCAAATCCCGATCGCCTCGGAGGACATCGAGAAGACCACATTCACATGCCCCTTCGGTACTTTTGCTTATCGACGGATCCCCTTTGGGTTATGCAACGCTCCCGCTACCTTCCAACGGTGTATGCTTGCCATTTTTGATGATTTCGTGGAAGATATCATGGAAGTGTTCATGGACGACTTCTCGGTTTTTGGGGATTCATTCGACCTATGCTTGAGGAACCTTGAGAAGGTCTTGCGTCGGTGTGAAGAGACCAATCTTGCATTAAGTTGGGAGAAGTGTCATTTCATGGTCAATGAGGGGATTGTTCTTGGTCACAAGATCTCTAAAAAGGGCATTGAGGTTGACAAGGCAAAATTGAAGACCATCTCTCAACTTCCTCCACCCTCATCCGTGAAAGCCGTGAGAAGCTTCTTGGGGCATGCCGGTTTCTATAGGCGCTTCATCAAAGACTTCTCGAAAATAACTACTCCTATGACTCGGCTTCTTGAGAAGGATGTGGAATTTCATTTTGATGAAGAGTGCTTGCAAGCTTTTGAACTCCTCAAGGGTAAGCTCACGAATGCCCCTATACTCATTGCTCCGGATTGGTCAAAGTCATTTGAGTTGATGTGTGATGCTAGCGATTACGCCATTGGAGCAGTTCTAGGCCAACGAATCGACAAGAGATTCCATCCAATATACTATGCAAGTAAGACTCTCAATGATGCTCAAAGGAACTACACAACTACGGAGAAGGAGCTCTTGGCCATAGTGTTTACTTTTGATAAGTTTAGGTCCTACTTGGTACTTTCTCACACTATTGTCTTCACGGACCACCAAGCTTTGAGGTACCTTCTATCTAAGACCGATGCTAAACCAAGGTTGATCCGATGGGTCCTTCTATTGCAAGAGTTTGATATTGAGATTCGAGATAAGAAGGGGTCCGAGAATGTAGCCGCCGACCACTTGTCTCGCTTGGAAGAGGCGGAAATGGTACACAATGGTAATGAAGAGATCAATGACAACTTCCCCGATGAGCTATTATTCGCTATAGCAACTTTAGAGTTCAAGGAACCTTGGTTCGCGGATTTGGCTAACTATCTTGCTAGTGGAGACTTGAAGGAGGGCCTCTCCACTCAAGACAAAAGGAAGTTCTTTGCGGATTTGAAGCATTACTATTGGGACGATCCTTTTGTATTTCGAGTTGGCTCGGATGGTATGATTAGAAGATGTGTCACTTATGGAGAGTCTAAGGACATCATGCGACATTCCCACTTCGGTCCTACGGGTGGACATCATGGAGCAAATCGCACGGCTCGCAAGGTACTTGAGTCCGGATTCTTTTGGCCCTCGATCTTCCGAGATTGTCAAGACTTTGTCAAGTCTTGCGATGCGTGTCAACGTTCAGGTAACATCTCTTCCCGTAATGAAATGCCTCAAAATGTCTCGTTAGTGGTAGAAATATTTGATATATGGGGTATTGATTTCATGGGACCGTTTCCTACTTCGCATGGTAACAAGTACATATTAGTTGCGGTAGATTACGTGTCTAAATGGGCGGAGGCACAAGCTTTGCCTACCAATGATGCCCGAGTCGTAGGGAAGTTTCTTGTTAAGTTGTTCACCCGTTTTGGTACCCCTCGTGTTATCATTAGTGATCGAGGTACTCATTTTCAAGGGCAATTCGATAGAGTATGCCACTGGTTCGGCGTCACTCATCGGATGTCCACCTCGTATCACCCTCAAACTAGTGGCCAAGCCGAGGTGACCAATAGGGAACTTAAGAGAATCTTAGAGAAGACGGTCGACCAATCACGGAAAGATTGGTCGAAGAAGCTTGATGACGCTCTATGGGCCTACCGCACGGCCTACAAGACCCCTATAGGCACTACTCCCTATAGGATGGTCTATGGCAAAGCATGCCATTTGCCGGTAGAGCTCGAGCACCGAGCTTATTGGGCATTGAAATTTCTAAACCTTGATATGAGTCTCGCAGGAGAAGAGCGTAAGTTTCAGGTACATGAGCTCGAGGAGTATCGCCATCATGCATATGAGAATGCAAAGCTTTACAAGGAGAGGACGAAGCTCATTCATGATTCCCGTTTGAAGCCGGGCAAGGATTTCAAAGTTGGTGATCAAGTTCTCCTATACAACTCTCGGCTCAAGCTCTTTCCCGGGAAATTGAGGTCTCGTTGGTCCGGCCCCTTTACGGTAACTCATGTTTTTCCTTATGGCACCATCGAGGTAATCTCTCCATCCCAAACCGAACCTTTTAAGGTGAATGGCCATAGACTTAAGCATTATGTTGTTAGTGATACTATAGGTGCTGTTGAGGTCTTGTCTTTGGTCGTGCCTTGAGTGTTCCTTGCTTCGTCGAGCTTAAGACGTTAACCAAGCGCTTCTCGGGAGGCAACCCGAGGGTTTTTCATGTCTTTTCTTCTTGATTTGATTGCGTGATTGTGTGTTTTTGTGGTGTTCAAGGTCCTTGAGTTGTTGTGGTGTCCTTTGTGGTCTCGTAGGCGTTGAAATTCTGAAGTTCGGGGTCCGTTTTGGGTTGATTTGACAGTGTTTTGGTCGTTTTTCGTCGAGGTGAAAATTTGTTTTTAAGCTGAGGAGGTGCACGCCGTTCATGATGCACGCCGTGCACGTGCACGGTTGGTGCACGTGCTGTCCAGGAGAATCCGAAAAAATTTTCAGCTCCAAGGTGCACGCCGTGCAGCCTTGCACGCCGTGCACCCTGCACGCCGTGCACCCATGCACGTCGTGCACCTATTTTTTCCCTTTACATTTTTTTCGGTTTGGTTTGTGGTTGGCTCGGTTGATACTTGATTTCTCGGTTTGGGTTTTGGTTCACTGACTCGCCCGACCCACTCTCCCGACCGGCCCGACCACTCACCCAGCCACCTAAACCACCTCTCAACTGACCCAACCGAAACAAACCACCCCCTTATCCCCTTTCCTCGACTCCCCCAGCCCAGCACACCCGTCTCTCTCTCAATCTCCCGCTGACTACCCCAGCCGCCGATTGCCCGACTCCCACCGTCGCCATTAACCCAGCCGAAATCCAATCCAGCCCGCCGCCATTCTACTCATCCGATCCGCCGCCGAAGCTTCCTCAACCGCCCGACGCCACCACACCAACCAGCTCCAGCCGCCGCCACCCGTACACATCTGCCGCTCAGCCCGCCAACCGCCACTGCCCATTTTCCGTTCCACCGACCCAGCCCCTCTCTCACTCTCTCTTCCCCCCAATCGCCGTCCGGACTCCAACCAACCAAGCCCCGCCAACTCCGCCGCACCAGAGCTCCCGTCGACGCCGCCACTAAGCCCACTGCCAGCTCCCCTCCGCTTCTCCCCTTCTCTCGATTTGAACCCATCAGGTGTTGTTTCGTTTCCCATTGTTAAGTGTGGCTGGTGTAGTTAGTCGATTGCCGAGCTGATTTTGGATTGGGGGTCATTGGTTTTTGCCTTTGGTTGCGTCGTCTCTTCGTGTTCATTTGGTTGATTTATGTGGGAGTGATGGTTGGCTTGAGTTTGGATTGGTGCTGTTTGTTTAGGATTGGTGGTTGAATTATCTTTACTTCCACATTGCGTTTTGGTGCCAAGGTTGGAATGTTTAGTTGTGGCAAGCCTGTTCATGATTGGTGTTTGGTTTGTTTCATCACTTGTTTGGGATGGAGTCATGGATGGTTTGTTTCCCTTTGCTTGGTTGATTGGCGTGTGATTGGCAGTGGGGTGATGAGCATATGGTGTTTCTACTTTCTTTTGGAGTGTGATATGTTTGAGTGTTGGTGGGTTGGCAGGTTGGGGTATGTTTGGTGAATAATTGACTCGACTGAAGTGGTTTGCTATTGTGATCATGCGTTCTGGAGTTAAGTGTTGATGCTATTGTTGGCTATTTTTTTTTTTATGCCTTGTGTCCTGCTCCGTGCTTGTCATTGTTATATTTGGTTTGAGTTGCAGGTTTTGAATTCAGGGCCGAATTCGATTCTTTGTGTGAGGAGGGGTGTGGTTAATCACCACTCGTTAATTTATTTTTGTACATTCCTCCTTACATTGTGTGGACTTAGGCTTATATGTTCTTGATTCGTGTTTTTGATCCATGATGCATGCCTTTTGCTTAACTGTGGATTTCAATGATTTGATTTTTGCTAGCATAGGTTGTTCCACTTGAACTTGATGATCTTGAATCGTGCTCAATGTTGTGCTCAATGTTTTGATCATGTGTTATGATTAGACGCCTTGATAGGGTTTGTCTTAGGAGTGTAGCCTTTTTGGTTGATGCTTTGTATGCACTTCTTTTGCAGGATGCCTCCTAAGGGTAAAACAGCTTCTTCATCCTCCGCCCCTAAGCGATCCAAGGCACCAACTTCCAAGAAGAGGAAGGGACAGGCTGGGGAGTCTTCTGCTCCTCCACCACGGTCGCCTTCGCCGCCTCCAGCTCCTCGTGGCGTCGACCCTCCTGAGTCAATTGTTCAGAGGATCTTCGACTTCGACCCCAGGGATCGGGCTTACAGTCGTTATCAGGTTATGGCAAGATGGCCCGTGGCGAGGCAGGGTAGATTTGATTTTGAGGGGTTGCAGAGTCATGATGGTTGGTTGGATGCTTTGAAGACTTTGGCTGATGGAGCCGGTATTTGGCCGCTCTTGGAGGTTGACGAGAGGGCGTATGAGTGGCCTACAAAGGAGTTCTTGAGCACTCTCACCGTGGAGTGTCACGAGACCACTAGTGAGGTTTGTGTGCGCTTCAGGCTCGGCGGGATGGCGCGTGTGTGCTCCATTGACGAGTTTGGATACCGCCTTGGGTTCTATGAGTGGGTGAAGGTTCAAAGTGGCGAGCTCTCTGGGTTGGCTCTCATATCTTCTCTTGCGGGGGACGCCAAGAGTGCATTCTTCAAGGAAATTGCACCGAGGACTAGAGGTTATTCAGCTCGCTCATCCAAGGTCACAGAAGTGGATCGGCCTATGCTGAAGCTCCTCCATCACTTCTTCCGGCACTCCATCACCCACAGGAAGTCATCCTCCTCTCCAGGTGTAGTCTCAGTCAGAGATTTGTTTCTCTTTTATTGCTTGGAGAGGGGCATCAAGCTGCATCTAGGTGATTTAGTGCTAGGAGCCCTCCTTCAGATACAAGCTAATGACACTACTGGTGTTCTGCTGGGAGGAGGATTTGTGACCAGGTTGGTGCGTGGGTATGAGTGCCTTGATGCTTTTGGTCCTGCTCCAGCATTTGTCGAGCCTCGACCAGTTCTCTTGAGGATTGTCCTACCTACAGCTCAGATCACAGACCTTCTGGTTCCGACTTGTCGGGTCTCAGATGATGACAGTGATGAGGATGTAGAGATCGACAATACTCCACTTCATGAGCTTATCTCGGGGATGGGTCGCCTCACGACCGTAGTGGAGGATATTCGTGAGGGACAGAGGAGAGACAGTGCGGCGATACAGGATCTTAACAGGAGAGTTCAGAACCTAGAGGCGTACAACGCTAGGGACTTTGAGAGCCAGCAGTTCTATGGACAGCAGCTTGCTCAGGTGCATGAGGTTCAGCAGTTTCAGGGTATCCAGATTACTCAGATTCATCATTCTCAGTACTGGCAGCAGCATCAGTCCTACTACTACCAGGAGAGCTTCCACTCTGAGTCCGGCCCCTCCAGCACTTGGGCAGTCTTTCCACCGCCTCCCCCGTTTGACGGCTACCATCCATGGTCACAGTGGCCTGGGCACCCACGACCACCACCCCACTGAGAGCCACATGATCACTCACCACTTCTCAGGACTTTGGATTTTTCCTTTCTTTTATTTCTGTTTATGACTGCATGTTTTGTTGTGTTTGACTTCTGATTTTCTCTTTTCATTTCTGGCTTTGCACTTGTTATGTTGTTGGATCTTGCATCTCATCCGTACTCTCATCTTGTCGACTATGGGTTGTGTTTGAGTGGTGTGCCCTCCCTTGTTTTCTACAGGTACCCCTGATTCAGGTCCTCGTCCTGAACAGGTTACTTGACCCGGGATTCCATCTCCGGCTTCTCTTCTTCACCGCACGGTATATTCGTTCCACCTTATCCTCTCTCTCTCTTGATCATTGCGGACAATGCTTGTTCTAGTCGTAGGGGGATTTTGAGGTTTGGTGTGATTCTTTTTCGGTAGAAGTAGAATGTTGTGCTGTGATTGTGTGCATGATCTTGATTGAATGTCAAATTCCTCTTTCGTAGACTCATTCGGTTCTTGACTTGTGGTGTTTAATTGACTTCAAGTTTTCACAATGACGTTTAAACTGTTCCACTTAGAACCTGTAACCTGCATGCATGCTTTGATGTCTTATAACCTGGTCAGAACAGAAATTTAAATCACGCTTGTAGTGTCACCTCGAAATGCATGAAAATGTTCGAATCTGACCAGCAACCACTTGTAAGCTTTTGATCCATTGCACGTATCTTGCAATTTCAATTCTTTGTGAGTGGCTTTCTCGTATCTTGAATGAGTTAGAATTTGCATGAGACCTATTCGAGACCTCACGATAACACGAGTTCTAGGATGATTTAGGCACCTAGAGTTTGCTACCTAAGCCAGAAGCCTTCCCAACGATAAATCCTCTAGGTGTAAACCCTTGTGCCTAGCCCTTTCTTTCGATTCGTTATACATTACAGCCATCTCCCATGTTTTTTCTTCACCCCGTTGATCCCTTGTGGTAGTAGTATGAGATTGGCCTACCGGAAGTCGGTCTGTGGTAACTTACCTATAACTAGTAAACAGGTGGTCTTAGCTATTATGTCCGGATGTGTAAACCCCTCTAGCAACTTGAAAAAAATGCAGCACTAAAAGAAAAAAAAAAGTTCAGAGTTAATAAGTCCTATAGTTCAAAGTGTTCTTCTCCCTACAAATGGAAGAACGAAATCAAAGTAAATGCGAAAGAAAAAGCAAAAAAAAAAAAAAAAAAAGCAGAAAAGTCGAAAAGAAAGTTGAATAAAAGTGTTAGGTTGCTGGAGGGTGTCATAGGACGAGCGTACTCTATTCCACCTGTGTCTAGCTAGATGGTAGGAAGCCATAGTTCCTGATTCGAGGGAAGCTAATTGATTGCTACACCGCACCAAAGCCTTCATCATCATACATCCCTTCATCCATTCATCATAAACCCTTGTAGTGTAGGATCGTTTCAGTCCCGCGCAAAGTCCTTCTGACTAGAGTCTCGTGTTATCAAAGTGGTGGAGATGTGGTCGAAATGCAAACTTATGACATAGTTCGGTCGAGAAAGTGATTGAGAGCTAAAACACGTCCCTAAACACAGAGTGCGAGAGTTTCCCCTTGTACTTAAAATTTTCTGTGTGAGGAGTCTAGTCGGTTGGATCAGATTTATGTATGAATGGTGATTACTCCTTGTCTGTGTGCAGAGAACCAGTGAGACCAGGTTCTTTGGCTGATTTGAATGCATGTTAGGTTCAGTGTTCTAGGTGTGCCAATTTAATATTCATTGTGGGAACTTGAATCTCAATTCGATCGATCTTGTCATTTGTGAACCTGAGTGTATCCTAGTT
This sequence comes from Linum lewisii, assembly GCA_034768395.1. Taxonomy (NCBI): domain Eukaryota; kingdom Viridiplantae; phylum Streptophyta; class Magnoliopsida; order Malpighiales; family Linaceae; genus Linum; species Linum lewisii. Next base: position 80,497,954 of record CM068296.1, read on the forward strand.
CATTTGCTTGAGGACAAGCAAAAGGTTAGTCGTAGGGGAATTTTGATATGACTTTAATTAGTGCATTTTAAGCTTATGAATGACCTATGAAATGCCCGTGTTTATTCGTGAAATGACATGACTTATATGCTTTTATTGAAGTTTTTGTGCAAAGTGTCATTTTGTTGTCCGGTTGCCACTTTGGAGCCAAATTCGTGGTCTATTGGAGTTGCCTCTGTGCATTTTCAGGTTATGGCATCAAATTACGGATGACAAGGAGCGCATAGGAGCAAACGGGAGGTCATTTGGAGTCCGGACGAGGGAGATATGAGCATTACAAGATCGAGCTTTCTGCAGAGTGCAGGGGTGCACGCCGTGCAGATGTGCACGCCGTGCAGGGGTGCACGCCGTGCACTGTCCCCTGCACTATAAATATTCTTGTTTTTGGCCATTTTGGGGCATTCTTTCATCTCTCTTGAACCCCAAACACATACCCACGAACCCTCAAACCCTAGAACACATTTTTGGAGCAATTTGAAGCCATTGGAGCTAGGATTGAAGCCAACAAACCTTGGGAGAAGTGCTTACAAGTGGAGAAGTGAAGATCATCTCAAGGATTCATCCATGGTGTTCTTGGTGACCATTCTTCCTTCTTTTCTCTTTACTCCCTTGGCCATGTGTGGCTGAGTTTCTAGGGTTCATCTTGGATGGGTAGATTAGTTGTGCTATGATAGAGGGATGATTGTATAGAACTTGCCATGATTGATCTTGGTTGTATGAGGATGATTCCTAGACTTGTTCTTAATGCCATTTTATGCCATGTTTGCTTAATTTGGTCCATTCAATGTGATTTGATGCATGAGAGTGCTTGGATTGCATAGATTGTAGGTCTAGGGATTGAAGTGAGTGTGTTCTAAGAGATTAGATCATCTTATTTCAACCATTTTCACCTGATTTCTCTCTTGGGCATTTTATCGAACACTTGGTGTGCATGTGGATTTTCATTCAATTGAGTTTGAAAAGGCTTTTTGGTGAATCTCTTAGTGTTAGAGCATTGATATGAGAGTGTTGTGCCTAGCCTTGTGGTCATAGAGTCTTAAGAGAGGGTCTTGTGTCTTGGCATTTCATCAAACACTAAGAATGCATCCTTTTTCACTTAGCTTGAGAGCGAGAGCCTAAGTTGAGTGGTATTAGGATAGGGATTTGGTGCTACGAGAGTGCATTGAGTCTATAGAAGTGAAATGCATGGTCATCCGAATGCAAACTCGATCTTGATTAGCTTGTTTGTTCAATTAGTCATCTTGAGCATGATGAAACTACCCACCAAGAGAGCCCCCTTTGTCTTTGATTTGAACCACCTTTCTCTCTTGCTTAATCTTTGTTAGTATTGCATTTCTTTGCCTTTGTTTCTGAATTTCTCAATCAAACCAAACCAATTTCAAATGTCTAGACCGTCTATGAGAAGTGTGAGTATTGGTCTATGAGAGGACCCCGTGGAATACGACCTTGGTAAAATCGCTTTTATCAACATCCATTGCTCCGACACCTTCAAGCTGCGCAACAAGTCCCATGATGCCTGTCTCCGTGTACGCTCCGAATATCCATAAAAACCTGTTAATCTGAACATTCGCCCATCGTCTTCCTTCACTTCCATATTAATAAAATTACGAGAGTAGTTAGCAATTCGCACATTATCCTTCTCTTTCCACAAAACGCCTAACCCTCCGATATGACCTTCAGCATCCACCGCAAAGCACCCATCAAACTGAATTTTCCGCTTCACTTCCTCAATCCTTTGCTTAGCACAAAATGTCTCAATCAGAATCACTACATCCGGCCGGTGAGTTTTAACAAGCTCACCCACAACCCGAACCGCCTGAGGTTGGCCAAGTCTTTGGCAGTTCCAGCATAACACAATCATTGTGGTGGGCAGGACTCGGACTCCGAGCCTGCCTGAACACACGTTTTTTGAGCCATGGCGCTCACTACAGTTGGATCCATCACCATCAGAATGACGGCGTCTCTTCCTATCTTCCCCCACGTCAATGCCTTCCATCTCATCCATACTTTCCTCCTCCACATTCCGCTCCATCTCCTGTAACCCTCCCCCCACACCAAGGTTACCCAATAAGGCCTGCACGTTCATTGGGACAAAACCTCTCTCCAATAAATTATTCGGCGCTAATTGACCAAGTGGCACCCTATTGCTCGACGTCCCCCCTTACCAGAGAACTTCGATGCAGGTCTCAACCACTGCTCACCCCCTAGCACCATCGACCGTTTATATTCAGCACGGAGCTCCGCGTCCCAACCCCACACTATTTCATGAGCTGGCAGACGATAACACACAGGGCAGTGCCTTTCGATATGGCCCAGGCGGCCACACACATAACAGAACGCCGACAGCCTTTCATATCGAAACTTGGCCATCAACCATTCCCCTCCCGGCTTCCTTACCTTATTCTCCTTTTTTAGAGGCTTGGTAACATCCAAATGGACACGCACACGCATAAATGGCGTAGCGGAGCTGTACATACATCGCTCATCAAACTCCACGAACGACCCAATAAACTCTCCAAGCACCTTACCAACTGCGGCCGTACAGAACAACGAAGGTAGATCATGTATTTGTACCCAGAACTCCGCCGTGTTGAGCGGAACCGATGTCGGGACTTCGCTAGTCTGTAGCTCATGGGTAACCAGCAGCGCATTGTCTAATGACCACGGACCATTATCTAGCACCCAACGAATGTCACACTCATGATAAAATCGGAACAATAGCAGCCTATTCCCCAGATCTTCGACCGTAACACCCATCCTTGGTCGCCATATACTCCCAAGTTTGTTATGCATGGCTTTTAGATTAACGCCTTTGGATGTCATGAACATCCCAACAAAATAGTGACTGAAATCATCCGCCTCCACGCCATCCTCCAACCACGCGATCTCCACACCTCCATCCTCATCATCGTCAATGGTTAGTAGTTGCAGCTCTCGCTCCATCCCGTTTGCCATCAAGAACACTTTCCACCAGAATATCGAACGCACAAACACTCAAGAAAAAACAATGAAACCCTAGTCGCCACAAGGAAACCCTAACAGACATAAAGAGCGCTCTCACTCAGGAGAGAGAAAATTTGCTATGGTAACTACTGCATATAATTAATTGGCCATTATATTCCCTTTTCCTTTCTCGTTGATTGTTTGTTGGGATCGTATTATAAATGTTTTATATTGTGTGAACTTCGTAAATACCACGTTTTGATTGTGAACGTTTAGTTTAATAAAGACAAAATTAATGATATGTGTATAATAATTGGTGGGCATTTAAAATGAGATGTTTGTTAATGTCAAAATTTCATGTTAGGCGCTGGCTGGACAGGGCCTAGTTCAGTGGCTCGTTAGGCGTCGGCCAATCAGCATATTTACGTATTTTGGACTTTTTCAAGCATTTTGTTAAGGAGGGTTCATAGTACTTTTTTTTTGGTTGAATGGCGGTGTGAGGCACCTAATTATTCATAAAAGTCGTTCTAGGGATAGAGACCCCAATACAATCAGAAAACAAAGCATACTGGATATCCGGGTTACAAAAAGCCAAAGAATGGCAGCCAAAGGCCAGAGAGTGGCCGTGGTGGGCGAGGAGGTCCGCCACGCGGTTACCTTCTCGAAAAGTATGGGTGAAGTAGACATCCCAATCTCTGTTTCGAAGTTCACGAATCCGGTGAAGAGTCAGGCCGTGACGACTAGGAGTGTTTGGGTCGCCTTCAATGGCCTCAAGCGCAGCTTTAGAGTCAAGCTGTATGTTGACTTTCCGACAGCCAGCCTCCCATGCAGCTTCAAGGCCAAGGGCAGCGGCACGGAGTTTTGCACGCATAATGGTGCACCGCCCAAAATTTGCAGAGAAAGCTGCAATCTTTTTCCCATGGGAGTCGCGGATGATACCTCCTCCTGCTGCCAGGCTGTGAGGCTGAATAACAGAACCATCTGTGTTAACTGTTATCCAGTCATCGGGGGCCGGGATCCATCGAATGAGTGTTTCCCTCCTCCGTCCGATTACCTCTGAGAGAATGAGTGAGCTAGCTTTCATTGTCTCTCGAACCCCGGAAATCCATGAATGGACTCGTAGGCGGAGCTGATCGCTAGTCACCTTCTTGCCCTCAAAGATGTCCTCATTTCTAGCCTTCCAGAGCAGCCAGAGGGCCACGCCAAACTGCAAGCTGAACTCTGCAATTCCAATAAACTTGTGGATCCATTCCTGAATGGTGCCTGCAAAGAAAGAAGGGTCATTGCAAAGAGGGAAAAAACTTGACCAGAACCTCCTTGCTAGAAGACAATCGCGGAGGACATGTAGGCTGGTTTCGGTCGAGCTCTGGCAGAGCCTGCAACAGTCATTATCTGTCATGTGCCGTCTTTTTCGCTCCGAGTTTGTCATAAGTCTATTGTGAGCCACCAACCAGAGAAAATGCTTGATTCGGTTCGGTCCCTGCCATTTCCAGACGCGTTTCCAAAGGGTAGGGTTCGAATCGTTGTTGAGGCAGCAGCAATCTCATATGCTGAAGAGATAGAGAATCTACCCTTGGGGTCCGGGCCCCAGATCATCTCGTCGTCCGTATCATCATTCGGCGGAGCTTCCATTCCAGCAATTTGCTCAAGGCAGCTTGGGGGTAGGTGGCTTTGAAGATAGCTCCAGTTCCAATCTCCATTCCTTGTAGTAACGTCGACAACAGTTTTCTCGGCATCAGCGTCCTCCATGGGTTGCGTGATCCAATCAGCAAGTCGAACATCGCTGTCCAACCATCTGTGATGCCAGAAAAGCGTAGATTTTCCATTTCTAACACTGTGTTGGCAAGCGCCCGCCATTGCAGACCAAGTTTTACGGATTCCCCACCAGAGAGTAGAGTCTCCTGTTTTCCTCCTGACGGTGAGACCTTGTTCCGTGTTCTTCAGGTATTTGGAAGTGATCACTTCCACCCAGAGTTTCTCAGGCTTCTGAAGGATGAGCCATCCCATCTTCATCATGTGCGCCTCGTTGAGCTCTCTCGCCTTCTTAAGTCCCAAACCACCTTGTGATTTGGGCCTGCACACAGTATCCGAAGAGATCAAGTGAGTCTTCCTGTTATCATGGGTGTCACCCCACACAAAGTTACGGATTTTGGCATCAATGTCCTTGGTAGTGGAAGAAGGTAAAACGTAGTTTGCATAGCATAAGAGGGAATGGAATTAAGAACCGAGCCCGCAAGCGTGACACGCCCCGCGAGCGAGAGGTTCTTTTGCTTCCAACCCTCAAGCTTCCTATCCATACGCTCCAAGAGGTACTTATAGGTTCTTTGATTGATTCTTCCATGAAGAACAGGAACCCCTAAATACCGTCCCAGATCAGTAGTTTCCAAGAAACCAAGCTCACGACAGATGTTGTGGTGGGTCTGCTTAGAGACATTTTTAGAAAAAAAAATTCTAGACTTATCCTTGCTAACAAGTTGGCCCGAGGCTTTGCAAAAAGAGTCAAGGCAGGAGTTAATAATCGTGCATTGCCTAACTTTAGCTTCACCGAAAAGAACCAGATCATCAGCGAAGAAAAGGTGGGATAAACCGGATCCTCTTTCGTCAGACGGATCTGGTTCCACAAACCAACACTAACAGCCTGGCGAATAAGAATAGCAAGACGCTCAATACAAAGGGTAAAAAGGAAAGGAGAAAGGGGACATCCCTGACGGAGGCCGCGGCCGGGAGTGAAGGAGGGGGTGAGACCACCATTCCAGAGGACCTGAGTCGAGACTGTACTGATGCAGGTCATGATAGTCTCAATCAGGTTATCGGGGAAGTTGGCAGCGATCAAAGTGTCCTTCACAAAACTCCATTCCAATCTGTCGAAAGCCTTGGCAAGATCAAGTTTGATAGTCATCCAACCTGTCCGGCCTTTCTTTTGGTTCATCGAGTGGACTGTTTCCTGCAAAACACTACAAGAAACTGTGTCCGTTGTAGGGGTTATATATTGACACCGGTAGGGGTTATAACCCCTACAACGGTTGTTGTTGCGGTTATTTAAAACCGCTGCTAAATCGTCCAGTTTAAACGGCCAGTTGTAGCGGTTATGAAACCGCTACAACGGGATCACCAGTTGTAGCAGTTCCGCTGTAGCAGTTTTTAACCCCTACAACCGTTGGTTGATCAACAGTGGAGATTGAAAGTCGCACAATGAACATTTAATTAATTGTTTCCGTTGTAGGAGTTCTGAACCGCTACAATGGTATAACTATTTTTTTAATATATTTTATAATGTCGTTCTAAATATTTAATGAATTATTTTTATTAATATTATAATTGAATTTTTTGCTGAAGGGCCAGGGATTTCACCTCTAGCTCTCCGACGAGGGTTTGGACGCTGAAGACGGAACAAAAATTGAACCAGATCCTTAATCTATCAATGACCAATGTATGGTTCGACCACAATATTTGAACCAGATCATATCGTCCCACATCGGATAAAATGCGGCTCATGCCCTCATAGTATTACCAAAATGCACGATATGCCATCATAGTTAAGATTCTGCATCGCGTGCCATTATAGTAACTTTTAGGTGCATCGCGTGCCATTATAGTAACTTTTATGTGCATTTACCGAATTTTGCAGGTTTTTCAAATTCTAGCAGGTTAGAAGTTGATGACGTGGCTGTAAAAAAAAGTAATAATGATATTTATTGTAACATTTTAATTTTCCCAGGAGATAATTATTATTGTAAAATACTTTAATATGTTAAATAAGAATTTGAATGTAAATAATATTATTTATTTTAACATTTATTTTTTTCACGTGACAATTTTTTCAATCATTATGGTAATTTCCACATAAATGTCCTTCACAAAACTCATTGAATCGTCGAAACCTTGCAAGATAAGTTTGATAGTTTCATCAATGGATCCGTTTCTATGGTATCGGTTCTTTTCCTTCTAAAACACTACAAGAAAATCGTGTCACGTTAAATGGGTTTTTTGACAGGTAGCGTTTCCTTATTGAACGGTTTGTTGTTGGATTAAATTTAAAACCGTTGCGAATGTACATTTAACAGCTCATTTAGCGGTAGAATCCTAACGATCACCAAGTTAGTACGTTCGTCTGTACAGTTTAACCACCTACAACTTGTTTTATCCAAAAAAGTAAATTTAACATTTAAAATTGTTTCTTTAATCTGAAACACATAAATGTTTATAACTATTTTTTTAATATATTCTTATTGTGTTAAATATTAAGATTATTTTACATAATAATTATAATTGAAATTTTTGCAAGGCAATTTCCTTATTACAGTTTGCCTGAAGACGTACAAAACTTATTCACCTGTTCAATTTGAAAAACGTGCAGAATTGGATTAAAATCACATTTACTAATGCAGCGTCACCTAACAAAGTTCATGATAATGGACGCGACATGACCTCCTTAATATAGGCCAATCCATTTGCCTTGTGGCTGCCGCAACCGATCCCACATCCTTAATCTATCAATGACCAATGTATGGTTCGACCACAATATTTGAACCAGATCATATCGTCCCTCACCTCCTCAAGCTCAACTCCTGGTGGGACGAACAGAACCATCTAAATCAAACTTGTTGGGTCTGAGTCCAACGGCTTTGCAGCCTTTGAAGCCAAGACATGAATTAGTGAGAGAGATGAAGCAATCTTCCAATCGAGATTTGAAATGGGTACTTTGCGGGAGAAACTTCATCGTCTTCAGAGGGATAATGAGAGGGAAGGTCGAAAGACGGTAGTATCGGAGAAGCATAGCCTCCCTTCCGCATGGAGCTCCGCTTGCTTGGCTGCTGCCACCATCGTCTACGCCGTATGGATGAAGAGATAAGAAGCCATAGGAAAAGAGATTTAGATCTGACAGGAAAGAAGAAAAAAGAATAGATAGATGAAAAGATTTAGATCTGATAAGGAAAGAAGATAAATGAAAGAGATAAATTAGGGAGTTTGGTTTTTTTTTTTGATTTGTAATTCTATTGGATACTAGATAATGACATGGATTGCTGATTTAGGAGATCTACACCGTCGATTTGAAAATTCCGTTGTAACGGTTCTGTTGTAGGAGTTATATTCCATTGTAGCGGTTATTCATAACCCTACAACAGATTCTGTTGTAGCAGTTTCGTTGTAGCAATTATTTATAACCTCTACAACAAGCCCATTTCCGGAATCCCTTGTAGCAGTTGGTAAACCCCTACAATGGAACCCCTACAAATGACCCTGTTTCTTGTAGTGAAATGACAATGTTATCTGAAATATGGCGACCTGGGACGAAGCTTGTCTGGGTGTCGCCAGTAAGGGAGCCCATGAAGTTCTTCAGGCGGTCATCAATGCATTTGGCCACAGTTTTGTAGATGACGTTGCAGAGGCTGATGGGCCGGAACTGAGCAATTCTTTCTAGCGAAGCAACCTTGGGAATGAGCACAATGATGGTATCATTGGCTTTGGTGATTAGGCTCCGGTCCCTGAAACAGTTTGACACAAAATTAGAGACATCTTTGCCAACAGTGGACCAGCAGGACTGAAAGAAGAGAGGATGAAAACCGTCCTTCCCTGGAGCTTTGAGGCCCCCCATGGCTTTAATGGCCGCGGCAATTTCAGTAGGGGAAGGGCTGGTCTTCAGACTCCGTTTAGAGGCAGCCGAGATTGGTGTCGGGAAGGCCCCAACGTCTCCTTCAAGGCTGGTCGTACTACCGCTAGTGAAGAGGTCGATGAAGAAGTTCATAGCAAGGGTCTTGAGCTGGTTATCATCAAAAATCCATTGCTCAGCGTCATTCTTAAGGCCCTTGACTCGATTAAACACTCTGCGTTGCAAAGCGGAGAGATGGAAGAAACGGGTGTTGCGGTCCCCTTCCTTAGTCCATTGGATACAAGATTTCATCATCCAAAGGACCTCCTCTTGTCACAGAGTCTTCTCGAGTTCTAGCCTTGTTTCCTCTTCTTCTTTTCATAAATTGTCTGACGGGTCAGCAGCTGTGTACGATTCCAGCAGCAACAGCCTTTTCTAGAGTTTCTTTTTCCGAGCGAATATGTTTCCAAAGATCGATTTGTTCCATTCCCTGCATCTCGCACCAAGCTCCTGCAAAGAGAAACACACATCCTTTCCGGTCTCCCAACTTTGATCGAGGAAACGATTGAAATCCTCATGAGAAAGCCAAGCAGGGTTGAAACGAAAGGGGCGAGTAGACTGAACCTGTGAGCCGACACCGAATGGTTGTACCATGATTGGGCGGTGGTCAGACTTGAGGCGCTCGAGATGCAGGGTTGTAGACCGAGGGAAGGCTTTGATCCAACTATCATTGCATAAGCTTCTATCAAGCCATTCTCGGAGGAGTCCCCGGAACCAGGTGAAGCATGGTCCTGCGAAACCTGTATCAAAGAGGCAACTGTTAGAAATGCAGTCACTAAACTCTTTGGCTTGAAGGTAGTTGAAACCCGAGCCACCCCGTTTCTCCGTGGAGTCAATCATGGCATTGAAGTCACCAAGCAAAATCCACGGACAGAGAGTAGAGGACGTCAGGTTTTGAATGTCACTCCACAGCTCTCATCTGCGGTGAAGATGGGGGGAAGCATAGACAAAGGTTGCACGCCAAGCGGGGTTGTCTTCCGTTTGGATTTTGACGTGAATGAATTGATTAGAAGAATCAATAAACATCACTTTAGGGAAGGATCTGACCAGAGGAGCCAAATTCCGCCTTTGAAGCCCTCCGCTTCCACAATGATCGAAGAATCAAAATGCATTTTGTCGCGCACTTTCTTGCCCCTAATACCGCTTATTCGGGGTTTCAAAATAGCCATGAGCTTCGGCTTATGTCTCTGCAAATAAAACTTAACAGTGGGAATGAAGTGTTTATGGCCGGCTCCCCGGAAATTCCAAGCAAATAGACTAAACATGGAAAAGAAGAAGAAGGAACGAGAGCACCTGGGAGCGAGTTAAGGCGCTGTGGGCGAGTTGAGGTCCCAGGACTTCGCCCCGATTGTCTTCAACTGATCCATTTCTTCCGTCAGCATTTTGTCATCCATGATGATGGGTTCCGACGAAGAATCATTCTTCAGATAGAGGGAAAGGTCAACTTCCGTATCTGCATCGGTCGGAGTATCTGGAGGCATCCAATCCTTCAGGTAGCCTTTAGCAGGGGCGGTGAGCGGGCTCTTTTTCCCCTGAGCTTTTTTAGGCTTGGTGGACGGCGGTATTCGGCGGGATGGGGTGGTCTTCTTCGAGCGGCGGAGGGAGAGCGGTTGTCAGGAGAGGTGTCGGTGGGGGGCGGAGCAGGTGGGAAGAGGCCATTGGGACAGGGTGGGGGATCGGTCGAGGGGGGATTCCCCAGGTCTTGCAGGTCATAGAAGTCACTGGCTTGATGGATAACCGGGTCGGATCGCTCAGCCTGTGCTCCGTTGGGAGGGTTGGGCCGAGGCTGGCTCATTTTAATACTGGCTGGGGGGCTGCGATCCTTGCGTTTGGTGACTGGGCTTTTCTCAGCTTCCGGCCCAACTTGCTTGAGTTCAGCAGTGGCCTTGCCCTTGCCTTGTTTGCCTTTCCTTTCCTTAAATAAGACACCCGTTGAAGGAGAATCCTTATCAGATTTTGCATTCGATGTGGCCATGGAAGCTGCCTCTTTTGAAGCACGCTTGATCCCCGAAGTTTCGCCTTTAGTTGATCCACTAGATTTTGGGGGATCATTCAATCCCTCCACATTCCTTTTTTGAGACTTTCCATTTTCGGTGCCTTCCTGCCTGGGACGCCGGCCCTTCCTCGTAACAGTCAACCAAGGGCCGTATTCATCGGCCGGCGGCGCGTCGACAGGGGTGATAACCGACACCGGGGTGGTTACTCTGCTGTCAGCAGTGTTTGTTGGTTGGGAGATGGCTGGAGCGATCGTTGGGCAAGACTCCAGCTGGTGCCCAACCTTGCCACAGGTAAAGCAAAGCTCTAGCAAGTTCTCATATTCAACCCGTTGCCAGGCTCCATCGAGCTCAACTCTCGTAGCCAACGGCTCACCCAGGTCAATTTCCACAGCGATGCGTGCAAATTTACCCCTGACAGCCGACTGAGTGTTATGATCCATCTTAATCGTTCTCCCGATCAAGTTTTCGAGCGAGGTGAGAATCTGATTATGATAAAGTTGAATAGGGAGGTGTGGAAATCGCACCCAGACCACCATTTTAGATGGTAACTTGGTGGAGACTCGGAAGGAGGGGTCCCATTGTTGCACGACGAGATAGTGATCAAAGATCAACCAAGGTCCACCCGTCAGAGCGTTGAAATAATCTTTCTCTTCTCCGAACCTCACAAGATAGCAGTTCATATCCACATCAATAATCTGCATGCTACCGCGGGGTTTCCACGTGGCTCTAAGTCGGTTACACATGAAGTTGTAGCCAATGTTCCTCCCGATGAGACGGACAATGACCGAGTTTGTCCACGGCCGACAGAGCTTTTCCTTGAAATCAGGTGATAGCCGGAGGGAGTGAATACCCTCAGAAATCACTGAGACGATGTCTTTCTCCCCCACACAGATCCAGGGCATCACCGGCTGCTGGTCTTGAGAAGTCATACCAACGACGACCCCCGAATAGGATTTAAGCCGTGAAGGGGAGGCGCCAGTTCCGAGGGGAAGGCAAAGGGGGAAGGAAAAGAGTTCCCATCTGGGGGGCGGACGTGGTGCTCCGGTGGCGGTTCCGACTGTGGGATAGCCGACGGTAGAGACATTCGAGAGCGTTAGGGTTCATAGTACTGAATTTGCTTAGAAAATTCTAAAACTCATTAATAAATACATATAAGGTAATTTTAGTTTTAGGTACATATTTTAATTAACTATTTTTTTTCTTAATGATAATCATTAAATTAAATAACTAATTTTGCAAATTTTATTTGCGTGGTTTTTAATTATAATTAATTATTTAATTAGTATTTTTTACAAATAAAAGTTACATCTTGTTCCAAATAAAAACATAGGAACCACATCTAAGTCTAACCTAAGGAACACCATTCATACAGATTGGAAAAAAAAATACTAATTTAACACAATAAACACAGCTGAGTGGGATGCCATTGCTGCCACCGCCTACTTTCGGCCACTCAAAACGCTGACGAAACTTTTCGGCTTCACTCCACCAGCGTTACCAACCATCATCAACGAAAATAAATAACAAAAATTGGTTAGAAAGGCAACACCACTGTATCCGTTTTTCACCGAATCTGACGTCCCTCCTTTTCTCTTTGGAACAAAAATAGAAATATATCAACTTCCCTCATTTTCTCCATAATATATATGATTTAGATGCTTAGGTCTCTGAACCGAATATAGTAGTGCTGAGATGACAAAGCTGTAGACTGCGTGCAGCGGAGGTGGAGCTTGCAACAGTAGAGTTGGGGGCTGACGAGAGCTGGTGAGGGCTTGCGGCAAGGCTGGAGTAGGCCTGCGGTGGCGGGGTCGACGAAGGCTTGTAGCGGCGAGACTGGAGACGAGTGGGGCGAGGAGGGCGTGTGACAGCGTCGAGGGTGCCCGTTCCGCAAGTTGAGTGTGAATATTTTTTTGGCTGATTGTAAATTTTAGGGTTTATGGTGAAACTTTAATATTATTTAAATTCATAAAAAAATATTATTTACTTTATATTAGTTCTCAAATAATTATTTTATTCATTTTAATCTAGTTCATTAGATTCGGTTCCTAATCTAACGATTCCTAGTAGTGTCTTACGTGAGGACAGTAATAGAGGTTCTTGTGATAGTAATCCTTTAAGATTAGTGAGGTTAGTACTCTACCATTAATTTATTTGTATCTTATGTACAAAGGTATATCATAAGTTGAACACATTCTTTTTAAGGTATATCATATGTGGGACACATTCTTTTTAAGGTATATCATATGTGGGGCAGGAGAAGGAATTTTGGATTCACTTTATTTGATTAAATTTATTGTTTTCATTTCAAGGATTAAGTCATTAAAGTTAGTCTTAAGAAGAGAGTGATCAGAAAAATTTGAGCCTGTCCACTAATTCGCGGCCCTAGTATCCTACGACCAAGATATCAAGTTTATGCAAGTGAGACTGAGACCATTCTCACTCATACAATTGAATTGCAATTGCAAAAGTGAGCTTTATTGCCATCTCAACAAATGTTGCAATTTACTCACTAATAATTTCATTCATCCTACACCAATGCAGTTCATTTGCAATTTCAACTTAAATATTTAATCATTAAATTAACATATTATCATCAAACAAACCTATTAAATAATAATCTACATCCACCATAAGCCCACACTTGCAATTGCAAAGTGAATTGCAAGTGTTGCAAGCTTGCATAAATTTAAGGGCTTCCCACACCAATGCAATTCACTTTGCAATTGCATTTACCTTTTCCATGTCATTTTGCAATTGTAAATGAAAGTTTGGTGTGGATGCTCTGAGTAGAGAAAGTTCAAGTGAGATTCTCAAAATTCTATTTCGAGCCAATATCATCGAATAATGTAGAAGAGGTAACTCTAATAAATTCGTAGTGATCTGTTGAACATATTAGGGGTCATCTGGTTTCCAAAACAACACACTATTGGAGATTGCAATGTCTATTTGGTTTATATTCTGGCCTAAAAATATATTATCAACCCTTCTAATATAACAAATGTGTTATATTCAATATTCTCTTGTTTTAGGTTACTTTTTTTTATAATCATCAATTTACTAGATACTCCTGAGTCCTAACACCCAATACTTAGATCCAGTTTTCACTTCCATGTTTTTCCTTCAAATAATTGACTTAGTTTTCAAATACTGAAACAGTACAATGTCGGGCTTTTCACTAAAATAAAAAAAAAAATTAACTATTAACCTAAATAAATACCATTCAAAAATATTAATTTTTCTAAATATAATCGCCCAGACCTAGGCGATATCGCCCAGGCCCCAGGCGATATCGCCTTATCCCCAGTTATTTCCACCCGTGACTCTGAAACGGGTCCGTGATTAGATTCCTGACCAGTGTCAGAGTCACGAGTCCGAAAATAGCCAAGGTTTAGCGATATCGCCTGGGGCCTTGGCGATATCGCCTAAAGCATGGGCGATATCGCCTAATTCTTGGAGCACTAACCAGCCTTTAAATCCTTGTTAGTTTCGGGGGAGAGTCACCAAACCGAAAGAATTAAAATTCTAAAATGGCCGACCACACTTTGTCACGAGAATTCCGGATCCAAGTTTTCTGGGGGGGCCGTATCGTCCAGGATTGGACCGGCTTATCCTACGAAGGGGGAAATAATGTCCGTCCGAAGATGACCAAGCGAGCGACCTATGATAGTGTGGTTACCGTGTTTCGGCGGAAAATGGGTCTTAGAGCGGATCAGATAATCCTGTCATTTGTCTGGAGAATGCCGATATACAGTTCTGAGGGAAATCTGTCGCATTTTGTTTCTAGGCCGATATCGGACGACAACGGTGTACAAGTCATATACGACTTAGTTCGCGTCAACCCATTTTTCGAAGTTGCCGAGTTGTACGCCTTGATGGAAGAGGAGCCGTCTCACTTCTCCGATTTCTCGGGGGTCATTCCAAATCAGATGGCGGAGCAGAGCCAAATGATGGGGAATACATGGCGACCAGTCATGTCGGTCCGGAGGAGGAGGAGGTTGATCAAGAGGGGTTGGCGCGAGATGAATATGTCAGCACCGACGATTCTGGAGATGAAAAGAGCCATTTCTCGGCGGACGAAGGGAATCCAAACGTCGACGATGACATTGGCCAAACCGACGAGGAAGACGACGATGAAGGAGGGGGAGCCACAGCAAATAGCGTGGAAGTTTATGTGCCACTGGAACATGCCACGAGCGAGGGTGATGACTGTGACGACATCATGACAATCTCCAACACCTACTCCATGGACAGGCGCTTCCAGATCCCAGCGAAGGCGTACTGGTCGGTGGAGATGGAATTCTTCTTGGGTCAGACATTCTCTACAAAAGGTCAACTGGTGTCCCTAACGAAGAGCCAAGCAGTCCTCCGTAACTATAATTACAGGGTAATCACTTCCAACCCGAAGGAATGGGCCATCAAGTGCATCGACCCGACGTGCCCTTGGAGGATGCGTTCTACACTTAGCAACAGATATGGCTTCTGGATAATACGACAACTCAACAACGACCACAGTTGCGACCGGTCAACGATACTAGGGCCCCACCCACATCTGGATGTCACGCTGATCTCAGATGCAATCATGCACATTGTCCGCAGAGAGCCGGGCCTGAAGGTGGAGACAGTTATTGATTGCATTCTAGAGAAGTACCACCGCAATATTTCGTACAGGAAGGCGTGGTTTGGCAAGCAACGTGCTGTTGAGAAGCTGCACGGAGACTGGGTGGCATCATACAACAACATTGAGACAATCCTGAAGTTTGCCCGGTGTCTACCCCTCGGGCGAGATCGCCTGTAGCCCGGGCGATATCGCCTATGGCTGGGGCGAGATCGCCTGTTGTCCAGCCAGACAACATTTAATCGGTGATTGGGCAGTTTAGAATCGGGTGGATCGGAAATATCTGGTGATGGGGCGATATCGTCTGGGGCCTGGGCGATATCGCCTGGGCTTGGGGCGATTATATTTAGAAAAATCAATACTTTTGAATGGTATTTATTTAGGTTAATAGTTAATTTTTTTTATTTATTTTAGTGAAAAGCCCTACAATGTCTCCAAATCCAAGTAAAAACGAGTTTTTTTTTTTTTTGAACAAGGAGAGGAATACTAATCATATTAATTACTCGTATATGTTTATTTTTGTGGAAATCTTCGAGTCTCAAAATATTAATTTTGATTGGGCTACGAGATTACATTGAAAAATGGCTTTACTTGATAAAGCAAGTGAAAAATAATTAATTTTTATGCTATAATTCATTTTTTGGTTCCCTCCACAACATCCTCGACTGAAGGTTAATGTACATGGTGCAATCGCTCCGAATTCGGGAGGTGTAGTCGGCTTGGTGGTTAGAGATTCTTCTGGAGGCCTCCTCTTCGCAATAGTTATTTCTTACGGTCTGACCAATCCTTTCATTTTGGAGTTATTGGCTGTCAGGGATGCATGCGCGGTATGCCTTTCCATGAAATGGGGAGCAGTGGACATTGAAGGTGACGCAACTCAAGTTCAACATTCAATAGAAAAAAGGCCAGTTAGCTGCCGTGATGGTGGTGCCCTTGTAATGGATATTTGGAATTTCCTAGACACTCTGCCCCATATCAGAATTTAGACTATTCCGCGACAGTCAAACACGACATCCCATTGTGTGGCTCGCCATGGCCTTAGATACCGCCCAAATTGAGGAGTAGTAAACCTTACGGTTTGGGCAGGTACTTAATGTTTTCTTATGTATGGTATCTCCTCTTCTCCCGCGGGAGTTATCTCTCAAATTTTTTTTTATAAAAACGTATACATCAAAATAAAATGGACTACGTTGGGCATTGAGGCCAAAGCCCACCAGAGATACGCAGAAATGGCGAGGGCCCAATGCAACAAACACCGGCTGGATGGAACTCCATCGCCACGGTGTAGTCGGCGGGAAGTTGCTGCAACATGATCAGAAACATGGTATCACCGAAATAGAACAGCACCCAGTAGAGCCAGACTGAGCGAGTTCCTTAAACTAAGCTGGACCGAGTCATTCTCTCTACGCCTGTCGATTATCCCCTGGAGGCGGCTTGTTGCCCTGATTGAGTAAAGCTCATCGCCGTCCTGCTCTGGTTTTGGGATACCAGCAACAAAAGTAAGCTCATTGTCCTACTAAGGCTTGCTTGTTGATGATGGCACTTGACGCCACAAACTGAGTAACTCTGAACCCACTCCTGCAGTCCACAAAAACTAACCCATGCCCGCCCGAAAGCATAAACAAAACCCAGAAAAAAAAGGGTATTACTTCATCTGGTTTTAGGGTTTTAATACCCCCTTCAAAAGCTTTTGCTTTGCTCCACTGATGTGCATTGTTCCATTCATTTCACCTCTTCTATGCCACTTCTTTGTTTTATTTTTCAGGTGTTGGTGTTGATTAGGGAGGGCGACCTGTGATTATAATCATAATCTCAATCATACTCTGTGCTAACTGTGGTTCTGCTTGCGAGTTTACCAACTTCCTTTTCCAACTGGTAGTTCTTTGACTTGAATAACATTGCTGCAGTTTGATTTTGGCCTGCAACCCATCGCTGTATATGTCTAGCTATTGGCTCCGAGCCCTTTCTTCACGAAAGAGGCAGGGGAATTCCGTGCTTCTTTACAACTTAATCGTCAGTGGCAGCAATAGCAGCTTACCCAGAAGAGCCAATTTCTCAATACTCGCATCCAATGATGGTACACAATATAGTCAGCATTTTTGCCCGCATGTAATCATAATACATCATTTCACCTAAGTTGTTCCTAATTAGTCTCTTTACTATTCGTCAGGACCCTCAATCAGTAATGCTGCCATTGAACATAAGAATGGCTTCAAATCTTTGAGTTACAAGTGGTCTTTATCAACTGCAAGCTGTCATCTCCACCGTTCCTTTTGTAATGGCTCTCAGAATGACTCTCAGAATGATAAGTTGGAGTTAAGTTCTAGCTTAATCAGTAGTGATGTCGCAATTGGGGAACTTGGTCCTTCTTGCCTGGCTTCTGCCGTTACTGTTAAAAAAGTTAAAGCTGTTCACAAAAAACCGATTGATTTCACCAAACTCGATGTGAATTTGCTTCCAACCATCATTCTTGTTGGACGCCCCAATGTTGGAAAATCTGCCTTGTTTAACCGGTCAGTCTCATTGTTTACATATGCAGAAATATAATGACTTCAATCCTACTCTCTATTAGCTAATAACGATTTGCAAGTAAACTGACCTTAATATTCTTATATGTTTGTTTTTATGGACAAGGTTGATCCGGAGGAGGGAGGCTCTAGTTTACAATACACCTGATGATCATGTTACTCGAGACATAAGAGAAGGCATTGCTAAATTGGGAGATTTGCGGTTTAGAGTACTGGACTCAGCTGGCCTGGAAACAGAAGCAACTTCAGGATCTATTCTTCAAAGAACATCCAGCATGACTGCTAATGTGTTAGCAAAAACGAATTTTGCAGTGTTCATAATCGACGCCAGGTCAGTATATCTTGGGTTATGAGTTGGCTTTAATCACTAAAAAGGATTTCCTTGGCCATGTGGCACTGTAGCTTCAGATATATTGTAATAGAATGTATAGTTGGAATGTAGCAAGAAGAATGTCAAGAGTCGAACTGGTTAGTCTAACAGTAGGTAATTCGACCTCTTAAATTGTTATAAACTGTAGTTGAACCGTGATTGAACCATAATTATATCCGTGTTGTGTTGGACCGTCTTGACGAGTGGTTCACAAATGGATTTCTTACCATCAGTTTGCATCATTTCTCTAGGTTGACAAATGGATTTCTGTACCTTACTTGTATTGCATTATTTACCGTACTTTAGATTTAGAAGTCCCGATTGAAAGATACATGTGGATGTACTTGGATTTATTTATATTGTTATCCATCCAGAGCTGGTCTTCATCCACTGGATATGGAGGTGGGGAAGTGGTTGCGGAAAAATGCACCGGGAATGATTCCTGTTGTGGTCTTGAATAAAGCTGAATTGCTTTTCGATGGTAGAGAGTCTTTCAGTGAAGCTGCTGATGAAGTTCGTATGCTAGGCTTCGGAGATCCGATTGCCATTTCGGCTGAGACAGGTCTGGGTATGACAGCACTTCACGAAGCTCTTAGGCCTTTGCTTGAAGAGCATGTTCTGCAAGTCCTAAACAGTAAGGATATCTTGGCTCTACAGTATCTATTCAATGCAACTGAAATGTAACTTTATCTGTTTATAGTGTGTGTATCATACAACCTAAAAAGTTCATTCATTCAAAACCACACTCTAAAAGTCATGGCACTTAATCTTGTATGGTTTGTAAAGAAGTCCATGGACTCTTGTACTTGCATTCAGGGAATGCTTAGAAGTTTTTTGCTGGAAAGGGAAAAAAATTACTTTTATGGAGACGAAGGCATGAGTGAGAAAATTTCCTGGCATAGTGGGAGTAGATCTTTCCGCTGAAATCCTTATAGTTATGCAAGCTTATGATAGTTTCAAAATTGCTGTATTGATGGATAGAATAGTAGGATTCTAGGATATTTCCCTCAATGAATATTTTAATACTGTATATTACTAATCATAGGTAATAATGAGGATGATGGCATGGAGCTCTGTAATGAAAGTAGTCTTGAAGAGGGTGATGATTCTAAGTTGCCACTCCAGTTAGCGATTGTAGGACGGCCAAATGTTGGGAAGTCAACCTTGCTGAATGCTTTGTTACAGGAAGAAAGAGTGCTTGTCGGTCCAGAGGCTGGTTTGACTAGAGATTCTGTTAGAGCTCAGTTCGACTTTCAAGGGAGAACTGTATATTTGGTAAGATTTCCCTACTATAAATCCTCAGATCAAATAGATACAGCACTGTCTTCACATCTTGATGGTCTGAAAGATGGATAGTTCTGATTCCAAGTTTCTGCATAGCCTTTTCCTCAATAATTCTAAATCGGAAGTCTTTGGCTGCTATTAAGCCCATTCCTGATATATCAAAAGTGACACCAAGAGGAAAGGTAAAAGAGGCCTTATAAACCTGTGGAATGCACATTGCTTCTTTCTTCAATAACGTCTTGATTTGTTTTCACATGTGATCTTATCAGGTTTCGGTATTATGCATCTCTTCTATTTCTAAAATAATCTACTCCAAGGCCAGTTTTATATGTTGATTTTGTATAGAAGTTGTAGGGAAACTAGAGTGTGATTTCTGATGGTGGTTTCTCTTGTCCAGGAATCTATGCCTAACTGACCGTGTGTAGTTACCTGTTTCCCTTTCATTTGTTGCGTTCAGTTTCACCTAATTATATGGGCAAATGCTGTTGGGGATTCTCTGTCCTATTTTGTGATTTCCAGGTTGATACAGCAGGTTGGTTGCACAGGACAAAGGATGAGAAAAAACCATCATCGTTGAGCATAATGCAATCAAAAAAGAATTTGATGAGAGCTCACGTGATAGCTTTGGTACTTGATGCAGAACAGGTATGTCAATTGCTGTTTCTTTGGATACCCCCACCTACTATTCAACTTTCTGTCCTTGGATTTTGTCTTAAAAGAGTGGAAGCTTGGGATAATGGCTGTTTTGTTTTGTCGTGGTAGTCTAAGCTTTCAGTAATCAAAACTCGAGTTCAGGTTAGATGAATAGTAAGGATTGATAAGATGTGAGATAGTGTTATAGTAATAAAAGCAATTGATCAGATGCAAATTCGAATTTTCCTAAGATATGCTAAGTGTTTTTTTGGGACAGAACTTAATAGCAATTTATGATTTGGAACTTTTCTGGACACATTTGAGGAAGTAGCTCCTGTAACAAAGTGTCCAATCAGTAAGTTTAAAAGACATGCTTTTCTGTTTCGGCAAATGCATTTTCGTTTCATTGCTCATATCAACATAAATTGCTGTTTAGATAGCACAAGCTAGACGTAGTATGACACATGCCGAAGTAGTTATAGCAAGACGGGCAGTGGAAGAAGGGCGTGGATTGGTTGTCATCGTGAACAAAATGGATCTTCTTAAAGGACAGCCGAATGGTAAATTGTACGAGAAGGTCATGGAATCTGTTCCCTTGGAAATCCAGACGGTTATACCCCAGGTTTGTGTCTCAGTACTAGTGCTAGTCCTTTATGAAAGTAGATACCAGCTTTTTTAACCAGTGTCTTCTTGGGCTGCAGGTTACAGGAATACCCGTTGTATTCACTTCAGCAATAGAAGGTAAAGGTAGGATACCTGTGATGCAGCAGGTGATCGAGACGTATGGAAAATGGTGCTCAAGATTATCGACTGCTAGATTGAACCGCTGGATACGCAAGGTTAGACAAACTCGGTAGAAGAATCGTTTTTCATCCCCATGTCGAAATTTATGATTGAATCAGCTCTCTGTGTTTCATGGTCAGGTTATGAGTAGGCATTCGTGGAGAGGTGAAGGGACACAACCAAAGATAAAGTACTTGACACAGGTGAAGGCTCGTCCACCTACATTTGTTGCCTTCACAAGTGGGAAAAAGCAGCTATCAGAAGCGGAGATTCGGTTCCTAACGAAGTCATTGAAGGAAGATTTTGATTTAGGTGGAATCCCAATCCGGATTATGGAGAGGTGTATTCCTAAGAGCAACGGGAGTCGACAAAGCAGTAGCAGCAACAGGTATTCCCAATCTACTGGCAGGACTGAGGATGTTGGGAATTGACACTAAAGCAGCAGAGGCCTGGAAATCTCAAGGGTGGCTGAGTTTTGGCACGATGAAATGGGTTTGAGCACTGAAAATGCAGCTTAAGCTCAAGACATTTGCTTCTTTAGTATGATTTTGGGTAATTATTCTCTTTCCAGTGTATTTACTTATTTACTTATTGTAATTTAATTGCAATGACTATTTTCCTGAGATTTGAAATAACTGTAATAAAACAGCCAAACACAATACATCCATCAAAAAAAAAAAAAAAAACAGCCAAACACAAGTCTATAATTATAAAACACCATGACTTATTTTTCACTCTACAATCATTCTCGATTCTTTCAATTTCACCATGAGCAAGAGGGGGGGTGTCAATTGGTTTATAGAAGAATACAAAGATCTTTGTGTGGCTTGACATTAGATTTTGTATGATCGAGATGTAGGAACTAGAAAATGATCAAGAATCCTCACAGTGCCCTGTGTTCTAGATTAGTCTTCTAGCACACTAAGCTTGAGATCACTTGTTGAGTTGTCTCCCTCTTCATGTCGTGCCACCAGTAATGTGTCTTAATGGTGAGATACATCTTGGTAACCCCAAGATGCATGGCATAGACGGAGGAATGAGCCTCATATATACAAAATCTTCCTCAAACCCCACATCCCGGGTACACAAAGTTGTTTGTTCGTGATGAGCAAGCCATCCTCCACTTTGTTAGGACTAGCCTTACTCTCCCCGATGTCCTTGATGATCTCATGCATCTTGGCATCCTTAGTCTACTCCTCTTGGATCTTGTCATGAAATAAGGGTCGAATGGACAACCTTACCATCAATCTAGCCTCCTCTTTAAACTCGAGCTGAATACCCAACTCTTTGAACTCTAACGACCCTATAAGTCTCTCCTTCCTGCTAAGGGCATTGATGACCATATTGGCCTTCATGGGTGATACTCAATCACATAGTCATAGTCATTGAGTAACTCAACTCATATCTTCTTCCTACTACTTAGCTCCTTATGATCCATGAATACTTGAGACTCATGTAATCAGTCTTGATATTTATAGTCTCTTCGTAAAGTAGTGCATCCAAAGCATCAAGGTGAAGACTATCGGTGTTGACTCCGAATAATGGACTGAATAGTTGACCTCATGACGTCTCAACTATCATGAGGTATAAGCCACCACATTATGATCTTACATCAAGGCGCATCTAAGTCCCTAGTAGGAAGCATCATTGTACACGATGGTTACTCCCCTCCGCTCATAGTTAAGGTGGATGAGAGTCATGGTCAACCTCTTCTTGAGCTCCTAGAAGCTTCCACCACAAGCCTTACTCAATACGTGTAACACCCCAATTTTATGAAACGTAAAATGACAACGTGTCCCGAGACAGACGATGACTCAAAGGTTGAAAAATACAACTTTGACCAACTACTTTCAAACCAACCATAAAAATAGGGTATTAACCGTCAAAACATTTACAGCGGAATTGGGCCCAACTACTTGAGAGCAATTCTCCAAGTCGCCATTACACCGTCTCATGATCCACTGCTCCGGCCCGCCTTAAGAAACTCCGGTGGTCCGTTGCTTGTCCAGGAAATTCCTGCAAAACTGGTGGGTGGCTCGGGGTCAGTCCGTTATCGTGATTAATCCGTATAAACAGGAATAAACACATTTAATGGAATTAACAACGCAAACCAGTAATTCCATAATCATCCTTCCGTAACGAAGATTACCGTTACCGTTTATCAAATGACCCATCACAAGGAATATTAATCCACCATCCCAATCATGACCTATATGTGAAACATTAACACACATAATCACAAGTCATTATGACATCCCATGAACTATTCTAATAGTACCACACAACATCGAGATCAACTCGATCAACTTTCATTAAACAATAGGGCGTCCCCTCTTCCCGCCTAGCTAACCTCTACGCCATCATCGATAAGGCTTACTTCTGAGCCTGTAATAGGGACTTCACAAGAGTCGCTATTCTTCCCGACTACCATGAATCGATTGGGGCTATCAATACCCAACTCCCATCATCCGGTCGGGGCTACACTACAAGAAAATTGCATTTTAACATCAATTTTCTAACGGCGGACAAAAATCTGCTGTTAGAATAAAAGTCTAACGGCGGATTTTTAAAAATCCGCTGTTAGATAACAGCGGACAAAAAACCGCTGTTAGAAATCCGCTGTTAGCCGTTTAATTTAGGGGGCGCCAAAATATCCGCCTTAGCGGGAAATCAAAATTTTTGGGGGGAAACCTAGCAGCGGATATAAACCGCTGTTAGGTTGTCCGCTGTTAGGTTTTGCTGATGTGGCAATCCGTGTGCCCAACCCCAGCCAATCACATTCTTTTATGGATTTTTTTTCTTTCTCCCTTATTTTTCCTTATCTTTCTCTTATTTGTTGTTAGTTTTTGTTCTTGTGTCTTAGGAATTTTTTCTTAGAATTTGTAGAAGAACAAAGAAGAAGGAGAAGAAGAAAAAAGAAGGAACAAAAAAAAGGAATGAAGAAAAAGGAAGAAAGAAGAAGAAGAAGAAGAAGAATAAGAAGAAGAGAAGAAGAAGAAGAAGAAGAAGAAGAATCTAGATCTGGAATAGAGAAAAAAGAAGAAAATAAGAAGAGAAGAAGAAGGAAGGAGGAAGGAGAAAGAAGAAGAAGGAAGGATAAGAAGGAAGGTGAAGAAAGAAGAAGAAAAGGAAGAAAGAAGGATCAGAAGAAGAAGAAGAGAAAGAAGAAGAAGAAGAAGAGGAAAAAGAAACAGGAAGAAAGAAGGATCAGAAGAAGAAGGAAGAAGAAGAATGCAGAAAACCTGCTCTCCTAGAGCAGGTTTCTGCATTTTTTTTAAAATCTGATCGGAATTCTAACTACGGATGCCTGCCACTAGCTAGTGGCAGGCGGCCTGCGAGTAAGCGCGGCCTGCCACTAGCTAGTGGCAGGCGGCCTGCGAGTAAGTGCCACTAGCTAGTGGCAGGCGGCCTGTGAGTAAGCGCGGCCTGCCACTAGCTAGTGGCAGGCGGCCTGCGAGTAAGCCCGGCCTGCCACTAGCTTGTGGCAGGCGGCCTGCCACTAGCTAGTGGCAGGCGGCCTGCGAGTAAGCCCGGCCTGCCACTAGCTTGTGGCAGGCGGCCTGCAAGTAAGCCCGGCCTGCCACTAGCTTGTCTGCTCCTATGAAATTCACTTTCGCTGAAACAAATCCTCCCTCCGCGCCTCCATAACTTTATCTTTCTTTCCATTTTTCTTCTTCTTCCTCAAATTCCTCCGCTTCACTTCCCTGATTCCCATCCTCTTCAATCAAAACTCTCATCTTTATTTTCTTCTTCACATCATTAGTGGCGTCCCGCTACAATTCCTACCATTCTTCCCGCTCTTCCGCATCTTCTTTCACCTCTGACCCTGCCTCCTCTTCCGAATTCAAGCCTTCTTCTTCTTCCTCCTCCTTCTCAAGAGCCCTCGTTAAATCCAATAAACCATCCGATCTCTCCCAATTGA
This sequence comes from Linum lewisii, assembly GCA_034768395.1. Taxonomy (NCBI): domain Eukaryota; kingdom Viridiplantae; phylum Streptophyta; class Magnoliopsida; order Malpighiales; family Linaceae; genus Linum; species Linum lewisii. The sequence continues at coordinate 80,522,718 of CM068296.1, forward strand.
AACCCATTTCTTCCAAATCTAAGCCCACAACACACAATCTCTCTGCACTGGTGAAGAAGTTCATGGACTATAAAGATGGATTGTTAAGGCCAAAAATTGACATTTGAGGAGCTTTTCCAGGAAGGCGACTTAGTTCATGTATCTGAAACCACCATTGACATAGGGTTTCAAGATGGGGATGAAACGATTGGGATAACTAGAAATTTAGTGACCATATAGCAATGATAAAAAAGTTAAGTGACTACCTATAAACGAAAAGGGATGAAACAGAAAAGATCAGAAATTTAGTGACCAGATAACAATAATCAGAAAGTTAAGTGACTGCCTAGAAACAAGGGGATGACACATGAAAAAACAGAAATTTAGTGACTAGACAGTAATAATCATAAAGTTAAGTGACTAATATTAGTCGCAGGCGGCCTGCGACTAACCACGCGCCTGCCACTAAGCTTAGAGGCAGGCGCCTGCCACTAACCTCATACCTGCGAGGAGCTTACTCGCAACAACGCCTGCCACTTAATGGGCTTCCTCGCAGCAGCTTTACTCGCAGGCCCATATGTGGTTAGTGGCAGGCAGCGCCTGCGAGTAAGCTCCTGTTTTAGTGGCAGGCGGCCTGCCACTAACCTCGACGAGGCCTGCCACTAAACCATCCTTCTGTTGTAATGACATAACCGCTGTTAGGTTTAATGGCGGTCAGCTTATCCGCTGTTAGCTCACCTTACGTTAGTCAACCTAACAGAGGATATGCAACCGCCGTTAGGATTTCTAACAGCGGCCTATCCGCTGTTATAATCACTAAAAATTCGCTGTTAGGATGTCATTTTCTTGTAGTGCTAATTCTACCCAACTCTTATCATCCGGTTGGGGCTATCCGTACTCATCTACCGTGAATCGATTGGGGCTAACAATACCCAACTCCCATCACCCGGTAGGAACCCGTATCCATCGATGTTCCCGGCGGAGGACTAGCTAGCGAGGCTTTACTTTCCACCTGTATACACTAGGTGCCAAACATAATTAGATAACATCACGATTTAACCATAGCCGAATCAAACATTATTAGGTATAAAACCGATGGTTCCGGAAAGATAGAACTTTTCGTAGAAACGACACCTTGTTGACAAAACTAATACTTTCCGTCTTAATTTCCAGTTAAGTAGGGGAGTCACTCGGACTACTTAAGTCCCTCTAACCTTAGGCATCATAACTTTATAAACCGGAATTAATGAGGATCCGCGTCGCTCATTACTCTGAACAACCAACAAACAACAGTTAGTCATCCAAATCATCAAGCTATTATAGTACCTACAAGTAATAGATTTATAGTTTATACGGATTTAACAATCCATCACGTCATCCATTGGTTTAACTAACCACCAAAGCAATCGAAGCCACATCATTTCACAAGCGATATTATTCCGAGTTAAATCTAACCCTCGGAAGATAGCTGATTTGAATAGGAGTTATGTGTGAGATATAAGTCCTCGTAATAATATCATAACAATTATTACGTCATACTAAGGAATTAATATTCCCTAAGGAGTATAACACTTATCCAATAATCCAACACTTTTATTCATCCGATAAATCCAATGTTCCGTGTTAGGGTGATTACCGGAGCTCATTTCCAAAATAAATGGGAATGGGAATACTTAATTAAACAATTTTAGTTAATGAAATGTAGATTAACTAATAAAAATATTAGGAATTTACCCCCTTGAACCAACCCACCTATAACACGAGCCGGTTGACTTGAAGATCGATTCCGTAGCTCGAATCGGTTCGAAATAAGAACTTAACGGACTTCCGTAACTTCCGGGCCAAATTGTACTAACTGAAAAGTTAGTTGGGTCGAATCTGTCACAAGTTGATAGTTTAGGATTGCGACAGTAATTAAAATTAAACTGAAGGATCATGATGTAACTTAGAAAGTCGGGTGACCAAACTGCAATTTTGCCATCTTCTTCCCCAAGTTGCAGGAGACAAAGCCTCCATTTTGGTGAAGCTCCGGTGAAGTTTGGATTTCCCTATTTTTCGCACGAAACTTCCTTTTGAAGGTTGAAAAATATTTTCATGCTTAAGACGATGTCGGGTTTGTATTTTCCAAGGGTTGGGCATGTTTGGGACGCTTCGCCGCAACTCTAGTCGGAGCTACGACGATGAGGTTCCGTGACTCAAAGTCGAAGGCTTGTTGGCTTTTATAGCCGACTCCGAAGCCTCTCGATGCCATCTGGAGTACCCAAAAGTCAAGGTCACGAGAAAGAAAGGAGTGAATGGTCAGTTGTTAGTGTGGTCGATGGGGTAACTCCGTTTTGGAGTTAATCAGGCCAATAATGGAGCTGGAGAGCTGTGAATTCACGGGGTGATGTTTTACAATCATCAAAACCCGACAAACATCAATAATATGAAGGATTGGGCTCTAACCGGAACTATAGAGGAGTTGCCGAAAAAAACAACCGGCGGCTTTGGTTTTGGTTCATGGAGGAAGATGATGACATAACGCTGACGTCACTATGATGTCATCATTTCTCAAGACTAAAAAAATAAAGGATTTGCTAGAGCATGGATTCAAACCTATGACCTTTAGGTTGCTGGTTTAGTTCCTTAACCAACTCAGCTAAATGGGATACTTGACTTCCTTGCAACTAGGATTCCATTAACTCCTTACCCGCCTTCCATGAGTGAACTTAACTTGCCTCGAAATCATTTAAACGTCAATTTGCCGTCATTTCTCAAACGTATGGAATAAAATTCAAAAAAAATTATGGTTCAGAGATTCGGGGTGTAACATTTCTCCCCTCCTTAAAAAGATTTCGTCCTCGAAATCAGACGACAATTAACTTTAACGGTGCCAAACCAGAGCAATTCACAATCGTGAGAAAACTTAATTTTTCATTCAAGAAAACTAAAAGGAAGGTAAGCCAGAAACAAGATCACTAAACAGATGATGATCGCCGTTTTCTCGAATGCTTCCACAAGTTCATCGAAGACGCCTCTACGATAACCTAGACATACAAAGTAAAAGAAAGAGACAATGAGGAGGCATCCTGTTCCGAGGATGATAGCCTTCTTCATTGCGTAGTCCTCGTCGTAGACCCTTTCCATTCTTGAAGCGACTGCGATGGAGGACTTCAAGATTTCCACTAGTGATTCGGGTGTCGAGAGAAAGAAGAGAAGAGGGGGGTTCTTAAAGAGAAGGGGAAGAGGAGGTGTCATCATTGAGCCTCGCCCACTTGCGAGTGTCAGCAAGTATGGTTAAACAGACGCGGATTACGAGATCATCTTTTTAAATTCACTAATTAAAGAATCGATACAAACTATTGACATCTCTTGGTTCGCCTGCCATCTGCAGGGATTCTGAGATACAGAATTCTTACCAACTAGCCAGAGATTAAAGAACGTATGCACCGTCTGAGACAATACATTCTTATGTCCAAGACAAAAACCACAAGAAAGAGAATAAGGTTACAACATGAATTCGAAGAAATACTAAGGCATGCGGGATGGGACTTCCGTTCGACTCCGCCGAACTGGTCCTTACGGAGGATTTTCTTGACGCCTTCGCCGGTCTATGTGTTTGCATAATTTTAGGATGAAGGTGATAGCCACGAAGAGAAGAATGACTATCAGAAGGATGAAATTTATCCCACTCAAGATTTCCGTTTCATCAGAACAAGTCATTTTTCTTTAGAGAATGACTTAGAGGGAGGGCGTCAATTTAAAGAAGAAGAGGTTACGGTTAGCTTGCCCAAGAAGCCGCCGTTCGGACTCGAAAGTCAAAAGCAAAAAGAACCCTGTGTTCAGGCTTTAACGGAGCCTCAAAAGTAGAGCTGATGCGGTGGACGATTCTCAGCCGTTCACGTGTCTTCGCAGAAAGCGAGAGATTTACGTAGATCTTGTGTCGGAGATCAACATTTCCTTCACTTGGGTATTTAACCCAGATGAAGCTCGGTTCCAAGTGTCACCCGCATGGTGCTCTGAGAGAATTTCATCAATACTTACGGGAGGTTCGGATGGAAGTTTTCGGTGAAGGAAGGAAAAATGCAGGAGCGACTCCATTCCTCAACTTTTTTTCCACCACTGAGAGTCTGCCAGTCCCTTCTGGTAATCCTTACTTGACCGATTTCTGTCCCTTTTGCGATTCTATTAAAATGGAATGGACACTAGATAGTAGCTGCCTAATCACATGACTCCGAATGAAAACTCCTTCATTTCTCTAGATCGTAGCTTTAACCAACTCGTTTCCTTTGGAAGGGGTTCCAAGGCAAAGTCCAAAGGGAAGGGTTCCGTTAGGTTGGGTCCCTTGATTATACCGGACGTGTTACTGATGTCCAACATTGCCGGTAGTTTCATCAGCATGAGCCAGCTTATGGAACTGAATTTTTCCTTCCATTTTAAGGGAGGATGGTGTACCATTTTTGATCAGTTCGGAAACCCTTTTCTTTCTGTACCAAAAGTAGGCAGGTGCTTTCCGCTTAACATGGCTCATGTTGCGCAGACAGGAGTTGCCATCAGAGGAAGACCGGACCAAGCGGGAACAGTCAAGATTTGCTGTGGAAAGAAACGGTTTAGGGACGGGATTCAAGAAACGGCAAGTAAGATACTGGAGGTTGACATGGGAAAGAAGCGAGAGCGTCTGATCGAGTTAGTGGATCTTTCACAGAGTTAGTTCTAAAAACACGGCCCGAATAGCCGTTTTGTACTACCAGTTCATGTACCCAGTTCCTTCTTAATAATAATAATATTCTACTTCTCTTCCACCTTTAGACATTCAAACCAGTTATTCCCTTAAAAAAACTAACTCAAAACGCAAGATCACAACTTAAAACATGAGTTACCACAACAATAGTTGTGCGAAATCAAAGCGATCTACTCATCATGCAAGTTCTTGCGATCGAGTTCCCGACGTCGTTCCTCAGCTGTCTCTGACATCAGCTTCCAGATAATAAAAATTTGACCACACAGGATGATCAAGGCAAAGATTACAAATCCCACGTCACGCACACTGCCATCCTCTCGATAGCACATTCCCGGAATTGAGAGAGTTTACTAAGCAATGGAGGGAAAGCGAAAGAGATGATGATGGTGGTCAAGTTTTCGAAACCTGGTTTTTATGGGAGCCAGATTCGAGAAGGGAGTGGTCACAATAATGGTGACACCACTCATTTCATGTCGGCATGCATGGACAAAGAAAAGGGGTCCAATACGTCAAGGGCTAGGTGGATAGGGTTCGTCCCTGTAAATAGACGGTAACAAAACGCTTTGGATAACACAACAGAGGTTAGAAAAGAAAAACCTCATTCATCGCTTTCATATCAAAGAAATGGCTTACGCTTCCCATTTGCCAGTGCGGGGAAGCCACGATTATAACAACATCCTGGACGGAAGAAAATCCAGGGCGAAGGTTCTTTAGCTGCAAAAGACGTCGCTCGATAAGTCAAAAGTGTTTTACGAGTTTCGACTATTATTAAAAACTAACCAGAGAGAAACTCATTTATCCCCTTGGTCTGTGGCAGAGGACGAACAACCATTGTAATTACTTTGCATGGTTAGATCCCACGATGCAACATCGAGCCAAAGTCGTGATCAACGGTCTCTTACGAAAATTAAACATCTACGAGCGTACCTTCGGAAGTGAAAGACAGGCAATTTCAGGAGAGACTATTATCGATACTGCTGCGTCATCTGCATCTTCCGTCAGGAACAAGGCTAATAGTGGTTTTCGTAATAGAAACATAGAAGTTACCTACAAAACTTTCTTAGCAGTCCTTGCCGTTGTTTGTATCCTTGTCGGAACCCTTATCATTCGCGTGATAAGCAAATAAATTCTTACTTATATCCTGTAACATTTATTTCAGTCACACCCACCATCGTCATAATAACGAATTATTTCAACAACGTTAGTTATAGAACTCAAGAACGTCTCACCGTGGAGGTTTCTGTGCTGGTGCCATGATGCAAGGATCTGAGACCGGTGCCTGTGAAAAACCTTTCACTTTTAAACCTTGGTTAAAATCCGTCAAAACTTAATACCCTTTTCCTTAAAATCACCAGAATAACTCCCGCACTAGACCGATCTTCCAGTGTTTCTTGGTAACCCGAGAAACAGGAGGAAGCCGGCTCTGATACCAAAATGTAACACCCCAATTTTATGAAACGTAAAACGACAACGTGTCCCGGGACAGACGATGACTCAAAGGTTGAAAAATACAACTTTGACCAACTACTTTCAAACCAACCATACAAATAGGGTATTAATCGTCAAAACATTTACAGCGGAATTGGGCCCAACGACTTGAGAGCAATTCTCCAAGTCGCCATTACACCGTCTCATGATCCACTGCTCCGGCCCGCCTTAAGAAACTCCGGTGGTCCGTTGCTTGTCCAGGAAATTCCTGCAAAACTGGTGGGTGGCTCGGGGTCAGTCCGTTATCGTGATTAATCCGTATAAACAGGAATAAACACATTTAATGGAATTAACAACGCAAACCAGTAATTCCATAATCATCCTTCCGTATCGAAGATTACCGTTACCGTTTATCAAATGACCCATCACAAGGAATATTAATCCAACATCCCAATCATGACCTATATGTGAAACATTAACACACATAATCACAAGTCATTATGACATCCCATGAACTATTCTAATAATACCACACAACATCGAGATCAACTCGATCAACTTTCATTAAACAATAGGGCGTCCCCTCTTCCCGCCTAGCTAACCTCTACGCCATCATCGATAAGGCTTACTTCTGAGCCTGTAATAGGGACTTCACAAGAGTCGCTATTCTTCCCGACTACCATGAATCGATTGGGGCTATCAATACCCAACTCCCATCATCCGGTCGGGGCTAATTCTACCCAACTCTTATCATCCAGTTGGGGCTATCCGTACTCATCTACCGTGAATCGATTGGGGCTAACAATACCCAACTCCCATCACCCGGTAGGAACCCGTATCCATCGATGTTCCCGGCGGAGGACTAGCTAGCGAGGCTTTACTTTCCACCTATATACACTAGGTGCCAAACATCATTAGATAACATCACGATTTAACCATAGCCGAATCAAACACTATTAGGTATAAAACCGATGGTTCCGGAAAGATAGAACTTTCCGTAGAAACGACACCTTGTTGACAAAACTAAGACTTTCCGTCTTAATTTCCAAGTAAGTAGGGGAGTCACTCGGACTACTTAAGTCCCTCTAACCTTATGCATCATAACTTTATAAACAGGAATTAATGAGGATCCGCGTCGCTCATTACTCTGAACAACCAACAAACAATAGTTAGTCATCCAAATCATCAAGCTATTATAGTACCTACAAGTAATAGATTTATAGTTTATATGGATTTAACAATCCATCACGGCATCCATTGGTTTAACTAACCACCAAAGCAATCGAAGCCACATTGTTTCACATGCGATCTTATTCCGAGTTAAATCTAACCTTCGGAAGATAGTTGATTTGAATAGGAGTTATGGGTGAGATATAAGTCCTCGTAATAATATCATAACAATTATTACGTCATACTAAGGAATTAATATTCCCTAAGGAGTATAACACTTATCCAATAATCCAACACTTCTATTCATCCGATAAATCCAATGTTCCGTGTTAGGGTGATTACCGGAGCTCATTTCCAAAATAAATGGGAATGGGAATACTTAATTAAATAATTTTAGTTAATGGAATGTAGATTAACTAATAAAAATATTAGGAATTTACCCCCTTGAACGAACCCACCTATAACACGAGCCGGTTGACTTGAAGATCGATTCCGTAGCTCGAATCGGTTCGAAATAAGAACTTAACGGACTTCGTAACTTCCGGGCCAAATTGTACTAACTGAAAAGTTAGTTGGGCCGAATCTGTCACAAGTTGATATTTTAGGATTGCGACAGTAATTAAAATTAAACTGAAGGATCATGATGTAACTTAGAAAGTCGGGTGACCAAACTGTAATTTTGCCATCTTCTTCCCCAAGTTACAGGAGACAAAGCCTCCATTTTGGTGAAGCTCCGGTGAAGCTTGGATTTCCCTATTTTTCGCACGAAACTTCCTTTTGAAGGTTGGAAAATATTTTCATGCTTAAGACGATGTCGGGTTTGTATTTTCCAAGGGTTGGGCATGTTTGGGACGTTCCGCCGCAACTCTCGCCGGAGCTACGACGGTGAGGTTCCGTGACTCAAAGTCGAAAGCTTGTTGGCTTTTATAGCCGACTCCGAAGCCTCTCGATGCCATCTGGAGTACCCAAAAGTCAAGGTCACGAGAAAGAAAGGAGTGAATGGTCGGTTGTTAGTGTGGTCGATGGGGTAACTCCGTTTTGGCGTTACTCAGGCCAATAATGGAGCTGGAGAGCTGTGAATTCATGGGGTGATGTTTTACAATCATCAAAACCCGACAAACATCAATAATATGAAGGATTGGGCTCTAACCGGAACTATAGAGGAGTTGCCGAAAAACAACCGGCGGCTTTGGTTCATGGAGGAAGATGATGACATAACGCTGACGTCACTATGATGTCATCATTTCTCAAGACTAAAAAAAATAAAGGATTTGCTAGAGCATGGATTCAAACCTATGACCTTTAGGTTGCTGGTTTAGTTCCTTAACCAACTCAGCTAAGTGGGATACTTGACTTCCTTGCAACCAGGATTCCATTAACTCCTTACCCGCCTTCCATGAGTGAACTTAACTTGCCTCGAAATCATTTAAACGTCAATTTGCCGTCATTTCTCAAACGTATGGAATAAAATTCAAAAAAAAATCTTGTTCAGAGATTCGGGGTGTAACAATACGTAAGGGAAATCATTCCTCGACAACTTGTTGAGAGGAGCCTCTATCTTGGAAAAACCCTCCACAAACTGTTAATATTATCTTGCCATACCCAAAAAAACTCCTAAGCTCAGACACATTAGTCAGAGGTGCCTACTTATAACCCTAGTTTTTATCTTCTTGGAGTCAACCTCAATGCCCTTCTTAAAGATCAGTCTTTATCTTCTTGGAGTCAACCTCAATGCCCAAGAACATAACTTTCTTGAGCCAAAAGTCACACTTCAAGAACTTGGCACACAACTTCTTCTCCCTCTAGGTACCCAACACAATCCAAATGTACTACGTGTGCTCCTCACTCTGGGAGTATACTAAGATGTCATCGTTGAACACTATGACGAACTTTTCCAAGTACTCTTGAAATACCTTGTTCATCAAGACCATGAAAGCGGTTGGGGCATTGGTCAACCCACATCACCAGGAACTCATATTGGCCATACATGGTCCTGAAAGCCGTCTTAGGTATGATCCTCCGGTACTCACAACTACTGGTACCCATATCTCATATCTATCTTAGAAAAGATTGAGGCACCCTGAAGGTTATAAAGACATCGTCGATCCTTAGTAAGGGATAACGGTCCTTCACCTTTGCCTTGTTGAACCTCCTATATAGTCTATGCACATCCTCATGGACCCACCCTTCTTCTTCACAAACAACACTGGAGCTCCCCAAAGTGAGGTGCTCGAGCGGATTAACCCCTTGTCTAAAATCTCATGTACTAACCCTTGAGCTCCATCGATGCCATATTCTACGATGTTATGGAAATATGGGTCGTCCATATGTAACATCTCAACCTTTTCCGACAAGATATTGTCTGTTTTGGGCCTAGGCCCTCACAAATTTACTTTTGGGTGCATTATGGTGACTTCCCAAGAGGTCACCCATCTCTGCATTGCTCCACCCTAAGCACATTTAACTTTAGAGTTCTTACAAGAACTCCTCCATTACACCCCCAAAACACGTCTTATCAGTTAAGGTTGAACTATTTCTCATAGCACATGGATCTCTCCCGTGCTTTGTCGATGTAGGATTTGCTTATATGTCACACCTTAATACTAGTTTGATCTAAAAGGCAGTCTTCTGCTATGGAAGTAAGCCATGAAAGTCCTCTAGAAACACGTCTGAGCAGTCATTCACCACATGCACCTGCTCAAGGGTCATGCCACTCGTAACTTTCATATGTGGAAAAAATACCTCAACATCCTTGATGGATCAACCTTTGGGCCTTCACTGCTAATAAGAAAGAGCATTTGCACTTCTCCTCTACCACCTCTCTTCTAGCTTCGTCCACATACTTACCTACTCACCATTGTCTTCTCCATTAAGTTTGACTAGCAGAGCTCATCAACATCGTCTCCTACAAAAATTTTGCTCAGAAATAGCTTGATAATAGCACCAACAACACCAGATCCAAAGTTCTCAATCCAATGCCCAAACCAAAATTACCAAATCCTATTAAAAATTACCACTTTCCACCTTTGTCTCTTCAACTTCCCCAATGCCCCTCTCTCACCATCATCCTTCACTATATCTTCTTCTCCTTCTCTCAAATTTCTTATTGTCCTTCACCTTCTTATTTTCTCCTCTTCCTAGGCTTCTTTTTCTTCTTTACAAATTTTTTCTTGCACCCTTAAACTTCTTATCTTCCTCAGCCAGTGAATAATTATTAGCTGCGCAGATTCCGCTGCTTCTACACTTGCATTTGATGTTCTAAGGAAGAATCGATTGAAGTTACAATTGTTGATATTCTAAATTGTATGTCGCAAAGGGGATTCAACTGGAAGGTTAATCTTAACGACATTGCAACAAGACTAAGCAATACAAAACCCAGAGTTCGATGATACGACCGACACTCTACGGAGAGGGGTTCTTAGTCACCGACAAACCCTAAGAAGTAATTACTTGTGTTCGAGGTGAGGTTACTGGTTCTTTGAGATTGGGATCTGTTCCTCGTACATAAGTTAATAAGTGCAAGAAAGTAAAACACAACCTACTTGGATTAAATTCAAATACCTAACTTTTTTATGCAGGATCTTGATTGTGTAATAATGCAGTAGCCACAAAGTTGAACCTTTGGAGGAGAGGTTGTTCTCACTCCCCTATGTATCTCTGTTGTGGTTTGATGGACGAATCTAATAACCATTTTCTCTTCCATCGTCAACGAGCTAGTGCGTTTTGGGAAGAGGTTCTCCCATCAGTTACAATTCTTGGGTTTGAGGACAAATTCAAGACTTGGCTTATGTCATTTAGGAAAGTTGAAGATCAGTGCAGGTTACTAGATTAACTTTTGTCCCCAATTCTCCACCTCTCTCGCCATTTTTGTCGTATCTAGGTGCGTAAAAATTGTCGATTTGTCACTGATAACGTTAGATTTACCACGTTTATCTCACCACATTTGAGCCAAATTCCCTTCTTTGTACACCTTTTTGTGATAGTTTTTAGGAACTTTCATGAAAATTGCGTGTTATTGTCCTCTGACCCTCTTTTGGACAATTTGATGTTGTTTCAAGTTGTTTTTGTTGAGATTTCAGGTTAACACATTATGGAGGACCTTTCTACGAGCTCGACGCTTCAAACGGGGACCAATTCGGAGTTCAGATGAAGCGGAAATCATCAAAAGAAGTATGGAGCTGAAATTATTTTTCCCAGCTCCAAAAGTGCGCTGTTTGGACAAAAAAGTGCGCCGGAGCACTTTTTTGGGTGCCTCCAGGCGCACTTTTTAATCGACGTTCTGGAATTTTTTTTCCGACTTTCAAAAGTGCGCCTTTTACAAGAAAAAGTGCGCCGGCGCACTTTTTAAGTGCCGTCGGGCGCACTTTTTGTGAAAAATTTGGACTGGAGAGGAAAAATAGGGTTTTTAAGCCTGAGAAACATACAGAACGAAAACTCTTTAGACTTGATTCTAATTTCGACGAACCAGACACTCTCGGAGGAGGATTTTGAAGCTTTGAAGTGACGATTAAGCAAGGAAAAAACGAGGATTAGTTCAGGAGTTTCTAAGATTCGTCAGGATTAGGTTTACTCGGAGTAAGATGTCTTCTTCTCCAGTTTTCTCTTTCTCTGTTTCTGTGATTTCTTCTCTGGCGATGTCTAGCTAAACCCTTAGTTTGTTCAGATTAGATGAAGTTTTAGCGAAACTTTGTATGGATGATGTCGGGTTCCTAACCCGTTAATGTTAATTGAGGTTTATTCAGACTTAATTGAGATTTTTCTAAAACCCTAATTTGAAGCTCTTGAATTCGCAGATTGACCATATCGTAGAATTTGCTTCATCTTTGTCTTGCGGTTCTGACCATGGACGTGAGTCATTCTAGGGTTTAGAAGGTCATTAAGATTACCCGGTGTCTTGACCATAGGGCCGATGAAATTAATCTCTTTGCATTTCTGTGCGGCGTTTCATTGTTCTTCGTGCATTCTTGGAGATTTATGAGTTATCTTGATCATAGGAACTCGTAGGTTTGCTAGGATAGTTTCTCTGCGTCCTGACCATGGAGTAGAGATTGCCAAAGGAAGCGTCGAGGCATTGAGTCTGTTAAAACCTTAGTTGCATTGCATCATCTGTCTTAGTCGAGCTAGAGCGGATTCGAGTCTGGACAAGCGCCTTAGTCAATTCTTGAAGCTCCAACTTGTTTGCCTGCTTGATTGGTTAAATTTGCATTCTTAGTTTACTTAGTTCATTCACCACCATTTCCAAACCCAACGTTTAAACCCGAATAGCTTATTCCACATTAGTTGAGTAATAGAAACAGAAAGACCCCTTGGGAAATAACGATCTCTTAGGAGCAATCCTTCGAGTAAAACTAGTGTGCATTAATTTGCGCATCAAGTTTTTGGCGCCGTTGCCGGGGACTTTTCTTTTTCTAGGAAAGGCATTGTGCGTTTAAGCTTTTCATTCATTTTTCTTATCATCTCTTTTCTCTAAATCTTTTTCCATGATTTACCTGGGTAGTGCTCTTGAGTTTTGAGATGCAGGATAACAGGTTTTATGGGCAATACAAAGGATGGTGCAATAATGGAGTACCATTCGACGAATATCAACAAGGATGGAATATATCAGAGCAGCCACCTTTTCCAATCTGGAATGAGGAACCACCACCCTTGCCTTCTTGGCCAGAGCCATAAGCTACACACTACTACCGAGATTACGAAGAGGAATATCTAAATTCGCACCAGTACCAACAACAGGAGTCTTATACATATTTTATGCTGAATAAGATCCTCTCGACTCTACGAGCCCTAATGTTGTGAACGTCGAGATTGAGCAACAGTATCAACTGATAGAAGAAGATTCTCGAGAGCTGGTCGAAGAAGAAAATGATAACCTAGCCCATGACTATTATGAGCTAGAGGTATCTGATGAAGAATCTTTGACAATGGTGGTAGATGAAGATGTGGAGCTTATCCATCTCTTGATTGAAGCTGAAGATGAGCATCTACATATTGAGGAGTTATCCTCATTTATGCTTCCATCGAGCGAGCCTGTAGTTCCAGATAGAGATGAGCACATGGATATCGAGGAGTCACCTTCATTGGTAATTCAGGCAACTGAAACTGAGGAGGGCAATGATTCTGAGGTGTATGAGCTCAACTACAAGAGCAACTTGGATGACATTGGTGTGGAGCAGACTGCAACCATTGATTGTAACACACCATACTATCTTTTTCCTCCTCCAGTAGGAAAATTTGAGAAGAAAAAGTCATCCGAGCAGAACCAGGATCTACTTGAGCACCATCGACTACATCTTGCTCCTTCTGGCGTGCTATTTGGCACTAAACCGCCAGCCTTGAAGAAGCTGTTTGACTTCAAGGAACTCTTGAGTTGGGGTCCATAATCAGGTATCGTCTAGCTCAAGGGCGTTAAAGGAGAGCGCTTCATGGGAGGCAACCCATGTCTGGAGTCTGTTTTGAGTTTTTGAATTAGTTGTTTAATTTTGAGTTTGTGTCGAACTGTTGTAGTTCTTGAGTCAGTGGTCTATTCTGTACTTTGAATACTCTAATCGTGTTGTGAGGTTCTCTCCAGTTTCAGGCTATCCTCAGCTCCCGCCATGACTGTCCGCCGGTACTTCACTCTTGCCTCCACTGGCATCCTCATGATCTACTTCTCGGTACCCCTTACACCCTTCTTCACCTTTTTGTGTGGCCCATTGAGGACAATGTCCAAATTTTAAGTGTGGGGTGGGGTGTCTATTTGCATGTTTTGATGGGCGGTGATTGTGCTTTGTTTTGTCACTCTTTCACTACTTCCCATTCTCATTGGCAATTAACTTTTCACATTGCTTAATATCTCATTGGATTTGCTTACCGTGTTCCATATGGTGAGATTGATGTGGTGCTTTTGCTTGACCAAATGTGTGTGTGAGAACCTGTATTATGACCATCTCCCACTCTTCTTGTTTGAAGTATTCTAGGAACTTGCCCTTATCGTGTTAGAGAACGGTTGACTTGTTAATGTGGAAGACTTGGTCTATCTGATGCTCGAATTCTCTAGTTCAATGCCTTGATCGATTCTAGATAAGGGATCTTTTAATTTCGTATTTTTAATTGTTGTTAATGTTCCCAATCAGAGAAAATCTAATAAATGAGTGGTTCGGTATTGAAGTTGTGGGTCGATTCACGAGCTGGCATACGTGTCTGCTCATTGCTGTAGTCCCAAATGGAAGTCTCAATGTGGCATTCTTCTTCTAACCTACTCCCGATCGTGGCTGGGGTCTAGGATAACGCAGAATTCCAAAGGTTTCCGGCTGCTCCATACCCGGTGGTATCCACACTGTATCGACCATCCAAAAGTAAAAAGAAAAAATCAGAAAAAAAGAAAAAATCAGAAAAAAAAGAAAAAAAAAGAAAGAAATGCTCTTTAATTTTGTTCAAGTCGTGTTCCCTTATCTAGCAAGTGTCGGGTTGCGTCCTAGAGTAAGTGTAGCGGAAGTAAGTATTGTCTTGCCTTTATCAAGTCAGGTTGTTCACTAGCTCGTTAAAGTCTTGTTCCTCTTTTACTCTGGCAAAAGTTTGGTTCTTAATTGTGTGGTTAGTTGGGTAATCATCTTGTTTGATAGAAGCACTATATACATCTTTTCAGGAACCAAGAGGTTTTCGGTTCGCTCATTCAAGTTGGTGCATGGTTGTGATAAAATTCTTGTTTGAGGACAAACAAAAGTTTAAGTGTGGGGTGATTTGCTAACGTTAGATTTACCACGTTTATCTCACCACATTTGAGCCAAATTCCCCTCTTTGTACACCTTTTTGTGATAGTTTTTAGGAACTTTCATGAAAATTGCGTGTTATTGTCCTCTGGCCCTCTTTTGGGCAATTTGATGTTGTTTCGAGTTGTTTTTGTTGAGATTTCAGGTTACCACATTGTGGAGACCTTTCTACGAGCTCGACGCTTCAAACGGGGACCAATTCGGAGTTCAGATGAAGCGGGAATCATCAAAAGAAGTATGGAGCTGAAATTATTTTTCCGAACTCCAAAAGTGCGCTGTTTGGACAAAAAATTGCGCCGGAGCAGTTTTTTTGGGTGCCTCCAGGCGCACTTTTTAATCGACGTTCTGGAATTTTTTCTGACTTTCAAAAGTGCGCCTTTTACAAGAAAAAGTGCGCCGGCGCACTTTTTAAGTGCCGCCGGGCGCACTTTTTGTCAAAAATTTGGATTGGAGAGGAAAAATAGGGTTTTTAAGCCTGAGAAACAGAGAGAACGAAAACTCTTCAGACTTGATTCTAATTTCGACGAACCAGACACTCTCAGAGGAGGATTTTGAAGCTTTGAAGTGACGATTAAGCGAGGAAAAGTGAGGATTAGTTCAGCAGTTTCTAAGATTCGTCAGGATTAGGTTTACTCAGAGTAAGATGTCTTCTTCTCCAGTTTTCTTTTTCTCTGTTTCTGTGATTTCTTCTCTGGCGATGTCTAGCTAAACCCTTAGTTTGTTCAGATTAGATGAAGTTTTAGCGAAACTTTGTATGGATGATGTCGGGTTCCTAACCCGTTAATGTTAATTGAGGTTTATTCAGACTTAATTGAGATTTTCCTAAAACCCTAATTTGAAGCTCTTGAATTCGCAGATTGACCATATCGTAGAATTTGCTTCATCTTTGTCTTGCGGTTCTGACCATGGACGTGAGTCATTCTAGGGTTTAGAAGGTCATTAAGATTACCCGGTGTCTTGACCATAGGGCCGGTGAAATTAATCTCTTTGCATTTCTGTGCGGCGTTTCATTGTTCTTCGTGCATTCTTGGAGATTTATGAGTTATCTTGACCATAGGAACTCGTAGGTTTGCTAGGATAGTTTCTCTGCGTCCTGACCATGGAGTAAAGATTGCCAAAGGAAGCGTCGAGGCATTGAGTCTGTTAAAACCTTAGTTGCATTGCATCATCCATCTTAGTCGAGCTAGAGCGGATTCGAGTCTGGACAAGCGCCTTAGTCAATTCTTGAAGCTCCAACTTGTTTGCCTGCTTGATTGGTTTAATTTGCATTCTTAGTTTACTTAGTTCATTCACCACCATTTCCAAACCCAACGTTTAAACCCGAATAGCTTATTCCACATTAGTTGAGTAATAGAAACAGAAAGACCCCTTGGGAAATAACGATCTCTTAGGAGCAATCCTTCGAGTAAAACTATCTTGACCATAGGAACTCGTAGGTTTGCTAGGATAGTTTCTCTGCGTCCTGACCATGGAGTAGAGATTGCCAAAGGAAGCGTCGAGGCATTGAGTCTGTTAAAACCTTAGTTGCATTGCATCATCTGTCTTAGTCGAGCTAGAGCGGATTCGAGTCTGGACAAGCGCCTTAGTCAATTCTTGAAGCTCCAACTTGTTTGCCTGCTTGATTGGTTTAATTTGCATTCTTAGTTTACTTAGTTCATTCACCACCATTTCCAAACCCAACGTTTAAACCCGAATAGCTTATTCCACATTAGTTGAGTAATAGAAACAGAAAGACCCCTTGGGAAATAACGATCTCTTAGGAGCAATCCTTCGAGTAAAACTAGTGTGCATTAATTTGCGCATCAAGTTTTTGGCGCCGTTGCCGGGGACTTTTCTTTTTCTATGAAAGGCATTGTGCGTTTAAGCTTTTCATTCATTTTTCTTATCATCTCTTTTCTCTCCATCTTTTTCCATGATTAACCTGGGTAGTGCTCTTGAGTTTTGAGATGCAGGATAACAGGTTTTATGGGCAATACCAAGGATGGTGCAATAATGGAGTACCATTTGACGAATATCAACAAGGATGGAATATATCAGAGCAGCCACCTTTTCCAATCTGGAATGAGGAACCACCACCCTTGCCTTCTTGGCCAGAGCCATAAGCTACACACTACTACCGAGATTACGAAGAGGAATATCTAAATTCGCACCAGTACCAACAACAGGAGTCTTATACAGTTTTTATGCTGAATAAGATCCTCTCGACTCTACGAGCTCCTAATGTTGTGAACGTCAAGATTGAGCAACAGTATCAACTGATGGAAGAAGATTCTCGAGAGCTGGTCGAAGAAGAAAATGATAACCTAGCCCATGACTATTATGAGCTAGAGGTATCTGATGAAGAATCTTTGACAATGGTGGTAGATGAAGATGTGGAGCTTATCCATCTCTTGATTGAAGCTGAAGATGAGCATCTGCATATTGAGGAGTTATCCTCATTTATGCTTCCGTCGAGCCAGCCTGTAGTTCCAGATAGAGATGAGCACATGGATATCGAGGAGTCACCTTCATTGGTAATTCAGGCAACTGAAACTGAGGAGGGCAATGATTCTGAGGTGTATGAGCTCAACTACAAGAGCAACTTGGATGACATTGGTGTGGAGCAGACTGCAACCATTGATTGTAACACACCATACTATCTTTTTCCTCCTCCAGTAGGAAAATTTGAGAAGAAAAAGTCGTCCGAGCCGAACCAGGATCTACTTGAGCACCATCAACTACATCTTGCTCCTTCTGGCGTGCTATTTGGCACTAAACCGCCAGCCTTGAAGAAGCTATTTGACTTCAAGGAACTCTTGAGTTGGGGTCCATAATCAGGTATCGTCTAGCTCAAGGGCGTTAAAGGAGAGCGCTTCATGGGAGGCAACCCATGTCTGGAGTCTGTTTTGAGTTTTTGAATTAGTTGTTTAATTTTGAGTTTGTGTCGAACTGTTGTAGTTCTTGAGTCAGTGGTCTATTCTGTACTTTGAATACTCTAATCGTGTTGTGAGGTTCTCTCCAGTTTCATGCTATCCTCAGCTCCCGCCATGACTGTCCGCCGGTACTTCACTCTTTCCTCCACTGGCATCCTCATGATCTACTTCTCGGTACCCCTTACACCCTTCTTCACCTTTTTGTGTGGTCTTTTGTGGACAATGTCCAAATTTTAAGTGTGGGGTGGGGTGTCTATTTGCATGTTTTGATGGGCGGTGATTGTGCTTTGTTTTGTCACTCTTTCACTACTTCCCATTCTCATTGGCAATTAACTTTTCACATTGCTTAATATCTCATTGGATTTGCTTACCGTGTTCCATATGGTGAGATTGATGTGGTGCTTTTGCTTGACCAAATGTGTGTGTGAGAACCTGTATTATGACCATCTCCCACTCTTCTTGTTTGAAGTATTCTAGGAACTTGCCCTTATCGTGTTAGAGAACGGTTGACTTGTTAATGTGGAAGACTTGGTCTGTCTGATGCTCGAATTCTCTAGTTCAATGCCTTGATCGATTCTAGATAAGGGATCTTTTAATTTCGTATTTTTAATTGTTGTTAATGTTCCCAATCAGAGAAAATCTAATAAATGAGTGGTTCGGTATTGAAGTTGTGGGTCGATTCACAAGCTGGCATACGTGCCTGCTCATTGCTGTAGTCCCAAATGGAAGTCTCAATGTGGCATTCTTCTTCTAACCTACTCCGATCGTGGTTGGGGTCTAGGATAACGCGGAATTCCAAAGGTTTCCGGCTGCTCCATACCCGGTGGTATCCATACTGTACCGACCATCCAAAAGTAAAAAGAAAAAATCAGAAAAAAAGAAAAAATCAAAAAAAAGAAAAAAGAAAAAAAGAAAGAAATGCTCTTTAATTTTGTTCAAGTCGTGTTCCCTTATCTAGCAAGTGTCGGGTTGCGTCCTAGAGTAAGTGTAGCGGAAGTAAGTATTGTCTTGCCTTTATCAAGTCAGGTTGTTCACTAGCTCGTTAAAGTCTTGTTCCTCTTTTACTCTGGCAAAAGTTTGGTTCTTAATTGTGTGGTTAGTTGGGTAATCCTCTTGTTTGATAGAAGCACTATATACATCTTTTCAAGAACCAAGAGGTTTTCGGTTCGCTCATTCAAGTTGGTGCATGGTTGTGATAAAATTCTTGTTTGAGGACAAACAAAAGTTTAAGTGTGGGGTAATTTGATAACGTTAGATTTACCACGTTTATCTCACCACATTTGAGCCAAAATCCCCTCTTTGTACACCTTTTTGTGATAGTTTTTAGGAACTTTCATGAAAATTGCGTGTTATTATCCTCTGGCCCTCTTTTGGGCAATTTGATGTTGTTTCGAGTTGTTTTTGTTGAGATTTCAGGTTACCACATTGTGGAGGACCTTTCTACGAGCTCGACGCTTCAAACGGGGACCAATTCGGAGTTCAGATGAAGCGGGAATCATCAAAAGAAGTATGGAGCTGAAATTATTTTTCTCAGCTCCAAAAGTGCGCTGTTTGGACAAAAAATTGCGCCGGAGCACTTTTTTTGGGTGCCTCCAGGCGCACTTTTTAATCGACGTTCTGGAATTTTTTTTCTGACTTTCAAAAGTGCGCCTTTTACAAGAAAAAGTGCGCCGGCGCACTTTTTAAGTGTCGTCGGGCGCACTTTTTGTCAAAAATTTGGATTGGAGAGGAAAAATAGGGTTTTTAAGCCTGAGAAACAGACAGAACGAAAACTCTTCAGACTTGATTCTAATTTCGACGAACCAGACACTCTCAGAGGAGGATTTTGAAGCTTTGAAGTGACGATTAAGCGAGGAAAAGTGAGGATTAGTTCAGGAGTTTCTAAGATTCGTCAGGATTAGGTTTACTCAGAGTAAGATGTCTTCTTCTCCAGTTTTCTTTTTCTCTGTTTCTGTGATTTCTTCTCTGGCGATGTCTAGCTAAACCCTTAGTTTGTTAAGATTAGATGAAGTTTTAGCGAAACTTTGTATGGATGATGTCGGGTTCCTAACCCGTTAATGTTAATTGAGGTTTATTCAGACTTAATTGAGATTTTCCTAAAACCCTAATTTGAAGCTCTTGAATTCGCAGATTGACCATATCGTAGAATTTGCTTCATCTTTGTCTTGCGGTTCTGACCATGGACGTGAGTCATTCTAGGGTTTAGAAGGTCATTAAGATTACCCGGTGTCTTGACCATAGGGCCGGTGAAATTAATCTCTTTGCATTTCTGTGCGGCGTTTCATTGTTCTTCGTGCATTCTTGGAGATTTATGAGTTATCTTGACCATAGGAACTCGTAGGTTTGCTAGGATAGTTTCTCTGCGTCCTGACCATGGAGTAGAGATTGCCAAAGGAAGCGTCGAGGCATTGAGTCTGTTAAAACCTTAGTTGCATTGCATCATCCGTCTTAGTCGAGCTAGAGCGGATTCGAGTCTGGACAAGCGCCTTAGTCAATTCTTGAAGCTCCAACTTGTTTGCCTGCTTGATTGGTTTAATTTGCATTCTTAGTTTACTTAGTTCATTCACCACCATTTCCAAACCCAACGTTTAAACCCGAATAGCTTATTCCACATTAGTTGAGTAATAGAAACAGAAAGACCCCTTGGGAAATAACGATCTCTTAGGAGCAATCCTTCGAGTAAAACTATCTTGACCATAGGAACTCGTAGGTTTGCTAGGATAGTTTCTCTGCGTCCTGACCATGGAGTAGAGATTGCCAAAGGAAGCGTCGAGGCATTGAGTCTGTTAAAACCTTAGTTGCATTTCATCATCTGTCTTAGTCGAGCTAGAGCGGATTCGAGTCTGGACAAGCGCCTTAGTCAATTCTTGAAGCTCCAACTTGTTTGCCTGCTTGATTGGTTTAATTTGCATTCTTAGTTTACTTAGTTCATTTACCACCATTTCCAAACCCAACGTTTAAACCCGAATAGCTTATTCCACATTAGTTTGAGTAATAGAAACAGAAAGACCCCTTGGGAAATAACGATCTCTTAGGAGAAATCCTTCGAGTAAAACTAGTGTGCATTAATTTGCGCATCAGTCACCTAAAAAGTGAATGATTTATGCGGATAATGAGGAACATGCGTTGCAAAGTGAAGATGTAGCATCGACGAGGAGTTGGACGAAGTCGGAGGAGTGGTGGCTGAGTGAAAATAGGTTTTAATTAATTTAATATATTTTTATTTTTATTTTATTTTTCTAATTAATATTTTTAGATTTTTTCGTTGTTTATTTAGATATTATTATTTTTTATTTAAAATATATCTAAATATTAAACTCAATTATCACGTAGACAATAATTGTTTTTTTATCTACATGAAGCTTATGTGGCCGTCAAAGTTATCAACTTATTACCTGCTACAGTTCAGGCAACCTGTAAAAATCGGTAATTGTAGCTAAAAAAGAATCTTAACTATAGTAACATAACATACTGTTCGGGAAGACTATAAGAACATGATTCACATTTTATCCACTAATTCAACGACTCCAGCTTGCCATCAAACAAATTTGGTTTCCTTGATGGTGTCAATGAACAATCTCAACCATTGATTCATTTTTTCAGATCTAATGGTTTAAATTAAAAGGGTAAAAAGGTCATTTCACCATTTAATTTAATTTAATTTCTTTTTTAGTTTTTTTTTAATTTAAGTTAAAACAGCCGACTACCGGAACTCCGGCGACCGGAGCTCCGACGACGACTTCTCCGATGAATTTTCCAGACGATCGGAGCTCGAAAAAAATTTCGGCCACCGGACCACCGTCGTCGGGCCTATTTTTCTGGAAAAAAATTTTCGGTGACTCTTCGTACTCGTTTTTAATATGTGTACACATTTTTGTACATGTGTACGTGCACATTTTTGTACATAAACTGTGTACTCATTTATAAAGATTTTTCGTACACGTGTTATACATGTGTACATGTTTTGTACACGTTTTATACGCGCACACGTTTATGTACTTACATTTTTGCACACGTGCACACACTCTTTGTACACGTGCACACACATTTTATACATGTGTACACCTATTCGTACACATGCACACTTATTTTTTACACTAGTGTACACATATTTTGTATAAATCATGTGTACACGTTTTATACATGTGTACATGTTTTATACACGTACACATTTATATACTTACATTTTTTATACACGTGGACTTATCTTGTACACATGTATAAATGTGTACACCTATTTGTACACGTGCACACTTATTTTTTGCACTAGTGTACACATACTTCATACTCGTGTGTACATATTTTGTATAAATCATGTGCACACTACTTAATAATATAATGTGTGTACATGTGAACGCCTATTCGAAAACGTGCACACCTATTTTTATATACTAGTGTAAACATATTTCGTACTTGTGTACACATTTTTTACAAACCATGTGCATCTATTCGATAAGATAATTTTATTATTATATAATATCAATAAGTGTTTGGTAGCATAGTGGTAGGAGTTTAGTATTTGGTAAAAGAGGTTATGATTTTGAATCACATCAACAATTCTTTTTTAAAATATATATAATTTTATTGAGGACTGCGGAGGAGGATGACCGGCGGCGGCGGATGACCGGCGGCTGTGAAGGGCTGAACAACTTTTTGAAAATTCCCAGAATGCCCTTCCTTGATGGATCAAGGAAGTCACTTTCCTTGATCCTAAACGGGACCCCTAATTCAACATATTAGTCATGTACATGAATTAGTCAAGATTTCTCTTTCCTTGTTCAAACCGAAAGGGAATCCCCACCTCTATTAATATGCAGGAAAAATATACCATGTTAACTTTATTGTTAGAGGTATACCATGTGAAGTTATTCCAACTCTTGGGCTTTTGAAGAATCGAAACTTGAGGAAATATTAACATCTATAACATTTCACAACACCACAAAACTGTGTGCTGTTTCAACAATTGGGCTCTGTATTATGCTGCACAAAAGAGAAAGGAGTAATTGCTAATTAAGGAACCCAAACAGACCAGAGAAAAGGAAGAATGCGATTGTAAATGTTTGATATGATTATGGTGGCCGGCCAGGCCAGGCAGCCATCTTCTTGGCAGCTGCCTTCTCTCTGGGTGATCATTAATTTAAGAGAGAGAATAAAAGAAAAGTAGCAGTAGCCCATAAAAGCAAAGTGCAGTGTGTCAGATTTGGCGTGCATTACCGAGCAAAGGCAAAGGTGGTGGTGTAGTAGTGATTGATGAATGTAGCAAGTGGAAAAGAGTCATGATGAGTGTCTTCTTCTTCTTCTTCTTCCTCCTATCTCCGATTAAAGCATTTTTTACAGAAAAGAAATACAATAACCAGACGAATTTTGGGTAGCCATAAAAAGAAGTAATTTTCTTTTCCTTTGTTACTTTTTTAAGCCCTATTATCTCACAGGACCATAATGCCATTTTGAGTTTACCAATTGGCAACTTCTGCTACTACAAGCAGCTTATTCTTTTTAGGGTTTGGCGTTTTCAGAGATTCCTTCCAACTCTGGCCTCTTAAATTAAGAAAAGCTTGGATCTTTTATTTTATTTCCTCTCCCCAACAAAGCCAGGCAGAGTGGTGAGTGAGAGTGTGGTTTTCTTACTTCTTCATTTGGGCACATTCTGGAAACCCTTTTCTCTACATCTTGCTGCCTGTTTAATGGGCAGGTATTGCTTTGTCTAATCCAAGATGTCTTCTCATACACCTTGCGTTTGTTTCTCGATATGGGTTTTAATGTCGCTTATCTGCTTTGATCCGATTGATTTTGTTTTTTGGCGGGGGGTACTGTTCATTGCTTGGGAGTCTCGAGTGATGTTGGGGTTTACTTTACACGGAGAGTTGCTTCTGGGGCTTGTCTACTCTTTCTTTCTTCTTTTCCATATTAATATGACGATGTGATCATGTGGGGTTTTAACGATTCACTTGACTAATGCAAAATCTCTGGTGGATTGGGTTTACATTTATAATAACTGTGAGTCTTTAGCATATTCTGGCAGATTCCTCAGATTTTCAGGTTGAAGATCTCTTTTATAGTTGATTATATATGCATTTCGTGTTTGATTTTGCTGTTGGGTAGTTGATTATATTCTTTTTGATTATCTCAGAGAGAGTAATCTGATTTCATTTCATATGGCGAGAAAAGTAGAAGCAGAAGATAGATGCTGTTTGTCTGCAAATTGGTGGGTTTATTAAACTGATACCGAGATGCTGTTTTCTGTTGCAGGTGTTCAAACTTCAACGGTAGCCAAAGAAGTAATATAAATTGAAATCTGTGGTTGTATATGATTTGTTTTTTTCTTTCAAGTTTGGAACTTGGGAACTTCAAGTGGGCTCAACATGTCATAGTTGAGTGAGAGAGATGAATCTTTGAATAAAGTAAAAGGAAGGAAACAAAGGAAGCAGAGTTATCAGAAGGAAGATATATAAGATAAATCTAAGATTGATGCTTGTGGGAGGTGGGTGTCTGCAAATAGTGAATTGTTTAGTTTGAAGAGCCTTGTTGGCCATGTCCCCTCTGCTGATTCATTGCCTCCGGGCTCCGTGGGCTTTGCCGTCGATTTAGGTAACACCCACAGTTCCATTCCACCATCTTTCTTCACTTGCAAGAGATCCTTTTTTCTTCAAAGACTTTGCTCTAAATCTCCACTTATCATCCATCCCCTTTTCACACAAACACACTTCACTTCTTCATCTTCCCTCTATCTCTCTTTCATAGTCAGACTAAGTCTTTGCCTCGATTTGATAATGTGTCCTCATATATCATTGAAGCTATAAGAGATCTTGTGTTCTTCTAACTCACCAGCAAATTTGGTCCCCACACCCTTGGTGGTTGGTTGTTCCATTTTCCATTTCCAATTCAGGGAACTTTTCTCCTCGAGTTGAGGGTTATGTATATATTTCACTTGGAAGGTGTGTGCTGTCTGATTCTGGAGTTCTTGGTTGAATAGTTACTAAAAACAAGGGGGAAGAGGTTGGTTTGTTCTCGTGCAAGCTCAGGAAAGTTTTCATCTTCCTTTCTTTGGCGAAGATGAAGTTTATGAAACTTGGATCCAAACCTGATTCCTTTCAGACTGATGGAGACAATATCTGGTGAGCTCATTTTAAAAGCTTTCCTCTCTCTTTCTCTCTCTCTTCTTCTGCATCCTTTTGAGTTTATGTGTTCTCTTGATCTCTCCCTTGGCTTTGTGAGTAATGCCTTCAGATTCTTAGGTACAACCGCCATACACACATTTAGCTTGTTGGCCTATCTTTTCATCCTTGCCTCTTCTTGTGTTTCCATTGCTGCTTCTTGATTGCGTGTTTTCTTGTTTCAGCTATACTGTATGAAATGCCTTGATGTAATGGAATCAAGTAGTGGCATAATGTACTTTGGTTCCATGTGCAGGTTTGTGGCTACTGAGTTAGCAACTGATGTCACTGTTACCGTTGGGGATGTTAAATTTTATCTACATAAGGTACACCCATCTTTCCCTATCATACATTGTTAAGTTATCAGTTGGAGGATTTGTCAAGTGTTTGTCTTCAAATCATTTAGAACCTTGAAGTAGAGTCAGTTGTGGTATATTTAGAACCTTGAAGCTTGATCTGAATATATATGCAGTTTCCTCTTCTATCAAAAAGTGCTCGTTTGCAGAAGTATGTAGTCACGAGCAATGGAGAAAGCAGTCACGAAGTTGACATTTCTGACATCCCTGGAGGGCCTGCTGCATTTGAGATCTGTGCCAAGTTTTGTTATGGAATGACTGTAACTCTCAATGCCTACAATGTTGTTGCTGCTAGATGTGCTGCTGACTACCTTGAAATGAATGAGTCTGTTGAGAAAGGCAACCTCATTTACAAAATTGACGTGTTCCTTAGCTCTAGTATTTTCCGCAGCTGGAAAGATTCCATCATCCTTCTTCGAACTACCAACTCACTGTTGCCATTATCTGAGGACCTCAAGATTGTTAGCCACTGCATTGAAGCGATAGCCACCAGAGCCTGTGTTGATCCTTCGAGGGTTGATTGGTCCTACACGTATAACAGGAAGAAACTCCCTGAGGAAAATGGAGACACGAACTTGAACGGGGTAAGAAGCCGCTCAGTGCCAACAGACTGGTGGGTTGAGGACTTGTGTGAGCTTGGCATTGACTTGTACAAGCGTGTTCTGATGACAATTAGAGCCAAGGCAATACTACCTCATGAAGTGATTGGAGAAGCTTTGAAAGCTTACTCTTACAGAAGATTGCCAGGCATCAGCAACAAGGGTGGTATCCAGTCTGAAGAACTAGCAAAGTATCGATCAACAGTTGACACAATTGTGCAGCTTTTGCCTGCAGAGCGAGGTAGTGTCTCCAGTAGCTTTTTGCTGAAGTTATTAAAAGCAGCTATTTCTGTAGGCTCTGGTGATCTGATCAAGGAACAACTAGTAAGAAAAATCGGACTGCAGCTAGAGTCAGCTTCTGGGAATGACCTTCTGATACGAGCTAGTGAAGAAGACAGCATGATGTATGATGTTGACATAGTTCAGAAAATAGTGCGAGAGTTTCTATTGCAAGACCGGTTTGCTGAAGTTAATGAATCAGAAGTTCAAGAGGTTCAGGAGATGCAAGGACCTGGGATTTTGTCAGATGCCTCCAAACTTATGGTAGTTAAAATGATTGATGGATACCTTGCTGAGATTGCCAAGGATCCCCACCTACCAGTGTCGAAGTTCATTGAGATTGCTGATATGGTGTCTGGTGTCTCTAGGCCTGTACACGATGCTCTATACCGTGCCATTGATACGTATCTCAAGGTAAGAACTCTACTTCCAACTGTGAAATCTGGTTAGTTCATCTGCTTGTTTTGTAGTTTAACAGTTGCAATCTAATTAAATGCAGGAACATCCAGGTATCAGCAAGAGCGAGAGAAAGAAGATTTGCAAGCTGATGGACTGCAAGAAACTATCAGTTGATGCATGTATGCACGCGGTACAGAACGAGAGGCTTCCGATGAGGGTAGTAGTGCAAGTTCTCTTCTTCGAGCAGGTGAGAATATCTGCAACATCAGGATGTAGCACCCCTGACCTGCCCAAGAGCATCAGGGACCTAAACAATGGGTCTCAGAGGAGCTCAAGATCAGCAGCTACAAACCCAGATGAGGATTGGGACACATTGGCCACAGCAGAGGAGCTGAAGGCCCTGAAAGCAGAGGTAGCTTCTCTAAGACTGCGGAATGGAGTTGGTAGTAGAAGCAGCAGTAGTAACAACATGGATAGAGGTGGTAGCTACAGAGTGAAAGGGTTGATGAAATCAAAGAAAGTGTTTGCAAAGCTGTGGTCAAGCAAAGGAGAGAAAGGAGGTGAGCACAGTGGGTCAGATTCATCAGAGAGTCTTGGATCAACCACTAATGGAATTGAAGAAGCCAAATCAACACCTTCAAGAAACAGAAGGAGATCAGTGTCTTGAAGTAGATGAGGGAGGGTTGTCCTTTTCGTGACATTGTTCTTTTGCTTACTTTTTTCTTTCTCCTTCCAAGGGTTTTCCTGTGAACTGATCTTAACATGTTTTAAAGGATAGCAGCAGTTATGTTCTAAGCTGAGTACAGATCATGCATAGAGCAAGTTGTAGCAGAGTCTAGTCCAATACCCAGTAGTTTGTTGTAAGGTTTGAACTTTGTAGGAGTAGGGTGATTACCACCAACTTTTAGCTTCGGTTAGCCCAAAAGCAGAAGAAATGTGATTTGGCATCAGTTACAATCTCTAATTAAGCTGTTAATATGTTGGAAACTGGCCAAAGAGGAGCAAGAGCATCATCTGCTGTTGCAAAACACAATGAGATTACTACCTTTGTCAAAACCTGAAAGTAAGGGACGTACTCTTCGATCGACTCACATATCGGCATACACCCATATGTGAGTCGATCCAACATGAGGGAAAAAAAGGCGAACCTCGGACGTACTCTTCAAGTAGCGAAAAATGAAAAAAAAAACAACAACTTGATGAGGAACCCGAGGGGTAGCCATGAATTGGTTGACAACTTGCACCGCATAGGACACGTCAGGATGAATTGTGGGTGCAAGTTTTGCAAACGAAGTATTTTAAGGAGGAGGAAGATAGTTTCAGATGCAACATACTAACTCTAAGTCGGCAATATGGCGGGGCATACTATATGTGTAGCCAAGGATGACCGAAGGTGTGAGATCAAGATTGAGGAATGGCCGAGGTACACTCTTCTGGACGAATCAATGGATAGACTCGGGTTGCCGGCTCATTGAATTCATTCTACCAGATGCGCCGGATCCTGATATTGCAGCTAGGGCGACCAACTTCTGTACACACTCAGGTGAGTGAACCTCCTCTCTATGTTTTTTGTTACCAGAGAATTTGGTGTTACAGATTACAAGTATGTCTGCCCTGGCGTCGCATAGAGGGCGGTGATGTTACATCTTGGGGTCTTTAGAAGGACGGACTCTTCGAGATCCGATTGGCTTACGAGCTCCTTGCAGAGAATGATGGAAGACACGTAGAGATTGATTGGGAGCTTGTTTGGCCATGGAAGGGACCAAACCATACCAAATATTTTTTGTGGCTCATTGCTACAAATAAGGAGCAGCGCAAATGAACGTGGATCATGTTCGTGTTAATAATGTAAGCCCATTGGGCTGACCGGGTTTGATATACCCGCTAGCTAGCTTACAAAAACTCATATGGTGGTGAGGGTAGTGTGGCGAAAAAAAAAAACTAAATTCAACCTATTATTAACTCAATTTACGTTTACCCACCAAACCCTAAAATTAAACATCTAAAAAAAATGCTATTATTCCAATTTAATTTTCTAAGTTGTCAAGTCCGAGATTACCAGTTAACCATATCACGATTTGTCCACCCTTCTTTTCTTCCTTTCAGAACTCATGTTTGAGTAACATAGATTAGTGTGTACCCCACGCAATTCCCAGGGGGTGTTGATTATGATTTAAGAGGCTGAAAGCAAGCCACGCGATATGTGTTGGCTTCAAAAAAGAGCCGTATTAGCGTATTACTAGCACCTTCACGCAACATGTGCCCCCCTCCTTTCTTTCTGGCTAATGGCTACTACTACACTACAGTACCACACACATACACATGCCTTTGTTTTTGCCTAACCTGCCAACTCACAACACCGCCACCGTCTCCCTTCTCTGTGCTGTCATAGAACAAAGTACCTAAACCAAGAACACATGAATCTGTGCGGAGAGTTTTTATTTATTTTCCAAAAATTTGACACTGAAACGAATCAATTCACCTCCTACTGTATAGGAATCAAAGTAGCAATCAAAGAATAATTTCCAAATTCCCTGTACAGCTAATTCATCAATCAACCAATCCACCACCCACGAACAAAACAAACAAACAAAAAAAAATAAAAAATTGCAGAAATAACAGAGCAGTTCTAATCCAGTAATTTTCTAATTCCTACTGTTTCGTGTTCGACTTCCACAATTTTCAAATGGCGGAGTTGGTAACTTGTAGGGTAAGAGACAATCTTGGTTTCTTTCCAGGCATAGGACTCTCCACCTCTTCCTCTCTCCTCTTCTTCGCCTCTTCCATCCCTAATTCAGGCGTCGCTGGCAAGTTTAGGTCAAACTCAAACCCACCGCCTCGGCTCTGACTTTGACTCTGACTCTGCGTGTGCTTGTGGTGGTTGATAGCGCCTTCGTAGTGACAGCGCTTGTGTCCGCCGAGTGCCTGGCCGCATGAGAACGTCTTATGACAGATGGAACACTCGTGAGTCCTACCGCTTACAATCGAGGCAGCGTTGTTCGACGTGGTAGGAATCTCCGCCTGATCAGCGGATTTGGAATTGGAATTGGAATTGGGGAGAGGAGACGACTTCCGGTGGCTAGCCTTGTGACCTCCAAGAGCTTGGAAGGAAGGGAAGGCCTTATTGCAGACTTTACAGTTGTAAGACAGATGATTCACAGAAGAAGAGGAAGGCTCCGGCGGTGGAAGTGGATTAACCTTGGAACTGGAATCGGAATTGTGGACGCCGCCGCCGCGGGCGAGCATGAGGAGGCAGATGGCGAGATACTCATCGTCGGAGGAGCGGGGGCGCTTAGGAGAACGCTTCCTCTTGGTAGAAGAATCATCCTGCTGGTGTTGATTGAATCTGGAGGAGGAGGGAGTCGTAGGGAATTGAGAGCTTCGAGCGCCATAGTAGGGAGATCAAAAAACAGAGGAAACTGAAGAGTGAGGGTTGTGAATCGTGATTGTGTGGAAGATGAAAGGGCGTTCTGTTTATATATATATATATATATATATATATGAAGAAGGGGTGAGGGGTGGTTTCCTTGCGGTAGTCGTATTTCTTGTAAGAGTGGGTTTGGTGTTTGTGTGTGGAGAGTAAAGTTGGTAAGAAGGAAGGATTAGGAAGAGTGAAGTCGGTCAACTAAAGAGGAGAGAGGGAGTGGTAGTATATAGTACTAGTACTAGTTCTAGACTAGTAGTCGTATAGCAATTAAACACTCCCATTCCGAACCTGATTCGGTTAATTATTATTTTGATATAATCCCACTTTCCTTGCCTACGTGGCTTTTCCGTTTTTCCTTCCTTTTAGTTGATTTCCCTTTGACGGTAAAGGATCTGCGTCCAAACTTTTAAGTTTGGAAGGTTCCAAACTATTTGACAGGGGGGCAATTTCGGAATTTCAAAAAATTAAACCTATCCTATCCCCTCCCCCTTCCCCTTTACCATTCCCGGATCTGTAAACATAACAATCGACCGGAAGTGGGAAGCTGTCGTTAGGGGTTGCTGGGTTGGCTTGCGGTGTGGGTACGAATGAGGAGGAAAGAGGGCTGGACTTTCTCTCTTTCTTTATTCAACACTAAAAATGGCGAAAGGAAATCAGCTCGTTGATTTCTTCCTGGTAACTCCCGTCTCTCTGAATCTTCGCTAATTGTATTCCTTCAGATTGATCTGATTCCTCTCCACAGGTTGATGCTTTCACTGAGACTCCATTCTTTGGCAATCCGGCCGCCGTGTGCTTGCTGCGAGACGAAAGAGAAGAATCATGGCTTCAATCCCTAGCTGCAGAGTTCAACATCTCCGAGACCTGCTACTTGACTCCCGTAACTCCTTCCGCTAATCCCAGGTTCCGTCTCCGGTGGTTCACTCCGGTTGGTGAGGTACATACAGAGAATCTGATTGCACACTTGGTGTTTGTGAAAAATGCCTCTTAGACCGTTGCATTTCGAATTTTTGCTGAGGTAGTAGTGAATCTGATAGTGGGATAATTGGATTGCACGCATGGTGTTTGAAAATGCCTCTCAGACCTTTGCAACTCGAAATTTTGTTGAAGTAGTAGTGAATCTGATAGTGGGATGATTGGATTGCACGCTTGGTGTTTGTGAAAATGCCTCTTAGGCCTTTGCAACTCGAAATTTTGCAGGTTAATCTCTGTGGGCATGCCACGTTGGCAGCCTCCCACGCCTTGTTCTCTGATGGATTGGTGGAATCTGATTTGATCGAGTTCGAAACTCTGTCTAGAGTTCTTACTGCTAGAAGTTGAGTGATGATTTGTAGTTACAAAAAACTATGATGATTATTTAGTAAAAATGAAAGTTACAATTAAATTAATACGGTTGGTTAACTAGTTAACTCGAATGATTAACTAGTTAACTCGATTGGTTAACTAGTTAACTCGATTGGTTAACTAGTTAACAACTTGATAATTAGTTAACTCGATTTCGATAACTAGTTAACTCAATTGGTTAACTAGTTAACTCGATTGGTTAACTAGTTAACTCGATTGGATAACTAGTTAACTCGATCTGATAACTAGTTAACTCGATCTGATAACTAGTTAACTCGATCTGATAACTAGTTACCTAATGTTGATAACAAGTTAAGTAAATTTTGGATGATCAGTTAACTAGTTAACTCGATTAGATAACTAGTTAACAACTTGGTAACTAGTTAACTCGATTGGTTAACTAGTTAACTCGATTGATTAACTAGTTAACTCATTTTCTAAATCATGATGTTAACTAGTTAACTAATTTTGATAAATAGTTATCAACTAAAAATTTTGTTAACTAGTTAACAACTTGATAAATAGTTAACTCAATTGGTTAACTAGTTAACAACTTAACTAGGTAACTAGTTAACTCGATTAGTTAATAACATGTTAACTAGATAACTAATTAACTATAAAAACTCAGGTTTACTAGTTAAGTAGTTATAAAAAAAAATCTTGTTAACAAGTTATTAGTAAAAATCAGGTTAACTAGTTAACTTGTCCTCGCCGGAAAAATCACCGGAGTTTGGTTGGTCTCCGGAGCCTCGTCGAAAAAGTCACCGGAAAACATGTTAACTGTAAAAATCCAAGTTAACTAGTTAAGAAAAAAAAATCATGCTAATAAGTTAATAGTAAAAATTAGGTTAACTGGTTAACTTGTCTTCGTCGGAGAAGTCATCGGAAAAAGTCACCGAAAAAAAATCACCGAAAAAAGTTGTTTGAAAAAATCGTCGGAAAAGTCCTCGGTCGCCGGCGACCGGCGGCCGGCGCCGACGACAGTAGCCGCTAGGTGCATACTGTAATACAAATAAAGTATTTTAAAAAATTAAATTAAATATTTAAATTAAATATAATAATTAAAATATTTGTGTAAAGTCCTAAATACCTCTGACAAATTTGAACTTTTAGATTAGTCAAAGGGTCAAAGTTTTCTTCTTCCATAAGCGATAGTTTTCTTTCTGCACCAATTCAAACACCTGATAATATGTCACTAAACATAATCCAGAATATCATCTACTAGCATTCACTAGTGGACATGCACTAGTGTACCAAATGCGTATCAATTAATGTTATAAAGATGAAAGTTGGAACGGAAGGACCTAAATGGTAAAGTGGTCAAATTAGAAGGAGGTATATAGTATAGGAGCCTATCTGGTAAGTTGGCAAAGTAGAGGAGGACAATATGCTATTTTTCCTTATATAATTAAATAGTTAAATAATAGTATCATGTAACAATGCCTGTAAATATAAGTTAACAATGCCGTTTAGATTGATAGACGCTACCAATTAAATTGTGTGTGTTGCTGCTGTTGTTATCTGGTTCAATCATTTTGGCTTGCTCAGCTGTTACTCGTGCTTTTGCTTGTCAAGCAACCTACTGAAGAGACACAACATAATATAGTACACAATATTATAATGTCACACTAGCTGTATAGATTTGGGTTTAATCAGTGCCCAATTAATTGTAATTGTAACGTCTAGCCTATACCTAGCTACCATGTTCTTGTACTGACAAATGTTGCACAACGGCACCGTTTAACCTGCCCATCTCTATTTGGCCTCCTCTACTTGTTTACAAGTAGGGTGATCCTCAGGAGCTGATATATGCGTTGGTGAAAATTAATTAAAAATCTGATTAAAATGAATAGGATAGGACAGTAGGATAAGAGGATGAGAATGGTCAAGCTTAGGACCGGAATTTGAACATGGATTTATTTGGCGTGATCATAGAGTTTAAGATCCCTTTAATTTGTTGAATTATGGATTGGACTACTTCTGATTATTGACAAGTGTAGTAAGAAGGGGTCATCATCACTATCACCAATAATCAAATTCAATCAGCTATTGATTATCTAACAATAATGAATAAACACAATACTCATCAGGGTTTTAAGTGAGAATTATGTTATTATATATTATCAGTGACTAAACATAAAAATATGTCAAAATATGGACAAATGTGAGAGGGGGCCAGTGCCGAGCTCCTCAATGAGTGTGGCGCTGGTATTGTGACTTATCTCTTGTTTGTTAACAATTATATATAACGTACTTATTTCCTCTTTGTTCATGCAAGCATGTAGCTAAAGCTCATAGCAAAGTCTACATGGAAGAGGTACGTTGGTTTCAGGGGTGGAGATAAGGGGGAGCTGGGCCGAGCACCGGCGTCCCTATTTTCGGTTCTGAGCGTTAAAATCAAACATAAATTTATTATTATTTTAATTTTTGCTCGGTGTCATATTAATTCGTCTCGGTCACAACTATAATTTTAAACTTGAAAACCAAATACAACTTAAAATCCGTATATTGTAAGAAAACCTAATGTAGTGAATAAACCTAATCCTTCTTTAATATTAATATCTCGTCAACACGTATATATGGTTAAGTACATCCAATATCATTTTGTATTGACTTCTGAATAAGTAAGAATACAATATTTGATGATAAATCATTTAAATTTATATTAAAATGTGTAAAACTTTTTTTAAAAAAAAATTATTCAAATTTATATATGGCTATTCTCAATCTCTACGCCTAGTTTATATATGAGCTTTAGCTGCATGCATGAACAAATAGAAGATAAGTACGTTATATACAATTGTTAACAAATAAGACATTAGTCACAATACCAGCGCTACACTCACTGGGGAGCTAGGCACTGGTCCCCTCTCACATATAGATATATTTCAACGTTTAGCTACTGATAGTACATAATTACGTAATTATGACCCTAAAACTAGAAAACCCGAATCATCAAGCCTCATAATTAGGAGGACATCATTAGTTGGCGCAACCATATCCACAAAATGTGGAAACATGTATGTACGTTTGATTTGGCCCCCTAACCCAAATGCCCATCTGTTTAGCTCATTTCTTTCTTCCACTACTAGTTAATTAAGATTCCCTAATTCCTCTTTTTATTCCTTATCATATATTAAAGAACTCACTTCGTTGAGAAAAAGCGTGACCATGTGCAGACAGCATATAATATATATCTACAAATCTACAAATATATATAAGCATCTTAGTTTTTTCCCTATTGCCACCTAGGATTCTCCATGCCTCTCCTTAATTGTAGGAAATTGGCCAATCAATGAATTTTATATGATTTAAATTTATTAAAAGTATTTTTTTTAATAAAGGTGATAATTTTCAGTAACTACGAGACTCGAACACACAACCTCAAGGATAAAAATATGTGCTTTACCAACTAAGCTAGACAAATTAATTTATAATTACATTAAAACATTAAAACACATTTCTCCTATGTATTTTTACTGCACAAATCGAAGCACATTTCACTCTTAATGGTTAACACATTCAAGTAACAAATTGCTATGTATTTTATGATAACCAATAGTTTATTGTAGAAATACACTAACAAGTTGAATAGATAGTAGAGTGAATGAAATTATGATAATAATTTATTCATATAGTTTATTCTAAGATGATGATACTTTTTTAATGGGCTCTGTGTTTTTTTAATAACCGGGCTCGACGCTCTATGTAGAATAATTAAATCATTATATTGGATAATGTATTTGCTCACATGAATTTTTAATAGACATTCAAGATAACTAAGTCACTGATTAATTCCCTTTTAAAAAATCATTGATTAATTGGTCAATGATCGATTTGCATAAAGCTTAAAAATTTATGAATATTTAAGAGAAGTATTTTTTAATTGAGCTACAAAAAACTGAACAAATAAAGTTGTACCTCAGTAACATCAATGGTGAGTGCAGTCATGAGTGTATATGAGTATGAGTTATGAGATCGTAAGTGAAACGGGTTACATGCCATTAAGTATTAACAAATTCAGAGTATCGATCGAGTTGTGTTCAGTTTGAATTGAGCGTATTCATTAAACATAAATGCATTCATATAATATGATCCTTATTTTCAAATTGTTTTAAGTTTTAAAGGGTCAATTGAACTTTCATTTTCCATTATGTTTAACTATTCCTCAATTTTTTTATAGTGATAGTTTCTTTACTCTCCACTTTATTTGTTTGCATATGCTTTGAGAGAATTGTAATTTTGTCTTCCATTTGTATTGAACTGAATTTTGTTGGTAAATTATTTGAAGGACTCCAAGTTTGGTAAGTCATAATTTCATTTGATCAAGGATCAAACTGCTAAAATTTTAAAATTTATGAATATATAAGAGAATTATTTTTGATTTAAAATATTTATTGATCAAGAGAAAACTAAAGAAGTAAGGTCATACTTTAGTAAAATCAATGGCAAGTGAGGCCATAAGTGTATAAGAGTATGAGTCATGAGATTGTAAGTAAAGCGGGTTACATGTCATCAACTATTAACAAATTCAGATTATTGATTGAGTTGACTTAGTTTGAATTAGGCATATTCATTAAACTTAAATACATTCATATAATATTATCATTATTTTCAAATTATTTTAAGTTATAACAGGCAAATTGATGTTTCATTTTTATTACATTTAACTATTCCTTAAAATATTTTTTTATAGTAATGATTTCTTTAGTCTCGAATTTATTTGTTTAAATGTATCGAGAAAGTTGTATATTTTTTTCCATTTGTCTTGAACTAAATTCTATTGAAAAATTATTTGATGAATTCCAAGTTTGGTAAGTCATTAATTAATTTGATCAAGGATCAAGCTGCATAAATCTTAAAAATTTATGAATATTAAAGAGAATTATTTTCAATTAATATATTTATTAGGCTAAACAAAATTGTGCAAATAAAGTTGTACGTTAGTAAGATCAATGGTGCTGAGTTCACGAGTGTACCATAAGTAAAATTGTCATTAAATGTTGACAAATGAAGAGTATTGATCGAGTTGAGTTAGTTTGAATTGGACATATTCATTAAACCTAAATACATTCATATAACATGATATTTATTTCCAACTTTTTTTTTTGAAACGGGCCAATATAATTGAGGTTTTGGTTTTTCATTATGTTTAACTATTCCTCAAAATAATTTTTTAACAACGATGGTTTCTTTAATCTCGACTTTATTTGTTTGAAATGCTTCGAGAAAGTTACAATTTTATTTTTCATTTGTCTTGAAATGACCTTTGCTGGTAAATTATTTGAAGGAATCCAAGTTTGGTAAGTCGTTAATTAATTTAATTAAGCTACATAAATTATAAACATTTATGGATATTTAAGAGAATTATTTTTCAATTAATATATTTATAATATAGAGAAAACTAAGGAAATAAGATTCTACCTTAGTAAGATCAATGGTGAGTGAGGTAATGAGTGTATAAGAGTATGAGTCATGGGATCGTAAGTAAAATGGGTTACATGACATTAACTTTTAAAAAATTGAGAGTATTGATCGAGTTGAGTCAGTTTAAATTGGGCATATTCATTAAACCTAAATACATTCATATAACATTATACATATTTTCAAATTCTTTTAATATCTGACTGGCCAGTTGATGTTTCATTTTTCATTATGTTCAACTATTCCACAAAATATTTTTTTTACGATGATTGATTCTTTAGTCTCGACTTTATTTGTTTGCAAATGTTTCGCCAGAGTTGCAATTTTGTTTTTCATTTTTCTTGAATTAAATTTTGTTGGTAAATTATTTGAAGTACTCAAAATTTGGTAAGTCGTTAATTAATTTGATCATGGATCAAGCTGCATAAAACATAAAAAATCATGAACATGTAAGAGAATTTTTTTAATTAATATATTTATTGATCTAGAGAAAACTGAAGAAATAAGGTTGTATCTTAGTAAGATCAATTGTGAGTGAGATCATGATGAAAGAGTATGAGTCATGGGATCGTAAGTAAAATGGGTTGCATGTCATTAGTTATTAACAAATTTAAAGTATTGATCGAGTTGATTAGTTTGAATTAGACATACTCATTAAACCTAAATATATTCATATAACATGATCCTTATTTCCAAATTATTTTAAGTCTTAACAGGCCAATTGAGGTTCCAATTTTGTTTATGTTTTTATCTATTCCTCAATTTTTTTTATAGTTATGATTTATTTAGCCTCGACTATTTGTTTGCAAATATTTTGAGAAAATTGCAATTTTTTCCATTTGTCTTAGACATACTTTTGTTGGGAGAGCATTAGAATTAATATTTGGTTTAGAGGACTTCACTAATTTGAAAAGTTTGTTTGAATAAAAAGTAAAATTTTAATGTATTTTCTCCTTTTCAATGATCATAAATGGACCTATTTTATTTTAGTAGGTAATTAAAATTATTTATTGTCCAAAATATTATATGATTACTCACAATATTCAAATTAAATATTATATTTTTTGGGTATTGTATAAAGAATTATATAGCTATTATATGAGCATTTAAAATTAGAGAGATATAATTTAAAACTCTCTCTTTAATAATAGGATATTAACCTATCATATTATTTTGTTTCTTCTGATTTTAACTCATTCAATAAATTAAATAATTAATAAATAAAATTCAAAATATTTTTTAAACATAATAAAGTTTAGGAAAAAGTGAAAATTAAAATTATTCATATAAATTAGTTTAATTGAAATTATTAAAGTATATTTGAAAAAACAATGTGTGGCTCACTTTTTAAGTTTAGTTTATTTCTATATTTTCTACTTTAAACTATTTAATTTCTCACATGTAATATGTTAAGTAATTTGACCCACTGAGTGTTCTCTTAATTTTAATCATTCAATTAAATTTTTTTGTTAATTTACAATTTATTAAAAATAATATTAAATCTATCATTATAAAATAATATTTTTTACTAATTATACAAAAAAAAAAAATATAACATATTGGCCAACTGGCCGAAACAATGCTAGTAATATAATAAACGGTGTTAACTTTTGACAGTAAGTTCCTGTGGAAACGGTGTCGCTTTGAGGTTAAAAGAAGTCCAAAAGGATGGATAGCGTTGGGCCATTTTGTCCAAACGGTTACTTGTTGGCCACGTTGATCAAGAGGCTGTTTGGTTGAGTAATGAGTAGTATTTGTATTTGTACTCTAGTTTGTTTGTAGTTTGGTTTGGGTGTCTGTCTATCATATCTAATTACATTTATTAATTTTAATTGTTTACACTACATTTCCAACGAATCACACCCAAACAACACACTATTATTCTCTTCTCATATATCCTCCTTTCCTTGCTCCCAACGTCTCATCCATTCCATACATGATCCAGGCACCACCCAACAGTTTGGTTAAGTTGTTAATTTAAATTTTATAACTAATAATTATGTTTATGATAATTTCGAGGTAGGAGATTGGTTAAGAATTACATTAAATGAATGTTTTAAATACCAATCTATAATACTGACGAATTATTTTATGAAGAAAACTTACTAAATAATTAGTTAGATTTTTATGTTTGATTATAAATAAATTATTGAAGAATATAAATTAACTCAATACTAAATACAATGATAGGTTCAAATCAACTAAAAATACGTAAGAAATGTCACCCAAAACAGACAATATCATATTAGTGTTTGACTGTTAGTGGAGGTGCGGTCCTACCATCTTTACAACTAAATGTCTATGTTTTAAGTTTTAAGTCATTATAGACACATTAAGTATTAAATGTATCAGTCAAACAAAAGGAAACCTAAAATTGTGAGTAATGTGTGATGCCGGATCATATTGGGAGCCCAAGGCTTAAATTTGGTCTACTAGACCAAATTGATATCAGCCATCGGATCTGAATGAAGGGTGAGGATTGATTTGAACAAATTAAATGCAATAAACTATATAAATAAGGAAAAAAAAAAACAAATCCGAATTTTTTTATCAAAATCCATTATTGGATTCCCCCTGATTACACGCCAATAATCCCTCGAATCCCAAAAACCCTTGTTTCGTATTCTTCCCTACAGCTACGAAATCGACGCCGCCAAAACTCCAACCCGATTCCACCAAGCCGATGACGGCGACGCAACCCTTCACGGCGCCACCAACTCTCTTAGGCGACTCCACCAAGGCGGCAAAGGCGACGAAATTCCTCACGGCGACAGCCGACGAAACTCCTCACGGTGACGGCGACGAAAATCCTCACGGCGACGGTGACGGCGACGAAATTCCTCACGGCGATGGTGACGGCGACGAAATTCCTCACGGCAACTGCGACGAAACTCCTCTAGCCGATTTCCACCAGGTTTTGTTCTTTATAATGCTAGCATTTATTGCAAATCAATCTTCTAATCCAGGGAATTCACGTTTTTGTTCTATACTTTCTGAAGCTGCAAAATCAATCTTCTTTATGAGCTCTGAACTATTCTAAATTCTGCAAATCAAACTTCTAATGTTGCAAATCAAAGTACTAGGACAGTGGGGTTTAGTGAATCTTGAGAAATAGATTCACGTTGGTGTAATTATGCTGCAAATCGAAGTACTAGGATAGTGGGGTATAATGCTGCAAATCAAACTTCTAATGCTGCAAATCAATAAAAAGATGGCTTAGTGAATCTTGAGAGAAGTGGGTTTATGATTAATCCTCGTGATGCATCTTAATTACGATTAAAGTACTAGGACAATTTACATCTTATATTCTTGGCTCAATTGCATTAGGACAACTTCTGTTTTAAATCTCTGTTGGGATTAACTCTATGATCATATTTTGTTCAATTGAAGGCAGCAGAGTTGGAAATTGAAGCCTACCCATTGTTGGATTAACTTGCATCCAAGATCAGTACTCTAAACTTGGAGAGAGTGCGTTGATTGAAAAGCTGACTTGGTGCATTAAACTGAAGAGTACAGAAGGTAAAGCATCCATATTTATACCCCATAAATCTGAATACAAACATTAGTTAAATGATGTGATCTGTGCTTAGTGTTCTTGCTTCTTTTTTGTTTGTTTGATGTAAGTTAGGGATGAGATAGAACAGCTCATGAAGATTTGACCTAAGCTATGCATTTACTCTATTGTGTAGCTCATGATTTGTCTAAATTTAATAACTAGGACAGTGTACATATTATATTCTTGGCTCAGTTGAGGACAACTTCTCTATTGCACTAGGACAGATTTACATATTTACATTCTATTCTTCAACTTCTCTATTACAGATTTACAGTCTTGAACTATGACAGCTTCTGTATTGCACTAGGATAGTTTCTGTGTTGGATTATGTTTCTAGTTTGGATGATGTGTTGATTGTATGATGTGTTGACAGCTTCTAGATGATGTGTTGCCTGCACATGTTTTTCTGGTTTGGATTATGTTTATGGTTTGGATGCTATGTTGATTGTATGATGTGTTGCCTGCACTAGTACAATCTAGCGATTGATGCACTAGGACAGTTAGATTTGGTTTGGGAAGCCAATGTACTAGGACGATTAGATTTCGAGAATATTTATAATACATGAATGTTATATATATATATAATTTTATATATATATATATATATATATATATACACACACATTTGATGCACATGAAAACACATATGCGTACCCTTCAGAATGCTTCTACCCATAAATCAATACTCAAACGCATCGAACAATTATATTGTGTAGCTATCGTTTTGTCCAAATTAATGTACTAGGATATTGGCATTATTCTTGGTTGAGTGCATGTACTAGTACAGTCTTGCGATGATGTTTGCACTAGGACAACTCTACACATGTATCACATCCCTACACTTGACTATGTTGAAGTTAACGTTTTTTTTTTCTAATTTTGCAGAAATAATGCCAAAACTCTATACACTAAATGCAGTCCGAATAGGATTGTAGAAGTGATGAAGGGTTCTCCAAGCGAGCGTAAATTGAAAGAATTAAGAAAGATGCGGTTTAGTGGGGACCAAACATTAAGACTGACACTAATGGCGTTTGCACTAGTGCAGTTCAGATGCATGATTAGCCAGTCGGTGGAGCGTGTACTAGTGCAATTCAGATGCATGATTTGTGTAGTTTAGGGTGTATTAGTGCAATTTATAGTGTGCTAGTTCATGGTAGTGAATATACTAGTGCAAGTTCATATGCAAGTGTTATACATTAAAGTTATTGTAATTTAGAAGTCAACAAGCATCCAACATCTACGTACTTTGAATGAATTGGATTATGAGAATATTGCAAAAAAATGACTCATAATCTTCACCTTGTAATTTCAAACACATAATTTGTTAAGATGTTATAATGGAAAATTAAATCCAGATCTGTGTAATGTGTACTCGGACAAGTAGTGCAGGCGGCAAACATAAATTAAACCCGAATTGCCTGCACTAGGACAAGTAATGCGGGCAGAAAATATGATAGATTACTTGCACTAGTACAACCGAAAATATGGATTTAAATTAATATTCTCTAGTAATTTATTTATTATTAATAATAAAATATTAGTTATGGTAACCCTAATTGGTTGGTAATTAATTAGTTATGGTAACCACAAAATTAGGATTAGGATTCTGATTTGATATTATGATTATCTTTTAAATCAAATTAGGATTCTTGGAGATAAAAATAAACGGCAACAATTTAAAAAAAAAGTCCATAGTAATTAGTTACCATAACAGCCACTGCCGGATTAGATAATTAATACATTAACTGTCCAAAATATTAAATTATTAATAGAATATTTAATAATAAATGATTGGTTGTGGTTGATTTGGTTTAGTGGACCAAATCTCAATTTGGTCACTGAAAAAATTGACGTGTGATGCATATTAGAAAGGAAAGGATAGAGTAGCGCTGAAGTGAGAATGTGTATGTGTAGGAATAGAGAGAGAAAGAGAGAAGAAGTTGAAAATTTGATTGAAAGAAATGAAATTGCTAATTAAACAGGTGAATGCATCGCTAATCTTCCTTCCACGCATAGCATAGCATAGCAATAAAAATATAGAGCAAATATATATGTGTTAACGAAATAGAAGAAAATTGGATAAGAAGATTGGGAGTTGTGTACTTGTGTTGTGTCTAAGTCTAATATGACAAGGGAAGGGAGGCAGCGTCAAGTTTAGAAATTAATAGAAAGGTAGTGTGGGTGTGGCGGTGTATATTTCTAGAAATTAGGACAAAGTCAATTTGGTTTTTTTTTTTACAGGTTAGCCTCGGTGTGATGACCGTAATGGCCACACTGCACGCAACGCGTTACAGGCCTCCACCTGGCATTCCTTCTTCTGTGATTCTTTCACGTGCTCTCACTACTAAATTTGGGGCCTCATCCTAGAATTCAATAAATTTCATCATTTATTTTCGTAAAAAGGTGTCCAGAATTGCCTAGAATTGAATTCTACGAGTGGGCCCATCCGAGAATTCGGACCCCTTCCAAATTCTCTGATGAAAAGCCTAGAATGTGACATTTTAGGGTGAATTCAACATGCAATGACAATAATACCCTTTTTAAGAGGAAGAAGGTAAAAGAGGATAATGTAAAGTTGGGTATTTTGGTCTTTTTCACACTGATTATTTTATTTTTATTTATTTTTACACTCCAAGAATCTCATACATTCACTCATTCAAACGATTAATTTTCGAAATAGCCTAAAATACCCAATTCTCTAGAGAATTGAATTCTCTCCAACCAATTCTCTCACAATCCAACTCATTAACTATTAACTCTCACCTTATATCCCAATTTTGTCTCTTTCTACGAATTAATCATTTTTAATAATCAAGGAACACTAATCTCCCATAATAACTTCAATATTGTTTGTTATATTAATTTAAATTCTGAAACTTTCTATGTTTTAATCTCGACAATCGGATTTCAATCTGCCGGGTCACCTGCGGTGAGAACACCTATAAGTGTTCTCATGTGAGAACACCTATTAGAGCATTTAGATCAATTTCCTAAGATCTAATGGCTGTAATAAATAGGACAAACTTGTAATTGTACCTAAATTAGGAAAGAGGTTTATATTAGCTGGAAAAAAATACCAACCCCTAAAACGAAAATCCCTAAAATTCTATCTTCTTCGTCCTGTTCCTTTCTTTGGTTCCAGCCGCTGATTTCGATGTAAAGGGCTGGTCGGACTAGGCAATCGACGGGAACTGCTGCTAGTCAGCAGGGAGGAGCGGTCGACGATGCTGTGGAGGATGGGAGCACGGCGGCTGCTGCTGCTAACTCGGCGTCGCTTCGGATTTAGTTGGAGGCAGTGTTGCTCAACCGGCTGGCCAGTCTAACCGTGGACGGCGCCGTACGAGTTCATCGGCGGCTGACTTGCCTTCTTCCGACGACGATTTCCAGGTTGATATTGCTTTCCAAACCCCTAGGTTCCGTTTCGGTTTTCATGGTACATGGTATTGTGCTTGTTTTCGAAATTCAGGTACAAAGTGGCTTGTATTCCTATGTTTCTTGTTTGGTACCAGGTTCGGGTAACTCCTTTGAAAAGCTAAGCTAAACTAATAGAGAGAAATAACAATGAGTGAATGAAGATAGATTCCACAGATAGCATATGGTTAGAACTGCGTACTTTCCCAAGTTTGGTATATCCGGGCTCATGAAGGTTCGGGAACTGTATTGGTTTTTAGACAGTTAGTTTTTATTGTATTATCAACCATTCACAATTGACACATTTCATTTTTAGCAACTGTCCTATTTTACTTGTTTGGTACAGATTCGTGTAGTTAGTGTTAGTAACATTGCTTGCACCGATCCTAGCTTGGATTCTTGTGTTCCAAAAATTTCTTAATTAGTACATTGAATATGATTATGCAATAGTTGGGAGATTCCTTTGTAATGATTTGCTTTGTTTATGTGTTGTTTAATAGAGTTATAGCAAACAAAAGACAAACAAGAGGCAAAGGGGGGAAGTTGACCAAGAGCATGTTTCCCTCGAAGATAAGGAAAAAATGTGTATTAATGGGGAACTTTGTTACTTTGGTTAGTACCTTGCATACATTTTTTAGTAATAAATATTGATCATATTTTGGAAATTATGTTTTTTTTAGAACAAAGGGAAACAAGTAACCGTGCGGACTAGTTGCGGTCCCGACAAGATACTTAAGGCTATAAGCGCGGAGTCCATGACACCAGAAAACAAGGAAGTCAGGACTGTGGAATTTTCATACTTAATTGGGCTGAGGTATGGGAGGGAAAGGTGAAGGACTACATGCTTCGTGAGTGGAAGAATAA
This sequence comes from Linum lewisii, assembly GCA_034768395.1. Lineage (NCBI taxonomy): Eukaryota > Viridiplantae > Streptophyta > Magnoliopsida > Malpighiales > Linaceae > Linum > Linum lewisii. Next base: position 80,567,485 of record CM068296.1, read on the forward strand.
AGACTACTGTGAAAATCGTCGCGACGCCATATGTCTTGTTTTGCTCAATTCAAAGGGCAACAGTTTGTTCTCTGAAGTGAATGGAGCAGCTACAAAATGGAACCATGGAATTGAGTGAGTTGCTAGTGTGTTGGGTTAGATAGTTGAAGATATTTTAGTGTGTTGGGTTAGATAGTTGAAGATATTTTGAAGAATGGGTGTAGGGATTTGAGGTAGGAATATTTTGAATACGTATCTCCTTAATCTATCTTGAAACCTGAAGCATGAACACCGGTAGAAGTTTCACCGATATTATGGTTAGGGACCGACTCTATCAATGACTCTGGTACCAAACATGGAAAATAAGAATAGAAGCCACTACGTCAGTACTGAAAAAGAAAAAAAATGTACATAATGTACCTGAAGTGAGATAATAGGTACCTAACGAACCTGAAGCAAGAATGTCTGATGATGATGAAACGGTGGTCGGCAACGGGCCGGACTCCGATGATATCTTCTCATATGTGATCGTTTCCATTGCTGTAGCATTATTGGAAGATTAAGTAACTGATCACCATAATCGAAACGATAAACATGGTTATCGAAGTTCGAATTCTGAAAAAACCTGATAAACGAAACGCCGCCATCGATTACCATTAATAACCGCCGATAAAACCTATGAACAATAGCCGCCGGGAAAAAAAATAGCCGCCGGAAAAAAAAATGGGAACAGCCGCCGAAAATATTAAGGAATTTGGTGATGAAAAACTTGAGGAAAGGAAGTTGCACTGCATTCTTTCCCATAACTGATTCCTACTTTTTAGTTAGGATTAGTATTTTAACATATTATTTTATTCAATGATTAAAATAAGGAAATTAATATTAATAGGGAAATTTACATAGATGCCCATGAACTTGTAGCCATTAGATTAAATTAGGAAAATGGATGGTAAAAATCAGTGTTCTCATGGTGAGAACAAAATAGGTGTTCTCATACAAGATTTTCTGTCAATCCGCGTCCAGATTTTTGCTAGGTTTGGAAATGGTCTAACATTTTCTTGGCCACAAGATAACTTTTAAATCACTTTTTTTTTTATTCTCTTGTTCAATCCAGTGGTCTAAATTGTTAGAGGTATTTCGGATATTTCACACAATTTAATTTTTGTTTTGTTTTAAAAAAATTCATTTTTTCTCCGGTGACCAGCCGGCGATTCTCCGACGACCTGTCACCATCTCCAGAGAGGCTCCAACGGATTTTTCGGTAGCCATCCAAACTCCGACGACTTTTCCGGCGAGGACATGTTAACTAGTTAACACCTTTTTCCTGATAACTAGTTAACATATTTTTTAAATTGATAACTAGTTATCTATACTAGTTCACAGGTGAATTTTCATGATCAAGATTTTTTATTAACAGATTATCTAACTAGTTATGTTGTTTTCAACTAGTTAACATCATGATTTACATAATGATGCGAAAATTAACGCATGCCAAATTTTACTCACTAGATTGCTCTAGCGAGATCGTATTTCCCAAGGATCTTTCTGTTCTATTACTCAACACAGTAATTAAGCTATTTGAGGGTTTCATTGTTTGGTTTGGTGCATTTTGTAAGACAATTAATTTAAGAATGCAAGAAAGTATGAAAATTGGGGTTTCCAGGAATGACAAAGGCGTTTGTCCAGACTCGAATTCACCTAGTTCGGTTAAGACGAATGATGCTATGCAATTTTGGTTCAACAGATTTGATGACTCGACACTTTCTTATGTAATCTCTATTCCTTGATTAGATCGTAGAGACACTATCCTATCAAATCCAAAAGTTCCGATGATGAAAATAACCTATGAAAAAAATAAAAGAAAAAGGCACAGTTTAGAAGAGTTAACCAACCAAATATATACAAATGTACATTCATTAGGTAACAAAAGGACTAGTAGGGAATCCAAAAGAAGGTATGAGAGAGATTAGGTTAGAGAGAGAAGGTGAGGGGGGTGGTGAGCGGGTGAGGGGTCGGGGTCGGGTAGTCTCCGGTCATCAGGATCGGTTAGGTTTCTCAGATCATAATAGCCTTTCTTTCAGGTCTAGGAATTTCGTTTGCTCGGTCTCACCTTCATCTGGGCTAGCTTTTTCGCATTTCCGTCTCTCGGTGGAAAAGGATGCAAAGACGCATTTTGTGCTGTTCGACGAAAGTCAGTTACGATGGTTGAAGGACGTTTTGGAGGTATCCTCAAACAATGATTGGAAGATACTACCGGGGTGTGTGGTGGTGTCTCGCAGAAGATCCATAGTCATTTCGGATTTCTGGAGGGAGGGGGTACGGATTTTGAATATCTTGGAACGTTGCAAGGATGGAAAATCCTTTTTCGTGGGTATTCCAATGGACTGGAATTCAGTGGGATGGTGTTCTCTTCTGAGTTTAATCACTCGGTGTCTCGCTTCACGGTCAACGACGGGCGGTGATCCGTCACCTCCCAGATCTTTCGCGGAGGTTGTCGCTTCAGGTAGACTAAGCCGAACAAGAGCCTGTACTTCGTCTAATGATTCCAGGACGTCGTTTGAAGTGTTAGAGACTGGAGTTGTTGAGCGAGTGGAGTTTTTGAATAAAGGCTTGGTCTTTAGGGTGGAGAAACATTCTTCGTCGGCTTTAGACTGGAAGGGGTTTTGACGTTGGGGATCGGTGGCTTGGGGAGTGGCGGAAGCTGCGCAGATCTTAGCTCTGGGGGATGAACTTTGGTTGCTTTGTTGCTCGTCCAAAGACGAAGTGGATAGGATCCTAGAGTTGGGTAGATGGGAGTACTCAGGTCACAAGATTGTCGCGGACAAATGGATAGAAGGGGCGGGGACTTCTGACGTGTGTGGAAGCAGAGGGGTAGCGTGGGTGTTGGTGACAGGCATCCCAGTTCACCTACGTTCTGATGCTACCCTTAGAGAAATTGCAAGACAGTTTGGATCGTCGGCGACTTGCGACGAGCTCGGATGTAGTCTCAACGAGGTTAAAGTTCGAACAGTAGGGGTGAAGGTCTTTCCAAAGGGATTGTGGATTAGGTTTCGGAACTCTTCGTTTTGGTTGTCAGTGGTGGTCCTTGGTCCGAAGTTAAAGGGGAACAGAGCCTCGGAGAAAAAGGATAGAGTGGGCGGAAGTAAGAAAGGAAGGTCGTTTTCAGTGGGAAGGGGAAAAGGTAAGGTGGTGTGGAGACCACCGTCGGGGCCTAATCTTGATCGGAAGATGGTGATCAACACGGCGAGAAGGAGAGAGAACGGGTCAAGCTCGTCGGCAGCAGTCCCAAGAAGGGCTAAGGGGATGGTTGTTGGCAGAATCGAGGGTGGGTTTTCGGATGTTGACGTTAGGGAGAGGTTGGTAAAGGGAAAGGCGACAGGGCAGCAGATGCAGAATAGGGCAGGGAGTGGCAGAGATGGAGAGCCACGTGAGGGGCCAGTGTCCTCCTCAATTTTGCCAGAAAAAAGGGATGAGTTGAGAGGTGGCGTTTGTAGCAATCTGTTGGCAAGCTTTTGGACTGGGCAATTTCCAGATGTGTCAATCGGTAAGGGGATGAAAAGCCCATCGGGCTCCAATCCTTCTCTGATGGAAATAGAAGATGAAGCTGAGGCGGGCTTTGAAGTGGAAGGTGGCCATTGGGCCCTTCCACCCGTAGAGTCCAGTCAGAGGGAATCTCATTTCCCTTATCCAGAAACTTCTCTTTGTCCTGAGATTGAGAGTGAAGCGTGCTTGCGAGATGCCGTGTTTTTTGTGGAATTAATTCCGTCGATTCGAGTGCGAAGAATGGAGGAGAAGGTTCGGATCTCCAAAGAAATTCAGAAAAATCACAGAGCTCGGATCGGACAAATGGGAACCCAGAGGAGGCCGAACTGGATGCGTGATGTCTGGAGATGGTGGACTTGCTGGATATTCGGGTGGAAGGTGATGGATAAGAGGCAGCTAAAGTGATATTTGATACAGCTGCGAACGCATTATCCAGAAGACGGAAGACTAAGGCTGAGCGGGAATTAAAGAGGATTGAGTGGTCGGACCAAGGAGCAGAGACAAGCGTGGGAAGGACGAAATCTGGTCCCGGGTATGTACGTCCATCTGAATTGAATGTCTAGCCCCAAGATTTTGTCTTGGAATGTGAGGGGGATGTGTGACGTCGGAAAACAATTTAGGATTAGAGAGAGATGTAGAGCAATTCGTCCGAATGTGATATGCTTTCAGGAGACAAAGATGCAGGTTTGGGATGCTTTCGGGGCTCGGAGAATAACAGGGTGTGACTCTTTTAGCTGGGCTGATCTGGCAGCGACAGGCACATCCGGTGGCCTTATCACGATGTGGGATGATAGGATGTTTGATGTTCAAGCGGAGTGGAAAGGTAGGTTCTCCTTAGCAGTGGTGATCACGAATAAGTCGGATAATTTCACGTGGTTGATTCTGAATGTGTATGGGCCTCAAGATAGTGCTGGTAAGAGAGCTTTTGTGAGAGAGATTGCAGATGTTTGGCAATGGTGGGATTACCTGGATGTGTGGCGGGGGACTTCAATTTGATCAGATCTTTGGATGAATCTACAGGAAACACTCGTAATGTTGGGGAGCTAGCCCTCTTTAATGATCTCATCGAGGAGCTCGCTTTGGTGGACTTGCCTTTAAATGGCGCCATGTTTACGTGGTCTGATCTTAGAGCTAGGGCTGTTGTTTCCAAACTTGATAGATTTTTGGTTTCTTCGTCTTGGCTGGATAAGTTCGTTCTTAGTAGAGTGGAGGTGCTTGCTCGAACTTGTTTTGATCTTAAACCTTTGGTGTTGAGTTGCGAGGATGAGGTTAGAGTAAGGAGGCCGTGGAAGTTTGAAATGGTTTGGTTTGAGCATGAAGATTTTAGGACTTTCGTGTCAGAGGTTTGGGGTGCGGATGGAGAGAATAGGGCGAGCTTGGGTGAATTGGCAAAGCAGCTGAGAACACTCAAAGGGCGGTTAAAGTGTTGGAATGTAGAGGTTTTTGGGAGAGTGGATGAACAGATTCGAGGTTGTTTGGAGGGGGTGGGGGAGCTGGATATTCTAGAGGATGATGGCTTGTTGAGTGAGGAAGAGAGGATACAGAGATGCAGATTGAAAGTTAGGTTAGATAATCTGTGGAAACAGGAGGAGTTGATGTGGCGGCAAAAATCTAGGGAACTAAGAGTGAGGCTTGGGGACAAGAATTCACGGTACTTCCACGCTTTTGCTTCGGCCCGACGGAGAAGGAACTTCATCGACAATTTGGTGGTTGATGGCACAGTGGTGACTGGTCAACAGGGTTTGGCAGGTGTTATGGTTGATTTTTATAAACAGCTTTATACAGAAAGAGTAAAAGTTAGACCTTTTCCTCATGCTTTAGGCCTCAAGGTTATTGATAGGAGCTGTTGGGAAGGGTTAGTGGCTCCTTTCTCGAGGAATGAGATTGAGAGGACGATTAGAAGTTGTGCAACTGAGAAGGCCCCAGGACCGGACGGCTTTTGCATGGGTTTTATTCAAAAGTGTTGGAACGTGGTTGGAAATGATTTCGTAAGCTTTGGAAGAGTTTTATCAGAATGGGCAGATTCCGGTTGGGGTGGGTCATACTTTTATATGTTTAATCCCAAAGAAAGAGGATGTGGAGGAGCTCAAAGATCTACGGCCTATCAGTTTGGTGGGGTGCGTTTACAAGGTTCTATCAAAAGTCCTGGCCGGAAGATTGAAAGGGGTGATGGATATGGTTGTCTCCAGGAGTCAGTGTGCGTTTGTGGGAGGACGGCAGATTCTGGATGCAGTACTGGTCGCGAACGAGTTAATTGACTCGAGAAGACAGAGTGGGCGGCCGGTTCTAGTTTTCAAACTGGATATAGAGAAGGCTTATGACCACGTTAACTGGAATTGTCTCCTTAACACTATGAAGATGATGAATTTCCCTCAGATTTGGACTAACTGGATGGAGGCTTGTATCTCGTCGTCGGTGTTCTCAGTACTTGTTAATGGAGAGTCTCGTGGCTTCTTTAGAGGGGAGCGGGGCTTAAGACAAGGAGACTCACTCTCTCCGTTGCTTTTTACCTGCGTGATGGAGGTTCTATCGACGATGCTGGACTCGGTGGGGAGAGCGGAGCTGCTGTCAGGCTTCTTTATGGATGAGGAAAGGCGCCGGGGCGAGGTCACTCATATTCTCTACGCAGATGACACCTTAATTTTCTGTGATGCGGATATGTCTCAGGTGACTTCGCTCATGGCGACTTTAGTTTGCTTTGAGGCAGTTTCTGGGCTAAGGGTAAACTTCCACAAATCTAAGATGTTCGATGTGGGAGATGTGATAGACGCCGAGGGTTTTGCTTCGAGATTTGGGTGTGATATAAGTACGTTCCGTCGCTTTATCTCGGGCTACCCTTTGGGGTTAGAGAAGTGTCGAAAGCCTTGTGGGATCCGGTGGTAGCTTGCGTCACGAATCGGTTGGCAGGTTGGAAGGCGAGGTTGTTATCCTTTGGAGGACGCCTAACCTTGCTAAAGAGCGTGCTTTCAAGTTTACCGGTCTATTACATGTCGCTCTTTCGAGCCCCGTCAGTGTGGTGAAAAGAATCGAGTCGATTCAATGCCGGTTCTTGTGGGAAGGATGCTCGGAGGAAAGAAGCTTCCACCTGGTTAATTGGAAAATGGTGAAGGCCGCGAAGGCGGACGGAGGTTTGGGGGTTCTTGATTTGAAAAGCATGAACTCCGCGCTCCTCGCTAAGTGGGCTTGGAGGTTTGGAACGGAAAGGACGGCGTGGTGGAGACAGCTGATAGTGGATAAATGCGGGTCGGACGTGAGTGAATGGCGGCCTCTATGGAGAAGGAGTTCGAGTGGTTGGTCAGTTTGGAGGTGGATCGTCACCGAAAGTCTTTGTTTCTGGGAGTTTGGCTATGTTGATCCGGGAGGGGGTTGGGTATCCTTTTGGTTCGACTTTTGGGTCTCGGGGGTGTGTTTGAGTGAAAAATACCCTAGAGTTGTGGCTGCAGCACAGTCTCAGGGCGCTTGAGTGAGTGATTATCTTTGTCCTCTTGACAGGTCCCAATGGCGCATCCCGATGACCACGACCCTTCGTGGGGGTGCAGAGCGGGAGCGGAGAGATTTGATGCAGTTCTTGGACGCGATTCCGGAGCCTGTGGTGTCAGAAGGTCCCGCTACTTTGACTTGGCCGTTGGAGAAGTCGGGATGTTTCACTGTGAGGTCTTTGGCAAGGAGGATTATCAAGAGACGTTTCGAGGGATGCGTTGAGTTTCCGACGGAGGTGGTGTGGGCTAGTCATGTACCCACTAAGGTCAGTTGTTTGGTGTGGAAGGTGGCTCACGAAAGTTTGGCTACTGTTGACAAGTTGAGACTTCGAGGCCTCTCGATGCCAAACAGGTGCGTTATGTGTTGCACGGATGGCGAGTCAGTTCGTCATCTTTTTTGGACATGTCCTTTTGCTCGTCAGGTTTGGTCGTTTTTCAGTTCACGACTTTCCGTGTTCGGACCTTTGCCGATAGACGCAAAAGGTTTCCTTTGGGCGTGGAAAGGATTGAACTGTGACAATCCGTTTGAGCCATGTGTTAGGATTTTAGTTCATAGTGTTTTGTGGGTTTTGTGGTCCGAAAGAAACAATCGAATCTTTAGAGATAGATCGGACAATGTTCAGATAGTGGTTTCTAGGATAGCATACTGGGTAGGTTTATGGTGTAGGGTGGGAGGAGTGATTCATTCTGATGTTTTGTCAAGATGGTTGGCTGTGTGCAGATTTGCAAGGGAGCCGGATTAGGAGGTGAATAGGGGTTTTTTTTGGGGGGGGGGGGGTTAGTGGTGGTGCTGTCGGTTCTGTTTGCTGTCAATGTTGGCCTCTGGTGTTTGGTTTTCCAGATTTGGGTCCGGGACAGTTGGAATAGGTTTTTTGGGTTGGTCGGGTGGCGGGCAGGGGTTGTTTTTGCCCTGCTGCTGCTCTGTGTGCTGAAGCATTTTCAGCTTGTAAAGCTTCTCTTTTGTGATTAATACAAAGCCTACTTTATCAAAAAAAACAAAAGGACTAGTAGTCATGTCCTTTTCTTACCTTATACATGCAACTTCGATTGCCATATTACCCTTTAACTCCTTCACGTCGATATTCATTTATTCTCTTGAAAGTTTTATTGTTTTTACTTTTTACTCAAAGTCCAAACTATCTATCACATTTGACATACATCTTATGCATTCCTTTCTTATGATTTATAGGTACTACCACATACTCCGATTATTAATTATAGGCTTCTTCATATTCTGCCTTCTATTTTCCATGTGAGGTAGTCCCTCTAAACTCCACCTCCTCCTCCTCCACCACCGCGCCCGCCACCTTGTCCTCCTCCACCACCTTTACTTTTACCGCCACTTCCTCCTCCCCCACCGCTTTGTCCTTTGCTTTTTCCACCCCCGCCTTGCTTCTCTTCCGCCAAAGGACCTGAATCTTCCAACTTATTCACTATTGTCGTTAAATACAAACACATAAACAAATCAATGTCATATATATATACTTGTGATCAGTACGGCAATCACACTTTCATATAGTAATTTGCGATAACAAATACTATTTGCCACAACACTATTTGCAAACATTAACTATTTATGGCTGCATTTTCATGCCGTTGTAATTTTGCAGTAGCTAAAGAGAAAAAAAATTGTGGTGGAGGCCATGCATTCTAGGCCTGGGCCCAGGGTCCACTGGACCTAAATAACTCAAATATGTGTATTTTTCTTAAAAAAAATATTTTAAATCATTATATTTGAGGTATCGCACCCAAAATCTACTTGTGTCATATGCGTCTGCCACTGCTTATTGTGACCATAAAATACACCCATAATAATAATAATAATAATAATATTTAAAATCCAACAAAATAATACTTTTACCTGTCTGATCACCATCTTGCTGTCCTCCACCGCCGCCACCTCCCCGTCCACGACCGCTGCCACCTCCCCATCCACGTCCATGACCGCCGCCGCCGCCTCCCCATCCACGTCCATGACTACCACCGCCTCCCCAACCACGCCCACCATGTTGCTTGTCTTCCTCATAGGGATCCTGCACAACTTCAATGGCTTGAGCCTCAGCAGCATTTCTACAACACCTTCTGCATCCTCCATATCCCCACCCGCAGCATCCGTACCTCCCACAGTATACCTTCGATTCACGTACTACTTCTTCCCCAGCTGCAACCAACATTAACTTAATTTCCAATTATTCACGTCCAATACACTATATTTCACTATAAAAAGTATTTCTTTACCATTCTAAATTACAACAGCATGAATATGCAGTAGTAAATAGTTAATCTTTTGTAACAGAAATCACTAGAAAATACTATTTGTGACATTCAACATCTCTGTTGCAAATAGTATTTGTTACATAGAAAATAGTGATTATCGTTGCTAATATCAACTATTTGCTACTACACATTATCATGATGCTAAAGACAAACTTTTTTGTCTGTTATAATTTTGTCGTTGCTAAAGATAAACTTTTTTATAGTGATGATTACAATATAATATATGCCATTAATGAAGAAAGTGATATAACATGATTACATGGTTGGTCTTTGGCCACGGAGGAGATGGCGAGGAGAGCCGCAACAAAGAGAAGAACAAGACCCAACAAAACTGAACTCTTCTTCAAACCCATCATGCACGTTTAACGTTGTTTGTTTAATGAAAGAGACGATATGTGAATGTGTGTTTGTGTTTGTTCGGTTTGGGAAATTCACATATTTATAGTACTAAACGAGGCGTGCATGAATTGATGTATATTTAGTTATGTCGTGGTGTTTTGTTACTGTCGATGATGTGGCGAATTATGGGGGTGGAGTTGGCAGATGAAGAGATTAAGAAGGTGGCAACATGTTGCATGGCTAAGAATACTGTCTCTTAGGTCAACTGTGGAAGGACTTATTGTTTTGCGGGAAAGGAAGGCTGTTGTGGCTCTTCTTGTTAAGGATATATATGAAAGCTATATTAGTCCAAAAATATATGTACAAGTTTTCAAAGCCACAGTTTGGAAGTTTACATTTTGGTCTATCATTCTTTGTCCTTTTCTCTTGATAATACATAATAATTTCAGCCTTTTCCTTTTTTTAAGCATCATATCCTATGTGGTAAGAATTCACATATCGTTAAAGGATAAATTGTGTAATTTGAAGAAAAATTAATTTGACAAAAATGATAATTTATCATTTCAGAAATAAATGTAATTGTAGAAGAAAAACTAAAGAACATTGAGTGTAATTTTATACTATGATGACTAAAAAATTCAACTAAACTGAAGAGTCTCGCATCACAAGGTTGATTGTTGAGGGAGGTACCGACATTGTGTTAGAATGGAAAAGGTAGTACGGGCATGTACTCTTGTGAGGAGAGGAACTTCAAGGCCGCTGGAGGTTGGTTGTAACTCTTGGCACCCACCTCCGAGCAATGTTGTGAAATGCAATGTGGATGCGGGGTTCCGAACCGATGGTGCCACGTGGGGTTGGGATGCGGATTTGAGATCCCATACGGGGTCTTTGATCACGTACCGTACAGGATGTGAGAGAGGAAGACCATATGTGAAAGAGGGTGAGGCATGGGGCTTGCTTGATGCATTGCTTTGGATTGAAGGCTTTAGGATGGATCATGGAAATTCCGAAGTGGACTCTCAGGTTGTGGACGTTGTTGTGATGGGTCATAAAGTCAACGTGATGGCGTTTGACACGATTATTTCTGGATGTCAACGCGTGCTTCAGTTCAACCTTGGGTTCAGTGTGAGTTTTGTTAGGAGAAACATAAATGTCGTTACGCACGAGTTAGCTCGACACTTTTTTTTCCTTCACAGCACCTTCTGTTGGTTATGTAACTCCTTTGAGGCTCGAAGATGCACTTGCTAATATGTGCATCAATTTTAATCATTAATAATACTAGCGTGACGTTCTTCTAAAAACACGTAACGTATATTGTTTAGTAAGTTTACTAATAAATACACAACAAAGATAGTTTGGCCGAGTGGTCTAAGGCGCCAGATTTAGGCTCTGGTACGAAAGGGTGTGGGTTCAAATCCCACAGCTGTCATTATTTTAATGAATTATTTTTTGAATTATAATATATACGTTTACTATCAATTATATTTTAGAAAACTTCAATTTTTTACTTATGTAATTTCAAATTACACAAAAATTATATTTAGTAAAAGTTTTAAAATTGGATTTTAAAATAAAACTAGAATTTTCAGCTAATTTTAAAAGTGAAAAAATGGGGAAACTTATTTTGAAATAAGGAAAATGGTACTTTGTCAAGTTAATAATTAGCGGAGCTTTCACCATAATAAATAAATAAAGAAAATATATACCAAAATAAATACGTTTTGAAAGTATGAACATTTATAGCTATAAACGCCCCAGCCCTAGCGATTTCGCCCCAACCACAGGCGTTTTCGCCCCAACCCCAGGCGTAATTGCTTTTTTGGGTCAACCAACTTCCAACCAGCCGAGTTCAGATCAGGTTCCAGACCCTAGGCGATTTCGCCCAGGTATTGGGCGTTTTCGCCTGTACCTTGGGCATTTTCGCCTGTACCTTGGGCGAAAACGTCTGAGCTAATGTGGATCAACGTCCTATAAATACCAGCTCCTCTCAAGCATTGTATCATAAAAAAAACATTCAACTTGTTCGAAAATTGTTTGTCAACATTGAAAGATGGCCGACTCTGGTAGTTTCCGCGACTTTCGTATCCAGGTGTATTGGGGGGTCGAATCGTCCAGGATTGGTTTGGATTAGCATACGATGGTGGAGAGAAAGTCCGTCTGAAAATGACCAACCAAGCCAGCTATGGTAGCTTGGTGACCACGTTCGGGACGAAAATGGGGCTTGGTCCGGATCGGTTGATCCAGATTTGTTTGGAGGATGCCGATATTCATTCAGGGGACTCTGTCGCATTACGAAGCTCGTTCCATAACAGATGATACCGGTGCGCAAGCCATCTACGACATAGTTCGCCGTAACCCTAGTGTTGAAGTTGTCCACTTGTACGCCTTGATAGAAGAGGAGCCGTCTCACTACTCATGGGTGCAAGGGGTCATGCCACCCAGATCGAAGTGCAGAGCCAAACATACGATGGATCCTACATGGCTACCAGTCGTGTCGGTCCGGAGGGGGAGGAGGTTGATCAAGTGGGACTGGCGCGAGATGAATATGTCACCTCTGATGACTCGGAGGACGAAAGAAGCCATTGCACGGATGATGAAGGGAATCCTAATGTCGACGATGAAATCGGCCAAAGTGACGAGGAAGACGACGCCGAGGGTGGGAGAGCCACGGAAGAGAGCGTGGACATATATGTGCCACCGGAACATACCACGAGCGGGGGTGATGATACTGACGACATCATGACAATCTCCAACACCTACTCCATGGACAGGCGTTTCCAGATCCCAACGAAGTCGTACTGGTCGGTGGAGATGGAATTCTACTCCGGACAAACATTCGCAACGAAAGCCCAACTGGTGTCCCTAACGAAGAGTCAAGCAGTCCTCCGCAACTATAAGTACAAGGTGACCACCTCCAACCCGAAGGAATGGGCCATAAAACCTTAACTGTCCTGCCCTGTATAGCGTTACGTGGCGGTCTAACGCCCAACCACTGCTCGCATATATCATCCACGGGCTGATCGTCCGGAGATACAATAAGAGGACGTCCCGTAGTAGGAAGTCCGGTGAGAACCTCCACGTTCTCCAAAGTGATAGTGGCCTCGCAGGGACCAGATGGAAGATGTTCGTCTCGGGCCGCCACCTCTCAATCAATGCCGTGACCAGCTCCTTACATGGTGTATGACCAAGTACGGCACGAACCCCTAGAAGTCGGAACCTCTCCAAGAATGCCTAATACTGTGGACTCCCATGCAGTTATGTGCTCCGCTGCCGCATCTTTAATGCCTTGCACTCAGAAGGGCTGCGCCAAACAAAACCAGCCCTATGCTTGTTCTCCCCCCAGAGGAGAGAAGCATTCCTAGGTTGAGGTCTACTACCCTCGGGAATCTCATCCTCTAGTGGCTCAGACCATCCGTAGTAAGACATCTATTATAAAGTAAGTTGGTAGGTTAGTATACAGGGTGATATTGTTATTTTCTTCCAAAGTCCGATCTAGTATTTCTACAGACAAAAGTGATATATCCTAAATCACACTAGATAACGCTAAGTTCGATTCTCTAACCTAGTCCTACATACAAAATTTAACTATCCTAATTCACACTAGCATGCAATAGAGAAACAATCTCAATTCCATAAACAAACCTAATTTACAAAATTTCAATAATGTACACACTACTTACCTCGTGTAATGGCATCCAACGAATATCCTCTGCAAGACACGAACGTCCTTTGCTTAAAAATCCTACAACGGCAATAGGACAGTGTAAATAAATAGTCACAAACGGCAATACTCCTAAACTAATTCTTTAACATAAATCCTAAACTACATCTCTAACCTAAATTAACTTTCTTAAACTCATTCTCTAAATTCAAGCCTAAAATAATTCTCTAACCTAAATCCTAAATTGTAATTCTCTAACCTAAACCCTAAATTCTAATTCTCTAACCTAAAACCTAAATTCTAATTCTCTAACCTAAATCCTAAACTAATTCTCTAACCTAATCCTAGACTTAAAAAATGAAAAACAAGAGAGAAAATGATAAGGGTACTTACCTTGGAAGGGGAGAGTGGTAAGGGGTGAGAGTAAATGGGGGGTGTGGGGGGGGGGATAGGAAAGGGGGGGGGGGGGGGGGGGTTTCGCCAATTAGATTAAACGCCCGGGCCCCAGGCGAATTCGCCCAACCCTAGGCGTTTTCCCGGCCCCAACATAGGCGAACCTGATTTGAACTCGCTGGTTGGAAGTTGTTGCCCAAAAAGGCAATTCCGCCTGGTGGTTGGGGCGAAAACGCCTGTGGTTGGGGAGAAATCGCCTAGGGCTGGGGCGTTTATAGCTATAAATGTTCATACTTTCAGAACGTATTTATTTTGGTACATAGTTTCATTTATTTATTATTATGGTGAAAGCTCCAATAATTAGCCTCCTATACTGCAAAACACTCGATTTATCTCCTCCTACTATACCAACCTAACAATTATGTCCTTCCATCCAAAACTCCGTTAAGCCAATATGACTAAGCTATTAAAGATGACACTACATCGCCGCATCAGGGAGATTTTAAGGTGAGAAATCCTTGATATTTCTTATTTAAGAACTTGAATTTGGATCGTTGGATTTGTAATACCAAAGGGCATATCAGTAAATGTATAGTAATTAAAAAAATAATTTATATTTATTATAAATCCACAAACGTGGTAGTGGGTAGTGGGCGACTATTTGTGGTTTTGGGTTTTTTTTTTCTAAAGACAACACTCTTGGTCAAAACTTTGCTTTCTCAACTTGTTTCTTTCAATTTTTTCAATCTCTCATGAAATGTATTCTAACAAGAATGACGTTGATATCACTGATTTATGAATTGCAGTCTTTGCATATTTTTGTGATCGATATGATTTCACCGTTTATTGATGTGGTACCATCATCAGCTGTGTAATTGTACCATTCATATTAATTGTATTATGTATTTTTTAAAATGTACCATTCGTGGCTAAATTGTACCATTCATATGTTTCTGTACTATTCGTAATGAAATTGTATCATTCATATTAATGATATTATTTTTTAATAATGTACCATTCGTGGTTAAATTGTACCATTCATATGTTTCGGTACCATTCGTAGTTAAATTGTACTATTCATATGTTGTATTTTTTTTAAATGTATCATTCATGGCTAAATTGTACCATTCGTGTGTTTCTGTACCATTCGTAATGATATCATTTTTTTTGTAATGTACCATTCGTGGTAAATCGTACCATTCATATGTTTTGGTACCATTCGTATTCAACACCGGAGTTTAATCACCGCCGGCCACGAAAAGTAGAATGATATTTGAATGCGTCGGCCAAAAATAGAAAAAATAGTTAATTTCTGGAAATTATTAGGGTTTCAGAATTTAATATGGTACAATAATTATTTCATAATTATCCTAATTAGGTAGTTATTCAATAATATATTTGACATATATACCCTTATAACTACCCAAATTAGATCAGTCATTGGATTGGTACTATAAAATCCAATGGTCCAAAATGAAGCTCTTATATAACAAATCTTATAGATTTCTCATTATACATAATCTGATTTAAAAACTATTTTTTTTAATTAATAATTTTTAAGTTTAGTTGATTCACTAGGAAATATGGATGATAGTCTATGTGGCAAGATAATGCTATTAATTATGAATTAGTTATATTGATGAGTCATCATTAATAGGGCTGGAAGTTGGCCCGCCGGGCAGTGGGTACCCGCGAGCCCGGCCCGTTTCTTAATGGGTAGTGGGTACCCATTACCCGAATGGGTTCGGGCTACGGGATGAGTTTTGAGGCTAATGGGTACCCACAACTCGAATGGGTAATACTGTGGGTACCCATTAAGCCCGTTTGGCCCGAACTATTAAATTTATTATTACTATTAAAAAAATAAAATCTCTAACTAATAAACTAAATTCAATAATCTCTTATCTTTGACTCTCGCATCTGAAGACTGAATGTCTGAAAAATAAAATCTCTAAGGTTGCATTTCATAATTTGTTGTTAATGTTGAGATGTTGCTATCATAATTGTTGTGGCTGTTGCAGCGAATTTGTTCTATTGTTGATTGTTGTAATGTGGGTAAATTGCACTGGGTACCACCCAACTATTCATTAGGTTTAGTAACAGCCACCTAACTAATTTTCTTGGTTTGGATAACACTGAACTCGAATTTCCTTGGTTCGGAGTACCACCTAACTAATTTCTTGGCTCGGATACCACCAAACTCAAATTTTCTTGGCTCGAATACCACTGCATAGGGCTGACAAATTTGGTTTGTTTTTTTGGTCTAACCGAATGATCGATCCGACCGAATTCAATTTCTTGTTCACATATCTTCTTCTGTTCTTCTTCAATCTTCTTCTTCTTATTTTTCAGATAGTACATGAGTGTCATCTTCATCTTCTCGACCAACCCCTCCCCACCCCAAGCTTCAAATCAAACAACGACATATCTGACGACTTCGTCGATACCCAAAATGGTCGTTCTGTTAGCGCACATGCACAACTACGGAGAATGCAAATCATCAGGGAGGAAAAGGCGCATCCACCACCATAACATAATCTAGTGGTTGTCGGTGGCCACACTGTCGATCCTGGTCAGAAATTGTCGGCGATGGTCCATCTCCCAACCAATAAATCTCTTTGGAAGTCGAATTCCCTGCAAATTTTTAACGTCGGCAATTGACTTTGGCCTCTAACAAAACTGATTCAGAGCTCTTATTTTTCTTTTTATCTTCCCAAATCGTCTTCTTCTTCTTCTTTTTTTCTTCCTTTTCCTAGATTTATCATTTTTTTATATCTTCACATGTTCATTCATTTCTATTCTTTCGAGATCAGCCTCTTTCGGAATCGGTCAGTGACTCGATATACTTGGTTGACTTTAGCGGTATTTGAATTCGGTCATGGTCACTGGTTTTGGGCTAACTCAATTTTGGTCACCGACCAAATTCGGTTAGGTGGTACCCTGAGCCAAGAAAATTTGAGTTCGGTGGTATCTGAGTCAAGAAATTAGTTAGGTGGTACTCTGAACCAAGGAAATTTGAGTTTAGTGGTATCTGAACCAAGAAAATTAGTTAGGTGGCTGCTACTAAACCTAATAAATAGTTCGGTGGTACCCAGCGTAATTTACCCTTGTATTGTTGTTGGGAATTTGAATTTCTATTTCTTTATTTCTTAATCATTTTGGTTATTGGTCATTGGTCTTTATTTCTTAATCATTTTGGTCATTGGTAATGGTCAAGGCGTTATTGGATGGAATTTCAAATTTGCCAATTTGGGATATTTTTTTTATAGTGGGTTTTAGTGGGTTTAGTGGGTATCCCGGCCCAATCCATTATCATTAATGGGTACCCACTATCCGAACGGGTTCGGGCTTCGGGATGAGTTTCGAAGCTAATGGGTACCCACTACCCGTTTCTTAATGGGTATGGGTACCCGAACCCGTCCCATTAGTCATTAACAAAATTTTGGATGAAAGGACTTGTTAAGTTGGTATAATAATAAGAGAAGTAAATCAAGCATTTTGTAGTATATGAGCTATTAAAACCGCAATCACTCTACATCTCTCTCTTCCTCTCTTTCATCCACCGTCGGTGGCTGTGTTTTCAGGCGGCGGCGGATAGTATCTTTCACCGTGAGTAATTGATGACCATGAAGATATTGGCGCGCCTCAATCCAAAGACATGGCTAATATTTACAAGAAGAACCGAATCTCCTCCGCATCTCATCGGAGATTCTCCCTCCGTTGCTCCTCCAATCACTTCCTCCCGGCCGGATTGCTTGAGCGATGTCTCCGGCGGTACTCGAATTCGACTGAAGAAAGGCTTTGTTTCGTTAGACGAGATGAATGCATGAAAGATCAGACCCACCTTCATTGAAGCATAAGTAAACAATACTCATTATGGAGGAGAAGAAACTGCTCCTTCGGGGCTGCATAACTGATCCTTGTGATCTGTAATTGAGGCAATTGTCTCCAACTCAGTTTATCCGTGCATTCGCCCCTTCTGATTATCTGTGGGCAGTTAACTACCTAACTTCTAGGGGCAGTTGTAATTCAAATGCAATGCCACATTCATTTGCATATGGGTGGAAGTACGTTGAATGGGTTAATCAAACTATTCATTCATCTTTTGTCGTTTCCAGAGGACCGATGGTCTTGGATCTATGTCGGGATTTGAAATCCCCACATAGCGTTGTGTTCTTCACTCTATTGAATGCAAGAAGACTCCCGAAGGGTTGAAATGACAAAGGTAAGAGGCAGTACTTCGTTCTTACGGAAGTTACATTAATACTTGCATGTACAACACTCAACAGTAGGATGGCTCCAACATCCAAGTTAAGGTATTTGATGGGCAATGGAAGATTGATTGATTATGCCTCCAACGGTTCCTTGGTGACCCGTCTCTTTCAAACACAAAGGTGTAGCAGTTCGGGTTAGGGGATCTAACCTGTACATCGGTGATTCTTTCGCTTACCCAGCCTGCCTCATCAACCGATCCATGGATGGATACAATTAATCAACAAAAGCAAGTAACTTAAACCAAAACCACTGTATTTGGGATACACATCGAAACCAACTGATGATGATGATGATTGATGAAGCAGCACCTTATTCCTTTTTGGTATGATTATATATTATAATCTTTCTGATCTAACCATATCGTTGGACATCAAAGATAAGATAAAGTTGACTTGATCGCAGTTTCCCCTTTCTCCCTGTTCCTTCTCTGTTCTCCCCAATCATTTCTTCTTCTCCCTTCTGATTTAATCAGTTTGGCTTTCGGTCTTATAAGCCCACCTTCTTTTGGTTGTTCTCTTTTCTAATCCTTTTTCCTTATGCGATTACGAACGATGGGGTAGCATTCTCAAGCCATCATCATCATTTTGTAGTGTCGATGGCTGCTGCTGGAGTAGATTTGGTTTCACTTAATTGTAGGTTATGATCCATCGTCCAGTATTCTTTAATACCCATTTTGCGGTCTACTGGAGATCCATCGTCCAACATCAATTTGACCTTGCCCCAGTTTGGGTTCTAGCCTGGTGGAGGGTTTGGAAGGGCAGAAATCATGTAGTTTTCAATCAAACCCAATTTCGTATCGAGGCCCAATATGAGCAATTTGCCTCACATTTATCCGAACTACCTCTCTTCTGTCAACCGCCGCCTCCCCAGCCTCCTCGCTCGCCCGCCCTCTTACTCCCCCGGCATCCCCTCTGGACACCTCCTCTGTGGAACCACCTAAAGGTAAACGTTGATGGAGCAGTTTTCTCCCCCATGGTGGAGCCACAGGGTGGGTTCTCCGTTCTCCTGATGGAACGATCCTCCACGCTGTAAGGACTCCTTATCCAGGTATATTGGATCCTTTCATTATTGAATTTTTAGCTTGTAGAGATGCGGTGGCTTGGTGTGTCTTTTCTGGTCTTTCACAGGTAGATTTCGAAGGAGATGCAGAGTTAGTTTCTAAAGCAGTTCGTGATCATGAAGGGTTATGGTCCACTTGGGGGATTATCGTCCAGGAGATCCTTCGTTTGCTGGGTTCCAGTTCAAGGTTTAAATTGCTTACGGTCCACCGTTCAGCAAACAGGGCCGCCCATTCTGTGGCAAGTTTGGCTCTTAGATATCTCCCAGGGGTGTTGTCGGTAGTCCTCACTCTCTGGGTAGATTGTAATTATTTTACTGCTTACTACCTTGATTCTCCTCGCGGAGCTATCTAAGTAAAAAAAAAATATATGAGCTATTTGTTAACTTGATAAAGTAGAGGGGAAAAAAAGTATTATCCATTTACTGAAATAATAATAATTTGATGTTTTAGATTTGTGAGCGATTGGGCTTTCGGATCATCAGAATTGAACAAGTCCAGCTTCAACAGACTTATGATTTCAGGTTAGTTAGTATCTTTTTTATAGAAACGAAATATACTATCAATTGGATGGACGGAACCTACTAAGTACTAACCCAACACTCAAAACCAGCTACCACAAAGTCAAAACAAGTATATATACAGGGTCAAATATTAATACGTCTGGAAACTTTGAACCTATTTACAAATTGGTCCTGAAACTAAAAAATGTAACATAGTAGTTCCGAAATTTTAGACCGAGTTACAATTTAGTACGATTGTTGCTGGCGACAATATTTTCCTGCCATTTTTCCCCGGCACACTGACACATCAGCCAAATTTATTTAAAAATTTATATTTGGGTTGATTTGAATTGATTCGAACGGGTCAGTTAACCACCCAAAACTCCCCTTCCCCTCTCGATCCCCCCTCCTAAAGTCAGTTGTCATTACCATGGTTCCTCACCTTACTCTCCGTTTGGAATAACCAATATTATCGCCATCTCCGACGAAACCCTAGGCACTCATATTCAAGTTAAAATTTTCAATTCCTCCATTTTGCAACATCTCCAAAGCTTCAAGCTCGACATTAGTTACTTTCCTTTAAAATTGAATCCGGATTTTATGTCATTCATTTTTCTGGAGTGCGGGTTTTGAAGCGTTTGTTTGATGAGGAAACGAATGAGTCGAGCATAGAGCCCGATCCGAACGCCGTTGGGGAAGTCTGAGTTGTCATCGTCGACAATTTTCCTGGCTACAAGAGCCGTGATGATTGAGATGTGCATTTGGAGGATGGCATGGTTGTGAGTTTTAGAAGAAGAAAAAAACTTTGTCTGCTTCTCCTACTCCATGTGTTCCCAAACGGATAAACCCCTCCAAACCATATTTTCACCGCCAATTTTCTTGTGATGCTATTGCCGATTTCAAGGAGGGATGACGAAGCACAACCAATGGTCAGTCGGGAGTCGACAGTCGACACTTAATCTAGGAAAGGACTCGTGGAACAGATGGAGCTCCAGCGAATTGGCAATCGTCATAGATGGCTGTTGCAGACGGAGAGTAAGGTGAGGACAGCGTGGTAATGGCGGCAGATTTTGGGAGAGGAATAGAGAGGGAAGATAGGTTTGAGTGGTTAATAATCGACCCAAATTTAGTTTTTAAATAATATTTTTGCTGACGTGTCAATGTGATGTGGAAAAATGGTTGAAAAATATTGTCACTGGCGACAATTGTACTAAATCATAACTCGGTTCAAAATTTTGGGACTACTCTGTTACATTTTTGAAGTTTCAGGACCAATAGGCCCAAAGTTTCTGTATTTGACCCTATATGTATATGATGAACAGTTTGGTCAAATCTGCAAATTAGTTTTATAAAAAAATGTACATAGATTATTTATTTCTTTACAACCCACATTGCTTACTTGAAATTATGGCCAATAGATTTTGATAACGCGCTAATGTGACCTATCCAAGAAGCATGAAACAAAAAGAAAAGAGCAGCCAAATCAAAACAACATGCCCGGAAACCATTGATGAAACCACCTATAAATATTCAACCCCAAGAATCTCCCTTTTTCATATCAAATCTTACTCAAAAAAACTCTTACTACATACAATGAGTTTGGAAATACTTGACAGCAGCACCATTGTCAACTTTGTCCATGACAATGAGGCATTCAATGTCTCAGTTCATGAGCTTTTTGCAGTTCTGGATGGTGACCATGATGGCCAACTCTCGTACGCTGAGATGTTGAAGGAGCTGCAGAGCCTGAGGATGTTCGAGACACACTTTGGTATTGATGAGGCAATGAACCCCGGTGAGCTTGCTCGTGTGTACGAGTCCACCTTCATGAAGTTTGATCATGACTCGAATGGTACGGTTGATTTGGAGGAGTTCAAGGATGAAACCAGACAGATGTTGCTGGCTATGGCGAGTGGGCTCGGTTTCATGCCAGTTCAGATGGCATTGGAAGAGAATAGCCTCTTGAGAAAAGCTGTGGAGTTGGAGACTGCTAAGAATGCTGCTGCCTAGTACAAATGGTGTCCTTCCCTTGCCTTGCAAATCAATCTTTCAATTGCTTTCTGTTCTACTCTTCTTCTAATTTTGGTGTAGTTGTAATTTGGCTTTTAAACCACAACACTGAATAAGAGTACAAGTCTACTAATTATGTACGAGGAAACTGCAATTTCAAGTGGGAATTTGATTTTCCAGACAAGTCATAAGAATGTCTAAGAACCCTAATGCTATATCACAGCAAGACTTGTTCATGGAGAATTAAAGGCTCTACCAACTCAATGTACAAGAAGCTCACAAGAATAACGACATCTCGGGAGCTGGAATGAAGGATAGAGTACCTTCACCAAACATATCAAACAGCGAGACCAGAAGTTGCCCCGAATTCAGGTCATCCTTCCAGACCAGATCCAAAATAGCAGACTTCTTTAGAACTTGACAATCTCTCTTGCTACTCCTGTCGATTTCGTGGCTCGATTCGCTACCATTATTTGCTTGTTGGGTAGAGGACGGCCCAGTATTCGAATCAATTTGAGGTTCACCTACTGCTACAATTTGCATTTGAGAGGGCGAGGAACCAGATGCTGATGTATCGATAGAGCCATCAGTTGCTATCTTCTTCACTGGGGGCTGCCCGGACAGCCCTGTGGTTTCCTTGCGTTTATCTTGGTTGTTGACAATAAATAAAAAATTAGAGCTCTTCAACTTGAAATTTTCTTACAGTTGAAAGGTTGTGGCAAGTGTACACTGACTTTCTTCATCCCTTGACCTATAAATTTCGCAATGTTGTATCGGAAGGGTAGTTAAAACATTATTAGAGAGTCTTTAGACTTACTAGGTCTTCCTGTAAGCACCTTGTGGTTGGTCCTCCATACTGTGTGTGATGGAGGTGACGGCAAAGGTGGAAACATTCTCAATCGCTCATATGCAGATTGACTGGCAGCACACTGTGAGAGTTTAAATGATGTTGTTCAAGGGTTCTATTGATAATCACAATACACTCTGCTTCATTTTCAGATAGTGGAAACTCACCAATAATGCCCCGTAAACACGCCAAGCTTCATGCCTCTTCATCTCGTTCTTCTGCTTCTCGAGAAGCATCTCTGGTTCTAGAAGCCGCAAGTATGGCTCAAGGTTTGGTAATAGAAGGAGGCGAACCTGCTTATCAAGTAAATTGTTAACATCTCAGAAAAGGAAAGTAAACGTTTAAGAAGTAGAGCATGAAGCACAAGCAACAATAATTTAAGACCAACCACACCATCAAAGTTACCATGTTCCACAAACTATGTCAAAATGTGGATACGCTTTGCGAAATGTGAAATATTTATTATATTTTCGGTTGGTTACACTGTTAGAATGTGCAAAAATCTAACTGTTAATAGTGACGAGTAGTTAATACCACATTGGGCCCTAATGCCGTCAATCCTTGAATTGCTCCATAATGCTGAGTCAATGACTTCTTTGGGTCCAGAAGTGCATTGAGCAATGTTTTCGTTAGCCTCGTCTGTAGGTAGTTGTAAACATGCCCAAATCTGCAGCCAATTTTTTCACTTCATTACAGAAGATAATATATGAAGCAGATTATTAAGAACCATCATTGGACTTACGAGGACCCTTGACCACATGCAATGACTAATTCAAAAGCCTGAGTCAGTACAAAGACATTATTTCCCATGAAGAGAGTGGCTCTTGCTTCACCCAGAAACAGATGAAGCCAAATATCATATCCTACCTTTTGCAGATCAAGGCAACTAGGTTAGCCGTGTAGTTTCTTAATTCCCAGTGGTTGTCAGCTACTCTATTCCCCAGCCGTCTTGCAACAAGGCATGTCACAACAGATGGCATCAACTGGTGTAGCTGACAAGAAATTCAATGGCTTTCCAAAATTTAGGACGCTGTTGATGTTAAGGAACTTTGTTGTTCAAACATTTAGAATGCCCAACAAGAGTAAGCCAATCATGAAACTTAGGATATGCTAGCTTACGTATGGCTCAAGATGAATGTGAGGATTCTGTAGAAGACTCCAAACAACACGCATCAGAGCAAAAAGAAGTGAGAAGTCCTGTAAACCGCGGGTGACCTATAACATAAAGGAAACATAAATTAATGTGTGGGTAAGACTATATTCAGTACTCTGATATAGTCTTTGAGGAACAAGGGTTATTACCTCATCAGCTATGAAGCAAGTAAAATAAGGAACTAGTGGATGAAGTCCTGAGTCAGTAGCCAGGCTAACCAATGCTTCTTTAAAGAGTGGGGAATCAGACTTTCTCAAAGTGAGCTCAGTGATTTTGTCAAAGTATAGCTGCAGATGTGGTAACAGCAAATTAGCAGACAATAAACAGCAGATTACAATAGAAACAGCATCAAACTATGCCATATGTGCAACAAACCTGTAACTCCCTTGACAATACATGCTTAACCGGCAACTTAATATCCACAGGAAGTTGATCATTTGGTTCAGATTTTTTGGCATCAGAAGCAGGAGCAACAACTGTAGATAAAGCATGACCAACACAATATTAGCTCCTGAAACTATGTCCACTTTGCATATCACACAGAAACACAAAATCCATTCGTCCCAGTCCTGGAAATGACTCAGAGATTCAACCCCGCAGTCTCACCTTTTTCCATAACCCACACAGCATATTGGGCTATGAAAAGCTCAACATCTCCAAACCAACAACTTAAACCCAGACTTCTTAAGCACAAGATAAAAGCAAACACTGACCTCTCACAGGTGCATTTTCAGGGATATCAGGCTGCACCCCTTCTATAGCTAGCCAGTGACAAACAACGGAAGCACCAAGCGGTGCTTTAGGTAATGGGGCTTCAACCACCTTCCAATCCAGAAACAAAAACAAAAAAATAAGCCAAGCTCTCGCAGAAGTCCAAACAAACGAAACGTTTACAATCTATTCAAAATTCAGGCTTACATCCTTAAAGTCGACATCTTTGTCATCAATGTAGAACAAATCCTTGTGACCAATAGCTCGCTTGAACCGCAAATGCCCTCCCGATGCAAATCCGTAGACTGGCTGCCCAACGAACATAGTTTTTTAAAGAACAAAAAAAGAGTGAATCAGCAACTGACCTTTCTAAATTTCGATGATGGTACCTCGACATTTCTGAGGCTGAGAGCGGCGTCGACGTCGTCGGTTGTAAGGGTAGTCCGGCGGGAATGGCGCATGGATTTGATGGATTCTTGGATTATTTCCCTGAGGCGGTACTCGACGTCAGGAGCAAGGGCGAGAGCGGCATCGGAGGACAAATTGCTGACCCCTATGCTCTGCGCTATGACTTGGATCGTCTCCTTTGGTACGATGCTCATGTCCTGAGTTTTTGCTTTCTCAGTCAGATGATTATTTTCGACTCTGGAAAGGAACCCTTGAAGCAATTTTGCAGAGATGATGCGCGAGGGAGAGGGTCAGGGCTCGTACGAAGAAAGCAGCCGGGCCGGTCTATCGGAGCAGACTCGTAGGGTTGCGGATCCGGATTTCTGTTACGGGACTCTGTTCTGTTGTCGTTTTTTGGGCCGTAGTAGATACTAGATAGCGATATTTATAAAACCAATTTTAAGGTGAGAAATCCTTGATATTTCTTATTTAAGAATTTGAATTTGGATCGTTGGATTTCTAACCGTAATAACCATAATCGAGTGGTACTAAATGTACCAAAGGGAATAATTTAAAAAAAGAATTTGTATTTATTATAAATCCACAAACGTGGTAGTGGGTAGTGGTCGGTTATTTGTGATTTTTTTTCCTAAAGACAACACTCTTGGTCAAAACTTTGCTTTCTCAACTTGTTTCTTTCAATTTTTTCAATCTCTCATGAAATAGATTCAAACAAGAATGGTGTTCTTCATGATTTTGATTTGAATGAACCATTTGTTGATGAACATGTAGCAAATAAGGACGATCATTTGTTGAACGAACAGAGTAGTATTCATGAAGTTGATGACGAATGTTAGTAACACGATGCTTGTCATTTAATTTTAATTCAAATCATGATTTTTTTTTGTTGTTGTTATCACTGATTTATGAATTGCAGTTTTTGCATATTTTTGTGATCGATATGATTTCACCGTTTATTGATGTGGTACCATCCACTGTGTAATTGTACCATTCATATTAATTGTATTATGTATTTTTTAAAATGTACCATTCGTGGATAAATTGTACCATTCATATGTTTCTGTACCATTCGTAATGAAATTGTACCATTCATATTAATGATATCATTTTTTAATAATGTACCATTCATGGTTAAATTGTACCATTCATATGTTTCGGTACCATTTGTGGTTAAATTGTACCATTCATATGTTGTATTTTTTTAAATGTACCATTAATGGCTAAATTGTACCATTCATGTGTTTCTGTACCTTTCGTAATGATACTGTACCATTCATATTAATGATATCATTTTTTTTCTGTAATGTACCATTCGTGTTTAAATCGTACCATTCATATGTTTTGGTACCATTCGTATTTAAATTGTTCCATTCATATTAATGATATCATTTATCTTTAAATTACACCATTCGTTATGAAATTTAATATTGATTATGTTGAAATTTAACGGTCTACCGGCAGGAGTTTTTCCATTCTCATATATTATACCATTAATTTGACTAGTCATGATGATGCTATAAAAAACGAAGATGATACAACTTAAATTATCCATTTCCCTTACATCACAATGTACAAATAACCAAATTGTACTGTTAAGAACAAAATTGCGATTATACACCAAAATGTAGCAATGAGAACTAAAAAGTACCATTTAAAACAAAACCATACCATTTAAACCTAAAATTATATATATTGAGCATCTAACAGAACAATTTCACATGCAAACACACGTCTTCATGCACTTATTACTTATTGATCATTACAACATTTTCTCTAATCTGAAAAATACCTGATGAATTTCAAATTAAAATTGGCCTGGAACAATAACAGCTAATTAATTAGTGCGGTTACTAAGGAAACCGTCTCCATTGTTTCCAACGTTTCCGATCCATTCCTTCTTCCGGAGACGAGGCTGTAGAATTCCTTGCTTCCAACACTCATATGTGAATATCAATGCATACAGTATAAGGGGCGAGGTCGAGGCAGATGATGGAGATTCCTGCTTGCGAACGCAGGGGTGTGAGCACTGGCGGAGCTACATTGGAGATTATGGGGTCCTAGGACCCCACTTGGAAAAAATTGTCATTAAAATAACAAGGGTATTCCCAGATTTGAACCTGCAACATACAAACAGGAAGCAATGGCATTAACCATCAGACTTCACAACCATTCTTGCATATATAATACACTTATGCTTACTTATAAAGGAAATGAAATAAGGAAACACATGCTAAGAACTAAAATAACGATCAAACAAAGTAATAAACTCTAAATTTCCTTATCTAACAACACCTCTCCCTCAACCAAGATTCTCAACTCTTTCTTCTTCGCAACTTCGTACGACTTTTCCTTCGTCAACCTCCATCATCACTCTTTCTTCGGATATTCTATTGTCGTATTTCTTTGTCGTTCACCGTCATCCGAAATCAAGATACCAATTTGGTGTATCTATTAGTTTATTTTCTTCTGAAAATGACAATGATCTTACATGTAGCAACTACAAGTGTGGAAAGAGTTTCTTGTGCAATGACTTGTGTGAAGAACAAGCTTTGAAATTGGATGAGTGATAAGTTCTTATGTGATTGTTTAATAGCGTTCATCGAAAAAGATGTGTTAGATACTTTGATAAATGAATGTATTTTAGAATACTTTTAAAATATGAAAATACAACATGGATCGCTAAAAATAAATTATAATATTTTTATTTTTCAATTTTTTTTCAAAATTTTTGCCTTTTTCTAATGGGACCCCACTTCGCTTAATTCCTGGCTCCGCCAATGGGTGTGAGTTTCCGATCAGGAGGAGACCTGATGAAGGAACGGCTTCTCGTGATCTGATGAAGGAGCTGTCGATGCCGCTGTTATGGCGGTCAAGGAGGCGATCAGGGAGAGTTCCGCATCTGCTGCCATGGATGGTGATGTTATCGTTGTTGTATTTCGTTTAATGGCGTATGTGTTTGCGCTTCCGTGTAGGGCCCATGTCTCCGCTCTTGCTTCCGATCTTTCTCATGAGGAGGATGAATTGACGCTCCTTATCTCCGCCATAAGATTGCTTCTCAGGTATATAATTTCAACCCTATGATTCTTTCGGTTCTTACTAACTCTTATGCAGATGGAGACGATCGATGACGGTGAAGTCAGGTGGAGGTGTTGATGTAACACCCATCCCAAACCGACCCGGGTTCACCCGTGGTCGAACCGGTTTGAGTGCTACTGGAAGAACCAGCTTTAAAAGAAAAGAGTAAAACGCAGCGAAAACAGAAACAACTCTTCATTAAAAAGCTCACCAAAAACAACTGAAGGCCTTCAATACATAAAATCCGAAATCCAAAACCAAAACTCAAAATGATTACAAATCTCCCAACCCAAAAGTGTCAACCGAAATCTAAAATTAAAACAATGGTCACTCCACAATAGCTTCCTAATCTTCACTTCACAACTCCAACCTGCAACTCCTCCGAACTCAACCGAACACCTAAAAAGAGAAACTGGGGGGGGATCAGCTTCCTAATGAAACTGAGTGAACCCACTGGGTTTAACTATGCGCCGAACCTAGCCTAGAAGAGCGATTCCAAACTCTGCACACACAACCACAATGGAACCAGACATAACCATACCATATTTTAATTTCCTAAAACATGCACAGTCTAGGCGATCACATAGGTGCAGTTCTCAGTTCAACATTCTCAATCCACAATAGCATCAATATACAAAGAGCATCATTCAGACGGTTCAACATTACATCCATACATATAGTTCAACAATAGAAATGCAATGCATACAGTTCAATGATCAGAAGCATCCTAAGTCAACTCGTCATCTCAATCGTCACACAACAATCATACACAATCGTCTTACACAAAATCCTAAATTACATTCCAATCTACTAAGTGAGTTATTAGGCATCTTCCCATATTAACAGTTCACAGTCCATAACACCATCCTACACCTAAACAATTCACATCAATCCACAGTTCAGCACAACGAACCATTCAATTCACAGATCAATCCAACATAAACCACAACACAACACAAGGCACTCCACGTCCACATTTAATGCACACACACACACATGAATCGCACATGCATCTTATTTCACCGACACTCACAAACACGCATACACCACCTCACATAACCAAGCATCCTCATCACTAACACATACCACACAATCATTGATCTATGTGAGTTAATTAGGCGCCATAAGGAGTTGTTCCCCCGCTACCCCGCCGGCCTTCACATCATCCAGACGCATCCATAAAGGATCCTTCCCCGAAGGAGTATACCACCAGACGCATCCATAAAGGATCCTTCCACGAAGGAGAAAACACCAACCTTGGCAACCCAGCCAAGGGATTCACCCCAGTGAATCGAACTCAATCACAACCAGTATTTCGGGGTAACGTTGGCTCCTTCCAGTTCTATCATTTAAATTCCATTTAATGCGACCACAACAATCATACTCTAATGCAACCACAACAATCACACTCATCCGCAAAACAGTTCCATTCAACCACAAATCTTTTCACAATTCCGATTCCACTTCCCAATTCCACTGTACAACTCCACTACACAAATTACACATCCCAATGCCACATCACAAAACCACAACACAATCCCACATCATGATTCCACAACACAATTTCATGTTCTAGTTCCAAGCACCAATTCTATGTTCCAATTCTAGGATATAATTCTAGTCTAACCACAAACGGCAATAATAAACACAATCATAGAAATTCATCACATCCACCCCATCCTATCTCACATTTCTAGATCAAATACATTAGCTATCAACTTGCATCCCAATCCCCACATCAAACATAAATCAGCACAGTCATCATACTTCAATCACAAGACAATTATTCAGTTTTACTCTCATAGGTTCATGCAAGACCTAATTCTGTTCTAAGTCTATTCAACTCCTCACTCCCATTTCTAACCACCTAGTTAAACATATAATCACACTAGTCAACCACATATATAGACAAGTCGGTCATCCACTCAAACGAGTCAACTCAACACCACATAGCATCAATTTCATTCAGATCAACCATACAACACCAGTTCAGCTAGTTCATGCAATCACACCACCCAATTCCATTACTTAATTTCATTCACCAATTCCATTCACCAATTCCCTTAACCAATTCCATAAGTCAATTCCACGTATTCTATTGTCCAATTTCTTACCTACATTCCCTACCAATTCCAGTAGCCAGTTCTAAGTCATAAGTCTACCACCCTAAACACATTAACAACCATCTTCTCACACGACATCAATTCTACCTAAAGGCACGTTGCATAATTCATACATCAACACCTAGCATCATCCCAATCCCAACATCACATAAACCAACACAATCCAAATCAATCAGTAATCCCACATCACACATAACCACACATCACAAGACATTCACCGCCTCCCACGGCACAAACAGTTTAAGGGTAAACGGCTAGCTCACCGGCCACCCCCACCTGCAAGTACAGGGGAAGCCATGTCATGAGTCGTAGGGTTACCCTCCTGTACGTCCTTCATTGGACGACCCCACATTGGTGGAGCCATCCACCTGTTCATCAATTAAGGGCGACCCCACATTGGCAGGACCACCCTCCTGCAACCACAAACTGACAATAGCATAATATACACAATTCTCATGTTCACAAACCAGTCCCTCCTATCACTCTTTACTAGTTTCGATCAATTTATCATCCATGTTAATCAATTCCCTCAATCAAAATCATCACAAACAGCCATCAATCATAAACCAATCCATCAATTAACAAACATCCAACAATCATCAAACAGCATATTTCACAGAACAATCAATTGCAGAACAGTTTTCCCCTTTTACTCTCTTTCAATTTCATGCAAGGCCCTACATTTTTCTAGGTCTGAATTGTAACTCCTCACACCGACCAGACTACCTATCGTATGCTAAACCCTCACCTGACAAGAAGACGAGGCTCTAAAACTCTTCTAGAAACCCGAACAGCCAAGCTCTCAGACACCAAAAATGTAGCTATTCTTTTCTTCACCGACAGCATCTTACTCCGAAATATCCAGAACCTCTAGGTGAGATCTCTTCCTCTCATTACCACGAACTCATAGCAACAAACGGATCGCCAATCGGAGCTCTACAACTCTCGGAATCGAGGTTTGAAGTTTTTGGAGATTTCTGGCTCAGTCCCAAAAACGTAGCTCTTCCTTCTTCTACTGACAGCACCTCGATTCGGAATACCCAGAACCACGAATAGCGATCTCTTTCTCTCATCGCCACGAACCCGTAGCAACAAACGGATCGTCAATCGGAGCTCTACAACTCCCGGAATCAAGGATTGAAGCTAAGGGGTTTTTGGTTCGTCAAAAACGAATTTCGGGGAAAGAGAAAGAAGGGGAAGTTATGAATTTCCGTGTAAAATCAGCCTTTTATAGTCTGACCATGATACACGGCGTGTATCATGATACACGGCGTGTATTGTAATACACGGCCGTGTATCGTGGTCTGCCCACATTGACAATTTTTCACGTACTCTCTTGTATACTCGACCCGACTCAACTATGAACGTCCCGAACTTCGATGGAACCTCAAGAACATTGTTTCCAATGTCTAAACCATCCAAAATCAAGTTCCAAACCGTTCGGTTGGGCGGGGATGTTACAAGTCTCCACAACTTCAAAAGATTTCGTCCCCGAAATCACAACCCAACTCGCTCTAGCAACGAATCCACAAATCACAGCATAACGCAGCAACACAAGGATCACATCACCTCCCGAAACTCCCTTTTAACGGCTCTAGCAACACACACCTTCTAAGGGCACTACTCCCACACTACTTCAAACTTCTACCTAACAGACACGCACAACTGAACCTCAACAGCACCACTCACAACAAGAACACAACCAAAACACAATCAAACAAACTCACTCAAGAGCACAACCACGACGCAAGAGCTCAACAAAGCACAACTCACACCAACAAGAACTATGAAGCTAACACCTTCGACTAAAACTCACACCCTCAAGCACTCTACTCACTTAACCAAATTCTACAAGGCTCTACTCCTCTAACCAATTTCCCAACCTGCTACTACTTCCACTCTCAACTACTCCGCCACCCTCTTCACTACAGGAGGACACAAAACGTTTCAGTTGACCAATTTTAAGAAATCACATTTCATTTCAAATCACTTTCCTTTCAAATTCACAACACTTTCCTTTCAAAACTTCCCACCCACTTCAAAACGATTTGAAAATCCCTAGAAAGTTGGTCCTGTGCCGATGCTTCATCCCTTCCCCCTACGAGGTTAATTACTCCTCTAGAAGAAGAGACGAATCACCAACACAGCAGCAACTAACCAGGCTCTGATACCACTTGTAACACCCATCCCAAACCGGCCCGGTTCACCCGTGGTCGAACCGGTTTGAGTGCTACTGGAAGAACCAGCTTTAAAAGAAAAGAGTAAAACGCAGCGAAAACAGAAACAACTCTTCATTAAAAAGCTCACCAAAAATAACTGAAGGCCTTCAATACATAAAATCCGAAATCCAAAACCAAAACTCAAAATGATTACAAATCTCCCAACCCAAAAGTGTCAACCGAAATCTAAAATTAAAACAATGGTCACTCCACAATAGCTTCCTAATCTTCACTTCACAACTCCAACCTGCAACTCCTCCGAACTCAACCGAACACCTGAAAAGAGAAACTGGGGGGGGATCAGCTTCCTAATGAAACTGAGTGAACCCACTGGGTTTAACTATGCGCCGAACCTAGCCTAGAAGAGCGATTCCAAACTCTGCACACACAACCACAATGGAACCAGACATAACCATACCATATTTTAATTTCCTAAAACATGCACAGTCTAGCGATCACATAGGTGCAGTTCTCAGTTCAACATTCTCAATCCACAATAGCATCAATATACAAAGAGCATCATTCAGACGGTTCAACATTACATCCATACATATAGTTCAACAATAGAAACGCAATGCATACAGTTCAATGATCAGAAGCATCCTAAGTCAACTCGTCATCTCAATCGTCACACAACAATCATACACAATCGTCTTACACAAAATCCTAAATTACATTCCAATCTACTAAGTGAGTTATTAGGCATCTTCCCATATTAACAGTTCACAGTCCATAACACCATCCTACACCTAAACAATTCACATCAATCCACAGTTCAGCACAACGAACCATTCAATTCACAGATCAATCCAACATAGACCACAACACAACACAAGGCACTCCACGTCCACATTTAATGCACACACACACACATGAATCGCACATGCATCTTATTTCACCGACACTCACAAACACGCATACACCACCTCACATAACCAAACATCCTCATCACTAACACATACCACACATCATTGATCTATGTGAGTTAATTAGGCGCCATAAGGAGTTGTTCCCCCGCTACCCCGCCGACCTTCACATCATCCAGACGCATCCATAAAGGATCCTTCCCCGAAGGAGAAAACACCAACCTTGGCAACCCAGCCAAGGGATTCACCCAGTGAATCGAACTCAATCACAAACAGTATTTCGGGTGGGGTAACGTTGGCTCCTTCCAGTTCTATCATTTAAATTCCATTTAATGCGACCACAACAATCATACTCTAATGCAACCACAACAATCACACTCATCCGCAAAACAGTTCCATTCAACCACAAATCCATTTCACAATTCCGATTCCACTTCCCAATTCCACTGTACAACTCCACTACACAAATTACACATCCCAATGCCACATCACAAAACCACAACACAATCTCACATCATGATTCCACAACACAATTTCATGTTCTAGTTCCAAGCACCAATTCTATGTTCCAATTCTAGGATATAATTCTAGTCTAACCACAAACGGCAATAATAAACACAATCATAGAAATTCATCACATCCACCCCATCCTATCTCACATTTCTAGATCAAATACATTAGCTATCAACTTGCATCACAATCCCCACATCAAACATAAATCAGCACAATCATCATACTTCAATCACAAGACAATTATTCAGTTTTACTCTCATAGGTTCATGCAAGACCTAATTCTGTTCTAAGTCTATTCAACTCCTCACTCCCATTTCTAACCACCTAGTTAAACATATAATCACACTAGTCAACCACATATATAGACAAGTCGGTCATCCACTCAAACGAGTCAACTCAACACCACATAGCATCAATTTCATTCAGATCAACCATACAACACCAGTTCAGCTAGTTCATGCAATCACACCACCCAATTCCATTACTCAATTTCATTCACCAATTCCATTCACCAATTCCCTTAACCAATTCCATAAGTCAATTCCACGTATTCTATTGTCCAATTTCTTACCTACATTCCCTACCAATTCCAGTAGCCAGTTCTAAGTCATAAGTCTACCACCCTAAACACATTAACAACCATCTTCTCACACGACATCAATTCTACCTAAAGGCACGTTGCATAATTCATACATCAACACCTAGCATCATCCCAATCCCAACATCACATAAACCAACACAATCCAAATCAATCAGTAATCCCACATCACACATAACCACACATCACAAGACATTCACCGCCTCCCACGGCACAAACAGTTTAAGGGTAAACGGCTAGCTCACCGGCCACCCCCACCTGCAAGTACAGGGGAAGCCATGTCATGAGTCGTAGGGTTACCCTCCTGTACGTCCTTCATTGGACGACCCCACATTGGTGGAGCCATCCACCTGTTCATCAATTAAGGGCGACCCCACATTGGCAAGACCACCTTCCTGCAACCACAAACTGACAATAGCATAATATACACAATTCTCATGTTCACAGACCCGTCCCTCCTATCACTCTTTACTAGTTTCGATCAATTTATCATCCATGTTAATCAATTCCCTCAATCAAAATCATCACAAACAGCCATCAATCATAAACCAATCCATCAATTAACAAACATCCAACAATCATCAAACAGCATATTTCACATAACAATCAATTGCAGAACAGTTTTCCCCTTTTACTCTCTTTCAATTTCATGCAAGGCCCTACATTTTTCTAGGTCTGAATTGTAACTCCTCACACCGACCAGACTACCTATCGTACGCTAAACCCTCACCTGACAAGAAGACGAGGCTCTAAAACTCTTCTAGAAACCCGAACAGCCAAGCTCTCAGACACAAAAAACGTAGCTATTTTTTTCTTCACCGACAGCATCTTACTCCGAAATATCCAGAACCTCTAGGTTAGATCTCTTCCTCTCATTACCACGAACTCATAGCAACAAACAGATCGCCAATCGGAGCTCTACAACTCTCGGAATCGAGGTTTGAAGTTTTTGGAGATTTCTGGCTCAGTCCCAAAAACGTAGCTCTTCCTTCTTCTACTGACAGCACCTCGATTCGGAATACCCAGAACCACGAATAGTGATCTCTTTCTCTCGTCGCCACGAACCCGTAGCAACAAACGGATCGTCAATCGGAGCTCTACAACTCCCGGAATCAAGGATTGAAGCTAAGGGGTTTTTGGTTCGTCAAAAACGAATTTCGGGGAAAGAGAAAGAAGGGGAAGTTATGAATTTCCGTGTAAAATCAGCCTTTTATAGTCTGACCATGATACACGGCGTGTATCATGATACACGGCGTGTATTGTAATACACGGCCGTGTATCGTGGTCTGCCCACATTGACAATTTTTCACGTACTCTCTTGTATACTCGACCCGACTCAACTATGAACGTCCCGAACTTCGATGGAACCTCAAGAACATTGTTTCCAATGTCTAAACCATCCAAACTCAAGTTCCAAACCGTTCGGTTGGGCGGGGATGTTACATGTTGATTAAGCGGCAACGGCAACGGTTTACGAGGGGTTGGGGCGACGGTTTTATATCTTTTTTTTTTTTTGACAAAGGCAGCTCCTTTCGGAGATACGGAGGCAGCAATCACAAACAAGGAATTGAACATCAAGTCCCAACCCGGGAAGTCATGTCTACCTCCACAACTCCCGGGAGGTTAATCAGAGCCATACGAGCCACGTAATGGGCGGCTCTGTTACCTGAACGACGAACCGTCATGAAGCGCTAAGAAGGGGCTCGTCGATGCATCTGAAGGACTTCCTCTATAATAGCTCCACCTGGGTTCGCTCTGATTTGTCCTGCCAATAGTCGTGTCGAGACCAGCTCAGCATCCCCTTCGATATCCACCTGCAAAACACCAGCCCACAAACACCAAGTGCAAGCATCGCGTAACGCCAATAACTCTAATACAAATGGGTCAAGAATACCTGGATATGTTGCCGCCCTTGCCCGAAGCACCACACCAATGGAATTACGGAGGACCCATCCAGCAGAACCGCCTAAACCAGATCTAACGGCTCCGTCAACATTGATCTTTAAACGAGAAGGATGAGGAGGGGTCCAGGAAACTAGTGGTTGGGGAGGGGAGGGAGTGAGGAATGGCGACGGCCCGTAGATAAGACTATGTTCCCGCCACTGACTGTGGAAGAACTGGAACAAGATTTCCAACCGTGTTTGAGCATATTCAAATACCACCCTATTCCGTCCCTTCCACAACCGCCACCAAGCCAAAATCCAAATTGCCTGGAGATGGGGTTGGTTGCGCATAATATCCTTCCAATAGATTGCAATATGCGTGTCCCCTAAATCCGGTGGAGTCAGAGAACATAAATAAAGGAAACATCTGGATACCACGTAGTGTAAAAGCAAGTGTTCCACTGATTCTGGAGCAGCATAGCAGACTTGACATAGTGGGTCCAAAGTTTCTGAATTGACGCGAATTTGTATTCCTTGGAGGGTGGGGAGGATGCGGTGCAGAATTTTTCATAAAAAGAATCGCAACTTCGGCTGAATTTGTATTGACCAAATAGATATCCATATTAAGCGCTCCATTGGAGATAGATTGGCTGAAAAAAGATCTGGTCTTGATCGCATCCCAACCTCATAGCCTGAAGAGGCAGAGTAATCTCCTGATGGCGAGTGATGCCAGATACGCCGATCTACCTGTGGCTGCCAAGGAAGCGGTATCGAGAGAATTCTTTGTATTGAGTCCTCTGAGAACCAATACCTAAGAAGAGGGACGTTCCATCTGCCCTGGAACACAAGGCCGGCTACTGTTGGTGGCCCTAAATACACCCCTGATCTACAAAGTGTAGGCCGGATGGGCGGACTTCCAGGAAGCCAATGGTCCTGAAGTACGTCAACCTGCACTCCCGAGCCGATCTGCCACCCCAGGCCTGGGTGTAGAAAATCTCGCCCAACAAGCAGACTCTGCCAACCCCAGGAGGGACGGCCCCGACCATTGCTCATGAGCAAGGTTGTATTAGGATAATATACACTTTTTAAGACACGAGATAGCAATAAATCAGGATTTGAAAGAATCCGCCAACACTGCTTAGCTAACAGTGCCTTATTAAAAGTAGCAAAGTCACGGAACCCCAAACCCCCTTCCTCCTTAGCAAGACTTAACCTTGCCCAGGAAAGCCAATGAAGCCGGCGATCATCAGAAACCTGACCCCACCAAAATTTAGCCATCAATGTATTCAAATTACCACACATATTGTCTGATAAAGCATAGCAGGACATTGCGTAAACCGGTAACCCAGAAATGACGGATTGCAGAAGCATATGAACTCCTGCTGGTGACAGACACTCCCTTTTCCAACTACGAAGACGCAGCGTCATTTTGTCTTCAATGAACCTGAAAGTTTCCTCCTTCGACCTTAGGATAATGCAAGGCAATCATAGATACTTCTCCGAGCGTTCAAGAAACCGGACGCCAAGAGCATCTCTGTATTGAATTTGTGTTGCCGTGGGGGTGTTATTACTGAATAGGACTGCTAACTTTGCTAGATTGACTCTCTGACCACTCATACGTCTATACCGATCAAAAAGGGACAGTAGAGCAGCAATATAGGAATCAGAGACCCTGAGGAATAGAATTGTGTCATCTGCAAACATCAAATGAGAAATGAAGGGACATCGCCGATTAATACGAATCCCATACAGCCTCCCTGAAGTGGTTGCCGCGATAAGGAGGCGAGAAAGCCCCTCAGAGCAAATTGCAAACAACAAAGGTGAAAGAGGATCTCCTTGCCGAAGTCCTCGAGTAGGCGTGAAAAATCCTTTCGGATCACCATTTAGTAGTATATCCATTGTGGCGGATGAAAGACACTCCTGAATAAGAGTAACCCAGGGAGCAGCAAACCCTAACCCACGCATTATTGCAAATAAGAAGGGACATTCCACACGGTCATAAGCTTTCTCCATATCAATTTTTAGAGCCATCAGGTGTTGATCCCCAGAGTGAGTCTTAAGAAAATGAATTAACTCATGAGCAATAAGGATGTTATCAGTGATCGAGCGATGTTTAATGAACCCGTTCTGAGATGGGTGGATAACAGCAGGGAGAACATTCCCTAGCCGGGAAGTGAGGATCTTGGAAATTATTTTATAAGGAACCGTACAGAGCCCTATGGGACGGAGTTGCCTCATCGTGTTTGCATCTGAGACTTTGGGGATCAGTGTTATCCAAGTGTGATTTAAAGTGCGCAACATTTTGCTTTTATGAAAAAAGTCCTGAACTGCATCAATGACCAAACTGCCCATGACCTCCCAGTAACGCTGGAAGAATAAACCCGTAAAGCCATCAGGCCCCGGAGCTTGGGTGGAGCCAATAGAAAACGTAGCATCTTTTATTTCCGAGGGAAGCACTGGGGCTAATAAAGCCTGATTCATTTCAGGAGTGATTAATGGGCTTAGTTGCAAAGTATCCAGAGGTGGGAGCCCATGATGAAGCTCAGAAGAAAAAAGAGATCGAAAAAACGACACAGCTAACTCACTTTTGGAGGCCTCAGAGGATCGAGTCTCACCAGCATCATCCACTAGAGTTTCAATTCGTCGCCTTTTATGTCCTCGAGATACCGATTGATGGAAAAACTTAGTGTTTTGGTCACCATCCTCCATCCAGCGTATTCGTGACTTTTGTTTCCAATACAGGCTCTCCTGCCGGCGAGCGCCATTTAACGTATCCTCTAGACGTCGTACCTCCGACCAATTCACTACCGTAGCCTGGAGGGCTTCCCGAAGCGCTGAATCACAATCATGAATTAACCGGGCCGAATTTGACGTTCCTGCACTACACCAATCAAACAGAGCATGACGGACCGCTTTCAATTTGGACATCAACCAGAATTGAGGAGTACCTGGATCCCTGGACTCCTTCCAGTAATGTCGGATCAATAAATCCACCTCCGGATTCTCCACCCAACGACAGTCAAACCTAAAGAGCTTTTTCAGCCTAGGAGTAGGCGGCTGTATGTGCAGTAAAATTGGCGAATGATCAGAAGCAACCGCCAACAGGTTTGACACAGCAGATTCTGACCAGAGTCCCAACCAATCAGGATTAAAAAGGAATCGATCTAGCCGCTCATAAATGAGAGTTGAGTCTTCATGTCTATTAGACCAAGTAAACTGCTCACCCGAGGAGCCTATGTCAATTAACTGTAAGCCATCAATAAAATCCAAAAATTCATCAATTCGAGATCTCGCGACCAGTCTACCACCTAACTTTTCGTTATCAGACATAATTATATTGAAATCACCGAAGACGGCTAAGGGATCTGACACAGAACGTAGGAGATCTGTGACATGATTAAATTGTGATCGACGGGTGGTTGCATCTGTAGAGAAATGAACCCCGACCAGATAGGCAGAACAAGAAGGTTCGTACTCCCAACATATACAAATTGCATAATCAGTTGAAAAAACAACCACACAACTAAGTGAATATGCCCAAGCAAAAGAAATCCCACCCCCATTGTTCATCCCTTCGACATGTTCGAAATTAGAAAAATCTACACTACGAAACAGAGAGGTACTAGAAGTAAAGACAAACGAGTTTCACATAGAAAAACAAAAGACGGGGAGTGTAGGCGGATCAACTTCTTGAATTCTGCAACTGTCGCATCCCCGCCCAGGCCGCGACAAAAGACGGTTTTATATCTGCTTGTTGTTTAGTTTGTTTTCCCCCCTCTTTTTTATTTTAAATTTATTATTACTTCTTTTATTTTATTATTTTGTCATTATCTCATCCTATTCTAATGGAGTAGGTTGCATATGATTTATTCGGAATTTAAGAGGCCTAATAGCATGGTGCTGAGCAAATGGCTCTTTTGTTCACCGTTGTTTCTCATCAACGGTTGAATGATTATTTAAGTGCGCTTATCTTTTTTTTTTGTATGGGTTGAAATGATGTTATTCCATCAAAAGCTAGTAGGATAAGCAGTCGGAATTTCATATCCAGGTATACTCGACCCTTTTTGTGATGGAGTTTTTTTCTTATTAAGACGCATACTGTTGGTGTCCTTATCTGCTCTTCATTCTCCATCTTCTTCCTCTATCCTTTAATCACCCCATCATCATGACGCATGGAACGCTTCAAATTCCAACACAGTATATTATTTGGTTGCTGATTAATATATATAAAAACAGAAATTTTCATATATGAATAGTACAATTTAATAAAATATGGTACAGTCTCAAACTGAATTAAACCATAAAAAATATCACCGTCTTCGTCGGAGAACTGACGTTACCAGACCAGAGATAGAAGAGATGCTGACCGGAGGAAGAAGATAGACGGACTGAATGAAGCTAACTTGTTGTCGGACTTGAGAAATATGAGTCTTCGTCGTACCGGCGGAAGAAGATAGTCGGAATGAAAGAAGAAGCCTCACCGTCGGAAGACCACGTGTCGTCGTCTAGCCGGAGATAGAAGAGAGTCGTCGTATCCGAGGAAGAAGAGTTGCCGCCAATGACACGAAGCCTCTGGTGGAGGAGAGGCCCCGACCCAGGGCCGTCCCAGGATTATTGGGGGCCCTGTTCTAAAATTGGAAATGTGGCCTAAATTTTTTTTTTGTCCACTTTTTTATTAAATAAAATATTATTAAATATCGTGATTACAAAATATCGACTATTGCTACTTAAAAAGAAAAAGTCTTCTAGCATTTTTCGAAATAAAATTATCAATGAGCTCTTCAATCTTTGTATCTTCCAAGAGATTATTCTCAATCGCCACCATAGCTAATCCGTTAAGCCTTTCTTGCGTCATTGTAGAACAGAGATATGACTTCAACAACTTCAGTTTGGAAAAACTTCTCTCTGCAGTAGCAACAGTCACAGGAATAGTTAATAAAATTCTATATACTATAGTAGCATTAGGAAAACAATCAACACGTTTCAAAATTTTCAGAATTTCAAGAGGTTGAACAACATCACTGGGCAAAAATTCTTGTAATAATTTAAGCTCACCATACAAATCATTACCATCAATATCGCATTGCTCGTTATTCTTAAGTACACCTTCAATATGCATGCAAGAAGACCTTAAACATGTATCCTCCAATGAATACAACTTCTTAGAGCTAAACAAGAAACCAAAAATTGATACAAAATTTTCATATTGCTCAAATCTTCTAGAAAGGGAAGAAATTGCTTGATCCACACATACAAGAAATAACTAACCCTAAATGATTCCTCTCTAGATAAAGATGCACTATTAGACGTGTCATTTTGAACCTCATCAAAATGTTTTTTCCTCTTAATCTCATGTCTTCGAGGAAAAATTGGATCGACCTCCATTTTAATGGAAATCTCTTTTGCTTGTTCTAAGGCATTTTGAAAACCATTTTCTCTATATTTTTTAAAAAAAGAGATTAACCCCTCTACTTTCACAATGGCATCATCAATAAGCATATCCTTGGATTGTAAACGTTTACTAATCAAATTAACAGCATGCAAAATTTCGTACCAAATAACTAATGAAACAATAAACTCAAAATCTCCTAGTTCATTTTGTGCCAAAGATTTTGCTTCACTTCTTATTTTGGAATCATTATCCTCTTCACCAACTTGGAGTAAAGCTTCTCTCACCTCTACGATTTGAAACCTAATCGCTTTGACACTATCAACACGACTCTCCCAACGAGTAGATGACAATGGTTTCAAAGTCAAACCTTTCACATTATCTAACAAAATTTGTCATCTCTTGTTGGAATTCACAAATATCGTATAAATTCGTTGAATGACTCCAAAAAAACTCTAGCTTTACCACAAGAATTGGCCATATCACATAATGTCAAATTAAGACTATGAGAAGCACATGATGTATGAAAAGCTCTAGGATTTATATCTAATAGCCTTCTTTGTACACCACTATGTTCTCCTTTCATATTCGATCCATTGTCATAAGATTGCCCTCTAATATTATCAACATCAAGATCAAGAGACTTCAATTCATTTCTAAAAACCTCAAATAATCCAAGACCGGTGGTATCATTCACATCCAAAAAGCCCAAAAAAGACTCCTCAATAGAAATAGAATTGGAAGAGATATCGACATACCTTAATATCATGGACATTTGTTCTTGATGACTTATATCAGGAGTACAATCAAGAATCACAGAGAAATATTTTGCTTGCTTTATTTTTCTGATAATCGTAGAGCCAAGCAAAAGTATAATCTCATTTTGAATTCTATGACCAAGATAATGACATTGAATCTCATCATTCGTAATACGATGAACATGTTCTTGAGTAACCAAATCAAACTCAGCCAACATTTCTACTAAGCCCAAAAAATTCCCATTACTATTTTGGTACAATTTTTCATTGCTACCACGAAAAGCAAGACTATGTTTAGCAAGAAATTTTACAATTGAAATAATTCTCACTAATACCTTTTTCCATGATCCTTTTCTTTCTCAATTTGCATTTGAACAACTTTATCAATTGTTTGAACCTTTTGGAGTCTCAAACGCAAGTCATACCAAGTATTCATATTTCTAACATGATCTAAACTTGTTTCGTGTTCTCTAAGCCTACTACTAATATGTGACCAATCACAACAACCTTCATTTGACAATTGACCTCTTCCAACTACTTTTTTGAAAATTTTACAACAAAAACAAAAAACTTTATCCAACTCTTTCGAATAAACAAGCCAATCTCTGTCACACTTTTCACCATTTGATAAAACTCTAGTATAACAACTAGAAAAAAATCTTTTTGAAAATTTATCTTTTGGACCTTTTTCAATAGATAAATCTCTTTTCAGACCTTTAACAACTAAAACATCAATCATTCTAGAATCAAGAGAATCCCAACACCTAGGATCAAATATATCTTTACCATTAAAAATATCAACATCAGAATTTTCAATATTATCATCCAAATTGTCAAAACTATCAACACCACTAGAATTAGCATCAACATTATCAACACTACCAATATTAGCATTCACTACAAGAAAACATGGCTATAGCAACAAATACGTAGAGACAATTAACATATTAGTCATTTAAAATTAACTAAGACAACTAATATATTATTTGTCTCAATATAAAATTTTATTTGTATCCACTTTATCATGACATATGTAATATTAGCCTCCAAAACTATCCACTCATGACAATTAAAATAATTGTCTCTATAAGTAGTAATATATGTCTCCAAGAGTTTTGATTTGTTTAATATTTTTATTTAGTTAATATTTTAATATTAGTTGTAGCAACAGAAAAAGATAATTGCGTGTGTATAGTCTTCACTTGATGCAGTCTAACAAAAATATTAAATTAAAGATGAGGGCTGTACCAAACTTGTAGAAACAAAGAGATTTTTTATATTAGGGTTTCATCACCTCGCGATTACGGTCGATAACTCTACTCGTCTATGTCATTGGAGATCACCGTGAGCAGCGTCACAACAGGCCGCCGATCAAGCGCATCGTTCTGAAGATTGAAGAAGGCTGATGTGGTCAAGATGATGAAGGGGAATACCTTCGACGCCATCACGCCGATCAAGCGCACCGATTTCTGTCTCATTTACTTGGTTGGAGCGATGGAGGAGGAAATCAATCCCTACGGCGATGAGTACCAGTAACGATGATCAAGAGGTAATGTTCCGAGCCTTGAATGTATGGGGTTATCGATTGATTTTAGGTTAGGGGATGATTCGATAATTGGGGG
Organism: Linum lewisii; assembly: GCA_034768395.1. Classification (NCBI taxonomy): domain Eukaryota; kingdom Viridiplantae; phylum Streptophyta; class Magnoliopsida; order Malpighiales; family Linaceae; genus Linum; species Linum lewisii. The sequence continues at coordinate 80,611,166 of CM068296.1, forward strand.
CAATTCATATTTGTTTGGCTGGTTGTAATGAAGTCGGCAAATTTTCTGAGTTTGGAATTGGTTGTGCTTTGTTTTATTTGGAGTTGTGAGCTCTGATCTTGATTGTCCAGCTAGAAGCATTGCATTTCTCAAGTTCTAAATCTGCGAATTTGGTTGTCAATCTACAGATTTTGATAAACATGTCATTTCTCTAGCTTTAATCTTGTTTTTATCGGGTGAAGTTTCAATTATTTAATATAACCCTGGACTGTAGAATAGTGAAGCTTCATCATCAACGTACAAATAAACCTCTTCATAAATCTCATCCTGTTTGGTCAGCCCTAGTTCTTCCATTTGGTTCTCATTTTTTAATTTTATTCTTTTACATGACAGGTTATGTGTGTATACATGCATAGAGATGTTGTTTCAATCTCATTTCATATATATGCATAAGAGAAGGTCTTGATCATGCACCAAAGGTTCCAAACTTCGATGAGATTCAAGGGGGAGGCCAACTTACAACTCTGCAGACATTGAGTTTGCTACAAAATTATTGGATTCTTACCATAGGGTCAAAGAGGCCCTCCAATATGCATGGTGAGACTTGAACTTTACAACATATTCCATTTATATGGATCAAAGAATCAAAAACTTATACTTACCGAATTTGTGTTTACCCTGAATTCTTCTACTTAAGTTTCTGAATCTATACAAGATGGTGGTGTGAGGTATGGCAGTGTAGCAAAAGCTAAAGCCTAAAAGTTGTCGAGGTTATTTATTAAAAACTGTCAGAAGTTTTATGGATGTCAAAGGTATGCTCAACAATCAAATGTTGTATCGAATTTCTTCTTATTCATCGCTTGATCAAAGTTGATAATCAGAAATTTGTCTTGTAGGATTTCTGTCATGTTCACACATTCAAAGACCATGATCATAAGGTTATGTTGTAATCTGCTCATATGAAGGGCTAGAACCTTCATGAAGAAATGGATTTCCAGGTCTGTTAGCTTCCTTTTGCTACTTTCATTCATTGTATGCTTATTCAATTTGGTTATTGTGCGTACAACTGACAGTTTGAGATTTCAAACTCTTTTTATTTGTTTTTTTACGATGGCATTATCTGCAGGTGGATGTATCAAATAGAAGGTTTTTTTGAGGCAGCATTAGAACTTGGAAGATTTATGAGATGATTGTAGCTTAATTCACCTTTCATCGTGCCTTCCACTATCAATCGTGACATCAAGTTGAAGAGTTCGAAATCAGAGCTACTTACGATAAAGATTAGTTTAGATATAGAACATTTGATTTTTTTTATTGTACTTAATTTCTTACATATTTTAATTAATGTATTTATTAAATTTTATTTAGTAATATTTATTCAATACAAGTATCTCATTTGCCTCTAAAGTACTATTTATACTTTTTTTGCTTTCTTAGTCTACCTTTAAACCTTACAAATAACAATAAATAAATAAATATATAAGAAATACTAATTAGGCGTGATTTCGAAAAATAATGTAGATAATAATATTTTGCATATAATATTAGATACAGAGACAATTGAATTTGCTTCAACATCATATTATTTGGGGCCAATGTATATGTCTCTATAACCTTTAATGAAAGCATATTTATCTGCCTCTAGAAGTAGGTACTGGAGACAAATATTTATGTCATAACAAATAGCTTAGAAGACAAAAAAGAGTCATTTCAAATAGTAATTAGCAACAAATTAATTAGTTTTTGATTGGCCATTTAGAGGCAAATATTTATATTTGTCTCCAAAAGGAAATAGCGACTGGAACATTTGAGACAAATATTATATTTGTCTCTAGATCATTATAAATACAATTAAATACTATTTAGAGACAGTTAAATTCAGTCTCTATATCCATGTTTTTTGTAGTGATTAGAATTATCAACTTCAACAACATTAACATTAGAAACATCATCAAGAGAAACATTGACATCCAAATTTTCAGAAATAGGTTCTTTTACAATAAATTTATCAAGTGCTCCTCTTTGTGATTGAACTAACTCATCAACTCTTTGTTTCTTTTTACGCTTAGAACACCCTGATTCATATTTTCTAGATGACATAACTCAATACCAATTACCAAATATAACAAATATAAGCAAATCAATATATAATGTAAAAATTGAAGACAGATGCTTGTCCTCAACTATTGATGATGCTTTCTTTAGTGGATCTGGAAAAAAAATGAAACAAAAAGTAAATAAGAGTTAATAAACTTAACAAATTAGAAAGTCTCAATCAACAATATAATTGAGACAATTAAAACTAACAACCAGGAAAACCAATTAAAACAAATGAGGTAATTAAAATAGGTTTAAAACATAGAATAACTAATTGAACTTATTAACATATGAGAGAGGAACTTGGCATGGCTTGAACTCTGCCCAAAACAGAGAAACAAAGATATGGAACTCTGCTCGGTTTCTCTGTTCTGGGTAAGGTTCGAACCTTGCCAAGAAAAGAGAAACCGAGCAGAGTAGGATGTCTATGTTTCTCTATTCTGGGTAGAGTTCAAACCCCATTCATATCAGAATTTCAAGAACAGATTTTTCAGAACAGAGTTGGGTTTTAAATAATGAATAAGAATGAATCAATGGAATACCTTACTGAAAAAATCTGGTCTTGAATTCACCTCTCTCCTCTAAGATCCGATCCGGTATGTGAAGAGATTGAAAATAAGGAGAAGTGGATGTCTTGAAGATGATAACTGGGAGATTGAACTGAAGAAGAAGAGTTTGAAGATTCAGATTTGAGAAAGTGAGAACAAATTAATCAATTTATACATGAATTTTTTTTACCGTTGTTGATTGTTGCCGTTCCTTGAGCCTTGAATGAAGAATGAAGATGGAGCCATGGAGGATTGATGATTGCGAGTTGTGATTGGTGATTGGGAGTTTGATTCTTGTAATTCGAACTTCTCCTACGTTGAGCGATTGATTCGTCTCCTCATTAGAATCGTTGATCATTGATCATTACTTAATGGAGATTGAAGAAGCTTTCAATTTTCAAGGAGTCTTCTCATTTTTTCTCCATGGCAGAGCACGCTGCTGTTTTCCAAGAGAAGAGGCGGTTGTAGCTGCTGTTTTCCAAGAAAGAAGAGGCGGCTGTAGTGATTAAATGTAGATGTAGGGTTTTTTTTTTACCTTTTCTGTTTTTAGTAGGCTGAAAAGAATCTACTAATACATTAAAGCAGATACCTCCCTAAGCATCCGAGAACAGTTCTATAAGTTCAATTAATCCTAGTTCACACGAAACAGTCGGCACGCAAAACGAGGTAAACCGAAAAGTCAACCGAAAGTCAACCCCGACGAAATTCAGCAAACAATATGTCAAAAGATTCGTATTGAAAAGTCATACAACTTACCTTGAAGTCATGATTGCTAAAAATGAACGGGTTGGGAGGAATCGGTGAAAAACTTGAAAACTAAACCACTGGCCGATTGAGAGGAAGATTTCGGCGAAGATATCATGGAGATTTCGCCGAAAACAAAAGGAAGAATTCACTGTCCCGAGTATGAAGAAATTTTCGCCGAAACCACTATACTATTTTCGGCGAAAATCCCAGTTGAATTCAGGAGAATATCGGGTTGGTATAAATAGAGAACTCGGGGCTATTATCGGGAGGACGAACCATCATTTAACACACATCACTTTTTACAACACACACATAAACGACGAGAGAGAGAGACAGGACGAGTAACTAGAGTTGGAGGAGCAGGAACGGATCGTGACGCCATCCATCCATCCATCCATCTCGGAGAGCCAGGGCGAGGAGTTGAAAATCCAGCAGATTTGAGCTGCCAGGAAACATCGAAATTAGGTTTTGCAGTTCTTCTTTGTCTTCCTACCTGAGATGTATTTCTTGTCTGTCTTCGATTCTTCTGTATTGAGTATGAGTAGATAAACTCGTGTAGCTTAGATTAGATGAACCCTAAGTGACCCAGGGCTTAAAGCGGTCACGGATCGGCGGTGATTAGATTCGAAATTCATTCAGTTTCATCTTGCATGTTTGATTTGTTCTTCATTTTCTGTGTTTCTTGTCTGGTTTGGCCACCTAGATTAGATTCTTGTTAAGCTAAGGATAGAAGCGAACGCTCGCCTTACTTTAAAACACCAAATCGAACAGTCAACCTTATAATTGGAGCGTGCCTTTCGTAGGAACCGATTAGGGTTGATCCATTGCTAGAGTAACTCATTAATCACTAGAATTTGCACCAGTTAAGTTAAGTCGTTGCGAGAGGCGACCGTACCCGGGCGGTTAATTAATCGTGGTAGCTAGATCGGATAGAGCGAACGTTCGCCAGTCTTAAACCTAAGGGTCAGGAGTTATGATGGTGTCTGTGAACTGAATGAACTAGAATCGAAAATCGCTGGTCTGTGACTGTTGTTGCCTTGGTGATCTAAGGGGAATTCGAAATCTAAGCTTGTTTGTCATCTTTCTAGTCAATTAATCAATCTTCAATCTTTCTTCGGTTTAATTTTCATTTCTTCTTATTTTTGCATTCTTAGTATAGAAGTCGTGGAACTCACACCACGCACAACTTGTGTTTGAACTTGAATTAAAACTGTCAACTCCTTGGAGTAAGGAAGTAGAGGAAACCCCTGGAATACGATCTGCTATAGCCTTTTATTAGCATTAGTAGTTATTTGGTTGAACGCATCACAACGACACGCTCACCAAATTGGCGCCGTTGCCGGGGACTCTTCTACTTCGTTGAAAGAAGAGTTGGCATTTTTATTCTTCTACCTTTCCATCTTTCATTTTCCATCACACTTCGATTTTACACCGGTTGTGTTTGTTTTAGTCTCGTGCAGATCATAGCAGGTACAGAAGCAGATCACTTCCGTTCCATCTTCCTTTACCGCAATGGTTACTCTTAAGAGTGTTGCGGACTACAGTAAGCCGCGCGCATCTAACCTTCGTTCACCCATCACCGTGCTTACTAATGACGATGATCCCGACTATGAGATTCAGATTCCTCTCTTGGAGCTAATCTCTAGGGACATACAATTCGAGGGAAGACCAGATGATAATCCCTGCACACACATAACCAACTTTTTGGTTGTCTGCGACACCTTCAAGTCTGGGAATCTCAATAAGAATGTGCTGTATCTCTGAGTTTTCCCATTTTCTCTCAGAGGTGCAGCTAAACAATGGCTTAGCAGCAAACCGCCAGGTCATTACACTGAATGGGAGACATTAGCTCAAGATTTTGTTGAGGAATACTTTCCTCCTGCAAGAACAACTGCTTATAAAGACCGCATCTCCAGGTTCACTCAGAGAGAGGATGCAAGCCTGTATGACACTTGGAACGAATTTCAGTCTCTTCTCTTCGACTGCCCTCACCATGGGTATGAACAGAGACAGATGGCTGAATTCTTTACTCGAGGTATGCGCAAAGAATCTGCAAACTGGGTCAACACCTTAGCCGGCGGAGATTGCACCGCTCTCACTCCTCAGGATGCTCTTCTGCATTTTGCTGACTGTGCGTCGAAATCTAGAAACTGGGAGAGGGCACATAGAAGGAACCAAGAGTCAGAGCCAGAGTCAGATAAATGTTGCAGAGCAGATCAAGGCAGAAGTTCAGAAGCATCTGCAAGCAGCTGGTATCCCTCTCGACTCTCCGTCAGCTACCGTCTTTTCGGTTGACTGTGGATGGTGTGGATCATGTGCTCATAGCGGCGGAAGTTGCCTCAATTTCGGTGCAGCAGAAGTCTTGTCTACTGAGGAGGTAAACTTCATTGATCACGGTTTTGCCAACAATCAGAAAGGCTATGCCGGTTACAAAAACTACGTGCCAAGGAAGCAAATCAACCGGTTGGTAGATCCTTATTATAGACCTCCGGGATTCATTGGAGGGCAACACCAGTTTCAGGCGAAGCCGTGCTACAATAGAGATATGGACTATGAGAGGAAGTTTGATCAGATCATGAGCCGACTTGACGACCATGACATTCAGTTAAAAGCCCAAGCCGCACTTAATCAAGGAACAAAGGCTCAAACCCAGAGGATAGAAGATGCAGTACTCAATATGGCGAAACTTTTTACTAGCAATCCTCTCCTTAATCCAGAAGCATTTCAAGCAGACTCCGATATAAGGAGTGAACACGCTCAAGCTATTACCACTAGGAGCGGCAAGCAAACAACTGATCCAAAAGCTCCGGAACCTGACATGATACCAGATACTAGTGCTGCCATGGATATGCCAGAAATAGAAGATATCACAGAAGAGGAAGAAGAAGCACCTGCTCCTCCTCCGCCGCCCAAGACAGCCCCTGGACCTGTCTTGGCACCATATGTACCTAGGATTCCTTTTCCAAAAGCTGCGAGGAGCAAAGCCAAGGATCACGACACTCAGTATAAGAAATGGTACAATGTTCTTAAGACTGCAGAAATCAAGATACCAGTGACAGACGCTGTAGAGATTATACCACCACTTGGGAAGTTCTTTAAAGACCTCGTGAAGAAAGTGAAGAGTGGCGAGGTGTACTCTATCACGCTCACTAATGAATGCGCATCTATTCTAGGTGCGCCATCTCCCATTCGACAGCCGCCACCACCCCCAGCTAAGTGTCCTGATCCCGGTTCTTTTACATTACCGTGCATTATTAATGGCATTCAAATTGATCGCAGCCTGGTTGATTCTGGTGCTTCTGTTAATGTTATGCCTGTCTATCTATATGAAAAGCTGAATCTAGGGCAATTAAAACTGATTACTCTGCATCTCGTTTTAGCCGATAGGTCTGTCAAACGGCCTAGAGGTATAGTAGAAGATGTAACTGTTTGCTGTGGTCCATTTACTATACTGGCAGATTTTGTTGTTTTAGATACTCGTGAGCTAGACGGAACACTTATCCTAGGTCGACCTTTCTTAGCAACTGCTGGTGTGAATATAAATTGCAAACAAGGCTTATTAACTTTAAGTGTAGGACAAGAGAGTGTTGCATTCCGCATTAAAGATAGCATGAGATATTCTATTGCTCAAGATGATAAATGATATGCTGTTGATCCCTTAGAGACGGCCTCGGCCGACTCCGTTACTAATGCTTTATCTAGTGATCCGCTAGAGTTGTGTTTGATTTCAGGGATTGATAATGCGTTAGACGACCCAGAGCAGCGCTTATGGCAAGATGAGCTAGATGAACAAAAGGCAACATTCACACCTTACATGCGCGTCCACACATCGAACCAGCTTCGAGTCGAATTACTACTTCATATGAGAATCCACCAGAACTTACTCTGAAGGAGCTGCCTGACCACTTAGAGTACGCATTTCTGGGAAAGGATTGCCAGTTACCTGTCATTATCAATGCGAATCTATCTCCCGAGCAGAAAGAGCAACTGATTGGGCTACTCAAGAAGCATGTCCGAGCTATTGCCTGGCAGTTGGCAGACATCAGAGGCATCTCTGAAACCTTCTGCAAACATCGGATAGTTGTTGATGAAGAATTCAAACCAGTCACACAACCGCAACGCCGACTTAACCCTCAGATGCAGGAAGTCGTAAAGAAAGAAGTACTCAAGCTTCTAGATGCCGGTATTATCTATCCTATCGCCGACAGTCCTTGGGTCAGCCCGACTCAAGTCGTCCCAAAGAAAGGAGGAATCACAGTCATCCCTAATCCAAAGGGTGAACTCATTCCCACCCGAACAGTTACAGGATGGAGAGTCTGCATCGATTATCGACGACTAAATGATGCCACTAAGAAGGATCACTTTCCACTGCCGTTCATCGATCAGATGCTTGAACGATTGGCTGGTCATGAATACTACTGCTTCTTAGACGGGATGTCCGGTTACTTTCAGATCCCCATTGAGCTTGCTGATCAAGAGAAGACGACCTTCACATGCCCGTTCGGTACGTTTGCTTATCGTCGTATTCCTTTTGGTCTATGTAATGCTTGCAATATTTGGCGATCTGGTAGAGAATGTGGTAGAGGTGTTCATGGATGACTTCTCTGTCTATGGAGATTCATTTTCAAAGTGTTTGGCTAACCTGGATAAGGTGTTAGCTCGTTGTGAGGAGACTAACCTAGCTCTTAGCTGGGAGAAATGTCACTTCATGGTTACAGAAGGTATTGTTCTTGGCCATAGAATATCTAAGACAGGTATAGAAGTCGATCGTGCTAAGCTTGAGACCATTTCCAGTCTACCACCGCCGACCTCAGTCAAGACAGTTCGAAGCTTCCTCGGTCATGCTGGATTCTACCGGAGATTCATCCAAGACTTCTCCAAGATCGCTCTACCAATGACCAAGCTACTCGAGAAAGATGCTCCGTTCGTCTTTGACAAAGCCTGTCTTGAAGCCTTTGAGACTCTGAAGACTCAACTCACCACCGCACCGATTCTTCAAGCACCAGATTGGAATCTCCCATTTGAGATCATGTGCGATGCTAGTGATTTCACCGTTGGCGCGGTTCTAGGTCAGAGGAAGGAGAGAGATTTCATCCTATCTACTTTGCGAGCAAGACACTCAATGATGCTCAGAGAAACTACACTACTACGGAGAAAGAGCTCCTAGCTATCGTTTTCTCCTTTGATAAGTTTAGACAGTATCTGGTTCTTTCGCATACCATTGTCTACAAAGATCATGCTGCTCTGCGCCATCTTTTAGCTAAGCAAGATTCGAAGCCACGTCTCATCCGATGGATCCTCCTCCTCCAAGAGTTCGATATAGAAATTAAAGACAAGAAAGGAGCAGAGAACTTAGCAGCAGATCATCTTTCTCGACTCGAGGAATCACAAACAGGTAAGTCTACTACCCTATCAATGATTCTTTCCCTGACGAGCTGTTGCGTGTTGAAACGTATGAACAAGTTAACAGCATAGCTATTGAGCCCTGGGCAATTCCTCACGCTCAAGATCTGAGTAATGCCGCCGATTCAGATGAGCCTTGGTATGCAACTCTGGCTAACTATCTCTCACACGGCATTGTACCTCCTGAACTGGATTTCAATGCACGCAAAAGCTTTTTAAAGAGGCCAAGTCATATTTCTGGGACGAGCCTTTCTTATACCGCATCAGTCTTGACGGGATGATCCGGAGATGTGTCTCTTACACTGAGGCAGCTGACATCATGCGTAAATGCCATGAAGGGCAGTTCGGAGGACACTTCGGAGGCAACCGCACGGCGAGAAAGGTACTCGAAACAGGTTTCTACTGGCCCTCAATTTTTAGTGATTGCGATGTTTATGCTCGACGTTGTGATGCATGCCAGCGATCAGGTAACATTTCCAACCGTAATGAGATGCCCCAAATTGTTTCTTTAACCGTTGAAATTTTTGATGTTTGGGGGATTGATTTTATGGGTCCGTTCACACCCTCCAACGGAAACAAGTACATTCTTGTAGCCGTTGATTACGTTTCTAAGTGGGCTGAGGCTGAAGCTTTACCCACTAATGATTCTAGAGTGGTGGGTCGGTTCCTTACTCGTCTTTTCACGCGTTTTGGTACACCGCGCTTCATCATAAGCGATAGGGGTACCCACTTCCACGGACAATTCGACCGGGTGTGCAAACGCTTTGGCGTCACCCACCGAATGTCCACGGCTTATCATCCTCAAGCGAATGGTCAAGCGGAAGTGACGAATCGTGAGCTCAAGCGGATTCTTGATAGAACAGTTGGCCGGTCTCGCAAGGACTGGTCATCTTAGCTCAATGATGCCTTATGGGCATATCGAACTGCCTACAAGACTCCCATCGGTACCTCACCGTATCAGCTGGTCTATGGCAAGTCATGTCATTTACCAGTTGAGCTTGAGCACAAGGCATTATGGGCTAACAAAGAGTTGAATATGAGCTATGCAGTAGCAGGTAATAACCGCCATGACCAGATCGCTGAGCTTGAGGAGCACCGTCTCCACGCTTATGAGAGCACAAAGCTATACAAAGAACGCACGAAGAGAATTCATGACTCTCAGTTGAAGACGATCAAGCAGTTCTACCCGGGAGAGGAAGTGCTCTTATATAATTCTCGATTAAAGCTCTTTCCGGGTAAGTTGAAATCTCGATGGTCTGGCCCTTATACCGTGGTCAGACAGACGCCCTTAGGCAGCGTCTACATTAAATTGCACGATCAAGAGCCGTTTGTAGTCAACGGGCATAGGCTTAAGAAGTATCTGCAAGGGTTAGCCGTATCTTCCATAGACGAACACTACCTTGTTTTGGAATCCTGACACGAATCCAGGTATCGTCTGGCTCACGGACGTTAAACAAGAGCGCTTCGTGGGAGGCAACCCACGGATGGAGTCAGTTATTTTTCATCTCGACTTGTTTTGTTTTGAAATCTTGCATGTTTAAAAAAAAAAAACTGCCGCGGTTTTTCAAACCATTTTCGCCGAAACTGAACCATTATTTTCGCCGAAACCATTGTTCTAATTCGACCCGATCCTCTTGTCCATACTTTTCGAACCGAAAAACCCACATCCTTCGCCGAAATGATTTCTTCCGTTCTAACTGCCATTTTCGTCGAACATCCTACTTTCTTTTCGCCGAAAATTTTGGTTCAATTACCCCTGTTCCACCTGTCTATCATTTTCGCCGAAACTTAGGCTCCATTTTCGCCGAAATCACCATGCTTTCCTTCGACTATATAAGCGGATCCACCACCATATTTTCGCCCCCCAAAAAAAAAACCGAAAACATAACAAACCCCTCCCCTACTTTCAACATCCCGATCGCCTTGCCGACCGCCGCCGCCTTCAATCCGCCCGACCGCCGCCGCCCCACTGAGCAGTAGCCGCCGCCCATATCCTGGGCCTGCCCTGGTTCCCAACCCTAGAATCGGAGTCTTTCAGCTCTGGTTCAGGCCGACCTAGTTTTCAAGTTTTTCCCTGTTTTCGTGGAGTTCCAATCGTTTTCTCGAATCATGTCTTCACGGTTAGTTGTTCAACCATTGATTGTGCATCTTTTGGCTTGTTAACTTCTGGTTTTCGGCATGGTTGACCATGGTTGACTTTTCGGTTCTCCCTCATTCTTCTTGAATGCTTTGTCGGTGTCAATTGGCTAGGTTCTAGTGTTGTTTTTGTGGCCTTTTAGGAAGCGTGACTTGTTGTCTGTGCGATCGTGTTCTTGACTCATTCCATTATTTATGCTTGCCGAATGAATTGACGGTTCTTCAATGATACATCTTGATTCTGTGATCTCACACTAAGTGTGGGGTAAGAGTCTTGTAATCTAATGTTGGTCGTCTCTGAGTTGTATTTTACAGGGCTCCAAAGCGTTTTAAGACTACCAGTGCAGATAGAGCGCAGCGATCATCAGCTCGCCAAAGCAAAACACCACCTTCTCGACGTCCCGCGCCAGCTGCACAGACATCGACGGCTGTGGCCACCATTCCAGAGGATGCACCGACTCCTGCGTCCCCTATTTCTTCTATTCCTACGCCTGCCAATGGGGTCATACATCCTTTCATCGCCGCCCTGGAGCTGCACCAGCTCGAGGTCTTTCTGAAGATCAAAGACATCGCTCCGGCTAAGGTGGCAGTTCTGTCTCTTGACAGTCTCAAAGCGCACAATCCGGCTTGGCACTCGACAATTGACACCGCTCTTAGTAAAGCCGGATTGCGAGTGCTGACCACTCATGGATCCTCGTACCCGCTTGTCGCCCTCCAGGAGTTCTGGAGTTCATTTCGGCGCCTCACCCCGAAGCCCTTTCGTGAGCAGAAATTCGTTTCTTTTCGCCTCGGTGGTGTTCTTCATGAGAAGTCCCTTCGCGAGTTCGGCCGCTTGCTGGATCCGCACGTCAATTTCGATACTGCATTAGCTGGCTTTGAGGACACATACTCCATCACAAGTGCCCCTTACCTGAATGTGTGGAAATGGGCATGCTGCGAGGATGAGAGCTCACCTATCGTCCACCCCACGGTCGGTGACATATTTCACCCTGTTCTTAAATTCTTGTATTATGTTTGGGTACAGTCTCTGTGTTTTTGCAGCAAGACGAGCCGCCACCACGTTTCTCTGGAGGAGCTCGTATTGTTCCGTGCTTTAGAGGAAGATGCCAACCTGCACCCCGGCTGGTGGCTTGCACGATTCTTTCACAAGCGCACTACCGCCAAGAAGCTTCCTACTGAGCTTCCGGAGGCCCCTTCATTTCAATTCTGATCAACAACCTCCAGCTCGGTGATAAATGGGGCCCTGATATCCCTCGCATCCCGATTGAACATATAGACGCTGAACTCGCCTTAGCACGGCGCATTGACCTTTCAGAGACTATTGAGCATTGCACTTCGCTCTCTCATCGCACGGCCCAGCCAGTTGACCGCCCACCGTCGCGAGCGCAGATCACAGCAGAGATGAATGAACGGCTGGCGCGCATTGAGAAGTGGCAGCTAGACTACTCGGCTGGTTCGTTGCAATGGCAGAAGGACCGAGTGGCACATGAGGAGACTCAGAATGAGCATTGGTCCACTCTACAGCAATTCATGGCTGACCAATCAGCCAGACACATGGACGAGCTCGCATGGCGACAACAGATGGAGCAGCGGTTCGCCATATCCTCCATTCCCACTGCACCTCCACCTCCTCCTGCGGAACAGTGATCAGGATTTTGAGTAACTCTGCTCCGCGCCGGACTCTCTGCTCATCCGCTACACCACCCATCACCTTCCAGGTTCTTCGTATAACTCTACTCTAGTTAGTCCTGTGAGGACACAGAACAGTTCAAGTGTGGGGTAGGGTGTTAGATAACCATGCATGATCCTGATTGCTTATATCTTTGTGTGTGCCTCGTGATTCCTGTCCAGTTCTCTAGCATAGAATTGCTCAATTCTTGACTTTGGATGTTAAATTGACTTCAATTTTGAACAATGACGTCTAGACTGTTCCATTTAGAACCTGTAACCAACGTGTCAGAACTGATATTAAATGAGTCTAGGTCAGAACAGATCATAAATCACCTTTGTAGTTGGAACTGGAATTAATTGAATCAATCAACTTGTTAACAACAAAGCTCGATAACACCATTCTAAGATGATAAATGCTAGCTCTTCCATGTTTTTCACTCCATAGTTGATCACGTGTGATTGTGGTTTGAGATTAGACGGAAATCTAATTCGAAATCTTGTGTAAAAAGTTATAACTAGCTAGGACCAAGTGGCTAAACTGTTGAATCAAGTAATTAAGTTGTGCAATTCAAGTAAAAGTCTTTAAAATGCTGAAAATAAAGCTAGGCAAGCCCGACACCTAAGTGAAGTGTTCGGGTTGAGCACTAGCAAAGGCACAAATACTGTGAGCTAGGCAGGTCCAACACCTAAGTGAAGTGTTTGGTATCGAGCACTAGTATGCAGTAAAGAAATTAAAGAAAGTTTGAATCTTGAAAGAAATTGTTGTTTAAATCGGTCCTAGCTAGGAATGAGGGTATTTTGGATAAAAATCGGTTCTGACAAGCAAAATTTTTTCATTCTTTTCTCACGAACAAGGATCAAACTCTCAACCTCATGGTTAAGAGACAAAATGTACAGCCAACAATGTCGCACCTAATGATTGAGTAGTTTACTATTTAATCAAATAAAAGTTGCAGTGTTTTCAACGTAACAACTAGAAAGCATCTACTAATACATTAAAGCAGATACCATTTTTTTCAGTTGACACGTCAGCTTTTTGAGGATTTTAGAGCTCTCCTTCATTCTAGGAATGAGGGTATTTTGGATAAAAATCGGTTCTGACAGACAAAATTTTTTGATTCTTTTCTCACGAACAAGGATCGAACTCTGACAAAGTGAACAACCAACAATGCCACACCTAATGATTGGAGTAGTTTACTATTTAATCAAAGAAAAGTTGCAGTGTTTTCAACGTAACAACAAGAAAGCATAACTATAATGCTTTTGTTTATTATATCCCAACAATTGATAACAAATTTATAATTTTTTACCAACATATGAATTAAATGATTATATATTAAAAAGTAGAAATAAAAAGTAGAAAAAAGTATATATTAAAAAGTAGAAATAAAAAGTAGAAAAAATTCAACCACACTTCTAAGTAATCTAAATAAAAATTATTTTCCGGTAAACTATTAACACAAAAAATCGGCCAATGGGCCGCTGATAATCTAGTTAACATATATATGTATAAATTAGATTAAAAGGCCCATATCTTGGGGCCCCATAATTTTGGGGACCCTGTGCTGGAAACAGGCCAGCACTATGCCTAGGCCGGGCCTGCCCCGACCCTGCTGTGCCGAACGAAGGAGACACCCGCTTAAAATAAAGAGAAGCGTCGGCTTAATGAAATCACCGGAAAAAAAATAAATGAATGGATTGCTACAACGCCGGCAAGAGCATGCAAGTTGCAGCGGTTACTCTAATTTCTTCTAATTTTTTATTTATTTAATTTGGATTTTACTATTATTATTCTATAACTGTTTTATTTATTTGACAAAAATACCCTTTTAACTAACTAAATTATACCAACCATTGGATTGGTATTATAAAATCTAATGGTCCATAATAAGGTTCTTATATAAGAAATCTATAAGATTTCTCACTATACATTATCCGGTTGGTCCATATTATTTATTTTGATAATTTTTTTTATTTTGATAATTACACTATTAGTATTTAATTTTATTTTATATTACACTAACGCCCCAATTTAAATTATTTTAACATTGTCAATCACTCCTTGTTTCATTTTTTCTCTGTATTTTTTCATATTGACGGAGTAAGGCTATTTATTGGGTTGCCGTTGGATGTGGTCTATGAGTGTAAACCATGCGAGAGCCAATAACGGAGATCGCCATTTATATATTCGAGACTCTGAAATTGAATAGATCTAATTGAGTGAAAGGAGTGGTTTACAATGTTAAAATAATTTAAATTGGGGCGTTAGTGTAATATAAAATAAAATCAAGTACTAATAGTGTAATTATCAAAATAAATAATATGGACCAATAATATGTCGCCATGTACCAGCGTAACCGGTTACGCGCGTCACCAGAGTGTTCACCTTTAATTTATACATAGGTTTAGAACTTTAGATAATAGATATTGTATTAATCTATAGGTTTAGATATTTTGTCTTGGGCGTCAAAGAGTTTATCGTTTCTACATAATATGTGATTTTATTGTCTTAAAGCATAAAATTAGTGAAGCAAAATGTCTGAGTTAATATTTGAGAAGATGACGCCTCCAATTAGGCAGAATACTTTTCGCTTAGCTACTCGCAGAATAACGACAATGAATCCACGTCCATTTAGTGAAGAAGATGACATTAGTTTTTTTTTTTTTTTTTTTTTTTGTAATGGAGCATACAAATGAAATCAAACTACAATCTTCCAAACAGTTCCCCCACATTGACATAGGTCACCCAATATTGCAACGTACTCTTTGTGCAGTCCACATTATGTATACCTAGATTATCATTGTAAGGCAGGGGTTAAAGATAAAACGAATCAAACTAGGTCGTATTTCATGGGTTTTCTAAACGTAACTACTGAATGGGTGCTAACCACTATACAGAAAGGGTTTTGTGGTGTGAGTTCCACGAAACTTTTACTTAACAAATAAGAAAAAACAAGACAAATAAACAACTAGTGTCAGGAATAGGATTAATGTTGACTTCAGGAGAAAAAGGCTTAGACTTGAACCCCCTTAGGATAACTAGATGGATGAAATGACGCCAACTAATCAAATTTCATATCCAATTCTTATGTTATTCGACAAATGTTGCAGTTCATAGATCGAGTGCAACCGGTCGGATTAGTTGTTTGTTCCGAAATTTTAAGACTAGGCATTCTGGTGAAACTGACCTAAATCCTAACCAAATCTTGTCCAAAATCATCAATCAAGATTAGCAAGGAGGACGAAACCGACATAACTAAATAACCTCTGAATTAAAATTCGAATTTTGGACAATTTAGTTTCACACACCCATCCTAGATCTCCTAGGGTTCATCTAATCTAAGCAAAATGAAGTTACTTACTCATGTCATGATTACAAGGCAATAAGACATGGAGGAAGACATGAAATTAAAGTTACAAGAGAAGAAACTCAAAAACCTAATCTTGTTCAGTTTTCAAATCGATAATCTCGAATCCTCCAAGTGGTTCTTTGAAGGTTTCTCTGCTTGGTTGGCTTCAAAATTACTCCAAAAGTGCTCTCCAAAGTTCTCTCTACCATTATTGGTCACCCAAAATTTCCTCCCATTAATTAGGGTCTTCATTCCCATATGTAGGCCGAAAAATTGCCTGAAATTGGGTAGAGTGCGCGCTAGAATGTGCACCGTGCATCTTCTAGGGAAATATAATGTATGTGCATCTTTCTCATGTTTAGGTGCAATCCTCCTAGCGGCCTCCTATGCCAAATCCACTTCATGCAAGACTCTTTTAGATGTTTAGAACCTTTCTAACAATCATAAGCTCCAAAATAACAACAAATAGACATGAATCGGTCCAATAGAGCTCAAAACACACATAATGAGCTAAGAAAGTGAAACCTCCCTAACTTATGCATAAAGTGACATGAAAAGGCATGACATGTCACTGAGAATGGAGGGATGAAGGCGGTTAAACTAGCATCATCCACTACAAGAAACTGTCCATTTAACGGCGGAAGTTTAGCAGCGGCCACTACACGGCCGCTGTTAAATTAATATAACAGCGGCTAAGAAGCCGCTGTTAAATTGAACAGTTTAACAGCGGTCGGGGTAATTTAACAGCGGCCAAGTTGCCGCTGTTAAAATAATGCAATCTAATTGGCTGGTTTTATCTCACACGGATTGTCGAACCTTAATTCATCATTCTCTCTTCCTTCTTCTTCTTCTTCTTCTTCTTCCTTCTTCTCTTTCCCGCCGATCTTCTTCTTCTTTCCACCGATCTTCTTCTTCTTCCTTCTTCCTTTTCCTCTTCCTCTTCCTTCTTCTTCTTTCCGCTGATCTTCATCTTCATCATTCTTCCTTTTCCTCTTCCTCTTCCTTCTTCTTCTGTTCCGGAGATGGGTACAACGACGGCAACCACAATCGACTGAATCAATCTCCCACCTCCATCTCATGTAGCATCCTTCCTGAGATCCAAAACCACAATCGACTGAATCAATCTCTTCGACGCCAATCCAGACATCCTCCGCGCCTTCTCCGGCACCGGAATCTCTGTCACCGTCACAATCCCCAACGCCGACACCCCCTCCCTCGCAAAACTCCCCACCATCGAAGCCTGGATTGTCGCCAACGTCTCCCCTTTCCGTCCTGTTTAGGAAGACCAAAGGGATCTATGATAAGGCTACGGGGGTTCTGTACACGAATTTGTTCGTTGGGTGCCGCCGGAGTTCTGGCTCTATGGCCGAAGCTCCGGCTAAAAATTTTGCCAGACGAAACAATTTAACAGTGGCCCCTGTTAAACACTTACAAATTAACAGCGGTCGTTAGGTTTAACCGCGGCCACTTTGTGCCGCTGTTAAATTCATTTAGCATTGGCCAATTTAGCAGCGGCCAGTGGCCGCGGTTAAAATAATTTAACAGCGCAGTGGCCGCTGTTAACTTTGAATTCAGCCGTTGTTAAATGTATTATTTCTTGTAGTGATCATTATATAGGCTAAGCTCATGCCCATTTTTAGCCAAGTAGTTAGCCAGAAAGTTGGCCCCTCTATATATACATCATATTAACCCTTTAGCCTTGTTTCACCAAGTTTCTAAAATAGTTGATAATCGTGGCATGCTAGTGATCATTCACTCATCCCTTCATTAGCAGGCTAACAACGCATGAAGAATCAATTTGTATCTCCAAGTTTCTCACATCTTTGTTTCAAACTCTTTCCATACCCAGCACAACACTTGTCAGTTACATCCCTGTTATCGAACAAACCCCCCAACTTAGTCGAGAACGCTTCAATCACTCGCCCATATATTACCTAAGCACACCCCTTGATGTCCCTCTATTAATGGCTTGGATTTTTAACCATCTTTATTAAGAGTGTACATAGGGAGGTGTCGCAGGTTTCCAACAAACTGAAGTGAGGTTTCTTGTAGCCATAGAGTTACCCCGCATTTGATGCATTACATCGTAATCCTCAGTTGTCAGACGACACCAAAGTTTGCACTTCTCGAAAATACTAGTACTCATTGACATTCTTCGCTCAAGTATTCTCTTGTTCTAGCCTTTCCACATGATCCAACATGTGATTCCAAATTTCGTTGAAATAAGTTTATTCGTCAAGTTTCTCTCCCACCAATCTTCCATCGGCATATTGAAGAACTTGCATGTACTTTGCAGTCCAGAAACCGGACACCAGACCCATCTTGCCCCTGGACAATCTCTCAAAATATGAGGTGTTGTTTCAGACACACCTGGACATAAACCACTCTTCATTTGATTCGATATAGCAGCGACACTACTCAACATAGGTAAGTAATCGCTTTTTAGATGAGATCCAAAGGAAGTGACAAACTCTTTGTGGCCCTTCCCATTTCCACACGTTCCTCCATTTACTACTCTCCGCCGCATCAACCAACCCTTGTGCCAATAGATACTCGGACGTCACTGAGTAGTACCCATCGGGTTCCAGACCCCAAACTGGAGTATCTTTAAGTTTGGTGTTAGGTGGGGTCATCCCATTGACAACCTACAAAATATTTGGAGGTAAAGTCACAACAAGCCGACCAACATATCATTCACACGAGGAGGTACAATAATTCGTAATCACCTAGTGAGCTTGACCCGCTAGAGGATTGATATTTTCTTTGATTATCATTCCATTATTTACCAAGCGCTCTCATCAGAAGTTGGTCTATTTCCCAATTCTAATACCCCCAATACAAACCTCTCATGAAGGTAGACCACTCCTCACCGAGGCCTCTCCAACAAGTTGACCACATTTTCATCTTCTTATGCATTAGGCCATTAGGATATTGTTTTAGATATTTCATCTTTAGTACATCAACCCATAAATCTGATGGCCTCTTGACCATATCTAGTTGAGTTTCATAAGGAAATCTCTTTTTAACTCCCTCGTGCTACGAAGCCCTAAGCCACCTATGTTCTTAGGGCAACACATTGTCTCCCAGTTGATTAAATGCGGCACCCCATATGAAGTCGCGTATTTTCATGTCGATAAGATTACAAACTTCCATCGGTAGTAGCATTGTCTGCATAGCATACAACGACAATGTGTTGAGGACTGAAATTGCCAAAGAAACTCTCACGGCCATAGACAAGGAATTGGCTTTCCAGCTCGTCAAGCGTCTGTCCATTCTCTCTGTCAAGTAATGACACAACTCCTCTGAATTTCTACCATATATTATTGGACCCCTAGGTATCTACCCAAGTCTTGGGTGGCTCGAATATCAAAAGAGTTGCAAATCTGTTTGTGAGGTGTTTCTACTAGCTAGTTGGACATTAGCACGAACAAACAATGTAAGAATCTAAGTGAAGAACATATGAGTGAGTTTGGTACCTCCACGTGTGATAGTGATCGGTTACCAACCCCTTCCCTAACGATTTCACAGATAAGATCACCCAATTGCTCCAAACAGAGAATGAAGAGGTAAGACCATCTCCAATAAGGAGGGTTAAATTGCCAAATTGCCAAATTTAGCTTAAAAATGTACTCCAATAGCAAATGCCAAATTGCCAAATTGCTAAAATTGAATGACTTGGGTGCCAAATTTATATGGACAAGTGCCAAAGTGCTATTTTTTCTTGAATGATCCGGACCCACCCAAATCCACTCACCAATTAGTGGAGGTTGAGGTGGCTTCCACCCATTGGCCACACTTGTCATATTAAAAATTAAGAAAATTAAATGTTGCACCTAGAAATGAAATGGAAAAGCAAAAGATTTATTTTAATCCCAACACACTAATAGCTAGTTGTAATTTTTTTATTCATTTAATTCAATTGTTTATATATACTATATTTCATTCATACACAATTTGTACCTCTCACATGTTTCAAATACTACTTCTTCTACTTCTAAAAATCTCTCATCAAATTCTTAAACAATGACAAGTCGAGGGCCAAATTAGACTAGAGCTTGAAGTCTTAGCCTTAAATTAGACTAGAGCGTGAAGAATCTATGACCACTTGATCAAATAATTGATTTGTTGTCATTGATGACGTCATAGTTGACATGGAAAAAATACGTCAAAATTTTAAAAAATTACATCGAAATGCTCGTTGTAATTAATGAATAATATCTACATATAAATAATGAACAAATTATGAGAAAAAAATAACAAAATCAACAATACATAAATACTAATGAGAAATTTAAAGTGCAATCTATATATAATATATATAAGACTGTCACTATTGGAACAAAACACATTTTCGAAATCTTATTAATTGCACTTTGACAATTTGAGATAGCAATTTGACACTTCTTATTGGAGTTGGTCTAAGGGGCAAATGACATCCTTGCCTTAACCCTCTACTTGGATCGACTTTATGGGTAGGACTTTCAAATCTCTTTTCCTCATGTGTGACATCACACCCCAAGACATCTATCTGCCTTGTTCAAGGTCTTGGCTTTCTTGACAATCTTAACGGGGAAGGCATTCAAAGGTTTGGGGGTGGCGGTTAGTGGTGGTGGGTCAGCCACCGCAGAGGCCGACATCACATTGGGAACCTTAGATCGACGAAGCAAACTACTCCAATAATATGGGAAGGAACATATTACAAACCCAAGTCCCATATACTCTCACATTAGTCGTAAAAAAGATTAGGGGTTGTTTGGGTTAGTGATTTGGGAGGAGGTGATTTCAAATATCTAGAGATTTGAAATAGCATGAGAATTGGGGAGCCCTTATCATTTGAAAAATAGATTGTTTAGTTGGGTGATTTGAGAGATTATTAAGGTAAGATATTCAGAAAATTAAAAATTAAAAATTACATTCATATTAGAAATGACCAAAATATACTTCATTAAAATTGTGAATAGGTGAATTAGTTGAGGGCAACTAGTAAATTTACCTCAAATCTCTCCCAAACTCTCCAAATCTCTACTTTTTTGTGTGTGATTTTAAAATCACACTCAAATCTCTATGGGCTCATCTAAGAGATTTAAAATCTCTCCCAATCTCCCTATAATTTTGTAGCCCAAACAAATGATTTTATTGAAATCTCTTTGGAATGAATTTTATCCCAAAATCTCCACCCCAAATCTCTAATACAAACAAGCCCCAAGTCATTTTGTATATTATTATAATGGGATAATGATAATTTGCACCCTCTATTTTACCAAGTTAACAGTCAAACAGATAATCTCGTGTGTAAAATGGGCATCCATGGAGGACTTGCTGGGAGTGACTTCTTCTCCAGGACACATTCTGCTTCTTCTGAAATCTGTCATCAAGGACATGTTCTGCCTCTAGTTGACGAATTTCTGGACGCAGGAGATGCACAAAATCAAGGCAAGAAAGATAAAATGCACAATTTGACATCTAACTTGTTCCATGAACAAGATGCTGCAATCATCATCAACCAGACAGCTTTCAGAAAGCTCATGTTTAGTTTGCTTCAGACTCCTTAGCAACTGAATTAAGCAACAATATCTGCTTATACCTGTCATAGGTTGAATTTCAGGCTAGACATCGAGATGAGGAAGCGAAAATGGAGAAGGATGAGCTGGAGGCGCCTGAAAAGGGTTGTAAAAGTGGATGTTCTCATTGAGGTTCAAACTGGGAACTCAATAGACGCTCTCTCAATTACAGAAGGCTACAATGGCGCTCGATTTAATACACAAAAGAAAGCCAAGGATGAGGTCTTAATGTCAAAGGTGACCAACACATTACTCAAAACTACAGAGAGAATGTTGTATAAAGTTTATGAACTAATATACGCTGAACTAGGCATAAAGTTTACAGGAAGACTGGGATGAGCATATTTAGCGGCAACGTGTTAAGAATGAGGATCCAAGACAGGCTAGATGCCTTTTCACTACAGGTGTATGGTGAAGATCCTTGCTTCTGTTTCCAGACCCATAACAGGACTGCAAGTTATGGTTTTTAGTGCTCTATTTCATCTCTGATGCCTATTATAGCAGCGCATCAGAAAACAAGTTGGCATTGGCTCGAGAGGTGGATGGCAACCAGAGTTGCTGAATTCTCAGTTGAAAGCCAGACAGGCAAGCAATTTGAAGAACTAGAAAGATTATTTACCCAGGCAGCAGCTGACAATGACAGGCTCAACACATACCGAAAAGGAACCAACAATTGGCTGTTAGAAGTGTCTCCAGGAGAAAAAACAGTGCTAAGCTATTAATGTCCAAAACAGCAATCAATTCCAAAGGTGCACGAAGGAGAAGAAGCTGAAAATATTCAAGTGTTCATCTCAAATAAAACTCAGGTGCAGTATACTGAAATCAGTATATCAAAGCAAAAAAAAAACTAATCATGAAGCTACTAGTTTCAGCCAAACTGATAACCTGAGTATGCCCTGCAGCTGAAGCAGTAGACAGTAACCTGCTCATCTGCCTTCCAAAATGCAAACATCTATCACCATAGACGCATCCCGGTCTGAGAGGAGTCGGTGTATTCTCATGTAAATCCTGCGCTTTACGTCAACTTACAAGCAGAGCAAATACGAATCCACTTATTGCAGAATAGATTCAAGATAAAGGTATTAGTAGTACAACTCTGTGAAGGAGACTGCTCAAAAGGAATAGCGAGCTAGAAACTTAGAATATCACAGCCCCAAGATCCAGTAAAACTCATGGCCACACATGGGTAAGGTTACAGAGTAATAGCTGAATATAATAAGTATCACATAAAACACAACGAATTCACAATCCAAATCTTAGATCTTATCAATATCTTCATCTTCAAACTCAACGTAGTCATCAATAGTGCCATCATCTTCCTCGTCCATACCACCAGCGATACCCTCTTGAGACGAATATTATCTGGAAGTTCACCATAAGCCTTGAGAAGCCTGGCTTCATCGGGCATGTACTTGAGGATAACATCAGCCTTATCATCCTGATAGTCCCTAAGTCCAACAAGGATTATATCACCAGCTGCGATCCAGACCTTCTTATGCATCTTCCCACGAATATGGCATAGACGTTTGTTGCCATCAATGCACGTAGCTTCACAGCGGCCATTACCAAGCATGCGCATCACCTGAGCATACTCCTGCCCGTCTTCCTTAAAGATCAGCTCGCGCTTCTCGTCATCTGCTTCATTCTTTCCTCTCTTCCTGTTCTTTCCTCCCTTTCCCTTGTTCTTCGGCATGGTTTCTGATTACGTCATACCCGCAAACACCAAATCAGTTCATAACAAGAAATCAAATCAAAGAGGTACGGGTTGTTAAAAATCCAAACACAAGGAAATGCAACTCCCGGAAAATTAAGGAAGCAAAAATAAACAAACTATGATACTCCAAACCTAACTGCTAGCTTTGACAAGCTATCTCAACCCAGCAGGTTCAAGAACATTGGGACAAGCTTTAACCCTAACACTAAAATACCCCATCTCCGAATTCTGCTGAAAACATACACGAATAAAACGAATACACCGCGACGAATAGTCCTCCCATCAGAAAGCAAACGAACACAAAGAAGGTTAAGAAAAACCCAATTACACGGCCTTCATCTCGTGATCCATTAGCAGATAAAACAATCGAGGCAGATCAAAGCAACGTCTCGAAGGAACAAACGGGAGCGGGGAGATCGAAACTTGAATCTTTACTCCCGAATAATCAAGAAAGGAAAACTAGGTCGGCAAGCAGACAAAAAGTGGGGATTATGAAGACGGACCTGTGTTGTGCTTCTTCGAAAATGGAGAAGAACGAGCAGCTACGCAACCGCAGAAAAAAAGAGGGAAAGCGAATCCGATTCACGATAGAGGGGAGGAAGAAGACTAAGCAGCCCTACCCATTTCGTAATTTATACTGATGGGATAGTGAGGAATTGGGGCTTCAATCTGTCTGTGCGGCCCAATCAGCCCATTTAAGCCCGTTTACTTGGGTAATAAGTTATAACAACTCGACATGGTTTCAATGCCAGTCTAACCGGTTGAATCAATGTACTAATCATATAAATGGTCTAGGACTGGCATAACAAAAACATCATTACGAAAATTATATGACGCTTCCACGTCATTCTAATACGGCAGCCCACTATGTGGTTCGCATGCGCTTCGTTGTCTCTCAAGCCAATGAGTGATGAACCTTTCGACTTGGGTGACACTTAATTTTTATTCGTGTATGGTTGTCTCCTAGAGTTATCTATGGGGAAAAAACATCATTACGGAAATTTATTGATCAACTAATCGATTGGAGCAGTACATCGCAGTTGTACTTATTGGCTAATATAAAACAATGTTTCTAACCTAACACGTAAAATGAGGTTGATGTTAGAAAACTAAGAACAAGAGAGATGAGTTGTACTTTTTATTGATTTTCACAAGGTTACAATGCAGAGCTGCTTTATTTATAGGCTCAAGAATTCACAACCTATACGGACTAAAATAATTACACATAAATATGATATAAAATAAAATGAATGGTTTTTACTACAATGATCAATGTATAGAAGGGGTAACAGAATGAGCATTCAAATGAATATTGATTACCAGTATTAACAACACTCCCCCTTGACAATTGATTACATCAGATTTTCCAATACGCTATCTAATACTGCCTCATTAAATGCCTTACCAAGAGAACCCATTGAGAAACATGGTTAAGGAAAAAAAGAGTGTCAGCTCCGCCACATGATGATATCACTTCAAACTCCAATTTTTCGGATGAGTTTTTCAAAAGTTGACGTAGAAAGAGCCTTGGTGATTATATCAGTCAAGTTATTACTTGAACGTACTTGTTGAACGATTATTTCACTTGACAACCAAATAATTCTTTATTGCTTTCTCGA
Organism: Linum lewisii; assembly: GCA_034768395.1. Taxonomy (NCBI): domain Eukaryota; kingdom Viridiplantae; phylum Streptophyta; class Magnoliopsida; order Malpighiales; family Linaceae; genus Linum; species Linum lewisii. The sequence goes on from CM068296.1 coordinate 80,635,991, forward strand.
GGTTTAAATGAATCTTTATCCATAAGTTAAAATCATGTGTGTGTGTGTCTTTGTGCCTTATCTTCGGTTATCACATCTATCGTCACTCAGTTCTTATAGCCATGGCTCTTACCGTGGTAAAGACTCATTGGAAGATAATATTCAGTCATTTAAACAAGCAAACAGTTAACCCTACTTGTTAAAAACCCGATAGTCCTAGCTTGATAAATTAATCCCCTGAAGATGGGATACTTGTAAGAGGGTTAGCTATGTGATAAGCAAAATGAATTAACATAGCCAACTTAAGGAGAGAATAATTTTCTATTCCTGTAGAGCAAGAACATAAAGAACACAAAACTGAACCACAAATTAACCTCATCATAATCAAGCAGCTATTTCCATGTCTAAGAGTATATACGGCAGGTTCTTGCACAAAAAGGTATACAACAGATTCACTGTAGAGGAACAAAAATGAAGAAAGCCTGAACTCTCCCTAACAATCACATGTTTGTTTGTGCTGTTGTTATTCTACAAGCTTCCAATTTCAGGTATACAGCCAATGCAGTTCCTGAGAAGTTCCCCTTCCAGAAACACCAAAATAAGGAAAAATGAATGCCAACATTTAATCATCTACACACAACTCAGACACTCATATACAGGATCAATATTTGTAATTGGTTTGGCTCAAGCTCCAGTCCCCAAACCAGAAAACCCAACTGGATATGACCTGTGAATGAATCTTGATCTCGTGTTTCTCAGTTTTTCACCTGGGACATCAGGATCACCTGTCTTTACCTTCTCTACCACCTTAGTGGCCGTAAACGAGTCTTCCTGAGCATCGGCTAGAAACTGAAGGCCCTGGAAGATGATATGTTGGAGTTTAGTCGTTGAACAATGGAAACAAAAGACTTCACTTCACTGTGGCTGGTGCAAAATCATACCTTGAGTGACATCTCTTCACACCCGGTAAGTGCAGGGCTAACGACTTTCGGACCAAGTTCCTGTTTATGTTTTATTAGAATCGAAAGTAAGGGAATATGACCCTCTGACATTCAAGAGAACATTGGTAAAGATGCTAGTTGGATAATATCTGACCTTGGATACTATTTTGCCAAACCCGTCTTTCATTCCATCAGCGACCTGGCATAAGTACCAAAGACCTGAATTTGTTACATCCTGCAGTAATGAGGATTGAGTTAGTCGGGGTTTGAATGAGTTTCAGAAACTCATGACATGATGCAAACTTCCATCCAGAATCATAGAAAGAGGATAAAACAAAGACAAACCTGTTTGCTTTCCAAAAGCTCAAGTTTCCCTTCCTGTTGAGCAAGTTTATACATCATAAAGTCAAAATAAGGAATCCGGTGAAGCTGGTTAATTCGAATACAAAAACAAACAGTCTGGAAAGTCTTACCAGGCCAGCTATCATTTGATGAATTGTCCCAACATCAAATCCAATTTGCGAAATGTTTGAATTCATATCATCCACCTAAGCAAAATTGATAATGCAAGTAAGTGGAAGAAGAATTTTATGCTGTAATGTAATATGATTTATCATATTAATTTTGTTCTGGTAAATTTATCATATTATTCGATATAATGCATGTGGGAAACTATAAGCTCTATGCCATAGCTATCTTCTGAGAGTTGCTTAACTAAGTATCATTTTCATGGTCCAGGTACCTGCAAGTGAAACCTTATAAGTTATATCATCCCTGGACGGAACTTTACAGTGGGTAGAGTGAGATCCATCAGGCTGAAGCTCAGCCTGCCTTGCGTTTATTTAGTGTGGCATTCCAGCTAGCTAAACTAATGATTGTTCATACGCATGAGGATTATGCTTACATTATTAGCGATTTGCTTAGATGTCTCTATCTGCTCGTCCATTTTCCAATCCAAGTTTTCCAGCCTATTAGTCAGATGCTTCTTTGTATTCTGCAGAAGTTGACAGAAGGCAGAATCAGAGAGTAACCTTATATTGCAGACAACAGAATCTCAAAACAAAGTTCCATCATACTTACAGCAAGTGAATCGGATAGATGCTCCAATTGTTTAGAAACAGATTCAACTGCAGTTTTCATATTGTTCTTAGTCACAAACATTACATCTGACAATGACCACCCTGCTCTAAGAAAAATAATAAAAAGAGTTGGATGAGAAAGCATATACTCAGAAGTGTAGGATACCATATAAAGAACCAGGTTTGACATGAAAATTTATTTTTTGGTCATAAGAATCTTGCCTTCCACCACATGTAACAATAACCCATTGCTCCCACTGCTGCAGCTGGCATGATATAAGATGCTAAGCTTCCTGTTGCCAAGAGATTATAAAATTTAACCATTACGCAAAGGTTGGTCGTCGAAAACCTTACTACACAAGTCTAACGTTGCAGAGATTCAATATTGAGGGAAGTAAGACTCTTCAATTCTTGATTTTTGCCAACTAGAGTCATTAATTACAATCTCGAAAAAGATAAAGGTCCAACGGAGAGTGACTGCAAATACAAATTCCAGGCCTGCCGGACACAGGAAGTAGTGCACTGCGCCATGATAATAATAATATCAAACTCGTTATCTATAATTCTATGAGAAAGTAAAGTACACTTACCACTTTCAGAATTGCCATTGAAGATGGTTACAGGATTGGTCATGGATATCTCCTTGATTTCTTGAGCCAATTGGCGAATCTATATGCAAGCAATACATGCAGAAGATGAAAGAGATCAGTGGCACATATATTTTCATCTGTTCAATAACTTCCAAGCCATCATCACCAGAAAGCCCCATTATCCATTTCATGCTTCAGAAAATTAGCAAGACTGATTCATCCTTAGCAATCAATATTTAGTTAGTGAAACCTATGGATGAAGAAGAAGAAGATCATTCCTATATTGTTGGAAGCAAGAATTTGCAATTACCTGAGCTGCAAGAATAGCAGTATCATATCTATACGGAGACGTTTCAACATCAGCGACACCTTTGAGCAATTCCTGCAGCTGAGCAATAACCTCAGACAACCTCCCATTCTTCAATATGACCGAACTCGTCAAACCTAAATCGGTTGAAAGCAGAAATTTACAATTGAATACACAGAAAGAAGAAACAACCATCAATCTATGTGCAGAATAACCAGCAATTGGAAACCAATTCCCGAGAATTTCTCTCCTCTTATTAGTGGTAAAAACTTGAACGGATCAAACAAAACAAAGCAATCGAAGATTCAGGACGAAGAAGAAGTTGAAACCTGCGCCAGCGCCGACAAGAATGAGTACTTTGGAGGATACTGCAGTCTGCATAGCCATCTTCTTCGCCTATTCCTTTGCCCTTCGAGATAGCTGACTCTTCTTTCTTCTTCTTTTCCAAACTGATCAAATAATAAAGTTTGTATCTTTGGTTGAATTTCTTCTAGAACTGGATTTAGCCTTGGATGGATGGATGGCCAACAAAGTGTGGGAAAAGAGAACAAAATAAATAGGGGTATTTACGACATTCTACGTGGAGTGCTCATGTTCAAACAATCAAGTACAAGCTCCTTTTTATTAATTCAAAACCAGGAAAATAAATAAGTCACAAATTTCCACTTCTGTTGAGAAACTCGACCCAGATATGGCGTCGCCTACTCCTCTGTTCCTCATCTTCTTCCTGGTTTTAGCCACCTACCCAAACCAATCGATCGAAGAAAGCAGCAATGGACAGGGTTTTATGGCGATGGAGATATCGGAAAGCGGTCTTGAATTTCTCAAGGACTTGCTCATAAGCAAGGCGATTTCTTCAACCATACCTCTGAAATTGCCTAGGCTTGAGAAATCTGCCAAGTTCCCCTTCTTGGGCAATGTTCGGATGGTGCTGACGGACATCATCATCTATGAAGTTGATGTATTGTCCTCTATTGTTAAGCCAGGAGACACTGGCGTTGCAGTTGTTGCTTCCGGGATCACTTGTAATTTGAGCATGAATTGGTATTACCAGTATGATACTTGGCTTCTACCTGTGGAAATTTCTGATAAAGGAAACGCTTCTGTTCAGGTGAGCTTCAAAATTTCTCAAGTTCTTACTGTTGCGTGCAAAATTTTGGTTAGATAACCCACAAGTTTGAATCTTTAGGTTAACGTTCTTCTATCGCCTAAATTATATGGGTAATCGAGTTCGCTATGTGATGTTAAATGTGTTTGGCTTCTCAGATTTCCATGCCTAGGTTGTTTGTTCTGTAGGATTAATAGCCTTTTCATTCTCACAATGAGGCAATCATCAGCCATACATCTCTGCCTGGTATTTAACAGTCGGATAAATTCAGTACAGTTTTGGCACTTGAAGATGAATTCAGCCATCCAAAGTACTTGATCCAAAATCCAATTTTGGATGTCACAGTGGTGTTCTATGTTTTTCTTTTATTTTCTGGTGGATGCATCTGTTTATGTGGTGGTGTTCAATGTTTTTCTCAACAAAGGGATATTGATGGGTCATGCTTCTGTCTGGGAAAGGTTGAAGGAATGGAGGTGGGGCTTACATTGGGGTTGAAGAATCAGAATGGAAGCTTGAAGCTGTCTGTTATGGAGTGTGGCTGCAATGTTAAAGACATCAAGATAAATGTAAAAGGAGGAGCTTCATGGTTCTATCAGGGGTATGCTGATCCTTGCATCCTACCCACAAATTAGAAAAGGGCCTCACTTTATTGTGCAATTCGAAAGTTTGATGTTTTTTCGTCTTCTTTGTTTTGTATCAGCTTCTTTGATGCATTTGCAGACCGCATCGCCTCTGCAGTTGAAAGCACCATTACCACGAAGCTTGGAGATGGAATTGTGAAGCTTGATGCATATCTGGAGTCTCTTCCTAAAGAAATTCCAGTCGATGACGTTTCTGCTTTAAATGTGACTTTCTTGAACGATCCTTCACTGACCAGCAACTCCATTCAGTTCGACATAAATGGTTTATTCATGGCAAGGGAATACCAATCGACATCCACGAATTATTACCTGAATTCACAATCGGCGGTTCTCTGTTCAGATCCACATAGAATGCTTGGAATTGAACTAGACGAGGCTGTTTTCAATTCTGCTTGCACGTTATACTATGATGTAAGTTGGAGCAACTTACCTAACATCTAACACTCTCCACCAGTATCTCCCACTAATTGGATTGTACATATGCATCAGAGTCATATCTTTCTGTTAAATTGTTGACATTTCATACCTTTGAGCAGGCAAAGTTCATGCAGTGGATTGTGGATAAAATCCCAGATCAGTCTCTTTTGAACACTGCCAGATGGAGATTCATCGTTCCAAAACTATATAAGAGGTATCCAAACCACGACATGAACTTAAACATCTCTTTGTCCTCCCCGCCAATTATCAGAGTGTCAGACCAGAATATCGATGCAGCAGTAACTGCAGTCTTGATCATTAACGTTCTGGAAGCAGATCAAGCGATACCAGTTGCCTGCATTTCATTTGTAAGTCAGAAAATAATGATCCATGATAAAAAAAATGTTATTGACCATTTATAGCTTATACAATCTGCTGACTTTGCTATTGTAACAATGGCGACGCATTACGGCAGGCAGTGAGTGGCTCGGCTTCTGTAAGACTCTCGGGGAATAACCTTGCCGGGAACATGAAACTGGATGAATTCTCAATGTCACAGAACTGGAGTGAGATTGGGAATCTTCCGCTGTTTGTCATTCAGGTAAAACCAAAAACAGGTCTATTTCTTTGTTTCTGTTGGATGATCAGAACCTTAACTTTCCTCCCTTTTTCGGCAGCCTGTGATGTGGACAGCAATAGAAACAGTGTTCTTGCCGTACGTGAATGCTCGCCTGGCACAGGGTATACCGTTGCCAATCGTACATGGTTTCACTCTGCAGAATGCAGAAACAAGCACCGCAAGCTCAAAGATAACAGTCTGTGGAGATGTGGAATACAAGGATGAGCTTAACCACATTGTATTACTGAACTGAAAGTCTACCTGATAGCTTATCTGGTTGATGCACAGACAAATGGCTGTTTCACTTTGTAAAGTCCAACTGTTTATTCATGGTAATCTCATGTGTAAATGTTTCATAGATGTCATCGTGTTATAAAGGAAAACAGGATTAGGAATAAGGAATGGCTAAATGTACATAAATGTCGAACTACATTGATTCAGGAAAATTTATTGGTGTTCCCCAAACTTAATCAATGTGAACCATCAATTTTTAGTGATCGTATCTTAACCTTATACATCTTTAATTTTCATAAATTTCTACCACATAATCACCACCACCTTTGTCATCATTCGATTATCGTCAAATGAGGCTATGTCGTCTCTGACCATTGTTTGTCGATGGATCGGCGTCTCCAATGAAACATCGGTCACCATTCTCTAGTGATAAAACATCCCTCGAGATTCAACTATCCTGCATTGGTATCTAGTATGTCAATTGTTAATTTGAGTGACTGGACTGTAATAGATTTATAGTATTGGACTCCTTAGTTTATTAACCAATACTATAAATACTTAGCATAGGGTTTCCTTTTCTTTCTAAGCTTTCCATCTCCTTCCTCTGTACGCCTCCTTTTGGCTTTCTTCTGCTTCTTCCTCTTCTCTTCTTCTTCAACAATAATACCACTCATCTCCTTCTCCCGTGGATTAGCCGACTAAACGTCGGTGAACCACGTAAATCTTATTGCATTATCTTGTTTAATTTCATGGTATTAGAGCTGCAATCGATCCTGTCGTGAATCCTCTGCTCTAGTTCGTACTCCGATTCGTCTTCCTCTTCAAGCTCATCTCAGCGTTTTTTTGCCTCCTCTGAATCATGTCTTCCGAAGCCTCCGATCTATTGGCTGTGAAGTTTAATGGCAAGAACTATGACCTCTGGTCCTTCCAATTTCGTCTACTCGTTCAAGGGAAATTTCTTCTGCCGTATCTGGACGGCACACTTCCAAAACCCTCTTCAACAGCCAAGGCTAGGGTGCTCGACAAAGACGACGCTACGGATGCTGGTGGTAAGATCGACAGCGACAGTCCCTCTACTTTCGTCGACCTCGCTACATGGGAAGCAAACAATGCTAGAGTTTTCTCTTGGATTGTTGGCTCTGTTGATCCCTCTATCGCCATGACTCTTCGCACTTTCACGAGCGCTGTCGAGGTCTGGACCCACCTTCGAAAGAATTATTCTCAAATCAATGTTTCTCGGGTATTCGAGGTTGAGTATGAAATTACCCGATTGCAACAAGGCGATATGGATGTTCGCTCTTTTCACCTGGCTGCCCAAACGTTGTGGACTGAACAAGACCTGCTCAATTCCTCTCTTCTTACTTCGGCTGCCAGTGCTGAAATTCGTCAGGATCGGCATCGAGGTCGGGTTCTCCAATTTCTTATGAAACTCAGGCCGGAGTTCGAGTCAGTTCGATCTTAGCTCATCCAATCCAATACTGTGGATATGGACACGGTTCTTGGTGATTTGTGTCGGGCCGAGACACGTCTTAAAACTCAAGCTGCTATTGATGGGAACTCCTTGGATGGGGGTTCCGTGTTCGCTGCTCAACCTGGCCGACATCAGTTTGGCTCGCGTTCACCCTCGTCTGGCTATTCAACCGGACTTCCACGTCCTCAATCCGGGTATCAATCGTCTACCGAGCTCAAGTGTCGCCATTGTGGCGAGTCTGGTCATGCTGTTTCCACATGTCGCAAGCGAAATTTCTGTAATTACTGTAAAAAACCCGGACACATTATTACTGAGTGTCGCAAGCGATCATTCCGTGATAACAATCACACTGGTCAGCAGGGGTTTCATACTGGCTCACCCGGATTTGGTTCCTATTCCTCTGCTCCACGCGGAGCAGCTTATTCAGCTGGTTCTGCCAGCTCAGTTACTCCCTCTGATGTTTCATCCGTTTCCTCGGTTGGTTCTCCGGCTCTAGATATTCATAGTATGGTTCAACAAGCCATTCAGCAGGCTCTTCCTACTGCCTTGAACGCTGCTTTCGCAACTTTTGGTACCTCAGGTATTGCTCGTCCTTGGAATCTTGATTCTGCTTGCTTTAATCACATGACAGGTAGTGCTACCGCTCTCTCTAATTATAAACCTCTCCGGAACGTAGCTGTCCAAGTCGCCAATGGGGCTAAGTTGCCAATTGTTGGGATTGGTGATTTACATACTTCTCAGTTTACTCTTCGTGATACTCTTCATGTGCCGTCATTGGTTCCCAATCTTGTGTCAATTGGACAGTTGACAGACTCTGGTTGTATGGTTACTCTTTCCCCGTCTGGATGTCTTGTGCAGGATCTGAAGAGCGGGAGAACGATCGGCCAGGGTAGTAAAGTCGGACGCAGCTTCTACTTGGAATCTTTGTCAGTTACTGGTCGAGAGGAAACTTCAAGTAGGAGCCCAGTAGAAAAGCAACACTTGGCCTCACCTGTACCTGAATTGTTGAGGGATAGTAGTTTTTCTCATTTAAGTTGTTTCTCTAGTCAGTTAGCCTCGGTCAACAAATGGAACTTATGGCATTCTCGTCTTGGTCATCCACATTCTGCTAGACTTAAGTTTATGGTTAAACATCACTTGTTGCCAGTTCAGTTGAATTTGAAAGTAATTGATGACTCTATTCACTCTTGTACTCATTGCATTGAAGCAAAGGCTAGCAAGCAGCCATTTACATCTAGTGAGACTATTATCAGTCAACCATTTGATCTCGTCCACACCGACCTATGGGGTCCTTCTCCGGTCACCTCTCGACTTGGATATAGGTACTTTGCTCTCTTTGTTGATCATGAACACGGTTTACATGGGTCTATATGCTTCGATCTAAGTCTAATCTACTCTCGGTTGCTACTACTTTCATTCTTATGGTCAAAAAATCAGTTTCATAAGACTATTAAAAACTTGATCCGTTCTGATCCAAGAGGGGAATACGTCAATGCGTTGCGTGATCTTTTTCACGTCAGGGAAATTTCTATATCAACAGTCGTGTCCCTGTGTTTCTGAACAAACGGTCTTGTTAAAACGGAAAAAATCGACATTTTTCTTGAATTAGCTCGAGCTATCCTTCTTCAATCCAGAGTTCCTCCCCAGTTTTGGTCAGAGATAGTGCAAACTGTGGTAAAACTTGATTAACTGACAGTGACTTTTCTACTCTTCGGACACGACCCCAAATTTTTTTCTCTTTATGGTCGTGTGCCAACTTATTCTATGCTTCGAGATTTGGTTTGTGTTTGTTTTGCCCTTTTCTCCCTCGGAGGAGCGCACAAAAATTAATTCTAAAGTTGCTCGATGTGTGTTCAGGGGGCTACCCCAGATCATCACAAGAGTTACTTATGTTATGCCCCTACTCTTCGAATTGCAAAATTGGTTACCATGTAATATGGAGGAACATCAGTTTTATTATACAGGTACTTTTCTAACTCCCTCTACTTCACCTCACCCAAACCTCTTCCCCTTATTCCACCCACCTTTGTTAAGGGACAATCCAAACCCATCTCAAAACTACTACTCCACCTTTCAACTCTCACTCATCCCCAACTTCTGGCCCTTCCCTCCTCATCACGCCCCCTACCCCTTCTTCTGCCACAAATTCTCTCACATCAAATACTTACTCCTACACCCAATATTATTCCCCCTTTCCCACCCAAATCCTACTACCCATATACTTCTCTAATCTCTCATGTGCCATATGCCCCACCCCCCCATTACCCAACTTGACTCCCCCTAGACCTAGCCGACCTCATCGGAAAAACACGTGGTAAAAAGCCTCCCTTATCTGACTTGTTGCTTTTGGGGATGTTGTTGAATCATTGCGACACCCACCTTTCCGCCAACTTCCGTGAAGCTAATTGTTCTTTGCTTGGAGGGCGGCTTGCTGACAAACTCACTGCTCGGTGATAATCATACTGGACTCTTGTACCACGTCCACCTCAAATTCGTAATTGGTAGTAGGTGGGTTTATACCTCAAATATCACCCCGAGGGTCCATTGATCTCACAACGAGACTCGTGGCCAAGGATTCCGCCAAGAGTATGGCACTGTAACATCCCCGCCCAACCGAACGGGGTTTAAACTCAAGTCCGGGTGACTAGGTGCCGAAACGGTACTTAAGGGGCCCTTTGAGGTTTGGGCGTTTTGGGTGTGTGCCGGGTTGGAGTTGAAAAAAGGGGAAACTGTGTACAGTACCAAAAGTGCTCGTTTTGGGGCCCCCAATGTGCGCAGGCGCACTTTGGAAGTGCCAACGCACTTTCAATTAATTCAGCAAACTTTCGGCAAATATTCAAAATGTGGCCTTTTAGGGGTCAATGTGCCCGGCCCCATTTTGCTTTTTCGGGGCACATTTCGTGCATATAAGGACGGTTTGCACGGAAAATTCACAATTTCTTTCCCCTTTTTCCCTCCCCCGAAAATCCATTGGACGAACCAACTTCAGAAACTTCGAAGGGTGATTCCGGGACTGAAAGGGGTCGGAATTGAGTTCCGTTTGTTGCTATGGATTCGTAGCGACGAGGAGAAGAGATCGCTAACCTCTATTTTGGGTTTCTGGTGTAGGTCGGAGCAAAAGGGAAGGGTAGAGCAAACGAGTTTGTGGTTGGGAATCGAGTTTCGGGGGAAACTAGAAGACGTTAGAGCCTCGTCTTCGTTTCCCCAGGTGAGGCCTAGCTTGTTAATAGTCAGGACAGCGTGAGGAGTTTCAAATTTGGGCTTAGAACAAAACCTAGGTTTTTGCATGTAAATGAAGAGAGTAAAAGGGGTGAATTGTTCTGTGATTGTGGGTTTTTGACTGATTGCTTGATGACTGGGGTTTGAATTGATTTGCTTGATGATTTCTTTGGTTGGGGGGTTCGGGATGAAATGAAATGACTAATGATTGGACTTAAATTGGGGAGTTAGGGTGAATTGGGGATGTGGATGCTAGTGATTTAATAATGTGAAATGTTTAGTTTGTGGTTCAGGGGATTGCCCTGCCAATTTGGGTCGTTTCGAGAAAGAGGAACAGGTGGGTGGTCCCTAAAACTCATGACATGGCTACCCTTTACTTGCAGGGGGGGTGGCCGGGGGGTGAGCTAGCTGACTACCCTATTGCGTGTTTTGGGGAAAAGATTGTGAGACTTTACCTGATTGTGAACTGTGGAAGTGGACGGTGAAGTGGGATTAGGTGTTTTCTGAGGTTGTGATAATTGTGGGTGGATGTACGTGCTGGCATCGTATGAATTGTGAAAATTTATGTGAAAGAAAAAACCGGAAGGAGCCCCCACTACCCCACCCGAGTTACTGGTTGTTGAGTCTGATCCATTGGGTGGATCCCCCCTTTACCATGGGGGTCAAGGGAGTGATGAGAACTGATGATGAGATTGATGATGATGATGATGAATGGTTAATGAGAACGCGTTCCCCATCGCGAGTAGGGGAGCGCGAGGACTTCCATGCGGGAGGGAATGCGTCGGCCGGCCGGTGGTGGTTTTGGATAACCCTTGCGCCTAATAACTCACCTAGAAAAATATGAATGTGAATATTTTGTGCTTGTGGGTTTTGGTAGTGACTTGGTCGATGAATGTGATGTAAAGATGCGTGTATCCGTGGATTGATGTATTGTTTATGTGTGATTCAAATTTTTATGAATTTTTGCTGAGAACAAGAACTGACCAACGTGAAACACCTAGACTGCATTTAGGGAATTAAAATATGGGAAAAGGGGGTTTTGGGGTTTTTTCCACTGTTGGATGTCTTGTGCGGAGTTTGGGACCGCTCCATAGAGTAGGACAGCGTGTAGGTAGGGGCCCCAGGGGTTCACTCAATTTCAATAGGAAATTGTTTCCCTTTTCCCCTTTCAGAGCTGGGTGGCTAGTAGAGTTGGCTGAGGATTTGAGTTCGGGGTCATTACGTGAAGTTCTGGAGGGGAGCCATGAGGTAAAGGGACTGGGATTACCCGGAGTTCCCTTTTCTGTTTCATTTCAGTTGACTATGGGGTTTCTGGGGTTTTTATGTACTTTCTGGTTATGGTTGGATGGGGGGTTTTTAAGATGGTTTGGATTGTACCCGGACTCCAGTTTCACTTTTTTAATGAGGCCTCTTATGTTTTTTGTTGTCTTTCGATTATCCCCAAACTTCACTGTTTTACCCTTTTTTTAATTTTCGGTAGTACCTGAGCCCGGGTTCAACCAGGGGTTTACTGGGGGTTGATTCGGGACGGTTTTACAAATGGTATCAGAGCCTGGTTTGTCGCTGCTGAAACCGTCGTTTTAACCTTTCTCTTTTTGGGGGAGAAATTTTAACCTCGTGGAGGGAGGAAGAGACATCGGTACGGGACCGACTTTCCCAAAGGGGTTTTTGTCAAAGGGTTTTAAATGGGGGGGATTTTTTTAAAACCCAAGTGGTAATTGAGTTGTTTGAAGTTTTTTGAGCGTCGACGAAATTTTAATGGTCCTCCTGTAGTGAATCCACAAGCAAGGGGAAGTAGTCCACGGGAACTCGGTTTTGGGGAGGAGGAGCTCCTAGGTTCAGCCGAGTCTGTTGAAGGGAGGGAATTTTGGGGAGTTCATTGGGAAAGCAGCTGACCCTGAGGTGGAAAGAGAAATTGGCCCCCAAAGGAATGGGGAGAAACAAGTTCCTGCAAATGAACTTGGGGAAAGGGTTTAAGGGTTCAAGCAATGACCTTTCTGCTTAAGGGGCATGCACTAAATTTGGTGAGATCGATCCCACAGAGTCGAGTGGTTCCGCCAGAGGATGGATTGGATGAGTTTGTGGAGGGTTTCGTGATCAGTTTTGCCCGCCCTTTGGCGTGAGGGAAACCAAGGGTCATGATTTGGAGCAAGGGGGAGAAGTCCTTCTGGCATATTACATAGAGGTTCCCTTCTCTCCCCTAAGTGGTATGATGAGCGGGGCCAACCGGGAGGAAGCTCATTAACAATTCAAGAATGGGTTGAGAGTGGAGATCAGGAGGGAGTCACCACCGCTGATAGGGGCATTTAGTGCGGTAAAGGCGGCGCGCTAGAGAGGGAGAGTTTGGAAAACCGGAAAGGGAAGAGAAAAAGGGAAGCAACTGCCCCCGCCTACTCATTTCCGCCTTTCACAGTTCCCGGCGAAGAGAACTCAACTTTCCTTTTCCCCGGGTTCAGGGGCAGCCAGTCGATGCCAACGGGGGGTACGATGACTTGTTCACTTGTGGCCGACCAGGTCAAAAGAGTGTGGCTTGCCCTGCTGGGACAAGTGGCCCCTTTTTCCCGTTCGGGAGGAGAAACCCCGCCCGGGGTTTTACCACATGTGACAAATGTGGGAAGGCGTCACTTCGAGTTTGCCATCGTTGGCGGGTTTTGACCTGTTACACTGTGGGCAGCGCGGACAAGGAGTCTGACTTCCAACCAAGAGAGCAAACCCCAACTCATCTGTGGGATCGGTGGCGGGGCCCTAGTGCTCCGTCTGGGAGTTTACGGAGGGAGAGGAGGAGGCAGCTTTGGTAGGGGTGCTTTGGGCGAGGGACGGGGGCTAATGCCACACCTGTTTTTGGGGTTGGAGGGGAGCAAGGGAGGCTTTATGCTCTTACCAAGGGTGCGGCAGAGAGTCGAACGACGTGGTGACTGTATGATCTTTGATCTTGGGTCTTTCAGTTTATGCTTTTTTTGATTCGGGTCAACCCATTCTTTTGTATCTGAGAAATGTTTGATAGTTTGGGTGTTGTAGCTAGTAGTTTGGGGGTTAGTTGGGGCTCAGAAAATCCTTTGGGGACTTCTGTTCGGTGGATAGGTCTGTAGAAAGGGGGTAAAAATGTTAGTGGGGGGTGTAGAGTTCTTGCTGATTTGGTGGTGTTCCTTTCAATGAATTCGATGTTATCCTCGGCATGATTGGTTAGCTAAAGGGATGGGCTTTGCTTGATTGTCCCAAAGAAGGAGGTGTTGCTTCAGGTGGGAGGTGTCGGCCAGGTTGTTCAAGGTTTAGGAAGAGGGAATCCGCACCTATGGGAGTAATTTTTAGGGAATGCAAGCTTTTTCCTGATTCAAGAAGGGTGGGAGGCTTTGTTTGGGGCAAGTGTCAGTTGAACGAAGGGAGTTGGAGAAGGAAACCTGTAGCCCTTTGGGGGTTCGCGGATGTGTTCGAGGAGCTTACCTGGGGCCAAACCCATCGAAAGGGGGGAGGGGAGTTCAATATAGAGTTTTGGGCCTGGAACTGCTCCAATCTCTATTCCACCTTATCGCATGGCCCCGGCGGAGTTAAAGGAGTTGAAGGGGCAAAATTTCAGGAGCTCTTGGGTAAGGGTTCAATTTCCCCCAAGGTATCACCGTGGGGTGCACCGGTGTTTTTTTGTGAAGAAGAAGGATTGGTCGATGCGGATGTGTATTGACTATAGGCGGTTTACAAGGCGACGATCAAGAAAACTTACCCACTTCCAAGGATGACGATCTTTTTTCCGATCAATTGCAAGGGGCTGAGGTGGTTTCTCGAAGATAGAACTGAGGTCGGTTTTCACCATTTTAAAGGGGGAGGAAAGGGCGGTGCCATACAACCTTTAGAACCCGCATGGCCACTATGAGTTTCTGGAATGCCGTTTGGTCCACCAAATGCTTTCCCCGCCGCGTTCCCTGGCTCTCATGAAAAAAGGTCTTCCACAAATAAAATTTTGGGGGAAATTCGTGATAGTTTCATCGATATATCCTCATTTATTCAAGACTAAAAGGGGGGAGCATGAGGAGCACTGAGGATTTTTTCATAAAAGTTGAGGAGCAGCAACTTTTTTCCAAGTTTTCGAAGTGTTCCTTTTTGGGTTTGGGGAAGGGGTTGTTCCTCGGGCAAGGGGGTGTCAAAAGACTGGGGTTGACCCAAAGAAATCGAAGCGGTGGTTATTGGTCCCCACCTAAGGATGTGTCGCAACGAGGATTTCTTGGGGTTAGCGGGTTTACTACCGAAGGTTTGTAGGGGGGTTCTCTACCATGGGGCGTCCCCTTTACATAGGCTGTTGAGGAAGGATCGAAGTATAGGGAGTGAGGAATGTCAGGGAAAGCTTTGAGGAGTTAAAAAAAAGGTTTGACTTCAGCCCCGGGTTTTGACCTTGCCAGTAGAAGGGGAGAGTATTTTGTGTTTATGAGCCTTTTGCAAGGTTGGGCTGTGTGTTGATGCAGAGGGAAAGGGTTGCGCTTATGCTTCCCGGAAAGTTTTGGGGTGCATAAGGACTCCCCAACCCATGATTTGGAGTTAGCTGCAGGGGGTTTTCGCCTTGAAGTTGTGGACCCTTATTTTTAGGGTGAGACGTTTAAGATCATGACCGATCACAAGAGCTTAAGACCTTATGGATCAAAAGGAGCTGAATGGTAGGCAACGGCGTGGGTGGAGCTCTTGAAGGATTAAAGACTGTACCTTTGGGACTACCATCCTGGTAAAGCTAATGTGGTTTGCGGATGCTTTGAGTCGAAAAGGAGTTGGTGGATCTTAGAGCTTTAAGGGTTAGAGATGCATTAGACGTTTGTGGGAAGTTTGCTTCCAAGTCAATATTAGGCCTATGCTGAATGAAGGTTTGGGTGAGGAGCAGCTCAAGGATGCTAACCTGGGGGCTATTCGAGGAAAGTTGAAAAAAGGCATGGATAAGGGGTTTTTGGGAGGTAGTTGGCGATTGTTGAAGTGCAAGGGTTCAAGTGGGGCGTGCCGGAAGTGGGGAATTGGGGAAAGGATTTTGGAGGGGGCTCATTCTTCGATGTATGCTATCATCCCGGGATGACAAAGATGACAAACGACCTGAAGTTAAGTTTTTTGGGGGCCCCGGGAATGAAAAAGGATGTGGCTCGTTATGTGCCCCTTTTTTGGGTTTTGTCAAAAGGGCAAAGGGCGGAGCATAGAGCTCCGGGTGGGTTACTTCAATCCCTACCTGTTCCGGATTTGGAAGTTTGCGGACATCACCATGGACTTCGAATCGGGTTTTCCCGCCGACTAGAGGGGGAAAGGGATGCCGTGTGGGAAAATAGTCGACCCTTTTTTAAAGAAAGTTGCGCATTCCATACCCATTGGGTTTTAAAAGCCTAGTGTGGGGGTGTTGGCAAAGTTATATATAGAAGAGGTGGAAAAGGTTTGCATGGGGTTCCTCAATCCTCTCGTCTCTGACCGGAGATCCGGGGTCACATCCCATTTTTGGGGGGAGGGGTTTGAAACAGCATTGGGAACAAAGCTCAAGTTCTCGAGGGCGATCATCCTCAGACGTTTTGGCAATCGGAGAGAACATCCTTCCCTTTTGGGGGAGTTTTGAAAATTTCGCTAGGAGTTCCCAAACCCTTGGACAATTGCAAAACCCTTTTATTGAGTTCGCCTATAAGAACTCGTATCATAGTAGTTTGAAAGTCCGCTCCTTTTTAGGCCCTTGTAGGGAGGAAGTTTAGGACGCCCTTGTGTTGGGATGAGGAAGGTGCGAGGGTGTTGTCGGTTTCCCCAATTTTTGCAAGAGACGGCTGATCCGGGTTAAGAAATTTTCAAGGAGAGATTGAGAGGGCTCAGAAACAAAAAAACGTATGCCGACGGTCGCCGCTAGAGAGCTGAGTTTCCCAAAGTTGGGGGGAAGGAAATTTTTGAAGGTGCGCGTGGAAAGGACTGATGCGTTTCGGTAGAAAGGGAAGTTTGGCCCCCTCGGTACAAAATCGGTCCTTATGAGATCCCCCGCTAAGTCGGGTTCCCGGTGGCTTATGTGTTGGCTTTTCCGAGGGAGTTGGAAAGGATACAAAAATGTGTTCCATGTGAGCGTGCCCTTAGGCAGTTGTGACCTCCTAGGCAAATCCCACATCGACAAAGCACGGGGGAGATCTAAAGGGATATAGGAATAATTCAACCATAACTTACATGAACGCGTTTGTGGTTGTAGTGGTGGAGGGTTTATCTCCCAGAGGAGGGGGTCAGGGTTTCGAATCCACCAACACCCAAAAGCAAATCCGTGAGGGGGGGAGGCCCAAAGCGGGCAATATCTGTCAGGAAAAAGGGTTGGGGTGTTCAAGTGGTTTTCAGAGCCCTCCCCGTCCCCTCTTGAACGATGGTGGGGGGAAAAACCCCAACGGACGTTGAGTTTCCCTGAGGGGGGGGGATGTGACAATCCTAGGCAAATCCCACACGACAAGCAACGGGGAGATCTAGGAATGTGGAATAAATTTAACCAAACTGACATGACGCCCTTTTGTGGTTAGTGGTTGGGGGGGTTGATCTCGAGAGGAGGGGTCAAAGGGTTTTGAATCCCACCAACAAAACCCCAAAAACAAATCCGTTTAGGGGAGGCCCCAAAACGGGCAATTCTTGTCAGGAAAAAGGGTTTGGGGTGTTTAACAGCATACCATGGGGGCCCTTCTCATGTTATTCAGCCGGAGGGGGTTTGGGGATTTAGCAAGACTTACTTTTGAGGGGAAGCCCGCCGATTGTGGATAGCCAGTCCGGGTCTTGAGAAACAGATCCCGCAACCCCCAAAGGTGGTATGGAGGAACATGAAGCGAGTCCGGGTATTTTGGGAGACGAGGAGAGTATGACGGGTACCCGGAGAAAAGAAGTGTAGATTCAGTTTTAAATTTTTCCCTTGAGTTGCTTTGTTTTGCTTGTTGTGTGTTTGGCCCAAGAAGGTCTAGGTTGCCGTGAAAAGTAAGTGTGGAGGGGTGAGGGTTTTATGAGTAGTAAAGGAAGGGGGTCCGTCGTGGGGATTTTGGGAGTCAATGGGAACTTGGGTTGCTGCTCTTAGCTGGGAGTTTTTTTATCATTTGTTTAGGAGAGTTAGGATGATTTGGGGGACAAAATCCTTGAGTTGTGGAGATTTGGGTAACATCCCCCCCACCGAACGGTTAGAACTAAGTCCGGGTGACTAGAGGCCGGAAACGGTACTTAAAGGCCCTTTTTGGGGTTTTGGGGGACGTTTGGGGTGTCCCGGGTTGGATTGAAAAAGAGGGAACTGTGTACAGTACCAAAGTGCCGTTTCGGGCCCTATGTGCGCAGGCGCAAAATTGAAGTGCCGGGGCGCCCTTTTCAATAAATTCGGGCAAACTTTCGGCAGAAAAATCAAATGTGCGCCTTAGGGGTCAATGTGCGCCGCGCACATTTGGACATTTCGGCGCACATTCGTGCTATAAGGACGGATTTGCACGAAATTCAAAATTTTTTTCCCCCCTTTTCTCTCTCCCCAAAAAACCTTTGACACCAACTTCAAGCAAACTTCAAAAGGTGATTCGGGAGCTGTAAGGTCGGAATGATTCCGTTTGTTCCCTATGGATTCGTAGCGACGAGGAGAAGAGATCGCTAACCCATTTTGGGTTTCTGGGGGTAGGTCGTGAGCAAAAGGGAAAAGGGTAAGCTACGAGTTTGGGGGTTTGGGGAAACGAGTTTCTGGGAACTAAAGACATTAAGCCTCGCTTCTATTCCGGGTGAGGGCTAGCGTGTGAAAAGTAGTATGGACACGTGAGGAGTTTCAATGACTTAGAAAAAAACCTAGGTTATGCTGAAAATGATGAGATAAAAGGGTGATTGTTCTGTGATTGGTCTTCGTGATTGCTTGATGGGTTCGAATTGATTGCTTGATGATTTCTTTGGGTTGGGGGGTTCGGGATGAAATGAAAGACTAATGATTGGACTTAGAATTGAGAGTTGGGGATGAATTGGGGATTTTGATGCTAGTGATTTAAAATGGAAATGTCAGTTTGTGGTTGCAGGGGAATGGCCCTGCCAAATGGGGTCGTTCCGAGAAAGAAAACAGTGGGTGGTCCCTAACTCAGAAAAGGTTTAAACCCCCTGTACTTGCATGGGGGGGCCGGTGAGTTTAGCTGACTCCCCTTTTGGGCGTGTTTTGTGGTAGATTGTGAGACGTGACCTTATTGTGAAATGTTGGAATGGACGGTGAAGTGGGATTATGTGTTCATGAGGTTTGTGAAAAATGTGGATGGATGAAACGTGCTGGCATCGTATGAAATGTGAAATTGGAAAGGAAAGTAGAACCGAAGGAGCCCACACTACCCCACCCCCCGTTACGGTTGTTTGATCTGATCCATGGGTGGATCCCCTTGACATGGGTGTCAAGGGAGTGATAGACTGATGATGAATTGATGATGATGATGA